>CM031614.1:68903700-68921200 GCA_018398815.1 Conus ventricosus
CTCAGCATAGGCTGCTCCCCCCCTCCCCTGTCCCCCGAGGGGCCCCGCAACCTGCCCCGGGCCAAAAGAAGGATAAGCAAAGCCTGGCAAGAACATTTCCCGCAACTGCCCCCCCCGGCCCTCGTCAGCCCAAACCGGTTTTTCCCTTAAACCGATCCCTCAGAAAGGGCCCGGATCCCAAGCCCACACTTGCAGTCCCCCCCACCATTGCAAAGATCCAGAAAGAAATCCTCCAGACGAGCCCTTTTTGGGGCTTTGGGGAAAAGGGAAAGGGGGGGAATCCCCTGCGGGGGAAGATCTACAAGGCGGCGGGCCCCCCCAACCCCCAAAAACCCTTTCACGATGCCCTGCGGGGGTTTTCTGGGAGGAGGAGGATGCCAGATGACTTCCGGACCCCCTGATTGTCCCCCTCTACAAAAAACCAAGGGAAAAGAAAAAGCGACTGGGGGAACTCCCAGAGGATATCGCTACTTCCTTTTGCTGGAAAGATCTTTCCCCGGAGCCTTTCCCAACGCCTTTCTTTGTTTCCGAGCAGAACCCCCCCGGGGGGCCGCAGTCCCGGCTTCAGCCCCCCAAAACCCGGCAAAAAGGCACTGTCGGAAAGATTTTTGCTGTCAGAAGCTTCAGGGAAGTGTATCGAAAAAAAACATCCCCTTTTACTTGTTTTCTTTGGGACCTGACCAAGGCCTTTGACAGGGTTTAACGGGAAAGTCTTTGGGGAAAGTCCTCGAGGCATTGGATGCCCGCCAAAGTTTTTTGAAAATGATAAAAGCTCTTCCTTTTTGGCAGGCCCGGGCCCGGGGCCCCTCTCAGGGGAAAACGTGCCCGGAAAACCCTTCGAGATCAGCAAGGGCCCGGTAAAGCAGGGCTGTGCTTGCCCCGGTCCTCTTCAACTTTCTTCCCCGCTGCTGTCCCCCGGCTCCCCCGCCCTTTGGAGAAGGGAGTTCTACTTCCGTTTTCCCCGTCGGGCCCGGCCCCCTCTTTGACCTTCGTCCCCTCATGCCAAAAAAACCCCAAAGCAAAAGATCTCTTCAAAAAGCCCCTCTTTGCCGGGGGACTGCGCACCGGGGGGGGCCCCTGCAAAAACCGATCTGAAAAACGATGCTTGCCCCCCTTCCCCCCGTGTTCCCAAAGCTCTTGGGGCCTGACAATCACCCTTTCGGCAAGCCCTGAGGTGTTCCCCCAACCCCACTAAACCCCAACCCCCTCGGAAACCCCCCCATGTCATTCCCGACTCCCAGCTTGCGGACGTTGAACATTTCGATATCTGGGGAAAGTACCATCCCCGGGGAGGGCCCCCGGGGCCGGGAATTTGATCCCCCGAATCCCCCAAAGAAGCCGGGCGCGGGGGAAGACCCCCGCAACGGGATTGCTTAGTCAACACAACATTCGGCTGCCTAAAAAAAATGGGGTTTTTAACAACGAAATTAGTTTTTTTGCCCTTTTCTTTTAATGGGTGCGAATCGGGGGACATGTACCGCAGACACGTCAAGGGAAACTGGAGAACTTCCCCTTTCGAGCTCTTCGCTCCATATCGGAATCCATTGGCAGGGGCCTGTTTCCCAAACCCCGGGCCGGACCCCTGCTACCTACAAATACGAAGGGCCATGCTCCTCAAGGCCCAGCTTCGATGGGTGGGGGATGTCATCCGTATGGGAAAAGGGGGCCCTATGGCCAAGGGGATGGGTGTAAAGGAGAGTTCTGACGGCAAAAAAGAAACAAGGACGCCCAAAGAAAAGGTAAAAAGGACTCGGGCAAACAAAAACCTCAGTGGGTGCGCCTCAAACCCAAAAAAAAATAGGGAGTGCGGGGCCCGTGGGCCGACCTCTGTGGCGGGCCCCAAAATTCCCCAAAAACCGCTACCAATTCGAAAGTACTCGACGCCAAAAGTGACTTTCCGCCAGGGAAACAACGCCCCAGGCAGCAGCCGCGGATCACGACAAGGGGCTTCCAGGCCCCCACTGTTCCGCCCCTGCGCCTCCCGTTGGGGCTGGGAAAAGCCACCTCCGGTACATCGATGGCTGCCGAAAAAGCTAAAGTCATTTCGGGGGCGGAAATACCAAACAACTGTATATGTATTTTTTAAAGTACGTAAAAAGGGTTTGTGTGTGTGGGGGTGGGGGTTTTTGTGTGAAAAAAAATTAAAACCACTCCTATGGGAAAAAAACCCCATGGCAGTCCGGGGCCTTTATTAAAGGGACCCCACACCAAAACACAACACACCCACACCACACACACAAAACACACACCACACCACCCCAAAACACACACCCCACAACATTCTGCTTTCTTTCCTTTTTACCTGCGCGCGCATGGGAAAATTGAAAAAAAGTGGGTATGGGCCGAGGGGGGGGGGTGGCGGATTGGGGGAGGGAAAGGGAAAAGGGGGGGGAGAAGAGGAGAGGGGGGGGAGGGGAAGGAAAAGAGAGAGAGAGAGAAAAGAAGAACACAGTAAGTTTTGCACCGGAGAAAGGAGAAAAGGGGGAAAGAGAGGGGGGAGGGGGGGGGGACGGTGAGTGTGTTTTGTGTGTGGGGGGGGGGGGGGGGAGGGGGCCCGGGGGGGGGGGGGGGGGGGGGGGAGGAGAGAGCGAAGAAGGGGAGGAAAAAATTAGAGAGGGAGAGAAAAATTTAACCTTTTAGATTCAGATGGGTTTTTTTCATGTATAGGCCATTTCCCCGGAAGGGGAGTAATGAACAATCAAATTTTAACAGGGTTGGGTTTTTTTTTTTTCAAATTTTTGGGTTTTAAAAAAGCATTTTAAGGGTTAGCAACTTTAAAGGCGGGAAACCCCTTTTTTATACCCAAAGGGAAAAAAGGGAAAGGTTTTGATGGTTTTTTTCATGTTAACCCTGCCAAAGTTAATTTTTGTCCAACAGTTGTGGAAAATGTATGTTAAAAAAATTTTCTTCAGGAAGTCTCTTTTTCTTGGGTTAAAGCATTTTTGTGCTGGGCAACATAAAAAAAAAGCGAACCCCTTTCCCCTTTATCCTGTTTCACAGCGGGGCAGAAAATTTAAAACCTTGGGCCTTTTGGAAAACCCATTTTGGCAGTTTAAGGCTGGAATCATGAAACACCCTGTCGGGAAACCCAGTCAGTTTTTTTTTGTTCCCTCTTTCTGCATTTAGTGATGGGTGTTTCTTTTTGTTCAGGGGAAAATGTACAAAGCGTGCTGTTGACACTAATCTATCGCTGTTCTTTTTAATTGGGAAAAACCCCTTCTGTCACCCGGGGGAGAGAGAGGGGAGAGCGGAAGCACGGACAAAACAGGGGAGACAAAAGAGGACCGGGGAGAGAGGGGAGAAAAGGGAGAGGAGAGAGGGGGAGAGGGGAGAGAGTTTGTCTGGAAAACACAGGGGAGACAGAAAGGACAGAGAGCATAGTCTGGAAAACACCAGAAAAGACAGAAACATATTTGAAAAAAGCAAAAAGAGCGATTTAAGCTCAGAGGCATCACCCTGGGCAGGATTCTGGAGGGGCCCCGGAGTGGGGGGCCCGTCGACAGGGAAAGTCGGGCCCGTTCATTTTTCCCCCCAACCCCAAACCCCCCCCCCCCCCCCCCCCCCCCCCCCCCCCCCCCTTTTCCCCCTTCTCTTTTTCCTTGTTTTTTTCCGTTGACCTCGCGGTGAAAAAGCCCTTTTAACCCAGGGGAAAAGGAAGATCGCCCCGTGCAAGCGCAGTGAGGGCAGTGTGGGTTTCACATGAACTTCGCCGTCACTTTGTCGCAAATGACTCTGTGTGTGTCTGTGTAGTGGTGTGGGTGTGTCTGTGTGTGTGTGTGTCTGTGTCTGGTGAGTGTGTGTGTGTGTCTGTCTGTGTTTGTTCGTGTTAGTGGTGTGTGTTTTTGAGACGCACACACACACACACAAAACACACACACACACACACACACACACACACACACACACACAGAGAGAGACAAACAAACATCAGTTTAAGCCCCAGTAGTAAGTGTGCATGTTGAACAACGGAACTGCTGGTACATAACGCTAGGGTGAGGTGGCGGAGAAGAAGAAGAAGGAACAGCAGCAGTGATAAAACGATTTTGTTGACGTTTTGGAGCAACAGTCGAAACAGTAACAGCAGCAGTGGTTGGTAATAGTATTAGCAGTGGAGGAAGCAGCAGCAGGAAGAGTTCTTAACATCATCACAATTATCACTAGCACTTGCAGGAGTGATGGTAACAGTAGCAATCCACAGGCTTATGTCTGGCATTAGATGTAGGATCCGCAGGCGTAGTGTACTGGCCGTAGATGTGGATCCAGCAGGCTTAGTTACTGGCCGTAGATGTAGGATCCAGCAGGCTTAGTGTACTGGCCGTAGATTTTAGGATCCAGCGGGCTTGTGTACTGGCCGTAGATGTAGGATCCAGCAGGCTTAGTGTCTGGCCGTAGATGTGGGATCCAGCAGGCTTAGTGTACTGGCCGTAGATGTAGGATCCAGCAGGCTTAGTGTACTGGCCGTATATGTAGGATCCAGCAGGCTTTGTGTACTGGCCGTATATTTTGACCAAGCGTCAGTGCTCAGCTGAAGAAAGAGCCAAGCAAGCAGCAGCACAGCAGTAGTGGTAGCAGTAGTTGTTGCGTAGTGGTGGTGGTGGTGGTCTGTGAATTTTTTCTATTGTGCACTTGAGTCAAGCAGCTATGTGTTTGCTCCACAAGAGGCCTGCATCTTATATTAAAGTGGGTTCGTTCCATGCAGATCGGACGGGCGGACTTTTGTCTACCAGTTTTGAACAAGAGCGCAGTTAATAGTTCTTTTTTACACGATCGTACGCATTTAAGAATGAATGGTTTTAGCCGACTGTGAAGTTGAATGTCGTTCGTAAACACCTGGGTTAGGTTTTACTTTGGCAGCCCTTTTTCCCCCAGTTTTATCTGGATCTTCATCTGTCTGGTCGTGTAGGCTATTACCAACATGGCTTCAATCTCTCTGTCCTCCCTTTTTTTCCCATTTTAATCTGGATCTTCATCTGTCTGTCGTGTAGGCGGTAGCACCACGTTACCCCCAAAAAAAAGCCACATTATAGCGTAAGTGGGGATATCATTTTCCCCAAAAAACCGATGCTACAAAACCGCAATCTTTCAGGAATACGTTACCGCAAATCTGTTCAACAGGTACTTTTGACATACCACAGTACTTTGTCTCTGAATTTGGCATTAAAAAGGGTACCTTAAAAACCCCTTGCATTCAAAATCACGTTCAGCTCTTTCTACTTTGTCTCTGAATTTAATTAAACATTAACAATAAAATTTGGCATTAAAAATCAATCACAGTTCAGCATCAAAATCAGCTGGAGAGCGTCATCACTTCGGACGGGCTGGTACCTTAGTCAAAAATAGTGCCAGTCTCCACACATAGTTTTGACTGAGTAATGGCTCCATGCTAATAGGCTGCTGTATTTCAAGCCAGGTTGTTCTGCTTTTTCCACGTCTCGGCGGGCGAGTGCAAGTACGCCTGAATTTGCTGCTCTGATTTTCATGTACGTTTTGCTCTGTTGGAGTTTCAGCTTGTCCATGAACGCAAATATGCTAGGGTGTGGAGAATAAAAAATGTCGCCAAATTCCCTGTGGAACCGTTCGCAGGGGTTAGTGGTCTTCTTCCTAAAAGGCTACAGAAATCAACAAAATCTATTTTCGGTAAAATAGCAAGTCCTTTTGCGGTATCGTAATATACGATTTTGCGGGAATGTATTCTCGCGGTAGGAGCATTTGCGGTAACGTATTTTAACCGTGTAGGCTATCACCGACATGGATTCAATCTCTCCTCTCCTCTCTCTCTCTCTCCCCTCTCTCTCTCTCTCCCCTCTCCTCTCTCTCATCTCTCTCTCTCTCTCTCCTTCCTCTTCATGCTTAAACAACTGAAGCCTCACATAGTTTACAAATGTTCGAAAAATGTTCTTCCAGGCTCACTGTCTCTGTCACGTCAACTATGCTCTGTAGTCTTGGACTGTACAGCAAAAATTCACCATAAAAAAACTAGACTCAATGTGCAGAAGAGCTGCAAAGATAATTCTGCCAGATTTTTCCCTTATCAACCTCCGAAAAGCAAGCTAATTAAACATACTGCCGCTGCAAACACAACTTGATTTCAACAAAGCTGTACTTATGTGTAACGTACACAGTTACCTTGCCCCACAATACCCAGAGATTTACTTACTAAGGCCTCATGTCGATATGGGTCTAACAATTTCTATTCTACACGTACCGGATCGACACGTTCAAAACTTGTTTTGCTTTTCAGGTTCAGCCGTTTGGAACTCTCTTTCCCCAAACCTAAAATTGTGCCGTTCACTACACACCTTCAAAGAAGACCCTTGAAAATTTTCACAGACTGTTTGGCGTAGACTTCACTGTCTTGAAAAAGTTTTTGCAGCAATTTTTTTACATCATTAGCACTTTTTTTTTTTTTTTTTTGCTGTCACAACCTCTGCGCAAAACCTCAGGGGCAGTGCACCCACGCCGCTCATTCCCGACACCCCGTCCACAGCCACACCCCGGGTCGGCCCCGCCACAGCCCGCCACCGGCAATCCACAGGGAGCAGTTCAATGTCAAGTCAAGAGGCAACCCACCGGAGGAGACACTGCACTGCTGTCGAGTCACTTCGGTGGTTGTTCATGGCGCCTGTTCTGATCTAACATCCCAGGACACCACCTACTAAGCCCCCTGCTGACGACAATAATTGCTTAGTCGCGGGAGCCGGCGTGAGTGAGCTCTCCCTCCGGGGGGCGCCACCACGTCTGTCCAACGACAGCCCCATGGACCCGCCGATACCGGTGACCCCGACGGAAAACCAAACCAAGGCCACAGACGTGGAGAGGACATCGAAATTGAGGTCACCATGAAAGCAGGGGATGAAGGGCCAGAATTTGGGGACATTTTTTAATGCAGATCGATGAGTATGAGATGATTAAGATGATGCTACGGATTTCCATTTCGGTCTGAGACTACATGACAGGGCTGTACTCTACGCTTCCTTTCATAATATATCCTGGCGTCAACCAGGCCCGAGAGATACAGGCACTTGAAGTGTTGGTCAGGAAATTTGAGCAACACTCTCGGAAACGCATCCATTAAGTGGATGAAACTCGACTGTGTGGTCCCAGTCTTCCCAACTGAGTCCGCAGCAACTCAACTCTGGGTAGGAGCCGGTCGGGGCAGAAAAACCCACATGACTTCTGATGGGATTCGAACCCACGACCTCCCAGCCGGGAGTCCGCGACGCTAACCACTTCGCCACGGCGGCTGGTTCATCATCAGCACTTACAAATGTGTACCTTGTTACCGTACTAGTTATATGTCAAATTGAACTGATACCACTAACTGTCCTTCCTCGGTGAGGAAAATTGCTTCTCTTAGAATACTGTGTTTTGTTTCATGCCAGTGCCCTCACCATCATCATCCTCGTCTGGTCGCGAACTCCACCAACAGTCACAAACACCCAGCAAAGATTGGCATGTTGCACTGTTCATCTAGCCACCTTTTGAATCTTCCATTCCCAACCGCTGCCCCACACTGTACCCCCCCCCATCCTCTCCTGTCTTACGTCCCCCCCCCCCCCCGCCCCCATTGTGGTGTTGTTGTTGTCTGCATCTTATGATTGCGTATATATGCACGCTTTTGTCAAGCCTTAGCATGCAAATGCGTGTGTGTGTGTGTGTGTGTGTGTGTGTGTGTGTGTGTGTGTGTGTGAATTAAGTGCTCTATAATCCTGTGTGGCTGTTTCTTTCATCGCCCCTCCCCTCTCTCTCCCTCTCCCTCTCTCTCTCTCTCTCTCTCTCTCTCTCTCTCTCTCTCTCTCTCTCTCTCTCTCTCTCTCTCTCTCTCTCTCTCAGACAGTCGCAGAGTTATGGAAGATTCACGTTTCAAGACTTGACTCCTCTGTGCTCCTGAACTTGAACCGAGGACAGCCCAAGAATTCTGTCAGTCTGTGAGCAGTTTGCTTTACCAACGCTGCCCGATCCCTTCGCTTTGTGGTAGGCTTGTTGTTAGCATCGCTAGCTGTGTGTCTGTGGTTTAGTGTAACATCTGTGTCATCTCCGATCTCCTTCACTCTTCTTTCATTCAACGAATTTTCATTTGTCCTCCCGTTTCCACATTGTCAGTACCAGGGTCTATAGTTAAGGGGCTGCATTCTCTCTCTCTCTCTCTATCTTCTCTCTCTCTCTCTCTCCCCTCTCTCTCTCTCTAGCTCTCTCTCTCTCTCTCTCTCTCTCTCTCTCTCCTCTCTCTCTCTCTCTCTCTCTCTCTCTCTCTGTCTCTCTCTTGTTCCTGTCTCTCTCTTTCTCCTCCCCTCTCTCTGTTTGGTATGAATGGGCGAGAGTGGGTCTGCTTCGTTTGAAAATGTTCTTCTCGAGCCAAGAAAAAGAAGTCGGCTTTCAACAATAAGACCGATAAGAATAGGGTAGCTAGAGACTGTGTGTGTGTGTGTGTGTGTGTGTGTGTGTGTGTGTGTGTGTGTGTGTGTGTGCGTGTTTCAGTTTGAAGAAAGAATCAATGTTATGTGTGTGTGTGTGTGTGCATGCGTGTGTATGTGTGTGTGTGTGTACGTGTAAGTGTGTGCGTGTGCATGCGTGCGTGTGTGTATGTGTGTGTGCGTGTGAGTGCGTGTTGAAATAGCTTGAAGAAAGATTTCCTAAGGTCGATGTTCCATGACACTATTTCAAGAGGTGAAACACTCATCGAAGAGAACCCCGCGCAATTCAGCTATTCCTTTTCCTCCTTTGTCACACGATAGCCTAAAATGCCAAACGCTGCTATAGCCCGCACGCGCGACGCGTTGCCCTGCAGCAATGACTGTTGGACTGCTATTGAACATACTAGCGAGACCCGCGTGCTTAAAAAGTTTTGACGACCGTCGCTTGGAACCTTTAATATTGCGTCCCTCAAGTCAAGTGACAGTGAAATAAATCGATCCATAACAACATTCTTATCAGGGAAAGAATTTGAAATAAATCTGTGAATCTCATATACTTCATCGCAAAGCAATGCACGGTCACGTGCTTACCAACAGCGCTTTTCATTGGCTCAAGGGGCTAAGTTGAAGAAATCTAGGTCTATGTCGCCGAAACCAGAGCTCATCGTTAAATGAGTTAACGCGCGAAAAATGTTTCAAAACCTGTTTGATAGAAAAGTATGTCAGGCGGGATTGTTTACTGAAGGAAATCCTGTGCTTGACGGACATTTCGGAACAACGTGTTTTGTGATTACCGTTTGTTACATGCGAGTTGTACGCTTCTGGCCACACGCCAAAGTTAGGATTTTGCGCTGAATCACTATGTAATCCATGTTAAGGTTTAGAGGACCAGCATAAATTTGAGCGAAAACCCGACAATAAAACTGATTATAGATCAAACGAACAGCCCCTACCACCGAACATCTCACTTGTTCTTAGTGAAGAAAACTGATGAAATCCTTCATATTGTAGCTAAACGGGAGAAACCTTTTATATGACGTCACGTGTCAGACCTTCGCTTTCACCGGAGACGCCATCTCTGCGCGAGGTAATTTCCCCGAAATAGTTCCATTCCTTTCATTGTCATCAGTCATCAATGTACGGTGTGCAGCCGTTTGCACGTTTCGTCTCTATTTGAATCCCAACGAGTGCTTTCCCCTGAAAGAATCTCACTCGACATCGTCTGTCGTCTGCTAAGCCCTCGACCACAGCACAGCGTCTCTGTGTGAATTCATTCTGTGTGCACTTTTTATTCCCGCAGCGAGAAAAAAAAAATGAAGTTGGACGCCGGCGGCTAAAATTGGGGTCGGTCTTGTGACAGGAAACAAACAACTTTTCTTTTTCTGTTATTTTTGTTGTTGTTGTATTTCTTTGCCTTGAATTAGGTCTTCTAAAAGCCTGTTGGTGGTCGTCCGCCTTTTTTTTTTGTCAATCGGTGTTTGACCGCGTTTCAGTTCGACAACCGAAGGCACTGCGGTTAAAGGGATAAAGACTCATTGTCACCGTGCTCCAGTGGTTGAAAGCCGGTGTAGAGGCAAAGTCCTACCACCGCCTTCATCTCTTCCACCGACAAACACAACTTGTTTTGATTTCTCTGTAACACCCCTCCCCCACTCACCCCATCCCACCCCACCCCCCTCTTTCCTTCCTCTTGACTGTGCTCGCTGCCTTTCTTGAATTTTGGTCGATAGTTGGGTAAGGCGCGGTCGGGGTAGAGAGATTGGGGGGGGGGGGGGGGGGGGACAGGTTTCCTGCCGTATATAATTAGCCTTTCTGGTTATGCGCTGAGCCCACGGTAACGTATCTTTGTGCCCACGTCTCTTTGTGCCCACGTCTCTATATGCCCAAAACGTATGCCAGTGGGAGTTTCGGGTAGGCATCCTCTATGTCAATAGCCAAACTTACCCGTGGCCAAGCAATGGTCAAACTGACCAGTGGTCAGTTGTCAAACTGACCAATGGTCAAGCAGTGGTCAAACTGACCCGTGGTAAAGCAGTGGGCAAACTGACCAGTGGTCAAGCAGTGTTCAAAATGGCTAGGGGTCAATTTGACCATAGCTTGATCATTGGTCGGTTTGACCAACGTTTGACCTCTGGTCAGCTTGACCAGTGGTCAGTTTGGTTGTTGCTTGACACTGGTCAGTTTAGCTATCGCTTGACCACTGGTCAGTTTGACCATCACTTGACCACTGGTTAGTTTTACCATCGCTTGATCACTGGTCAGTCTGGGACCATTGCTTGACTACTGGTCACTTTGACCATTGCTTGACCACTGGTCAGTTTGGTTGTTGATATAATGGGTACCTACCCACAACTCCAACTGGCATAGGTTTGGGCATATAGAGATGTGGGCACAAAGAGACGTGGCACAAAGGGATGCTTCGGCTGATTAGGATTTCAGGGCTGTATCCTAAGCAAATCTAGAATCATAATCATAGAAGGTGCGATCGTTGCTGTCGATGTGTGCTGTCCCGTTCTGACGTTACACCGAGGAGATGTTTCTTCATATCAGTTGTAAAATGGAAGGAATATCAAAGATTCTGAGAAATCCCTATAGGTACAAACCTTTAGCTGCAAAATGTGCTGAAATATAATTTTGAAGTTCATCAAAGAGCATACAATAATATCCAGCTATATACTTCACTCCTCTCTTTAATCTACTTCCATCTGCTTTCACGATGAGCATAGATATAATTTTCATGTACTAATTGTTGTGCGAAAAAATAGAGATATAATCAAGGTGGTGTTTTTTGTTGTTGTTTTTTAGGTGTTTTTTTTTTTTTTTAGTTACTATATATTAGCATTAAAAACACGAATTGTCTCCCCTGAAAAGCCGCCTTCCTCTCCGTGTTTGATTTTCTAATCAAGTCCATGATTCTTTTCACGAACTGGTGTGTGTGGGTGGGTGGGTGCGCGCGCGCGCGTGTTGTTTTTCACGATCAGTCTTTATTTTCGACCACAAAACCAAATTGTGTATACAGTGCAGCTCAGGCGTTTTGATTTCATAAACCAGGTTGCGTGACGCGCTCAAATGGGACACTTCCCCCCCCCTCCCCCCCCCCCCCCCCCCCCCCCCCTTAATTCAAAGCGATTTCTAGTTTCTTGGAAACCAGTCTTACACGCCTTTGGCAATATGAAGTAGCCCTCAGACGACGCCTTCTGCGTAGATTCAGTCCAGTGTCTGTTTCTTTCCCTTTGTATTTCTGTATACTAAGATATACGTCGGGAGACCCGAGACGTGGAGTAATATATATTTCCTTGAGACGGACATCTGATAACACAGTGAATCATCACTTGTTGGGAACCGGACGCCATTGCAAGGATCCCTCACTGTCTCAGTGTCTTACATTACAAGCGGTGGTTTCTTTCTCGCTTGCGAACGATTTTTTTTTTTTTGGTAGCGCTGAAATATTTCAGAGTGTAACCAAATAAGGATGTGTAGTGTGATTTAGATGCGCCAGACTATTCTTGTGTTTTGTTGCGCACGTGCGTGCGCTCACACACAACACACACACACACACACACACACACACACACACACACACACACACACACACACACACACACACTCACACATACACACACGCACACACACACACACACACACACACACACACACACACACACACACACACACGCACAACACACACACGCACACACACGCACACACAACACACACACACACACACAACACACACACATACACACACACACACACACACACACACCACACACACACACACACACACCACACACACACATAAATTGTCAACCTCGGGGTATGTCAGTGGAGGAAGGACTAGCGCACAGCCCAAACACACTCACAGCTTGCTTACAATCTCATTCATATATCATGCATTCGTCATATCAAACCACTAGTAAAGTCTATAACTTTACTACACATGATCATAGAACGAAACATCAATGCATATGGAATCAAACAAAATAAAACATTCTCTCTTTCCTGAACTTCACAGAATCATTTATCTAAAACATCATTAACTAACCCGGGTATAAATAGATTTCTACTTTACCTGGCCAGGTGATCTTAACTATTCACGAATCACTGTCTTTTTCTTTTCCTTTTTTTTTTCTTTTCACTGTCACTTTCACAACACGACACAACTGCTGGCACTGGTCAAGTTAGACTGCCGGCACCGGTCAGGCTGGACTGCTGGCACTGGCGTTGGTCTGTGTTCTGCTTGACGAAGTGACGCTGCCAGGTATGAGGTCGAACCCCGGTTAAGATGGAACAGTGACTATCAACATCGATCTGTTCTCCTTTCTTCCTTCCTGCATTAACGCATTGCACTCTCTCTCTCTCTCTCTTCTAGTCTGCTCTATCAAATGGACATGGTTGCTTTTCTTTTCTTTTTCTTTTCTTTCTTTTCCTCTTCATTAGTTAGCAACTCTCTCTCTCCACATCTCTCCTTAGCCCTTCCTCTGCAGACTATCTCATGCTAATCTCTCAACTTGGTTCTCTTCTCTCCTCCCCTCATCTCTCTGCTTCTCTCTCAAGCAGACCTACACCCAGAACCTCTTCCTCTCTCTCTCTCTGTCTGTTCGTTCTCTCCCTCTCTCTCACTCACACATTACTTTATTCCCTACCTACGTGTCCAAGGGTGAGTACCATTGGTCAGTATTTTTACCGCCTCGTACCCGAAGTTATCTCCCTCTAATTCCATTGGATATTCAAATCATGACAGTCACGCCTACACGCCTTACTCTCTGTGGTGGTCAATTGGTCATTTAATTGATTAGCTTGATTTCACCCCCACCACCTACTACCTTCTCCCTCTCCCTTTCCGGCGTCGTCGTAAATTGGCTAGATGAGTCTGGGTAGGCGCCGAGACGTCGGTTGACCAGACATCGAGACCTGTCGGTCAGCTACTCAGACTGTCTGCTGTCTCCTCGCTGTGCTTAATTGGCTGGATGAGACGCATGGAGCCGTCTTCGTGGCACCCAGATATTTGAGTTAGGGCTTATGTCCAACCAACTCGGCTGGCGACGGACCACGACTTTGCTTGTGTTTATTTTTGACCGTGACAATTTCCCCCTTGCAAAAGACTATGCACCGCATTGTCTCAAAACAACGGTACAAAAAAAAAGACAACAACCGAATTTGCTGACACACAGCTACACGTGCAAAGTTTGAAAAATACTTTACAACAAACGGTTTATAAATTATAGGATATATCATTAGTGAATACCGCCCCAATGAGTTATCATTGATGTGCGCCTTTGCGTTATTTCGACTCATTTTACAACGACCTCTGTGCGCACCTATGCAATCCCCCTACCTGCGGATTTGCCATATCTTCTCTTCACAATTCTTATGAAAAGCACAATATAATATGATCACGATCCATGACACTTCACTGAGGAATCTCCATCCTCACTTATTGCAAATAATGCATCACTACACAAGCGACTGTATGCTCCAAGCATAACTACATTCACATGAACAAGTCTCACAAAGAAAATATGAACAAGTCTCCACAACAAAAATATGAACCATAGCCAACTGGAATGAACCATATCCAATCACATAACTGTAATCAACACATATTATCAACAAAGCACCCCGGATATGACTGACTTCCTCTGAGTCGCAGCTGCTAGACTACACGACTTAAATAGTCAGCTCCGACATTCTGTCGACCTGGAATGTACTGCACTCGATACCTGTAGGGCTGCAGTGCCATTGCCCAACGCAGAACCCTGCTGTTTTTCAGCTGTGCCTCCTGCGGATTTGAGTGGTTGATGATCTGTCTCTATCACGAACTCTTTCCCATACAAGTATTTGTGGAACTTCTGCACGGCCCACACGACAGCTAAACACTCCTTCTCTACAGTTGCGTACCCTTCTTCACACTTTGTCAACTTCCTGCTAGCATACCTCACAGGGAACTCGACCCCTTCATGCTCCTGCAACAATACCGCACCTATCCCACCACCTGATGCATCTGTCCGCAACAAAAATGGTTTTGACATATCTGGTGAGCTTCAAGATGGGACGGGAACCTAGTCTTTCCAACACCGTCTGCAGTGCTTGCTCTGCAGCGTCTGACCACTCGACCACTGCCGGTTTTCCCTGCCTCTTGACCAAATCACTGAGAGGACTCGTGATTGCTGCGAAATTTGGAACAAACTCCCTATAGAAACCATAAAACCTAGCAGACTCCTGACTTCTGTTTTGGTCTTTGGTCTCTCTGAATTCATCATCTTCTCTACCTTTCCCTTTTCTGGCTGCTTTGTGTCGCCTCCGACAACAAACCTAGGAACTCCTACTGTCTAGCCCTTCATACAGTGACACATCCCTGTATGACTCTTCTGGAAACTTAGGCAACAAAATCTCCCCTTCTTCTGCTGGGTCTCTTTCACCTCATCAATGATTGCTGCTGCGCCTATGTGCTGAGTCTCACGCTGAATATATTTGCGGAAGAAAATTCGCATGGAAAAGTTTTGGTTTCCCATTCACATCAATTCGGTAATCCCGACCGACCTTTTCAGTGATGGTGAATGGTTCCTTCCAATGCATCAGCAGCTTGTTGTGACCCGTGGGAAGCAGTACCAGGACTTGATCTCCCGCCTTGAGGATTGCTTCCTCACCTTTCTGTCATATTGCTTCTTCTGCCCGACCCTAGCCTTCTGCAAACTTCCTTTGCAACCTTAACATGTCTCATACCTGTGCCCACCTTTGGACAGGGCGAGATTGGGCCAATCAGATCAACAGCCACCCTCCTGAATGGTGTGTCAATTAAAGGGGGCTGTTTAAGAGGTGCCTTCCTCTTCACCCTCTTGTGGCTGACCTTTGACACACGTCACATGACATGCAGAAACGCTTGATGTCTGCCATTGCCCCTGGCCAATGACAATCATCGAAGATTCGGTCAGCTGTTTTGCTGGTGCCGAGATGACCCGCCATGAGCGACTCGTGACCCACTGACATGACAGTGTCACGATAACCTGCTGGTACCTCTAACTGAGTGGTCACCTTACCTGTCTTCCCCTTGGTGAACACTCGGTACAACAGCCCGCCTTTCACAAGAAATTCTGTCTCACCTCCTCTAACCTCCTGTTTCTCCACCTCTTGCCAACTCCCAAGACTTCACGAGCGAAGGGTCTTGTTCCTGCGCTGCCCTAAACTCATCAGGCGACACATCTATGCCTGACTTCTTGCTGGAACGACTAACGGTTTATCAACCTTTTCCTCCTTCTTGCTCCGTGTTTGAACTGCTGCCCCTGTAGCAGTCAACAACTCAGGATCCCCTGGATCCCTTGCACCTGGAATATTTCCGATGATCAAATCATGAAGGGGTTTCTCCATCACCAACGCAGACAACTCGCCTGGAAGTAAGGGGTACGTACTTCTATCTTAGCAACTGGAAACTCCCTCACAGTGCCATCGATTAGAGTACAGGTCTGGATTTGCCCTGTCAAATCCCTTTTCTCGACCAGCGTTGTTCGTACCACACCGCATGAACAACCAGTGTCTCGTAACACTTTCACCCTCTGCTGGCCAATCCACCCTTCTTCCACTGGTAACGAACCACTCAGCCTAGTGCCCTCCATCCCTGACACTGACTGCTGTCCAGTGCTAGCCATAGGCCGCACTCCACCCTCTTCAGACTGAATCCCTTTTGGTTCCACTGCCGGTCGTTTCCCTTGACGACCCTTATCCACCTCTTGCAAGGCTGCTGCCTTCTGGAACCTCATGCGACAATCCCTCGCCACATGTCCCTTCTTGTGACAAATGAAACACCTAATGTCCCTTTGCCCTTCATTCTGCCCCACCACTGGGTTTGCAGACTTTGCAGGAAACTCTCCTAGTCTCCTTGCACTCTTCTCACCTGTGCCTAGCACCTGTTTCTCCTGCACCTTAGTGCCCAAACGTGCCTCTCTATACACCTCTGCGAACTTCAACAACTCCCCTGCTGTCTCTGGCTGTCTCTCTTTCAAATGTATGGTTAACTCAGGGCCGCAACCTGACAAAATCTGTTCCTTCATAACTAGCTCTTTCAATTCAGTGAACTCCTTTTTTCGTACCACTCAACTCTAACCATTTATCAAAATAGTGATCTAAACGTGCACCAAACTGAGTGTACGTTTCACCTGCTTGCAATCTAGCTGAACGAAATTTCTTTCTGAATCCTTCCTCTGTGAGGTCAAATCCCTTCATCAATGATCCCTTCACAGCACCAAAATCAGATTGGGTGTCTGCTGGCAATGCAGTGAAAATCTGTAATGCCTTACCGTCAATAGCGCTGACAAAATGACTGCCCACTCTCTGGAGGCCAACCCTGACTGGTCGCAAACGTTTCGAAACGACTGATGTATGCATCAATCGAATCGGTTCCTTCAGAGAATTTTGGTTAACTTGGGTCGGGGAGCGTAACTGCACACAGAGTCACTGGAAACTGAACTCCCATCCTCGGTGGTCTCCCTTTGTATTCTCACTTTCTCTAACTCTAATTGAACCTTTAATCTTTCCGTTTCCTGCTTCATTCTTTCTGTTTCCTGCGCTTCACTAGCCTGAATCCTTAATCTTTCTGTTTCCTGCGTTTCTTTATCATCGTTAGCTGAATCCTTAATCTTTCTGTTTCCTGCGTTTCGCTAGTTTTACTCCTTTCCTGCTCTGCTAATGCTATTTCTACTGCAACACGTCGTCTTTCCGCTCTCTCATCCCTTTCCATCTTTGGCTGGTTTTCAACGAATGCTCGCAACTCTTCTCCTGAATAGCCTAAATCACGAGCGAAGCTCACAAGTTGTTCAATAGGGGTGTTTTTTTCTTCCGCCATTATATCTTTTTTTTTTTTTTTTTTTTTTTTTTGAACAAGATTTTACTACTACGACAGCCAAACTGGTGGTTACCGACACGAGTGACGCAATAGCACAATCCTATGAATGATAATATTAGCTTGGGACAACGTAATTAGTTTTTATAAGACGCCCAGCGCCTGACCCAACTATGAGAGCGAATTATAGGAAATCTGTGCGAAATGAGTACTCTGGGGCTGAAATGCCAAGCCTAGTATTAACCATCTT
>CM031614.1:68926200-68933700 GCA_018398815.1 Conus ventricosus
CAAACTAATTCTTCTTAAATCCTCTTCTCTGGTCCCTACTGATTATAAACAATTAGATATTCTCCCCTTCAGGCTTAAATGCCGTTACAACAAAGCTGTTTTCATGTTTAAAATTGTGAACAATTTAACGCCAGCTTATCTCAACAACAAATTTCCTATCAATATTGTTCGTAACAAACGTAATATCCGCATTCCTCTCCCAAGAACTAATCTTTTTATGTCTTCTCTCATTTATTCTGGAAGCAAATTATGGAATGATATACATGACCATATTAAATGCAAACCAAGCGTGTTCTCATTTAGGAAGGCATACCACGCATATTTAATAGAACAGTGTTAAGTCTAAACATGTTGAGTAACATAATGTACTGCAACCTCAACTTGATGGGTCCTCTTATGCATGTTCATGTGACTTGAATTGATGATGTACTTGTATTGTAAGTGTTTGTGGTATACGATGGTGTTTGTGTGTAGGAGGCAAGCATTTGAAGTGATTATGAATGCGGAAATGCATGCGCGCACCTGTGCGTGCGCGTACGCATGCGCGTGTGTGTGTATGTATGCGTGCGTGTGTGTGTGTGTGTGTGAGGGGGGGTGGCAGGGGGGGCGGCGGCGCACACGCGCGCGTAGTGTGCATGTGTGTGCGTGCGCTCATGTGCGCGCGCACGTATGTATATATGTATGTGTGTGTTGTGTTGTGTATGTTTTGTATGTGTGTATTTGCGCGCGTTCGCGTGCGTGTTTATGTGTGTGAGAGTCTCACGTGTGTGTGTGTGTGTGTGTGTGTGTGTGTGTGTGTGTGTGTGTGTGTGTGTGTTTGAGCCCTTGCGCGTGTGCACATGCTTCTTTTCGTGTTTTTTTTTTTTTTTTTTCCCTTCCTCGAATGTACATTATTCCTAAATTGTGACCTACTTTGTTGGTCGGTAATATTTATGTTAATCATGTTTTCGTCGTTATAAACTTGTTCATTGTTTAATTTTCGTGCATCATATATATTTTCATTTTGATATTGTCTGTTACTGTTGTTGTTCTTGAGGGCATGGTGTAAAAAAGCTATAAGCTTATCCATTTTACCCTCAATAAAAATATTCGTATTCGTATTTGTATTCTCTCCTCTCTCTCTCTCCTCTCTCTCTCTCTCTCTCTCTCTCTCCTCTCCTCTCTCTCTCTCTCTCTCTCTCTGTGGGTCTCTCTCTCACTCCCCTCCTGTCTGTCTGTCTGTCTCTCTTTCTCTCTCCCTCTCTCTCTCTCTCTCTCTTTGTCTGTCGGTCTCTCTGTCACTCACTCCCCTCCTGTCTGTCTGTCTGTCTGTCTCTCTTTCTCTTTGTCTCTGTCGGTCTCTCTCTCTCTCTCACTCACTCCCCTCCTGTCTGTCTGTCTGTCTGTCTCTCTCTCTCTCTCTCTCTCTCTCTCTCTCTCTCTTTGTCAGTTTCTCTCACTCACTCCCCTCCTGTCTTTCTGTCTGTCTGTCTGTCTGTCTCTCTCTCTCTCTCTCTCTCTCTCTCTCTCTCTCCTCTCTCTCTCTCTCTCTCTCTCATTGCGTGTGTGTGAGTGTGTGTGCGCGTGCGTGCGTGCGTGCGTGCGCGTGTGTGTGTTTGTGTTTGTCCGTGTTGGCACTTCTGTTGACGTCTTTTCACGGGAAGCGATTGTGGGCTGGCGTGAAGGGCCCAACCAAACCAAGTCTAATCCCATGTTGGCCAACTTGGCGGGCGCCCTTGTCCAGGACGACAATGGAGGGGGGGGGGGGGGGGTGGGGGGGGGGGGGGGGGGGGGGGGGGGGTGGAAGGAAAGGGGTGGTGGTGGTGGATGGGGTTGGTAGGGAGAGGAGAGGGTGCTGGTTTTTTGGCTGAAAGAGCTGGGATGGGCGGGGGGTGGGTGGGGGGGGGGGGGGGGGGGGGGGGGGGGGGGGGGGGGGGGGGGGGGGGGTCGTGACGCTATACAGCCGTGGCAAGGGTCTGGGCATAACCCAAGCCGATTTGTAACCGACACGTGTTTTCTTCACTGACTTCTCTGTGATGCATTTCACGTGGACAGAATAGTACCTTGCCGATCAGGATATTGCTTTCGTTCTCTCCTGTGCCCCTTTCCCTAATTAGTTTGCATGGGTGTGTGTTTAGATCCCCTGTCCCAGCCCGTCTCTGTGTCTGTCTGTGTCTCTCTCTCTCTCTCTCTCTCTCTCTCTCTCTCTCTCTCTCTCTCTCTCACCTTGGTCTCTCTCTCTCTCTCTCTCTCTCTGTCTGTATGTCTGGTCGTCTGTACTCTCTGACGGTATAAAAACATTCATCCCTCCCACCCCCTCTCTCTCTCTCTCTTTGGACGGCCCAAAACATTAAAATCTCTCTGTCTCGCCCCCCCTCTTCGTCTCTCTCTCTCTCTCTCTCTCGCTCTCTCTCTCTCTCTCTCGTGCATACAATGCTGACTAATACCTCATTGAGATATGGCTTTTTATTCATAACCAATAATTATTTACTTGTGCAATTTTTGTTGATTTTGCGAAAGACTTTCGACACCTTTGTTTCTCAGTGTCTCTCTAACAATAAATATGTACGAGTTTTAAACGTTTTGTTCTGTAAAACTCATTGCATCTTTTCCTTCACATGAAGACATGCCGTCTGTCAAGATTCTACTTTATCTTCTGTTGCTACTACGGAACAAATCTGGGTTCACCAGGATCGGTCTAGGTCCTATATTATTTTCAATTTATAGAAAAGACCTTTCCAATTCATTTGATTCTCTTTATTGCGAACTTTTTGAAGATGATACCACCATTATTACATTGAAAATTAAATGCTCTGTTGCTGTATGCACCTCCTATACAACGTGATTTACTAAGTGGTTTGTTTCCTGGACGGAAGAAATTCACTTTGGCTATTCATCCTCATAAATCTATATTTCATGCTAGGTGACAACTAGGCAGTATTCGACAGAATCTTATGAATAAATTTTCCGGAGTTAAATGTTAATATTATAGTATTAGAAGATGTAAGTTTCTACATATTTCTAGGTCTCACTATAGACAATAAACTATCCTGGTTCAAATATTCTCTTGCTTTGCAAAAGGCTTTCCAGAAGACATTCCAAACTGATTAGATAATGCATTTTCTTGATTACAACACATACCAGAAGCTATTATTTCGTGCATTTTATCTGCCAGATCTTGATTTTGCATCGCAACATGTTGGGATTGGACCAGTCAAATTGCTTTAAAAAACTCTTGACAGCTTATTCAGCGCTCTCTCTTCTAATTTCTTTTTAATATCCTCTTCTCTGGTCCCTACTGATTAGTAAACAATTAGACTATTCTCCACTTCAGGCTTAAATGCCGTTACAACAAAGCTGTTTTATGTTTAAAATGTGAACATTTAAACGCCTGTTATCTCAGCAACAAATTTACTATCAAATTAATGTTCGTAACCAAACGTAATATCCGCATTCCCTCTCCAAGAACTAATCTTTTTATTGTCTTCTATCATGTATTCTGAAGCAAATTATGGGAAATGATTTACATGACCTTATTAAATGCAATACCAAGGTGTTCTCATTTAGAAGGCATTCCTGGCATATTATAGAAACAGTGTTAAGTTCCTAAACATGTTGAGTAAACATAATGTACTGCAACCTCAACTTGATGGGTCCTCTTATGCATGTTCATGTGACTTGAATTGCATTGATGTAATTGTATGTAGTGTTTGTGGTATACATGGTGGTTTGTGTGTAGGAGGGCATGCATTTGAAGTGATGATGAATGCGGAAAATGCACGCGCCGCGCTAAGTGGTGTGAGTTACGCATTGTGCGTGTGTGGTATATGTGCGTCGAATGCGTGCGTGTGTTGTGTGTGTGTGGGGGGGGGGGTGGCCAGGGTATAGGCGGGGTGGCGCACACGCGCGCTCGTTAGTGTGCATGTGTGTTGCGTGCGCTCATGTGCGCGCGCAACGTATTGGATATATGTATGTGTGTGTGTTGTGTTGTGTATTGTTGTGTATGTGTGTTTTTGCGCCCCACGTTCGCGTGAGTGTTTTATGTGGTGTGAGAGTCTCACGTGTGTGTGTGTGCGCTTTTGTGTGTGTGTGTGTGTGTTTGAGCCCTTGCGCGTGTGCACCTGCTTTTTCGTGTTTTTTTTGTTTGTTTTTTTCCATTCCTCGAATGTACATTATTCCTAAATTGTGACCTAGACTTAGTTGGTCGGTAATATTTTTGTTAATCTATTTTTACGTCGTTATTAAACTTGATCATTGTTTATCCTTTCGTGCATCATTATTTATTTCTCATTTTGATATTGTCTGTTACTCGTTGTTGATCGTGAGGTCATGGTGTAAAATGCTATAAGCTTATCCATTTTACCCTCATAAAAATATTCGTATTTGTATTGGTATTCTCTCTCTCTCTCTCGCTCTCCTCTCTCTCTCCTCTCTCTCTCTCACTCTCTCTCTCTCTCTCTCTCTCTCTTCTCTCTCTCTCTCTCTCTCTCTCTCTCTCTCTGTGGGTCTCTCTCTCTCTACCCCTCTGTCTGTCTGTCTGTCCTCTCTTCTCTCTCTCTCTCTCTCTCTCCTCTCTCTCTCTATTCCTCTCTCTATTTGTCTGTCGGGTCTCTCTGTCACTCATCCCCTCCTGTCTGTCTGTCCGTTCTCTCTCTCTTTCTCTTTGTCCTCTTCGGTCTCTCTCTCTCTCACTCACTCCCCTCTGTCTGTCTGCTCTCTCTCTCTCTCTTCTCTCTCTCTCTCTCTCATCTCTCTCCTCTCTCTCTCTCTCTCTTTGTCAAGGTTTCTCTCAATCACTCACATACTTGTCTTTCTGTCTGTCTGTCTGTCTCTCTCTCCTCTCTCTCTTTCTCTCTCTCTCTACTCTCTCTCTCTCTCTCTCTCTCTCTCTCTCATTGCGTGTAGTGAGTGTGTGTGCGCGTGCGTGCGTGCGTGCTGTGCGCGTGTGTGTGTTTGTGTTTTGTCCGTGTTGGCTCTTCTGTTGGAAGTCTTTTTAACGGGAAGCGATTGTGGGCTGGCCTGTAGGGCCCAACCAAACCAAGTCTTAATTAACCATTCCCATGTTGGCCAACTTGGGCGGGCGCCCTTGTCCAGGACGAAATGGAGGGGGGGGGGAGGTAGGGGGAGTGAAGGTTAGGGGTGTAGGTGGTGGGATGGAGGTTGTAGGGAGTGGAGGGGTGCTGCGTTTTTGGCTTGAAAGAGCTGGGAAGGTGCGAGTTTGGAGGTGGGCAGTGCGGGGGGGGGGGGGGGGGGGGGGGGGTGTTTCGCTATACTGCTGTGGCAAGGGTATGGGCATCAACCCAAGCCGATTTGTAACGACACCGTGTTTTCTTTCATGACTTCTTGTGATGCATTTCACGTGGGGACAGAATAGTGCTTGCCGATCTGGATATTGCTTTCGTTTCTCTCATGTGCCCTTTACCTAATTTGTTTGAATTGGGTGTAGTGTTGAGCTCCCCTGTCCCAGCCCTGTCTCTGTCTCTGTCTCTCTCTCTCTCTATCCTCTCTCTCTATTCTCTTACTCTCTCTCTCTCTCTGTCTGTCTGTCTCTCTGACGGTAAAACATTCATCCCCCCCCCCCTATCTCTCTCTCTCTCTCCTCTCCTCTCTCTCTCTCTCTCTGAGGGCAAACATTAAAATCTCTCTGTCTGCCCCCTCTCTCTTTCTCCTCTCTCTCTCTCTCTTCTCTCTCTCTCTCTATCTCTCCCTCTCTCTCTCTCTCTCTCTTCTCTCTGTCCTGGATGAGCGCTGGGTTTATACAAAAATCGTTCACCATTAGACCTTATGGTTCACATTTTTTTTGCTTTCATCCTAAAAACATTTGTCTGAACCGTTAAGTTTTTATGTTGGCCTTTAGGCGTTTTGAGAAAGCGTGATTTGACTCTATCAATGAACCATCTTTGGCCTATCTTGTTAAAAAACGGTCCATTCAGTGGAAAAGGAATGATGCATAATGCTTTTTGAGTATGTATGGATTGTGTAAAGGGCAAGGTACGATGTGGTGCTGCTTCAACGGATTATATCAATTGCACATCAGGTGTTATGCAGGGTGGATGTTTGAGCCAGTTTTTGTTTTCTTTATTTCATAATGAGCTGACTTTGGAGGTAATAAACTCTCGGAAGACATGTGCCATTTGTAAATGATGCTATGAAATATTTTTCTATTGCTTGACGAGACGTGGCATTAATGTATGAGACAGTAATAGGCCTCCAACTCCACCTAAATAGTTTGAAAGGCAGCTAATTCAATCCAGCTTATAATGTAATTGAGTAAAGTAATATTGTCGTTTTCAGAAAAGGGGGGGTTTCCTTTCCTCTCGGGAAAAATGGACATTTGATGGGGTAAAATATGCCTGTTTTGTAATTGTATATAATATTTAGGTGTATATTTCCTCCTAAGCGATTAAGTTTCACTTTCGCATGTAAAGATATTGGTTTGCAGAGCCAAAAAAATTGCATTGCTGTGTTTGTGAAGAAGTTGTTTTCGTTGCTGAATTAATGAATCTCTTGCTTTGTTTTTGAATTTGTCTGATGCTCAAATCCTGCCTATGCTTACAATATGGGGCTGAACTGTTGGGTTCTTGATGCTGCCGGGCACAATGCGAAATGGTTCTTTTATTTGCTTTAAAAAAGGTTCTTGGGTGTATCATCTCAAAATCCCCAAATGATCTTGTTATGGCAGAGTGGACTAAAAGATTCCCATATCTTTGCTTTTTACTTGTTTAAATGTTATCAAGTACTTGCTAAAAAACTCAGATGGCTGAACATAGATTACCCTTAAAGTTATAAAATGCTGGTGGAACGGATAATAGAGGCAAGTGAACTGGGTGTCACGTGTTAAGGCGACGAAATTATATGTACATGGTTTCGGGTAAGTATGGCGTAACCAAGTGTCGGTAGAAGATTATGAACAGTTTTCTTCGTATCTTTAAAGAAAGGGCTAATGACTGCAGGTGGCAGACTGGATTTTTCAATATTCAGAATAGTGATGGTTTAGGTTTCTATAGAACATTTATTGATGTGCATTCTCTGCCAACGTATATGTCACATAATGACCATGGACAGGTGGGCTCTAGAAGTTTGTGATGACAAAATTTAGAATTTGAGTGGTGTTTCTGATATTCTTGTTCATTCACTGACGTTATAGACAAGTATATGTTTCTGGTCTGCTGTGGTCCATTATGTCGAAGTCAAGAGAAGATGAAGTCACTTCGCATAAACTTGTCAGAGTTAAAGTTTATAAGAGAAAAAGTTTATTCCCCCAAAATTTTATACAAGACCTTGCTTATTCAAGCTTACTTTGTTATATGTCATCTGCAAAGTAATACACTCTTTAAAGCAGTTCGCAGATTTTGTTTCAAAGCTTTCAAACGGCGAAGCATTTGTGGGATGGTATTTCATTATTATTTTTTCGCTGTATTAGCGACTTTGTTATGTTTCTGTATATCCCCTTCTGAGGGGCAAAGGCCTGTAAGAATAAAACAATCTGAATCTGAATCTCTCTATCTCTCTATCTTTCTC
>CM031614.1:68943700-68948700 GCA_018398815.1 Conus ventricosus
CGAGTGTTTCAGGCACATGGACCAAAAGTCGGGGAACGTTATGGAACTTAGAGAATCGGAAAAATATGAATCAGACCCCCACCACCTTTTTACCCCTCCCCTCTCCTAAGTCTCTCTCTCTCTCTCTCTCTCTCCTCTCTCTCTCTCTCTCTCTCTCTCTCTCTCTCTCTCTCTTCCACTGTGCGCGCGCCAGCCTGTTCTTATCCATTTGGGTACTTTTCCACCCCATAGATATAATAAATACTTCTCCACCCCATAGATATAATAAATACTTTTCCACCCCATAGATATAATAAATACTTTTCCACCCATAGATATAAATACTTTTCCACCCCAAAGATATAAATACTTTTCCACGCCAAAGATATAAATACTTTCCCACCCCAAAGATATAAATACTTCTCCACCCCAATGATATAAATACTTTTCCATCGCAGAGGCATAGATGTGTTGAGATGGGGCCAAAGAAAAAAAAACCCCAGTCATTTGAAAACTTCTTTCTGACAGTGGAAATATGACAAGAATCCACTGAGTAGTAGTACATGTACGCATGCATTGCGGGTATAAGTGGGCTTGCAGGTGCTTGTGTCTGTGCAGGTACTTGTGTCTTGCTGGGCTTTTGGCACGTGTGACACACTGCACTGGTGTTTGCGACTTTCGAGGAGACGTAGGCCTACCCCCTCCAGCGAGTGTTTACCAACTTGCGCACGAATCTTGACCTCGTCACCGGAAAGTAGGTTAAGTGATCGAGAAACCGAAGTCTTTTTTTTCAGTGGCACACGATAACGCGGTAGTTCAGAAGAAAGTACACCTTGTAATTGTACAGACGTGGAGAAGTCACAAAGAGAGTGCGCGTGCGTGTGTGTGTGTGTATTTGGAGTGGGCGGTGGGGCGAGATCAGCGAAATTTAGCAAAGATAACTCTGGCTAAGAAGCTCTGTTTGGTCTTCTCTTTAAAAGCAAACCACTCGCTCATGTTTCTGTCTGTCCAAACAAGACGAAGAGGGACGACAGGTCCTAACGCTTGGCATCCAAGGTGTGAGTGAGGAACTTTCACTCTGACCTGTGACGGTGAAACCGCGCAGTATTGTGGTGCCAAAGGCTGATTAAAGAAAATAATTGTAATTGTTCAAGGAAAAAAAAGAGGAGGGGGTGGGGGAGAATTATACAGGTACTGAGGGGTCAGAGGAAAAGAAGGAACGGTTCGAGGCCTCTACCCCCATCTCGGTATTGTGGGTTTTTTTTCTTCTAACGCTCCCTTTCCACCTCGGTCTAATTCCTTTTAAAAAAAAAAGAAAAAAAAGAAAACCTTAAAAACAACGAATACACTATGAAGACCCCATTCCGGAGAACGATGGGTGGTGATAGAGGTGGCGGGGGGTGGGGGGGATGGGTTAGCCGTCAGAGAAAGACCTCAACAAGTGTTGCAGGTTGAGGATTGTAGGCACTGGTCCCCCTCCTCCACCCAAACTCCTTCTCTTTCCCTCCACTCCCACTCACCCTCTCTTTTCCCTATCCCTCATGCTCGACCTCCCCCTCCCCTCCCTCCCCCCTCACTCCCCCCTCCCCCCACCCGCTCCTCTCCTCTTCCCTTTCCTCCATTCACGGACAACCTTATACCCCAATTTGTCAACGTGTTGTGGTGAGTGGACTTGTCACGCCTCGTCCGTTTCCCTCCTTTCAGGGACACCCATACCTCAACTTTTCAGCATGTTGTGGTTAGTGTACTTGTCACGCCAAACGTAAATAAGAACAGTTGTTTTTCACCTTTCCGTCTCGCCATTCTCACTTCTCCTCTTTGCTTCTCCAATCCTCCCTCTCCAGCACCAAACCTCACTCCTGCTCCTCCCCCCCCCCCGCCCCCCCCCCCCCCCCCCCCCCCCCCGCTCCCTCCGCAAGATCAGTCTTTTTCACACATCTGCTGCATAGCAGTCAGCGTTCAGCGATATTTGGCTGTGTTGGATATAATCATGGCAACCGGAGAGTTTTTGTGAAGTGGAACTGCCATTTCGAGTTACTCTTTATGATACCGACATTGTCATGTATCCTGCCAAGTGATTGTTAGAGTCAGAGTGTGTTAGCCAGTCACACACACACACACACACACACACACACACACACACACACGTACGTTGTCTAGTTTTTAGCTATACTTACTGACAGCGCGACAACGATGACTACATTTTTCTGGTTTCTTTGTCCTTTTAGCACTGTATTGAATTAAAAAAAAACAAACATTGCCGACGATGGAAGGTGGTTGTTAACTGGAGGCAGGTGTAAAAGCAACAACAAAAAACCTTTGTCTACCTGCCTCCCCACTCGCACCCCTACTGCCCCTGGGCAGTAAGGAAAAAAGAGGAGTAGTGTTGTACCCTGGTGAGGAGGTAAAGGCATAAAGGTTTCAGTTATACATATTCTTTTGTCCCGTGGACCGAAGATCCCAGGGATCGCGTGACGGCACGCTTGGACGGTCACGGATCTTCTCGCCCTCTGTGTCCTGTAAACAGGGTAGTCAAGTGTGGTGGTGGTGTACCCACCCAGCCCGGTCCGTGATTTAGGAGCCGAGAGAAAGACCGTCACCTGAATGTTCGGATTGTAGGAAAGAAAGTCAACGGAAAAAAAGTCAACGGAGAGAAAGTAACCTAACTCTAACCCTAACCCTAACCCTAAGCCTAACCCTAACCCTGACCCTAACCCTAACCCTGACCCTAACCCTAACCCTAACCCTCCGTTGACTTTCTTTCCCGTTGACTTTCTTTCCGATTACCGAATGTTCAGTGGTGGTGTTTGGGGGAAAACTATTCACCTAAGGGACCAAGAAGCAAAGCCGATGCTAAAGTCCGATGAAGTATGGTGGCTTACTGAGCTCAAAAGGTTGCAGTCGCCCTGAGGTTTTTACAAGGGCGGTAACGATACGTTAAGAACACTGTCATAATGACTCTTTTCATTGTAATCATAAGTACGAAAAATAGTTATCATGACGTTAAAACCGTAGTTTTCTTCAAATGTGGAAGGAATTGTTTCAGTTTGGTTGACGCTGTAAAGACGTGAGATGAATTATTTCGGTTTGGTTGACGCGGTAAAGAATGCTAACAATCATACGCTGACTGGAAATGAACAAATGTTGGAGCCATGAAGCTTTATTTACTTCCCTCCTCCACCAAGAAAGTCATGTTGTCAGCCCTCAACCCTTTCCCGTTTGTTTGTTTTCTATGTCGACAAGATGACGCAAAAACCACTGAACCCGGGTGTGTGTGTGTGTTGTTGTTGTTGTTGTTGTTAGAACAAACGTCATCAAAGATAGCAAGGACGAACCCATTCATTTGGGGGGGGGGGGGGGTTGGATCCGGATTGAACGACAGATCCAGGCTTGTCTGACTGGACCTTTTAGGAGGCCAAAATGATTATAGACTGATTTTTGGCTGTCTACATTACATTTTTTTTTTCTCACTAAACATGAACACTGTGAATTTGCAGTTGTGACTCCTTCGCTATCTACGAAGTTAGTTATTTTCCCGGAGTATTAATCTCGTCTGATCGTACTAACGTTCACATATTAGATTTTCCATGCCCGGCTGAAAAAAGAAAAAAAGCTACATGGCAAGTAACTCATTGAGTCCTCGCCAGTTCTTAACTCCCCTGGCGGATAAACAGGACGTCTTCAGTCGTGAACTGACTGGAACGGTTCGTGTGACTTCGGTGCACGCCTGCGCTCTCCCGAGTGAGTGCCTCACACGATTATCGGTGACTTCAGATCAGCGACGGAATGTTTGCTGATGCTCTGTCTTTCTCGCTCTTTCGTCAAAGGTGTGTAAGAGGTTGGGGGGGGGGGGTCATCTAATCAGTGACCGTTCAGTTCGTTTCCTTACCTGTATACTTTAACGCCCTATCCCCCCCCCCCCCCCCCGCCCCCTTTTCAAGGCATTGCGTATGCACGTTCGGATGTGCATGACCAAGCGACAGGTGAAGATTGGTAAAGCCAGCTGTCATAGTGTGGTTTTGTGCCTGCTGGGTTTTGGTTTTTGTTTTTTTATATTTTTTATTTTAATTTTAATTTTTATTTTATTTTAGGACACTTCCTTACTTCTTTCTTCCACAGACAAAATTAGAATATGTATGTACATCATGGTTGAAAAGAAGCGACCAACACATAACATCGAAGTGTAGAATATTTATGTACATCATGGTTGAAAAGAAGCGACCAACACATAACATCGAAGTGTTGATACGAAGAAGGCTTTGCAGTCGTTACACCTAGAAATGCCGTTCTTACTATCAGCTAACACTTTAAACACCTTTTATTTTTCTGTAAATACTCTTGTAGCTTTGATGTTCAGAGTTCATTCATATAGTAAAGCCTGTTGTTGAGACTGGCTATAAAGTGCATGGTATTGTGATCCGGACCACTTATGTAAAACAATATATTAAAGTCAAGAAACAAAGAGCATCTGAACTGACGCAGGAAGAAGTAAAGCCGAATCAGCTGGGCAAACATTAAAGGCCCCCCAACTCTGCTGATTACGGTGCCCATTCATCTAGCACAGACATGTGGAGTAGGGGCCACACAGGGCAAACAGGGAAGCTTCCTACTTCAGTGTTAAGACCCTGTGTGGTTAAACTGACCTTCAAAGAACATGTATGGTGCCTAATCCCTAATCCGTTTCGGCGACCGAAACATCCGGTATGGAAATCCGCTTAGATGTGTTGCGTCATCATCATCATCGTCGTCCGTCGCCCTTCCTGGATCACAAGCCGCCAGCGGTAATCCCGGGCCCTTTTTAACCTAGAGCCTTCCTTGTCGCCTGTCACTGGGTGTAGGTGTGTAGGGCCACGCTAAGAACCCGCCCAGTTACTGTCAGAGCCGTGGCTGGAACTTCTTCTGCTCACCTCATTTTCTTTTCTCCTGTCATGAGTGCAGACGATAATCATGAATACCCCTTTGAACAGAACGTGTTTCAGTCTCCCAAGGCGACTGCATGTTTTAACTCACTTCATCTTTGG
>CM031614.1:68956200-68973700 GCA_018398815.1 Conus ventricosus
CTGGGCTGGGGGAAAAAAAAAAGAAGAAAAAAGGAATGACTGGCGGACGGAAAGTATGACTGATTCAAATGAAAGTGACGAGTGAATGAACAACAATGGGTTGTCACAAATGTTCTTGTGTACAGCGCCGCGGAAAGTCGCCAGACCTTGCCACTTATTCCACCATTTATTATTCCACCCTTTCCCAGGAGGATTCGCTCGACCTCAGCAACTACCGCCCCATGCCCGTCCTCGTCAAAGAGGAAGCGCCAGACACGGGAGACAACTCGCTGGATGGACCCCCGCAGCTCCACCCCCACGACGCCTCCCCGCACTTCCCGGAACATCCTGGCCGGAGATGAACTGTGCCAGACCGGAAGTTCAGCTGAGCTACCACGGCTTCTCGCCGACGTCCGGTCTGGTTAATCCCAGCAGACGACTCTATGCAGATCGTCCACAGGTGAGAACACGACAGTGGTGGTGGTGGTGGGGGAGGGGGGGGGGGGGGGGGAGAAGGTCGGAGCGTTTTTGCTGGTTCGTTTGAGAGGACATTTCTGATGCTGACGGGCAGATACTGAGAAAAATCTAGTTTAGGTCTTGTGTGCAAAAATGCCATAAAATTATGCACACAGTTACGTTTGTTTGTATGTGGGAGAAGATGGGAAAGATGGATGGGGGGGTGGGGGGTGGGTGGGGGGGGGTAAGATCAGACTGTTTAGAGCAAGTCATACATCTCTGGAACAAACCTGTACAAAATTGTTTAGCATCCAATGTTATGACTCCTCTTCCTCAAAGAAAAACTATTCTGGTACGTGTCGTGGTGTCGTTTGCTCTGTTGTATTGTCTGCAGTGCTGTATCGTCGTACACAGCATGTGACTGCATTGCAGTGGACTGCATTGCTATCACAAACAAATGTTGTTTGCACTCACTGATGTTTAGAACTGTTTGAAAACACGCACAACCAGTCCGACTGTCTTGACGTGTACCTCTGTGTTAAGCACGTGCAACCCGTCTTTCATAACATTAGACTTTATTGAAAAAGTCCTCAACTTGTGTAGGAAAGTGAAGAGGAAAGGATCTCTGCGAGAGGCGTTATCTGCAAACGACATTGCGTAACACGCGTTTGACAGCAAAGAGCAGAGCACTCTGGCGGCACGTGCTTTTTGCAGATGACGTCACTGATCGAGCAGTGCCGTTATACTGACTCTGTGGAACGTCTATGTCGATTCTGTGAAAACCTTTCTCAGAACGGCAAGTTTGTTTGTTTGTGAAAATGCGTTCGGGCCGACCAGTGTAGGAAATCTCGTCGATTCAGTAAACGAAGATCTGACTGGGAAGACCTGACCCGGACATTGTAAAGAGCGTGTTCCACAGCGCAGTGCGGTAGCCTGTAGAATACATTGTAAAGAGCGTGTTCCACAGCGCAGTGTTGTAGCCTATAGAATACATTGTAAAGAGCGTGTTCCACAGCGCAGTGTTGTAGCCTATAGAATACATTGTAAAGAGCGTGTTCCACAGCGCAGTGTTGTAGCCTATAGAATACATTGTAAAGAGCATGTTCCACAGCGCAGTGTTGTAGCCTATAGAATACATTGTAAAGAGTGTGTTCCACAGCGCAGTGTTGTAGCCTATAGAATACATTGTAAAGAGCGTGTTCCACAGCGCAGTGCGGTAGCCTATAGAATACATTGCAAAGAGCATGTTCCACCGCGCAGTGTTGTAGCCTATAGAATACATTGTAAAGAGCGTGTTCCACAGCGCAGTGTTGTAGCCTATACAATACATTGTAAAGAGCGTGTTCCACAGCGCAGTGTTGTAGCCTATAGAATACATTGTAAAGAGCGTGTTCCACAGCGCAGTGTTGTAGCCTATAGAATACATTGTAAAGAACGTGTTCCACAGCGCAGTGTTGTAGCCTATAGAATACATTGTAAAGAGCATTTTTCCACAGCACAGTGCGGTAGCCTATAGAATACATTGTAAAGAGCGTGTTCCACAGCGCAGTGTTGTAGCCTATAGAATACATTGTAAAGAGCGTGTTCCACAGCGCAGTGTTGTAGCCTATAGAATACATTGTAAAGAGCGTGTTCCACAGCGCAGTGTTGTAGCCTATAGAATACATTGTAAAGAGCGTGTTCCACAGCGCAGTGTTGTAGCCTATAGAATACATTGTAAAGAGCGTGTTCCACAGCGCAGTGCGGTAGCCTATAGAATACATTGTAAAGAGCGTCCTCCACAGCGCAGTGTTGTAGCCTATAGAATACATTGTAAAGAGCGTGTTCCACAGCGCAGTGTTGTAGCCTATAGAATACATTGTAAAGAGCGTGTTCCACAGCGCAGTGTTGTAGCCTATAGAATACATTGTAAAGAGCGTGTTCCACAGTGCAGTGTGTAGCCTATAGAATACATTGTAAAGAGCGTGTTCCACAGCGCAGTGTTGTAGCCTATAGAATACATTGTAAAGAGCGTGTTCCACAGCGCAGTGCGGTAGCCTATAGAATACATTGTAAAGAGCGTGTTCCACAGCGCAGTGTTGTAGCCTATAGAATACATTGTAAAGAGCGTGTTCCACAGCGCAGTGTTGTAGCCTATAGATTACATTGTAAAGAGCGTGTTCCACAGCGCAGTGCGGTAGCCTGTAGAATACATTGTAAAGAGCGTGTTCCACAGCGCAGTGTTGTAACCTATAGAATACATTGTAAAGAGCGTGTTCCACATCGCAGTGTTGTAGCCTATAGAATACATTGTAAAGAGCGTGTTCTACATCGCAGTGTTGTAGCCTATAGAATACATTGTAAGAGCGTGTTCCACAGCGCAGTGTTGTAGCCTATAGAATACATTGTAAAGAGCGTGTTCCACAGCGCAGTGTTGTAGCCTATAGAATACATTGTAAAGAGCATGTTCCACAGCGCAGTGTTGTAGCCTATAGAATACATTGTAAAGAGCGTGTTCCACAGCGCAGTGCGGTAGCCTATAGAATACATTGTAAAGAGCATGTTCCACAGCGCAGTGTTGTAGCCTATAGAATACATTGTAAAGAACGTGTTCCACAGCGCAGTGCGGTAGACTATAGATACATCGTAAAGAGCGTGTTCCACAGCACAGTGTTGTAGCATAATGATATAGAATACATTCTAAAGAGCGTGTTCCACAGCGCAGTGTTGTAGCCTATAGAATACATTGTAAAGAGCGTGTTCCACAGCGCAGTGTTGTAGCCTATAGAATACATTGTAAAGAGCGTGTTCCACAGCGCAGTGCGGTAGGCTATAGAATACATTGTAAACAGCGTGTTCCACAGCGCAGTGTTGTAGCCTATAGAATACATTGTAAAGAGCGTGTTCCACAGCGCAGTGTTGTAGCCTATAGAATACATTGTAAAGAGCGTGTTCCACAGGCAGTGCGGTAGCCTGTAGAATACATTGTAAAGAGCGTGTTCCACAGCGCAGTGTTGTAGCCTATAGAATACATTGTAAAGAGCATGTTCCACAGCGCAGTGTTGTAGCCTATAGAATACATGTAAAGAGCGTGTTCCACAGCGCAGTGTTGTAGCCTATAGAATACATTGTAAAGAGCGTGTTCCACAGCGCAGTGCGGTAGCCTATAGAATACATTGTAAAGAGCGTGTTCCACAGCGCAGTGTTGTAGCCTATAGAACACATTGTAAAGAGCGTGTTCCACAGCGCAGTGTGGTAGCCTATAGAATACATTGTAAAGAGCGTGTTCCACAGCGCAGTGTGGTAGCCTATAGAATACATTGTAAAGAGCATGTTCCACAGCGCAGTGTTGTAGCCTATAGAATACATTGTAAAGAGCGTGTTCCACAGCGCAGTGTTGTACCCTATAGAATACATTGTAAAGAGCATGTTCCACAGCCAGTGCGGTAACCTATAGAATACATTGTAAAGAGCGTGTTCCACAGCGCAGTGTTGTAGCCTATAGAATACATTTTAAAGAGCGTGTTCCACAGCGCAGTGTTGTAGCCTATAGAATACATTGTAAAGAGCGTGTTCCACAGCGCAGTGCGGTAGCCTATAGAATACATTCTAAAGAGCGTGTTCCACAGCGCAGTGTTGTAGCCTATAGAATACATTGTAAAGAGCGTGTTCCACAGCGCAGTGTTGTAGCCTATGAATACATTGTAAGAGCGTGTTCCACAGCGCAGTGCGGTAGTCTATAGAATACATTGTAAAGAGCGTGTTCCACAGCACAGTGCGGTAGCCTATAGAATACATTGTAAAGAGCGTGTTCCACAGCGCAGTGTTGTAGCCTATAGAATACATTGTAAAGAGCGTGTTCCACAGCGCAGTGTTGTAGCCTATAGAACACTTGTAAAGAGCGTGTTCCACAGCGCAGTGTTGTAGCCTATAGAACACATTGTAAAGAGCGTGTTCCACAGCGCAGTGTTGTAGCCTATAGAATACATTGTAAAGAGCGTGTTCCACAGCGCAGTATTGTAGCCTATAGAACACATTGTAAAGAGGTGTTCCACAGCGCAGTGTGGTAGCCTATAGAATACATTGTAAAGAGCGTGTTCCACAGCGCAGTGTTGTACCTATAGAATACATTGTAAAGAGCATGTTCCACAGCACAGTGCGGTAGCCTATAGAATACATTGTAAAGAGGTGTTCCACAGCGCAGTGTTGTAGCTATAGAATACATTGTAAAGAGCGTGTTCCCCAGCGCAGTGTTGTAGCCTATAGAATAGATTGTAAAGAGCGTGTTCCAGCGCAGTGCGGTAGCTATAGAATACATTCTAAAGAGCGTGTTCCACAGCGCAGTGTTGTAGCCTATAGAATACATTGTAAAGAGCGGGTTCCACAGCGCAGTGTTGTAGCCTATAGAATACATTGTAAAGAGCGTGTTCCACAGCGCAGTGCGGTAGCCTATAGAATACATTGTAAAGAGCGTGTTCCACAGCACAGTGCGGTAGCCTATAGAATACATTGTAAAGAGCGTGTTCCACAGCGCAGTGTTGTAGCCTATAGAATACATTGTAAGAGCGTGTTCCACAGCGCAGTGCGGTAGCCTATAGAATACATTGTAAAGAGCGTGTTCCACAGCGCAGTGTTGTAGCCCATAGAATACATTGTAAAGAGCGTGTTCCACAGCGCAGTGTTGTAGCCTATAGAATACATTGTAAAGAGTGTGTTCCACAGCGCAGTGTTGTAGCCTATAGAATACATTGTAAAGAGCGTGTTCCACAGCACAGTGTGGTAGCCTATAGAATACATTGTAAAGAGCGTGTTCCACAGCGCAGTGTTGTAGCCTATAGATACATTGTAAAGAGCGTGTTCCACAGCGCATTGTTGTAGCCTATAGAATACATTGTAAAGAGCGTGTTCCACAGCGCAGTGCGGTAGCCTATAGAATACATTGTAAGAGCGTGTTCCACAGCGCAGTGTTCTAGCCTATAGAATACATTGTAAAGAGCGTGTTCCACAGCGCAGTGCAGTAGCCTGTGGAATACATTGTAAAGAGCGTGTTCCACGCGCAGTGTTGTAGCCTATAGAATACATTGTAAAGAGCATGTTCCACAGCGCAGTGTTGTAGCCTATAGAATACATTGTAAAGAGCGTGTTCCACAGCGCAGTGTTGTAGCCTATAGAATACATTGTAAAGAGCGTGTTCCACAGCGCAGTGTTGTAGCCTATAGAATACATTGTAAAGAGCGTGTTCCACAGCGCAGTGTTGTAGCCTATAGAATACATTGTAAAGAGCGTGTTCCACAGCGCAGTGTTGTAGCCTATAGAATACATTGTAAAGAGCGTGTTCCACAGCACAGTGTGGTAGCCTATAGAATACATTGTAAAGGCGTGTTCCACAGCACAGTGTTGTAGCCTATAGAATACATTGTAAAGAGCATGTTCCACAGCGCAGTGTTGTAGCCTATAGAATACATTGTAAAGAGCGTGTTCCACAGCGCAGTGCGGTAGCCTATAGAATACATTGTAAAGAGCGTGTTCCACAGCGCAGTGTTGTAGCCTATAGAATACATTGTAAAGAGCGTGTTCCACAGCGCAGTGTTGTAGCCTTTAGAATACATTGTAAAGAGCGTGTTCCACAGCGCAGTGTTGTAGCCTATAGAATACATTGTAAAGAGCGTGTTCCACAGCGCAGTGCGGTAGCCTATAGAATACATTGTAAAGAGCGTGTTCCACAGCGCAGTGTTGTAGCCTATAGAATACATTGTAAAGAACGTGTTCCACAGCGCAGTGTTGTAGCCTATAGAACACATTGTAAAGAGCGTGTTCCACAGCGCAGTGTTGTAGCCTATAGAATACATTGTAAAGAGCGTGTTCCACAGCGCAGTGTGGTAGCCTATACAATACATTGTAAAGACTGTTCCACAGCGCAGTGTGGTAGCCTATAGAATACATTGTAAAGAGCGTGTTCCACAGCGCAGTGTTGTAGCCTATAGATACATTGTAAGAGCGTGTTCCACAGCACAGTGCGGTAGCCTATAGAATACATTGTAAAGAGCGTGTTCCACAGCGCAGTGTTGTAGCCTATAGAATACATTGTAAAGAGCGTGTTCCACAGCGCAGTGTTGTAGCCTATAGAATAGATTGTAAAGAGCGTGTTCCACAGCGCAGTGCGGTAGCCTATAGAATACATTCTAAAGAGCGTGTTCCACAGCGCAGTGTTGTAGCCTATAGAATACATTGTAAAGAGCGGGTTCACAGCGCAGTGTTGTAGCCTATAGAATACATTGTAAAGAGCGGTGTCCACAGCGCAGTGCGGTAGCCTATAGAATACATTGTAAAGAGCGTGTTCCACAGCACAGTGCGGTAGCCTATAGAATACATTGTAAAGAGCGTGTTCCACAGCGCAGTGTTGTAGCCTATAGAATACATTGTAAAGAGCGTGTTCCACAGCGCAGTGCGGTAGCCTATAGAATACATTGTAAAGAGCGTGTTCCACAGGCAGTGTTGTAGCCTATAGAATACATTGTAAAGAGCGTGTTCCACAGCGCAGTGTTGTAGCCTATAGAATACATTGTAAAGAGTGTGTTCCACAGCGCAGTGTTGTAGCCTATAGAATACATTGTAAAGAGCGTGTTCCACAGCACAGTGTGGTAGCCTATAGAATACATTGTAAAGAGCGTGTTCCACAGCGCAGTGTTGTAGCCTATAGAATACATTGTAAGAGCGTGTTCCACAGCACATTGTTGTAGCCTATAGAATACATTGTAAAGAGCGTGTTCCACAGCGCAGTGCGGTAGCCTGTAGAATACATTGTAAAGAGCGTGTTCCACAGCGCAGTGTGTAGCCTATAGAATACTTTGTAAAGAGCTGTTCCACAGCGCAGTGTTGTAGGATATAGAATACATTGTAAAGAGCGTGTTCCACAGCGCAGTGCGGTAGCCTGTAGAATACATTGTAAAGAGCGTGTTCCACAGCGCAGTGCTGTAGCCTATAGAATACATTGTAAAGAGCGTGTTCCACAGCGCAGTGTTGTAGCCTATAGAATACATTGTAAAGAGCGTGTTCCACAGCGCAGTGTTGTAGCCTATAGAATACATTGTAAAGAGCGTGTTCCACAGCGCAGTGCGGTAGCCCATAGAATACATTGTAAAGAGCGTGTTCCACAGCGCAGTGTTGTAGCCTATAGAACACATTGTAAAGAGCGTGTTCCACAGCGCAGTGTGGTAGCCCATAGAATACATTGTAAAGAGCGTGTTCCACAGCGCAGTGTGGTAGCCTATAGAATACATTGTAAAGAGCATGTTCCACAGCGCAGTGTTGTAGCCTATAGAATACATTGTAAAGAGCGTGTTCCACAGCGCAGTGTTGTACCTATAGAATACATTGTAAGAGCTGTTCCACAGCACAGTGCGGTACCTATAGAATACATTGTAAAGAGCGTGTTCCACAGCGCAGTGTTGTAGCCTATAGAATACATTGTAAAGAGCGTGTTCCACAGCGCAGTGTTGTAGCCTATAGAATACATTGTAAAGAGCGTGTTCCACAGCGCAGTGCGGTAGCCTATAGAATACTTCTAAAGAGCGTGTTCCACAGCGCAGTGTTGTAGCCTATAGAAAACATTGTAAAGAGCGTGTTCCACAGCGCAGTGTTGTAGCCTATAGAATACATTGTAAAGAGCGTGTTCCACAGCGCAGTGCGGTAGTCTATAGAATACATTGTAAAGAGCGTGTTCCACAGCACAGTGCGGTAGCCTATAGAATACATTGTAAAGAGCGTGTTCCACAGCGCAGTGTTGTAGCCTATAGAATACATTGTAAAGAGCGTGTTCCACAGCGCAGTGCGGTAGCCTATAGAATACATTGTAAAGAGCGTGTTCCACAGCGCAGTGTTGTAGCCTATAGAATACATTGTAAAGAGCGTGTTCCACAGCGCAGTGCGGTAGCCTATAGAATACATTGTAAAGAGCGTGTTCACAGCGCAGTGTTGTAGCCTATAGAATACATTGTAAAGAGCGTGTTCCACAGCGCAGTGTGTAGCCTATAGAATACATTGTAAAGAGTGTGTTCCACAGCGCAGTGTTGTAGCCTCTAGAATACATTGTAAAGAGCGTGTTCCACAGCACAGTGTGGTAGCCTATAGAATACATTGTAAAGAGCGTGTTCCACAGCGCAGTGTTGTAGCCTATAGAATACATTGTAAAGAGCGTGTTCCACAGCGCATTGTTGTAGCCTATAGAATACATTGTAAAGAGCGTGTTCCACAGCGCAGTGCGGTAGCCTGTAGAATACATTGTAAAGAGCGTGTTCCACAGCGCAGTGTTGTAGCCTATAGAATACTTTGTAAAGAGCATGTTCCACAGCGCAGTGTTGTAGCATATAGAATACATTGTAAAGAGCGTGTTCCACAGCGCAGTGCGGTAGCCTGTAGAATACATTGTAAAGAGCGTGTTCCACAGCGCAGTGTTGGTAGCCTATAGAATACATTGTAAAGAGCGTGTTCCACAGCGCAGTGTTGTAGCCTATAGAATACATTGTAAAGAGGTGTTCCACAGCGCAGTGTTGTAGCGATAGAATACATTGTAAAGAGCGTGTTCCACAGCGCAGTGGGTAGCCTTAGAATACATTGTAAAGAGCATGTTCCACAGCGCAGTTGTTGTAGCCTATAGAATACATTGTAAAGAGCGTGTTCCACAGCGCAGTGTTGTAGCTATAGAATACATTGTAAAGAGCGTGTTCCACAGCGCAGTGTTGTAGCCTATAGAATACATTGTAAAGAGCGTGTTCCACAGCGCAGTGCTGTAGCCTATAGAATACATTGTAAAGAGCGTGTTCCACAGCGCAGTGTTGTAGCCTATAGAATACATTGTAAAGAGCGTGTTCCACAGCGCAGTGTTGTAGCCTATAGAATACATTGTAAAGAGCGTGTTCCACAGCGCAGTGTTGTAGCCTATAGAATACATTGTAAAGAGCGTGTTCCACAGCGCAGTGTTGTAGCCTATAGAATACATTGTAAAGAGCGTGTTCCACAGCGCAGTGTGTAGCCTATAGAATACATTGTAAAGAGCGTGTTCCACAGCGCAGTGTTGTAGCCTATAGAATACATTGTAAAGAGCGTGTTCCACAGCGCAGTGTGTGTAGCCTATAGAATACATTGTAAAGAGCGTGTTCCACAGCGCAGTGGTGTAGCCTATAGAATACATTGTAAAGAGCGTGTTCCACAGCGCAGTGTTGTAGCCTATAGAATACATTGTAAAGAGCGTGTTCCACAGCGCAGTGGTTGTAGCCTATAGAATACATTGTAAAGAGCGTGTTCCACAGCGCAGTGTTGTAGCCTATAGAATACATTGTAAAGAGCGTGTTCCACAGCGCAGTGTTGTAGCCTATAGAATACTTGTAAAGAGCGTGTTCCACAGCGCAGTGTTGTAGCCTATAGAATACATTGTAAAGAGCGTGTTCACAGCGCAGTGCGGTAGCCTATAGAACATCATTGTAAAAAGCGTGTTCACAGCGCAGTGTTGTAGCTATAGAATACTTGTAAGACGTGTTCCACAGCGCAGTGTTGTAGCCTATAGCAATACATTGTAAAGAGCGTGTTCCACAGCGCAGTGTTGTAGCCTATAGAATACATTGTAAAGAGCGTGTTCCACAGCGCAGTGTTGTAGCCTATACAATACATTGTAAAGAGCATGTTCCACAGCGCAGTGCGGTAGCCTATAGAATACATTGTAAAGAGCGTGTTCCACAGCGCAGTGTTGTAGCCTATAGAATACATTGTAAAGACGTGTTCCACAGCGCAGTGTTGGTAGCCTATAGAATACATTGTAAAGAGCGTGTTCCACAGCGCAGTGTTGTAGCCTATAGAATACTTGTAAAGAGCGTGTTCCACAGCGCAGTGTTGTAGCCTATAGAATACATTGTAAAGAGCGTGTTCCACAGCGCAGTGGTAGCCTATAGAATACATTTAAAGCGTGTTTCACAGCGCAGTGGTAGCTATAGAATACATTGTAAAGAGCGTGTTCCACAGCAGCAGTGTTGTAGCCTATAGAATACATTGTAAAGAGCGTGTTCCACAGGCCAGTGCGGGAGCCTATAGAATACATTGTAAAGAGCGTGTTCCACAGCCAGTGCGGTAGCCTATAGAATACATTGTAAAGAGCGTGTTCCACAGCGCAGTGTTGTAGCCTATAGAATACATTGTAAAGAGCGTGTTCCACAGCGCAGTGCGGTAGCCTATAGAATACATTGTAAAGAGCGTGTTCCACAGCGCAGTGTTGTAGCCTAGAATACATGTAAGAGCGTGTTCACAGCCAGTGTGTAGCCTATAGAAAACATTGTAAAGAGGTGTTCCACAGCGCAGTGTTGTAGCCTATAGAATACATTGTAAAGAGCGTGTTCCACAGCGCAGTGTGGTAGCCTATAGAATACATTGTAAAGAGCGTGTTCCACAGCGCAGTGCGGTAGCCTATAGAATACATTGTAAAGAGCGTGTTCCACAGCGCAGTGTTGTAGCCTATAGAATACATTGTAAAGAGCGTGTTCCACAGCGCAGTGCGGTAGCTATAGAATACATTGTAAAGAGCGTGTTCCACAGCGCAGTGTGTAGCCTATAGATACATTGTAAGAGCGTGTTCACAGCGCGTGTTGTAGCCTATAGAATACATTGTAAAGAGCGTGTTCCACAGCGCAGTGTTGGTAGCCTTAGAATACATTGTAAAGAGCGTGTTCCACAGCGCAGTGTTGTAGCCTATAGAATACATTGTAAGAGCGTGTTCCACAGCGCAGTGGTAGCCTATAGAATACATTGTAAAGAGCGTGTTCCACAGCGCAGTGTTGTAGCCGATAGAATACATTGTAAAGAGCGTGTTCCACAGCGCAGTGCGGTAGCCTATAGAATACATTGTAAAGAGCGTGTTCCACAGCGCAGTGTTGTAGCCTATAGAATACATTGTAAAGAGCGTGTTCCACAGCGCAGTGCGTAGCCTATGGGAATACATTGTAAAGAGCGTGTTCCACAGCGCAGTGTTGTAGCCTATAGAATACATTGTAAAGAGCGTGTTCCACAGCGCAGTGCTGTAGCCTGTAGAATACATTGTAAAGAGCGTGTTCCACAGCGCAGTGTTGTAGCCTATAGAATACATTGTAAAGAGCGTGTTCCACAGCGCAGTGTTGTAGCCTATAGAATACATTGTAAAGAGCGTGTTCCACAGCGCAGTGTTGTAGCCTATAGAATACATTGTAAAGAGGTGTTCCACAGCGCAGTGTTGTAGCTATAGAATACATTGTAAAGAGCGTGTTCCACAGCGCAGTGTTGTAGCCTATAGAATTCATTGTAAAGAGCGTGTTCCACAGCGCAGTGTTGTAGCCTATAGAATACATTGTAAAGAGCGTGTTCCACAGCACAGTGTGTAGCCTATAGAATACATTGTAAAGAGCGTGTTCCACAGCGCAGTGGTAGCCTATAGAATACATTGTAAAGAGCGTGTTCCACAGCGCAGTGTTGTAGCCTATAGAATACATTGTAAAGAGCGTGTTCCACAGCGCAGTGTTGTAGCCTATAGAATACATTGTAAAGAGCGTGTTCCCAGCGCAGTGTTGTAGCCTATAGAATACATTGTAAAGAGCGTGTTCCACAGCGCAGTGTTGTAGCCTATAGAATACATTGTAAAGAGCGTGTTCCACAGCGCAGTGTTGTAGCCTATAGAATACATTGTAAAGAGCGTGTTCCACAGCGCAGTGGGTAGCCTATAGATACATTGTAAAGAGCGTGTTCCACAGCGCAGTGTTGTAGCCTATAGAATACATTGTAAAGAGCGTGTTCCACAGCGCAGTGTTGTAGCCTATAGAATACATTGTAAAAAGCATGTTCCACAGCGCAGTGTTGTAGCCTATAGAATACATGTGTAAAGAGCGTGTTCCACAGCGCAGTGTTGTAGCCTATAGAATACATTGTAAAGAGCGTGTTCCACAGCGCAGTGTTGTAGGTATAGAATACATTGTAAAGAGCGTGTTCCACAGCGCAGTGTTGTAGCCTATAGAATACATTGTAAAGAGCGTGTTCACAAGCAGTGTGGTAGCCTATAGAATACATTGTAAAGAGCGTGTTCCACAGCGCAGTGTTGTAGCCTATAGATACATTGTAAAGAGCTGTTCCACAAACGCAGTGTTGTAGCCTATAGAATACATTGTAAAGAGCGTGTTCCAGCGCAGTGTTGTAGCCTATAGAATACATTGTAAAGAGCGTGTTCCACAGCGCAGTGTTGTAGCCTATAGAATAATTGTAAAGAGCGTGTTCCACAGCGCAGTGTTGTAGCCTATAGAATACATTGTAAAGAGCGTGTTCCACAGCGCAGTGTTGTAGCCTATAGAATACATTGTAAAGAGCGTGTTCCACAGCGCAGTGTTGTAGCCTATAGAATACATTGTAAAGAGCGTGTTCCACAGCGCAGTGTTGTAGCCTATAGAATACATTGTAAAGAGCGTGTTCCACAGCGCAGTGTTGTAGCCCATAGAATACATTGTAAAGAGGTGTTCCACAGCGCAGTGTTGTAGCCTATAGAATACATTGTAAGAGCGTGTTCCACAGCGCAGTGTTGTAGCCTATAGAATACATTGTAAAGAGCGTGTTCCACAGCGCAGTGTTGTAGCCTATAGAATACATTGTAAGAGCGTGTTCCACAGCGCAGTGTTGTAGCCTATAGAATACATTGTAAAGAGCGTGTTCCACAGCGCAGTGCGGTAGCCTATAGAATACATTGTAACAGCGTGTTCCACAGCGCAGTGTTGTAGCCTATAGAATACATTGTAAAGAGCGTGTTCCACAGCGCAGTGTGTAGCCTATAGAATACATTGTAAAGAGCGTGTTCCCCCAGCGCAGTGTTGTAGCCTATAGAATACATTGTAAAGAGCGTGTTCCACAGCGCAGTGTTTGAGCCTTAGAATCATTGTAAAGATGGTGTTCCAACAGCGCAGTCGTTGTAGCCTATAGAATACCAATTGTAAAGAGGTGTTCCACAGCGCGTGTCGTGTAGCTTTTGATTAGTAACTCACTGCATTGTAAGGGATTTTCTGTCGGGTATTTTTCAACGGCTCCTGCGCAGCCTTAGTCTTGTAGAACGTGTTCCACATTTACCTAAGAGATTTCAAGAGGTGGTCGTAGAATGGCAGTGCGTGTTGTTTGTGTCATAGAATAGGATGTTGTGAGCTTGTGTTTCTTCTGTCGCTGTTCTGTTGTTTTGTCCTAGGCAAAATTGCCATGCTTAAAGCTATGGCGATTTCTTCGCAGTTTTGTATCAGTTCTAAGAATAGGCGAGTTTTAGACGCGTGTACAGCGCGTGTCTGGCTAATAGTTCTTGTGATGTGTCCAAGTTCTGTTGTGCCGTCTTCTGTTGTAAGTAGTTGTTGTTGTCCACTGCCGAAGTTCTGGAAATTGTCCACTACGTTCCCGACCAAACTACTGGGCCGATCTTTTTGAAAATTTGTAGGTATGTTCACTATGGGTAAAGGATGATGCCCGATGTTTTAGTTTACCGTTACAGCCGTTACTAAAGGCCCATAATAATTTTCTTCTATATGGAAAATCTCAGAAAGTTCTTTGCCGATCTTTCTGAAAATTTGTAAGTATGTTTATTTTAGGTCACAGACGATGGCCGATGTTTACCAGAATAGCCATTACTAACGGTTACACCAGCCCAAGACGGTTTTTCCTCTTTATGGAATATCTCACGCGTATTCAGGATAAACTGGGAGTACGTTTATATGCTTTGCATCTTGTTCTGTATTGCTGTGTCTGTCGCGTCCGCAGGAGGATTATTTGCTGGACCTCCGAACTCGCCAGTCCGTGCCAGTGATTGTGAAAGGTGAAGCACCTTACGCCGCAAAGCCTACCGTGGAGGTGCCTTTATTTCAGCACCCGACCCGTCCGTCTCACCCATTCCACCTCACCACCACCACCACCACCACCATCACCAGCAGCAGCATCATCACCATCTTCATCAGCATGACCAGGGTGCACCGAGCCGGGCAGCGGCCGTCAGCTACTACTACCAGGAGCACCTGAGAGCGTCAGGGGTGCGGAACACCGGGGCGGCACAGTGCGAGACGGACTACTACGACGTGAGGAGGAAACGTAGTGTGTGTGTGTGTGTGTGTGTGTGTGGTGTGTGTGTGTGTGTGTGTGTGTGTTATGGTGGAGTGTGCGTGTATATGTCTGACTGTGTCTTTCTGCGCGCGTACGCGTGTGTGTATTTGTATATATGTGTGTGTGTGTGGAGAGAGAGAGAGAGAGAGAGAAGAGAGAGAGAGAGAGAGAGAGGAAACAATGTGTGTGTGTGTGTATTCATGTACTGCGGCCATAATGCTACTTTCACGGTTCATTGAAATGCATACAAAGTTTGTACTGTACTGGAAAAGTGCATGCGGATATACACACCCAAAATGTAAGCTCACGAGCAATGAGGAAGTAGTAGAGGGAAAATTTCCAACAGACGCGTGCTTTCTCAACACTCTCTCCACGCCTGAGCTGTGAAGACTCCCAGTAAATATTCCCTCCCCTTGACGACCCATTGGAGTCGAGCTCTGTGGAGGTCTACATTCACAGGCTCTCCCTTGGGGCAGCTCCGGGACTTTCAGGAGGGATTATGCCCCTGCTGTGGGGACACTCGATGCAAGTAATCGCGTCTTTTCCTTCACTGTGTCTGTGTATCTGCCTCTGTGTGGTCTATTCACTTTGTTCTGGAGAAACTTCACATGTTTTCTTCACCCTTTGGGGATGTCAGACAGGTTGTGTCTTTTTTGTTTGGTAAAAGCTGTATCCTTTATCTTTTGGAAATTGTATATATGCAAGTGATATTTGTTTTTTCTGTAGCCCTATTTCAGTGTCTTTTTTTGGTAAAAGCTGTATCCTTTATGTTTTGGAAATTGTATCTATGTAATATCTGTTTTCTCTGTAGCCGTATTTCACTCCGCCATATTGATTTCTTTTTTCTTTTTCTTTGCTGCCGTCGACCTTTTCTTTTCTTTTCCTTCCCTTTTTTTTTAGCCAATTCACGGACCTTTCTTCAAGAAAATCTGCACACTTCCCTTTTCTTTTAACCATCTGTAGTATGCTAGTTCTTTTTCTTTTTAATTGTGGGGGTGGTGTGTGTGTGTGTGTGTGTGTGTGTGTGTGTGTGTGTGTGTGTGTGTGTGTCAGATAGTGAGAAATTAGTCACAAGAGCAGGCATTAGTATTCCATCTTGCATTCGTGTTTGCTAATATTGCGTTTTTCTGCTGTTTTGTAGCGAAAAATATCTGAATCATGACAAGGCAATTTTGTAAGCTGAAAACAATAAACTAAGTGGAATCACGGGCACATTCAGGACGATCTAGCATTTTCTCATATCAAGGCGAGCAACATTTCAATGAATAGAATATAGATTGTACATACTACGTGGAAGTCTCATTTTTTCAATGATTGAGTTGACTTGTCTTTTTTGTCAACGTAACCACAGCTCTGAAAGAGCTCTGTGTGGCCAGCTTGGCTGTAGTTCCTCTGGAACTCTCAGAGCACAAATCACAACTCAGCTACATATATACTATTCTAGATTCGCTCAGTAACACCCACAAGACAAACTGTTTTGCAAAGGCGATTAGCTTCAGTTGAATAACACTTGTCACACTCCCTCCCCACGGCATCTGACAACAAAATGTTTGTCATGTGTTGTCGTGCCACTCACTGTCAGTATCCAGTAATCACTGTTGCAGATCAACAGCCAGTAGGTTATCCTAGAAAGAGAGATAATGTTGCTTATAGCACAGCCGACCGCAAAGGGCCATGTCGGGACCTGATAGCCTGTGGGGTTTTTTCCCGTGAATCTCACAAACATGAAGTGATGCGAAGCAAGCGTGGAGCAGTGTACAATGAATTATGTATGAAACGTTGAGCCCGAGTTGATGAGCAACAAGTGTGTATTACTCGATCGTAGTTGGTGAGTAACAAGTGTGTATTAGCCGATCGTGACCTGAAAAGGGGATCCATGGGGACCTTAACGGGAGCTTTCTTGGTCCCTGCCTCCAGGACGGCCTGCTGGACCTCAGAACTCACCGCCGTCCGTCCCCTGACCTCACGGCTGACCAAGGCCCTGACCGTTCGGAGGAGCCGATGGAGGGAGCACCCGCCCTGCACCCCCTCGCCCTCCCTCCCCACCCTCATTACAGTCACCGTGTACATCATCCCCACAGCCGGGCCACCACCACCAGCGACCTCTACCGCCACCAGCCCTTGACGACGGGAGTCACGGGCGACAAAGCGACGACTTACTATGAGCAGGTGCGAAAACATGACGCGCTGGTTGGGGGGGAAGGGCGGGGATATGGGTGGCGGCGGGGAAGGCGGGGAGGAACGGGTGGGGGAATAGGACTGTGGTGTGGGGACGCGCCTGGTTGTGGGTGTGTCGACAGGAGGACATGGTGACTGTGGCTGTGGACACGAAGCCGTGGTCTGTGCAACGCTACAGTTACGGAAACAACATAAGTAAAAACGTAGGAGAGCACAATCTTGTTTACGTTTGTTTGGTTAGTATGACAACAGCAAATGAGGAAGAAAAGGGGCATACAACTTCGCTCTTACTTTGAAAAGATGCGGAGAAAGCCCGAGGTATTCAATATGTGTAACCAAAGTGAATTCTTTCTTCTTTTTTTTTTTAAGGAAATTCAATCATTGCACACAGTACACACTTTTCACCGTTTTGGCTTCAGATGGTAAGACATATAAAACTAGTAAATACACTGAGCAAATAAATCAAGCTCAGATTCTTTTCGATAAACTTGTAAACCTTTACCCCCCCCCCCCCCCCCCCCCTCATTCTTGAACTAATTTCCTAACACCACATGTCGTTCTTCTTCTGCCCGATATGTTAGTGAAGCAGGAAATTCCACACGTGCCTTCCCAGTGCCAGACAGGTCTCTTTGTTCGGACTACTCCGGGGGTCACAAAGGTCATCGCTAGTGCATGTAAACTCACCCTTCCAGTGGCTAGAATCCTGTTCTAAATATTTATGGCAGCTGCATCCCCTAGACGGTAGACGAGAGAACATGGCAATTTTTTTTAATAGTTATGC
>CM031614.1:68981200-68996200 GCA_018398815.1 Conus ventricosus
CTATCACGTAGTCCTAAAGGCCGTAGGAGCGGTGAACCAGATGTAAGATTCAGCGTGTTTGAGGCACAGTATTCTGGAAGGCGGTGCCCATCCCTCTCCTTCCTTGAAATGATCCAGGTACTCAAGCACTTATGGATGGATGGACAGAGAGGATTTTCAGGGCGTAAGAATCCATGAGATGGTAAGGAAGAACCTAGGACAAAGAACTTTGCCATGAGCACATAACGCTCAGAGGCAAAAGCCGCTTCAGGCATGTGTCAAACGTCGTGTGCTTGCTTGAAACGGGCACGTATCTCCCGAACATGACTCTCTATCCGAGACCGCTCCATAGGGCAGGCTACAGTCAAGGGTGCCCCCCCCCCCCCTCCCCATTTTTTTTTTACCCGAGGCAGATCAAACGCGTCCTGAATAGACAACGTCGGGCTGGAGTGGTAACGAATCTAAAAGCATGTGGCTTTAGGACGGAGGACTGCCCAAGATTCCGTGCCGGTGTCGTATATAATACTGTCGCCGTGGAATTGTATCGCAGCGATAGCATTTCACGTGAAATATTGTTGCAGCGACAATAATTGCTGGAAAAAAATGTCGCGCGACAACTTTTCACGAAAAATGTCCCATAGAATATTGTAGCTGTCCATAAAATGCAGTATTTCCCGGAAATACTGTCGCTGCGACACGATTTTATGAGCGACAGTATTATATACGACACCGGCACGGCTATCGTCAGTAGTAATGGGGCGATAAGTGATCGTTAAAGTGTACATGAAAGTCGAGATGTATGTGGGCAAGCAAGAGCCACCCATTGCGACAACCAAACGCCGGAAAGTGGCATGGCACGGCCATGTCTGGCGCCATGATTCGTGACGTAAAACCGTCCTGCAGGGCACTGTGGGAGGCAGAGGTAGCAGAGGACGACAGCTGAAGTCCTGGCTGGACAGCAACAGGGAGTGGACTGGGCACAGCACGGCTGTTATCATCATTATAGCAACAATGACAATGATGATAATCATAATAATCATGATAATTATCATGATGATGATGATGATCATTATAGGGATTAGTATTATTATACTTATTATTATCATTATATAATATTATCATCATGATAATGATAATGAGAATAACAATGATAATGATACAGAGGACAGAAAACGAGGGTGCCTCCTGGCTGCGAGGACATCCACCAAGTGTCACCCTCAGAGGATGTCTTGGACACTCTTAGGACATGATGATGATGGAGGTGATGGTGATGATGAAAGTGAAGATGATTCGAAAACTGCTCTCTGTACTTTCTGCTCGGACCTGTTTGCGCGAGTTCTTTTGTTCTCAGTTTTATGTTTGCCACTTTGAGAGGCCAAAAATGATGCAGATGATGATGATGATGAGCTACAATGAGGACGGTGACAAAAAGGGGGGTGGGGGGTGGAAGGGAGAACGGAAAAGTATAACCAGTATGTCTGTAGACCTGTAGGGTGGAATTTTAGGTGGAGGAAGGATTAGGGAGTGGATGCATTTGAGCGCGCGTGCGTTTGTACGTGAGTGAGTATACCCACGCGCACGTGTATCTGGATGAGCGTTTGTGCCAGTGTCTGTGTGTCAATATATACGTGCGTGCCTGGGTGTCTGTCAGTATGTATGTATTTGTGTCCAGTTGTTTTGGTCTGTAAGTCTGTTTGGTGTCGTGAAAGCGGGCAGTGAAAATAGTGAAGTGGATAAAGCTCTGTGTGTGTGTGTGTGTGTGTGCGAGTGTGTGTGTGGTGTGCGCGTGTGCGTGCGTGCGTGCGTGTGTGCGTGCGTGCGTGTGTGTGTGTGTGTGCGTGCGTGCGTGCGTGCGTGTGTGTGTGTGTGTGTGTGTGTGTGTGTACTACTGTGTCGTAACGATCCTGCTGATTTTTTGACTGTCATATTATTGACAGATCATGCTGACCTGAGTTTTTATTCTATTCATTTTGTTTTGTTTCCAGGTACTCTAGAAAGGAAGGGTTCTTTGACTCGCTGCCCAAGGGCCACGCCTACCCCAAGAAACTGTGCTTTAAATTCGGTCCCAGGTCGTACGGATGGAGGGATATCACGAGATGATTTCCGGTTCCTGCACGCTTTGGAGAGGGGGAGCAGGGGAGACAAAGCACACGCTTCAGCGGTGTTTGAAAATGGCTGTGAAGAGAAGTAACTCAAAAGCAAAAGGGAGAGAACTTCAGGTTATGTCCAGTCAGATTCAGAACAATCCCACTACCCATGGACCCCGAAGCAGACAAGCTTGTAGTGGAGAAAGAAAACAACAATCCGCGTTGTCCGTGAGAGTGGTGATCTTGCGTGTTCTTACAATATTGACGGTGGTTTTTTTGTATGTGTGGCTTCATTCGTGACGAAGATGGCTTGTAAATTTCAGCTCTTGAGGCTGCTTTACTTGTTCGCCCCATGGAATCTGTGCGCTAGTGGATTACAAAAGATTATTTATTGGCTGCGTTGTTTTTATACGGAGCGAAAAGCTGTTGAGAGCATATCATCTGTTACCAAGTAATTGCAGGTATATACGTGTGCCTGGGTCTGATGTTGTTGTCTGTGTCTTTCATATTTATGTAACGATCGAGCGCTTTCATGTATAGCCGCTAATGTGCTCTCCTTACCCGTTTCAGCTTTCTTGGAGTTTTGCCTTCTAACAGCTGTGCGCTGTTGTTTTCAGAGTTTCGTTCTGTTTTCTATTCTTGATTTTGTTTTCCTCTCACACAGTGGGTGGTCTGTTTTGATATTCTGGCCAGCTTTTGAGTTTTTGTGTGTATCTTTTTCTTTTATTTTTCTCTCTCTTTTTTTTTTTTAAAGATCCTCCTGTGTCTGATCCCTCGCGGTGTAGCAGAGATGCTTTCATTTTACACACCATCATTTTGTTGTTCTTCTTCTTCGGCAGCCTGAATCATGTTGTATTGACTTATTTATGAAAAGCTTCAGAAGGAAGATTTATTTAACAAGGGTTGACTGCCAGAACCCAGTATCTCACATATATATATATAAGGGAGATACTGGGTTCTGGCGGTCAACCTATAGACTGCCCATCGGAACACTTTGGGGAATGTCAAGCGCTAAGTTCACTGGGTTCTGGCGGTCAACCCTTGTCTTATTTGATAGATTGCCCATCGGAGGAACACTTTCGACACTGTCAAGGGCTCGTTCAGAACTGATTGCTCTCTGCCCTGCCCTCCCCATCCTACGGCTCCTGGAAACTCTGTGCTAGCAATTTCCTCTCTTTTTTTGTCACTCTCTTTGCTGCTGCCTTTTTTTTTTTTTTTTTTTTTTTTTTTTTTTTTTTTGCTATTTCTTTTTGTCTTTCTTTGTTTTGTCTGCTGTTTTTCTGCCGTTAATGTCCGTTCCTCCCTGTTTTTGGGTTGGAAAGACTTGTACATTTTTGACATCTCTTGGCATTTCATGATATGCCCGTGTGTGTGTTTTTTTTCTTTCCCATACGATGGCAGTTAGGTAGCGAAAAAAGTGCTTCCAGATTAGAATGGACATTAGCTTCCCTTCTGCTGTGTTCGTTTGCCCACATGGCTTTTTTTCTCTCTTAGTTTTGTGTGTGTGGCATTTTGTTGTTGTTGTTGATCAAGGATGAATTAAGAAGGTGAATGCCTGACGATGCCAGCACAGCCTAGTATTCAGTACCATGAGACGTCAGTAGCTTCATTGTCACCGTCGCAATTTGTATGTTTGTTTCTTTTTCACAATATCATTTTGTTTTGTCAATGGTCTGAAGTTAACTTTTTTTTCTTTTCGTTGCTTTGTGCGATTTTGACAGCCCTGAAAAAGGCTCTTGTGTTCTGCGCTTTTCTGTAACGATGACAGCTTGGAACTCCTGGCCGCTAAACAGAGCTGTGACAGCTTAGCGCTATGTTGACTGCCAGAGATGTGACAGCTTAGCGCTATGTTGACTGCCAGAGCTGTGACAGCTTAGCGCTATGTTGACTGCCAGAGCTGTGACAGCTTAGCGCTATGTTGACTGCCGGCGTGGCGGCTGCGACAGGAAGAGGTGGGTGTGGCTTTATGTTTAGGGGCTGTGGGATGGAAATGGGGCAGGGGAGGGAGAAGTGGGGCAGGGCAGGGGAGGGAGAAGTGGGGCAGGGCAGGGAGAAGCGGGGCAGGGCAGGGGAGGGAGAAGTGGGGTTGGGGCAGGGCAGGGAGAAGTGGGGCAGGGCAGGGAGAAGTGGGGCAGGGCAGGGAGAAGTGGGGCAGGGCAGGGAGAAGTGGGGCAGGGCAGGGGAGGGAGAAGTGGGGTTGGGGCAGGGCAGGGAGAAGTGGGGCAGGGCAGGGAGAAGTGGGGCAGGGCAGGGAGAAGTGGGGCAGGGCAGGGAGAAGTGGGGCAGGGCAGGGGAGGGAGAAGTGGGGTTGGGGCAGGCAGGGAGAAGTGGGCGGCAGGGGTGGCAGGGAAGAAGTGGGGCAGGAGGGCAGAGGGAGGGAGAAGTGGGGTTGGGGCAGGCAGGGAGAAGTGGGGCGGCAGGGGCACAGGGAGAAGTGGGGCAGGGGGGTGGCAGGGAGAGAAGTGGGGCGGGTTGGGGAGGGCAGGGTAGGGAGAAGTGGGGCAGGGCAGGGCAGGGAGAAGTGGGGTTGGGGCAGGGCAGGGAGAAGTGGGGCAGGGCGGGGAGAAGTGGGGCAGGGCAGGAGAAGCGAGGTCGCAGGCTGCAATGAGTGGCGTGGTAGCCATACTGCTGGGATGGCACAGAAGAAAAGGCAGCAAGAGATAAAAACAAAAGTAAAGGCTTTGCTTTTGTCGCCCTTCACTTACATGACGTAGATGAGATTTTCGGTCTAAGGGGGAGCAAATGAAAGGAGGATGACATGAGGCGAGGTGGGACCGAGGTGTGCACATGTGTGGTTAAAACTACATTGATTTTCATTTGGAGACCTTGTCCACCAAAGGAAGGTTCCAGAGAAAACATTCGGTGTCTTGATGGGGTTGAAGTATCACAGGTTGTTTTTTGTTGTTGTTGTTTTTAGATTCAAGCAGAGCGTCGGTTGCATGTCACAAGGGATGCCTGAAGACCAGAGAGAGAAGAACGTGCCTGCGGAACTGTAGAGCGTTACAAGAGAACCGGTCAAGTGGTCAGCCATTCTAACGTGTCGTGTTAGCAGCCGCGTGTGTGTGTGTGTGTGTGTGAGAGACCGTTAGTATGGTTTGTATTCAGACAGTGATTGTTGTCATGGTAAGCGTGATGGGCTAGGAACAACTGTTCATGTGGTCCGTATTCAGTCCATGTCGTCATAAAAACCAGTGTTGGGTTAGGGACAGCTGTAAGTGTTGTTTTGTAATCAGAGAGTGGCTGTTGTCATCAAATCCGTGATGGGCTTTTAGCAACTGTAAGCAGTGTTTTCTCTTTGAAGCCGTGATTGTCGTCATCACAAAATTGTGTGTTGGGCCGTGGTGTGAGCGTGAGCATGATTTGTAGTCGGACAACGAGTGTCGCCATAACAAAACGGTGTGAGTGGACGGGGTGGGTAAGACGGTGAGTGTAGTTTGTGGTGACAGGGGATCGCAGAGTGAAAACTGTGGGTTGGTTTTGTTGATTTTTGTCGTCCCGAGGCCGCGATCATAACATGAAGAGTGTTCGTCGTAAACGCACACCATGAAGTAAATTTCTCTCTCTCTCTCTCTCTCTCTCTCTCTCTCTCTCTCTCTCTCTCTCTCTCTCTCTCTCTCTCTCTCAGCTTGAAACGTGATTGCAGAAGTGGGTGGGTGGAATGATTGAGTGATGTGCAACGGCTGACTGTGTTGTTGTTTGTCGCCTGCTATATCATCTATGACGAGGAGACGTGACATTCAACCACTTACGTAGACCGCCAATGGAGATGGAAACGTGGGGGTCATCCCGATAGATCCCCGCACCGATAGATCCCTGCACCGAACCGATAGATCCCCGCACCGATAGATCCCCGCATCGGTAGATCCCCGCAAAGGGATAGGGTTAGGGTTCGGGTTAGGGATCTATCGGTGCGGGGATCTATCGGGGTGCACCCGGAAACGTGTTGACTGAAATGGCACACACATTCTGTGGCTGTGCAGAATTGGTAACGGACAGGGTCAGCTGCAATGTTATCTATGTTTATTTTCATTTTGATTTTCCAGCATGATGTTCGGTCTATCCATTCATACCAAAGAAAAAAAGACAAACGGTGCCATAGATATCGAATGTCTTAAATTCAGACCCAAATCATTTTGTCATTGAAAGACCGTAGTGTCTTATCCTAATCCCAGACCCAGATCATTCCGTCAGTGAAAGAGTGTATATATCTAAATCACAGACCAAAATCATTCTGTCAGTGAACAACTAAGATATTAATCTCGGACCCAAATAATTATGTCAGTTAAAGACTGCAATATCTTAATCTCAGACCCAAACCATTCTGTTTGTTAAAGACTGTAATCTCTTAACCTCAGACCAAAATCATTCTGTCAGAGAAGGACTGTTTTCTTAACTGTCACACGTACTGCTCAAAATAATATGAGAACCATTCTCTATTCTCTCAAGGTTGGGTTTTTGTTGTTGTTGTTGTTGTTTTTTTGTGTTTTTTTTTTCAATTTCCTTTTAAGCTCTGGCCTTGCGAATGAAAGCGAAAGTGGCGCACAAGACAGGGTTTTGTGCCACGACTCCCACATCGACCACTTCTTGCCACTCTTTGTGCCCGCGTGTCTCGCGATGCGTGTCTGACACGACAGCTGGAAAGCAGTGGTTTATGTGGGAAACGGTAACTTTTGCTCCAAGAGAAAACAAACACAAAAACAAACTGCATAGCGATGATCATGATTAGCACGTGCAAGCATCATGGCTGCCCTAGCGTACTGTGTGATTGGTTCTTTCCTTTATCTGGCCTGCTGGTCACACGTGGCGTGAGAAGAAGCGTGCCTGCCTGTCAGCGATACTGTGTGTTGGACGGAGTGTAAGCGATCCTCCAGTGCTTGTGAGCGATGTATGTGAAACGGAAAGCTAGATCGGAGAGAAGTTGGCGATCCAGTGTGTTTGTTAGAGAATGAGGCACACGATGTTGTTCGGTTGAAACTCGGGCGGCTTCCCGCGGATTCCTAGGCCGGGGATGTCGTCGCTTTACCGTTGCAGCGTGATTGTAACGTGGCGCTGTGCCGAAAGGCCCAGTTGTCATGGTTTCAGGAGACTTCCTGAAACGATATCATGTTGTGGCATGACTCGTAGCTTTAGACTGAAACCCGACTGTGTGAGCCGATTCATACCTCACTCCCCTACCTCCTTCACTCCCAGTTCCACATCCCTCTGTAGCCACTATCTGTTTACAGTAGCAAGAAAACTGATTCAAGAACAGATTCGTCTCCCCCTCCCCCACCCCCACCCCCCTCCCTCCATCCTAAAGAAAATGTTGACACAACATTTCTGTTGAACTGTGTTTGCTAGTTCACGCATTATATTGCCTTATATACATTGCGCTGTTTGAGTTCGAAGTGTAACTTACATTCAACGTCGTACTTTACTGATGCATAGTTCTTTGTCTAGCGGTCAGTTCACACACACACACACACACGCACGCACACACACACACACACACACACACACACACACACACACACACACACACACACACACACACACGCACGCTCGCACACACACACACACACACACACACACACACACACACACACACACACACACACGCATACGTGCACACACACACACACACACACACACACACACACACACACACACACACATGATATGACTTGAAGAAAAAAGTCAACACGGTGACAAGAAGGATCGCCTTTCTCAACAAATCGAGAGTTTTTTGATCGTTTTTATTTTGTTTTGTTTTCGTTATGTAAAGCTGATTTGTTTTGTCATTTTTATCCAAGGCAACGAAAAAAAAAAGCTGAAATGCTCTTGTTTTCTACGATGATGTGCTGCTTTGATTCAGTAGATGTTTGAAGTGTTTGGAGTAGCTAGAAACTTGCTTAGACGTAGGCGGCCAAGGTCGCTTTAGCAAATCCAGCGATGACCGCGACATGTCCAGTTGGACAATACACACCAGACGCGAAGGAATGAATGTTTGTGGGTGAAGGACTGAACATTGCAAGGAAGGAAGAAAGGAACGAAAGTGGAATGCAGTTAGGGAGTGAGTGAATGTTGTACAGCTTGTTGTTGGACAGAGAAATGTACAGGTGAAATAAAAGCTTCTTTCTTTGCGTGTTGTATGTGGTCTTGGCTCGTCTGGATCAACTGGCTGGGTATGAGTTAATGAACGGCGCAAACGAATGAAAAAAAAGATGTGCGAAAGATTAGTTTTTACTTGTACTGCAGTACTTTTATCATTCATTGATGACCTCTCCCCTGTGTGTGTGTGTGTGTGTGCGTGTGTGTGTGTGTGTGTGTGTGTGTGTGTGTGCGTGTGTTTGTGTGCGTGTGCGTGTGTGTGTGTGCGTGTGCGTGTGTGCTGGTGTTACATGTTAGTTCGTATGCACGTTGTTGACTAGTTTCCTGCTATAAAACCACCCAAGCACGAAAAAAAAGATCAGCGGGAAAACTTTGGTGTTGTTATCAGTTATGTCCGTCACACAATAAATCAGCTGAACCAAAAAAAAGGACTATTTTCGGATTGTCTTTAGAGCTCTTCAGACCTACGATTCATACATCTGCAACTATACTGCGCACAAAAAGAAACGCATATTTTTTCGCTGAAAATATTAAGGAAAATTTTGACAGAAACATGCCCCGTATAGCAGGGAACTCTGTCCAGTGCGAATAGTCAGACATAATGAATAGACATAACAGTAGATTGATGTCTTATTTCTTCTGTGGTTGTAATATTTTGAATGCTAAATGACGCATGAAATGAGATTGATGTCGTATTTCTTCTGTGGTTGTAATATTTTGAATGCTAAGTGACGCATGAAATGACTGAAATAAAAATATGGGTTTCTTTTTGTGCTCAGTATACAACATGATTTGAGCTCTTGGGTATTCTCTGCTGTCGTAACATGAAAACAAGAAAAGGTTAATTGAGATTCAAATGAGATTTTCCCAACTTCGCATGGACAAGGGAGTTAAGTCAACATTTTTTTAAAATTGTCTCCTTTCAATGTGGCCCATGGATGTCTTTCCAACACAAGGCTGTCTGCGTCACGCATGATTTACCACACACCACAAAAAGTAAAACGAATAAATAATAAATTAAAAATTTAAGAAAAACGTTGTTGGAAATATCAATTAACGTTCTTGGCAAAATGGCTAGCCTCTCAGATTTTAGAGTTGGGTGTAGTGACTTCGAGTCCCTTTGTGAGTTTTTTTTTTAATTCGCGGTTTCCACTGAGAATGAGGTAAACAAAGTGCTGAAGTTGGAATACTTTGACCACACAGTCCAGCTTCATCCATTAAATGGTTGCGTCTCAGAGAGAGTCGGTCCAGTTTTATAAACCAACGCTGCAAGTGTCTGTATCTCTCAGGTCTCATTGACCGAAAACGCCGAGTACAACCTTTTTAGTATCGTATCAGAATGGAACTCTGTGGTGTCATTGTTATGCTACAAAATCTACAAAAGTACACCTGCCTATACAAGAACGTCACAGCTAGTTCACTGACATCCGATGAGACAAGGCTGTGCCACAGAGCCAACCATTCAGCATTGATTGTTCACTCACAGCTGTAACACAAGAGAGCGAGAGCTATATCCAAGACGGTGAAATACATGAAGTCAAACGACAGTTACCGCAGAATGGACAGAGAGCGCCAGTCCCAACAGTTACCGCAGAATGGACAGAGAGCGCCAGTCCCAACAGTTACTGCAGAATGGACAGAGAGCGCCAGTCCCAACAGTTACCGCAGAATGGACAGAGAGCGCCAGTCCCAACAGTTACCGCAGAATGGACAGAGAGCGCCAGTCCCAACAGTTACTGCAGAATGGACAGAGAGCGCCAGTCCAACAGTTACCGCAGAATGGACAGAGAGCGCCAGTCCCAACAGTTACCGCAGAATGGACAGAGAGCGCCAGTCCCAACAGTTACTGCAGAATGGACAGAGAGCGCCAGTCCCAACAGTTACCGCAGAATGGACAGAGAGCGCCAGTCCCAACAGTTACCGCAGAATGGACAGAGAGCGCCAGTCCCAACAGCGTTTGCTGTCTGTCTGCCTTGTCGCCACAGTACAACATGACCTGTTAAACATCGGAAATGAAATGAGGTAGGGAACTGTTAAACATCGTTAACACGTGAAAAACAAAACAATGTACAGCCTCTTTGACCAGAGACACGTGGATGGGTGAAGGCACAAATGTAGCAGTAAAGACAGGTAAAGAACCAAGATGGATCTACCAGCCTCATATGTCGTTTCTTCATCTGTGAAAGGGGAAAAAACCCTGGACTATAGTCAAGGGGGAAAAGCACGAGGTGGATGAACCGCCCTGTGTCTGCCCTGTCATCATTTGAGAAGGGCAGAAAAGAAGGCGGATGACAGGGGGAAAAAAAGAAGCAAATGAACTACAGTGTTATGCCATTTCCTTTTCTTTGAATACTGAAGAAATCAACGGCCTGTTTTTCGTTTCTCACTGAAACTTAAAGGTGTGATCACCTTTTCTTACGCCACTTTAGAAATGGCGGTCATCCGACGAAACGGGGAACTCCCCAAATGTGACTTAGGTGCTGAAACTGAAAGCATTATGAAATCGCTGTTGCACACTAAAGTCGATAGTGAGCATGTGCTCCAGACATCTGAATGCGTTTCAAGACTTCTTTGGTGGGCTTTGTTATATGTAAATTCAAGAACTTACCACTTTTTTTTTAAAACTGTAGATAAAACAAAACATCAGCAACGAAATCAAAAACACCAGGTCACACACACTGGTAGAAAGATAACAAACAAGAGAAAAGCAAACACACACACACAAACACACACACACACACACACACACACACACACACAGAGAGAGAGAGAGAGAGAGAGAGAGAGAGAACAGTTGTAGCATCAACACAATAGAAGTGTGCGCGAACGGGTATTGCAGACACTCCCAGCTATCTCTCCCCCTCTCCCCCCTCTCCCCCCCTTCCCTCCCCTTCCACCGCTTCCCATCCTCTCCAGCACAGCATTTTGTTTTAGCCAGTGTTCATTTGTGAAACAAGAACACCACACCCATCCTCTCCAGCACAGCATTTTGTTTTAGCCAGTGTTCATTTGTGAAACAAGAACACACACCCATCCTCTCCAGCACAGCATTTTGTTTTAGCCAGTGTTCATTTGTGAAACAAGAACACCGCACCCATCCTCTCCAGCACAGCATTTTGTTTTTAGCCAGTGTTCATTTGTGAAACAAGAACACCACACCCATCTCTCACCCCCGTTTTGACTTCCGGAAAGGAATTGAACCCGCTACCCCACGCCCCTTCTGGTCGAAGTTCCCCACCCAGCAAACGAATACTTAGATATAGGAACTTTCTCAGTAGCCGAAGTATAAATAACACAATTTTGACAATACTATTGGTACCGGATCTTTTCATTATTTTCAATTACATATGTAACAAAATCTGAGTGAGTACTATAACAATTTTTCACCTTCCTCCTGAGGTTGATTCCCAGACCTGGCCGGTAAATCAGAGCCGTCACGAGACAATTGTCGACCTGGCCATGAAGATCGGCCTTGACCTTGACCTGGGACACTACCGTGTTGGCCGTGCGGATCTGACTGGACATCTGAAAGTGACCGTTCGTTGTCCTGCACTTGCGTTGTTTTGATTTTGTGTGTAGTGTCAAGAAGGATGTGAGCATCTCCTTTGTGTACAGAACACAGTGATAGGGATTCACGTGTCTGGACATGCAGTCCACGCTGTGTATTTATGGGTGCAGTGTTACGTGTTGTACCTTGAAAACCACCAAATACCTAGTGTAAACAAAAAGACAAGAAAATATGTGTTAATGACATGTCTTTTGGTGTCTATAATAAGAATCAATGGCTTGTTATTGACACATATTTTCTTGTCTTAATCATTAACTTCATGAATGGAGACAAAGTTGCAGAGATCTACCCTGAAAATAGCAGTGAAAGGAAGATTTTCCATTCGTAAACCATTTTCAACGTTCCGTTATACTCAAGCAGAAGAGCCACTTGCTGAATGATGAGAATGTTCAGCTGAGGTGTTGACCTTTGCGAGTTCCAGCCTTTCGCACAGACCATTTTCCGATTTTTGTTCTGCTTGAAAACCCTCTCTGTCTAACCAGCATTGAATGTGTAACTGATCCACATCCGGAAAAGTGAGGCAGTGGAAGGAGAGAGGTGGGCTACGTATGTCATGATGCTGTGCCCTAGACATGGCGTAATGCATTGGAAGGAGAGAGATGGGCTGTGCCCTAGACATGATGTGATGCAGTGGAAGGAGAGAGATGGACTGTGCCCTAGACATGGTGTGATGCATTGGAAGGAGAGAGATGGGCTGTGCCCTAGACATGATGTGATGCAGTGGAAGGAGAGAGATGGGCCGTGCCTTAGACATGGTGTAATGCAGTGGAAGGAGAGAGATGGGCCACGTATGTCATGATGCTGTGCCCTAGGCATGGTGTAATGCAGTAGTCTGCTGCCTCTAACGACCATTACGCCAGTAAGCTGTAACCTAACTACACGAACACTGTTGACCCAACGACTGTCCAAATGAAGACAGCTCAAAAGCCAACCCAAGACTTTATGGTAATTCTAATAGTATATTGCCTCGTAAGGCCATTGCGCCCATTAAACTTTAACCTGAGTACAACAAGCACTATTGCGCCAACAACTTTCCAGATCAAGACAGCTCAGAAGCCACTTCGAGACTTTACAATAAATCTAACAATGCACTGCCTGTTAAGGCCATGACGCCATTAAACATTAACTTCACTACACGAATATCATTGAGCCAATGACTTTCAATTAAGACATCTGAAAAGCATCCTGACGCTTTCTCGTCTTAAGCCAAGGCAATTGCAAAAAGGCATTTACCGAATTTGCAAATCGAATGACATTTAACGATACTGCAGTAACTCGAAAGTGCCAAAAGTCCTTGAAGTCTGTGACTCACAGTAATTTGAGTAGTTACGATACTGAGTTATTTGCAGGGATACAGACCCAGGCATGCTATTTGAATTTGTAGCATTGTAAGTCAAGTTTAGAATGTGAAGTAGTATTACCAGTACAAAATACTAGCGCAACAAATTCCAGACTGTGATCAGTTCAGAAATCCATCATTTGGGGAAATCTCTGACCAGAAAAGTATACCATTGAAATCAAATTGCGATCGAAACCACATGGCAACTGATTTCTTTTTTAAAAAAAAAGAAGCAAAATCAGTATTTCATAAGGGACCAAATTCTTGGAGGCTGTCTGTCAAAATACAATACATGCTGACTATAAGACACGTCGGTGTTCAGACCAGAGATATATACCCGAAAATGATAGCATAGCACATACACTTATATACATAATTATAACACCTCTCCCCCCCCCCCACCCCCACCCCCCAATTGCATAGCACATACACTTATATGCATAATCATACATGCGTTCGTACATTTACTTTTACACACGTGCATGTATACATACGTACACATGTACATGTTTATTAGTACACATACATAATGCATACATATGTAAAGAAAGTAAAGGTACATTAAAAAAAAATTAGAAATATTCCTTCAACCAGCACACACGCAAACGGCACTGACACACACTAAACCAAAAACATCTTATGTAAAACAATGAAACGATTTAGAATTTCAGTAAACGGTCTCCCCTATTTGCGCTGGTCACCGTCACCTACAAGCACACGACATCGGTTGTTTTCGATTGTGTCTGAATTTCGGTGATGATACGAGTTTCAGTACCAGCTCGAATGTGTCTCGAAGCTCATAAAATGATTGCGTTTCCCATGGAAACGACCTAAAAAGGCAGCGTCATTATTGGGGTTTTCGCCCTTCACTTTGCCTGCTGAACACAGACTGGAGTCTCCTGAACATGAAATGCCTTTAATGCGAACATAATTCGTTTGATGTAGAATTTGTTTTCATTCTCTCTCTCTCTCTCTCTCTCTCTCTCTCTCTCCTCTCTCTCTCTCTCTCTCTCTCTCTCTCTCTCTCTCACGCACACACACACACACCGCACGCACACACACACACACACACACACACACACACACACACACACACACACACACACACACACACACACACACATACACGCACGCCACACACACACACACACACACACACACACACACACACACACACACACAGATGTGAAAAGTGAGAGTGCGAGGGAGCGTGAAAGTGAGATACAGGCACAGGGGTATCCATGAAGACTGGTGGGAACTCGGGAGTGAGACAGTCCAAGAAGCTGAAACAGTGACGACAACAGACATTAAGAGGAACAAGATGCAAAGCATATAAACGTACAGTAAGTAGTAGTAGAACAAAAAGAAACAGATACATAGATAAAGCAGTCACTATGGCACTTTCTCCCCTTTTGGTGGTAGAAATTTTGTATGTAAGAAAAATGAAAAAAAAACAACTGCTCTGTCTGGCGGGGAAATGAACCCGGGTCTCCCGCGTGACAGGCGGGGACACTACCCACCATACTATCGAAGCCTCGCAACATTTCCTTACACTTAAGTTTATAAAGCGTTATTGCTTAAACTGTACATCACACAATTATCATTTATAGCCGTTAGAAACGACTATTCTGGTAAACTAAACCATTGGGCATCATCGGGACCCATAATGAACATATCTACAAATTTTCAGAAAGATCGGTCCAGCAGTTTTGTCTGGAGCGAGTGGAACACATTTTGACCGTGGACGGACAGACAGACAGACAGACAGACAGACAGCATTTCTTCTTTCCCATTGTAAAGTACTCCCTGTTCTATAAGAACTGGGAGTACAAAAAGGGAAAGACAGCCATTGAAACCAGAAAACCAGAGGAAAAAACGACAGTCTTCAATCTACACCTCATATTTATTCAAAGACCCACACAGAAATCAGCACATGG
>CM031614.1:69028700-69033700 GCA_018398815.1 Conus ventricosus
TATGATTATTTGCAATTGTGATGGCAGTTATAAAGCAATGGTTGCTGTATTAGTTCAGTTCCTAAGAAAGGAAAATGTTGAACGTGAGTGAGGGAAGGATGAAGATATAAATCGCTATTCGTTTGTTTAGCCTGTTAATGTAATCTCTTACCTGCTTCGTGTGAGGAGACCTTTAGCGAACATTCCTCATTTGGTTTGTTTACTGTGTTATGCTCAGGTCTGTGTTGAGCTGGTGTTACTAATGTATTTAGCAAACACCTCCCCTCGCCCACCATGCGAATGGCTGTTAGGATTAAGCAGCAAATTTCAGACCGTACTGACTGCGGGGTTCTAGTACCCTTCTTTCCTTCCAGTTCCTTCCGTTTTCTCTCCTCCCGAGGGCTTCACCCGAAGCTTGCGCTGTTGGGGCCGCGCAGTGCGAGGAGCACGTGGACCTTGCTGGATGGTCCTAACCCCTGTTCGGGACCTTCAGCGACAACGCCTCGTCCCACGGGATGCGTTCTCCACTGTCCTCGGACTTCCTACAGCTCATGTGACCAGTGTGGTTAGCTCTGTGTCGTGCAATTTGGGTGTGTGTGTTTGTCAAGGGTGTCGGCATTGAAAGACTGTTCAAGAACAGACCCGGTTTGGGGCACCTGATTCGACACGGTACTCTCAGAGGACTTTGGAGAGACAGGGGTGAGGGGGAACCACATGAAGCACAAAAAGGAACGTGTGTTGGAAATGCTTATTTATGATTATGGTTATGTTGTGTGTGTTGGAATGCTTATTTGTGACTCTGTATGTTGTGTGTGTTGAAATGCTTAATTGTGACTATGTATGTTGTGTGTGTTGAAATGCTTATTTGTGACTATGTGTGTGTTGGTGTGAATAAATGGTGTATTGTATTGTAATCTTTCTTGTGTGTTCTCTTGCGGAGCGTGTGAGGTCAGTCACTCCCTTCACTCCCTTCTAGACCGATCCTGTCAGGGCAGACCTCCAGGGGTCGGTCGTGACAGACACTCTCTCGTGGTTTTGTTTTATTTTAAAAAAAGGGGGGAAGGAAAAAAAAATATATGTGTATATATATCAAACAATCGTTCAGATGAAAACCAAAGAGGTTCTAAACAGCAACAACCCACAAGTCATTTAAGGTTTGACAGTATGGTCACATCACAAAACAACCCAGTAATGAACTGGGATGCCAAAAATTTAAAAGAAGAATGGCAGAACTTTCAACAACATACAAGTTTGATGTTTCAAGGCCCACTCAAGCAAACGACAGCAGAAGCACGAGCAGCCGATCTTCTCATCTGGATCGGCCAAAAAGGCAGAGACATTTTTCATTCATGGGGACTTTCTCAAGACGAAGCAAGAGATGTCAACACGATCATCCAAAAATTCAAAGAACACACAGAGCCAAAAACAATCAAAGTTTTTGCAAGATGCATCTTTCATGAACGAATACAGAAAGAAAATGAAACTTTTGCTGAATTTGTCACTGATTTACGCAACCTCGTACAAAACTGTGGTTATTCCCCAGAACTAAAGGACGAAATGGCGCGTGACCACATTGTTGCAGGCATCCGCTCACAAGAAATTCGTGAACAACTCTTAACAGAAGGTGACAAGCTTACTATGAGCAGTGCTATAGACATTGGCATTGCACATGAAACTACACAAGAGCGGTTGAAATCTATGTTAGCAGCATCAAACCCACAGCCAGTAGACACAATCAGAAAGCCGTCTACTAGAGATGGTTTCGGACAACACCAACCTCAAAGATCTCCATACATGACCTCATGCAAACACTGTGGAGGTAAACACAGGAGACAAGACTGCCCAGCTTTTGGTTCCACCAGCAACTACTGCCATAGACAAAATCATTGGGCTAAAGTATGCCTCGCAAAAAGTCGGCATGAAACACAGAAGAAAGGAAGAAATGTACACTCAGTTGAAGAGGAACAAGATGATGACAGCAATGTCTATGTAAACACCATATCCAACAAAAATGAAACTCCTAACACTGTGAATGCTGACATACAAATTGGAACAAGTGATACGATTCGTTTCAAAATCGACACTGGAGCACAAGTCAATGTGATCCCAACCGAAACGTTCAAGAATCTGTCATGCAGACCAGAAATCACTCCATGCAAAGAAAAACTCATCAGCTACACAGGTCAGCCTTTGAACATCTCTGGCAAAGTAACCCTTCAAGCACGTTACAAAGGCAACACTCTCCAAGGATCATTCTAAGTTGCTGATACTTCTTCCCAACCAATCCTCGGACTTCAGGCATCATTAAAATTACAGCTCATCCAAATCATCATGTCTGTTGAATCCAGTCCAATGACAAAAGAAGTAGTACTCAAAGAACACAGTGAAGCCTTCACTGGACTAGGATCCCTTGATGGTGAACTCCATATTCACATGAAAGAAGACGCCATACCAGTCGTCCATGCACCCCGCCGGGTTCCGCATGCGATAAAAGAAATTCTCAAAACAGAACTTGCAAACATGGAAAAAAAAGATGTGATAACCAAAGTGACAGAACCTACTGATTGGGTAAACTCACTTGTGATCACTGAAATAAAAGGAAAACTGCTTGTATGTTTAGACCCAAGAGACCAAAACAAAGCCATCAAAAGACCACACTACTCTCTGCCAACACTGGATGATGCCCTTGCAAAACTAACGGGCGCAAAATACTTCTCAAAACTGGATCCCCAGTCAGGATACTGGCAACTCAAACTGGATGAAAATTCTTCATACCTTACTACCTTCAACACACCCTTTGGCAGATATTGATTCAAACGCTTACCCTTCGGCATCGTATCTGCCCAAGACGAATTCCAAAGAAAAATAGATGAAGTTTTCGAAGGCCTACCAGGAGTCACACCTCTTATCGATGATGTCATCATCAGTGGGACAACTGCAGAAGAACACAACATGAACCTGAAAGCAGCACTGATTCGAGCTGAAGAGCAAAACCTCAAACTAAACCCAGAGAAACTGGAAGTTGGAGTGACTGAAGTTGAGTACTTCGGACATGTAATTTCAGCCGAAGGTCTGAAACCAGATCCCTCCAAAGTAATGGCAGTACAGGACATGCCTCATCCAAACAACAAAAAGGAATTTCAAACCACACTCGGCATGATCAGCTACCTCGCCAAGTTTGCCCCACAGCTGTCAGACGTCACTAAACCAATGCGTGACCTACTCAGGGAAGATGCAGAATTCCTTTGGGACAAGCCCCAGCAAGAAGCACTGAAAAAAGCAAAGTCTGCCATCCTAAGCCAGCCTGTTCTTGCATATTTTGACCATTCCAAACCAGTAACACTGCAAGTTGACGCCGGCAAGTTCGGACTTGGTGCAGCCATATTCCAAGAAGGAAACCAGTCGCTTTCGCATCCAAGTCTCTCACTCAAAACTGAACAGAACTACGTACAGATCGAAAAAGAGCTTCTGGCAATCGTCTTCGGATGCAAACGGTTTCATCAATATATCTATGGTCAGAAGATCATAGTGGAATCAGACCACAAACCTTTGGAGTCCATTGCAAAAAAATCTCTTGAAAACACTCCAACACGCCTCCAACGGATGTTCTTACAACTACAGAAATATGACTTGAACATAGTCCATGTTCCTGGAAAACTCATCCCAGTGGCTGATGCACTGTCTCGAAATTTCTACCAGCTGAACCAAGAGATATCCCAGATGATCCTGAATTTCAAGTCCACAGTGTTCTCAACAATATGCCCATCAGTGACAACAAAATGCAAGAAATCTGGAAGGCCACCAGAGAGGACAAACAACTACAGATATTGCAATCAACCATCCATGATGGCTGGCCAGACCGACGGCAAGACTGCAACAAAAACATCCTCGAATTTTGGAATTTCAGGGATGAACTGACAAGCATTGATGACATTCTCCTGAAAGGGGAGAAGATCCTGATCCCAACAGTCCTCCGGGAAGAAATGATCCAAAAAATTCATACAAGTCATCTTGAAGTTGAAAAAAACAAACAACGAGCAAGAAACATCTTGTTTTGGCCAGGTATGCCAATCGACATTGAAAAACACATTGCCAAGTGTCACATCTGTACCCCAAGTGCACGGTCAAATCCCAAGGAACCCCTTCTTCCTCATCCTATTCCTTCACGCCCATGGGAAAAGATAGGAGTAGACCTATTCACATGGAACAACAAATCATACATGGTTTCTGTTGACTACTACAGCCGATTCTTTGAGATTGATGAATTACCCAACACCTCATCTGCTATGGTCATCAGAAAACTCTCTGTTCACTTTGAGATTGATGAATTACCCAACACCTCATCTGCTATGGTCATCAGAAAACTCGCTGTTCACTTCGCTCGGCATGGGATTCCTGAAACAGTCATGAGTGACAACCGTCCTCAATTTATATCCGAAGACTTCAAAAACTTCGCCTCAACATGGGACTTTCATCACATCATTTCGAGCCCAGGATATCCTCAATCAAACGGTCTCGCAGAAACAAACAGTCCAAACTGTCAAAAGCATACTCGACAAGGCCAAGCGAGAGAACCAAAGTCCCCTGCTCAACATACTGGAATACCGCAGCACGTCTGTGGACAATTTGGCATCACCAGCCCAACTTCTAATGGGACGTCAACTTCGTTCCATCCTTCCTACCACCAACAGGCATTTGATTCCAAAGGCAATAGAGCACAGCCGTTTTCAGGACAGACGTGCTCAACTCCAGTCCAATCAAAAGCGGTACTATGACAGGACTGCACACCCCCTGCCACCAATGCAGTCTGGTGATCGCATCCATGTGCAACTGTCCAGAGGAGACAGTTGGAAACCTGCTGTCATCACCAACCAGTGTGCTGAACCCCGTTCATACACAGTGCAGACTGATGATGGTGCAGTCTACCGGCGCAATCGTCGTTTCCTGAGACATGCAGCACGAGACCAAAGTGGAACCACAGATAGTGCCAGGATTCCAAACTCCGACACGCCAGACAAAGT
>CM031614.1:69036200-69041200 GCA_018398815.1 Conus ventricosus
GAGCCCCGGCGAGGGCAGGCGATGCAGAGGCCGTGCAGCGTGACACAGCAGGTCAGGAAGGCTGTGGCCTGGTACGACACGGAGGCTATGAGGCTGGCCAGTTTGCACGTGACGCTCGCTGTCCACACGTGTCGGGTGAAGAAATAGCGGTGGCGATACGACCAGTCAGCGACGACCATAATAGAGACATAAACTCCCATAGCTAAATCCATCAATTGCCAGTGGATGACCAGAACGTCTGTGGGAGAGAGCTTAGAGTTTCTTTTCGCGAAACATTTGAGAAGCAAACACCCCACGTTGCCTGCGATGCTTAACAACATCACAATCAACAAAACCACTCGGTGTTCTCCATAGTGGAACAGGTCTTGGCAAGACGACAGATGGATTTGTGGAGAAATACACTGCCCCTGGGCATAAAACTGGCTGGGTAGGTTCTGTTGGCAGCACAGTCGGTAATCGTCGGTCCAGATGAAGCGCAGTTGTGTCAGTGACGTCAGCACACTTTGCGGTTGAAAAGTCAACGGATTTCCACGTAGATCAATTCGTCTGAGAGACAGTGTTCGAGAAAGTTGCTCTGGCTGAAAAGTCTCCATCCTATTGTGGGAAATGTTCAAGTGTTGAATTTCTGGGAACACAGACATTTGTCTGATGTTGAAGTTCCGGAGCAGGTTCCGGGACAAGTCTAAAAACTGAAGCTCCGGAACTTCGACTTGCACGTCGGAAAGAAACAAGCTTGGGAGAAGATTCCTGGACAGACTCAGTTTCCTGACATTGGGCAGGGAGAGGAAGAGACGCAAGTGCAGCGACTGCAGTTGGTTCTGACTCAGATCAAGAGTCCGAAGATTAGGAAGATCCATCTCAGATATTTGAAATATGCTGCATGTGGACAAACTCAACCACACCAGGTAAGCTAAGCCTGCAACCTGATGGGGTTTCATGCCGGAGGCTGTAGCATCCAGGTACCGGACGTTAGGGAAAGGGGAAAGGGAGACAGACATGGAACACCGAAAGGCGTGACCTTGACACAGACACCCGTCGGGACAGGTCATGTTGCAGAGCCATTCATCATCATGCTGAGGACACTGGGCAGAATCATCACACAGGTGATCAGCGTGCACACACACCCTGGACGATCGACAGCGGTAGAAGCCCACACAGTCCTGCAGATGGCACCGCCACTCGTCCTCCCCCCCGGTGCAGTCCTTGACCCCATTGCAGCGAACATAGACAGGCAGGCAGTAGTGGTCCTCACAGCGGAAGTGAGTGTCAAGGCAGGCAGCAGAGCGCGGAAGAGGAACCTGGGTGAAATGGCCAGACTTCCGGAAGTCGATCATGACTGGGGGAGGCAGTCTCACCACTTGAGGTATTTCGATGAGTTTGGAATAAGGAGAGACCTCGTCTTCACACATGTGTTCGTCGGACCGGTCCAGGCAGTCTGCCTGCAAGTTACAGTGTTTCTCCCGGTCAATGCACTGTCCGCTATGGCACTGAAAACCCTCACAGGTGGTGTTGTGCACACAGAAGTTTTCATCAGAACTGTCTGGACAATCCTCCCTAAAATCGCACACCAGAGTGTACGGTACAGTCGTCACTTGGTCATCACACATGAACGTAGAAATCGCGAAACTGTCCCCATCTCCATCATATACCGGGAGTATACCATCATATACCGGGAGTATACATTGCTGTATATCTTTCTGTTTTATTTGGCAGTGGCTTTGTGCTTCGCAAGAGAGAAAAGCATGCGTGACGTGACCATCTTCACATTGGAGAAGCCATTGTTTGGTTCTGTTGACAACGGTTGACGGGAAAGTAATCACTGGGAAAATAACGCTGCTGATTGGAGCTTGCCGTACGACCACCTGGCAGAGAAAGTCGGTGTAGGTTTCCTGATGACAGACCTCAAAACTGACCTCAAACTTCTGATCGTATTGCAGTACTCCACACCTTTCATGATTGTAGTGATAGGATGCCGACAGAGCGGTTTGGGTCAGCACGTGAACATTGTGGGCCACCGAGTTATCCATCCATTTCAACATATACTTGTACAGATCAGGCAGGCTGGAATCGCCCGTGCGCACACCAAACAAAGCTGCCTTGAACCGCTTCCCGTACTGATAAAGCTTCTTGATATCGTTCCATTCTGACGGGGATTTCACCATGGCTAAATCGCCGTTTCTTCTCGCACACTCCCTTTGAGCGGCATAGGATGAGATGTGATGATCCCAGAACAGGTACTGGTAACACTTGTGGCCAGAATGGACCAGTCCATTGCACCAAAAGTTGCTGAAGGGGCAGTGACCACCCTCATCCTCGCTCCCCTGACACTCAAACTCCATGTTGCAGTCGACATGCTGACGGAAAAGATAGTATTTAGGCGTGGAACAATTGTAAAGGAAACTGCTATCCATTTGGGGTTTATCCCTAATAAGAATGTACGAATAAAAACTCTTGAAGCCTGTCCTGGCGGTGTTGCATTGTGTCTGAGTCCTAAAATGGAACAAGAGAGAAAACCCGTAAACCCATGCAGGTATTACATCCATGCCACAGTAACGGGAGAGCAGTAAAGTTCCGTTCGTTCCCACCTTATAACCCAAAGAGTACAACCAAAGACCGTTGTCAGGGCAGTCGCTGAATTCACTCATGTCAAAGCGTGGAAAGCTTACCATTACAACATATCTTTTAGGGACTATCAGCTTAAGCTCGGCATCATGGATACAAAAGTGATTTTTCACTCCGTCATAGCCAAACTGTCGGATATACCCCGAGGTGGGTGTGACGGGGGTGGCTAGTAGATGCTTTCGAACATCTTCATTGTATGTATCAAATTCCACAGTAAAATTTGGATTAGTCTTAACCATGTGCTTACGATCATCCATTAACATGAAATGATATACCTTAGTCTTCACAAAAATCTGTTTGTATAACACACGACAAGAAGTTCGATACGCTTCTTTGGGGGGAAGTTTTCCAGACGCATACGCTTTTGCGGTTTTGGTGGTAATATGGTACCTGCAGCCACACGGATCTTCCGGCATCGTTAGCAGCACGTACAAATACGGGGAGCCGTCAGGAATGTGAATCTTCCAATGACATAACATAGCCTCTGTGGTGGTATTGAGGTAATGACCAAACAAGCCACTGATCTTCCCTTTCTTGCCGTACAGAGAGATACTTTGAGGCTTTGAACACTCCTCAAGTGTGAGTTGGAACTCTCTGTCAGGGTCAATGTGATAACCTGTGTCATTTCTGTAGTAGTAACCCTTGGTGGTGCTGCTGTAGCCGACAGGAAGACCTTTGTTTCCGACTCTAGTGCCCCCACTATCGTTGAGGGAACGTTCAGCCTTGTCATGACGAGTGGCAACATGGTGTGCACTAACATGAGAATGTGGTGTACTGGTCTGCTTGCTGATTGTACCGGTATGACCATTACTCACTGTGCCCCATTGTGTGCTAGGTTCCAGAGCAACATGGTGTGCACTGACATGAGAATGTGGTGTACTGGTCTGCTTGCTGATGGTACCGGTATGACCATTACTCACTGTGCCCCATTGTGTGCTAGGTTCCAGAGCTGGCGAGGAGGGTGTTCTTGAAGCTATGGTTTCAGCATGTGATGAGAAACTGGCTGTTATGTTAGGTGTCGGAGACGTTGTGTTCTCTGCCATATTCGTTGTTGCTGTTCTGGTATTGTTCTGATGATTGGACCGCTCGTTTACTGCCAGGGATGTTCCATCCAGTCTTCGTGGAGACATGGGAGTACGATGACGTTCTGTTAAGATAAACCCATTGTTTAATGTCAAATTTCACTGATAAGGTTTGCGTTTGAGACGCTGATACACAAATCACGGGTGTTTGCGCTAAAAGAAACGACAACAACGACAAATCAACCTGTCAACAGCGAACCCTGAGGTGAGTTTGTGTTGTTGGTATGTTAGTGTGTTTTGTGTGGATGTGCGAATAGTAATAATATAAGACCACCGGCCGAGATGCCGAACGGCTAATCGGTGACAGAGCTAACAATGGACCAACAGGCACTGTTATTTTAATATGGAATGTCAATATGTTCATAGCCGTGTTTTTAAATCAGTTAAAGACAAGGGAAATATATAACTTATAACCAGGGCAAGTGATAGGGAACTATATATTCAAGGTACGGTGGTTTGTTTCAGCAGTAGAATTATCATAGTTTTTAAGCAATACTATGCAATGTTCATATACTGAAAGAAAAGAATACTGGTCAGGGTACTTGAGAAGACCACTATTGACTCTTTTGAGGCGATATGTGGCCTTAGTACGGCCACATCAGTACTGCTTTGTTGTATTATTATATTGGGTATTTATATAGCGCCTATCCTCGGTCACAGACCAAGCTCTAAGCGCTTTACAATAAACACACTACCTCACTCGCTCAACGGGCTGCCTACCCAGGTAGAGCCGGCTGAAGAGCAGCCTACTGGCGCTCATTCAGTCGTTTCCAGTGCCATTCAAATATCAGTCACTCATTTTCATTTATCTCATTTATTCCTCCAGTTTCTCACATAGGATGCATACGATGTTTTATAGTGTCCTCCATTGTGTATCTTTATAGTGCAACACTTAAGCTGCTTTCGGTAGTGAAATAAGACATTCTTGAGCTATTTTTTTACCTCATGATTTCTACACGAACACAATCAAAGGAAGATAAACCGGAGGAGGTATACAATAATGAAGCACAGTTGATAGTGTCCAAACCAATACATCCCCATTTTCAATCAAAGGGTAGAGCAACAGACGTTGATCTCCACAGGGCAGGCTAGCTGCAGACAGCACATCATTTTGACAAAGTGAAAGCACTAGGTTTACTGCTTGAGAAGAAACATAGGGCTGTACTTTGCCGAAGCAGGTGAACCACTGTGAACGGGGAATCCAAGCCACACTTGACTGGATGGCATGGCCAGCTGGTAGATAGCCTAGTGTCTGCACAGTGACCTCATTTCTATCACGCACCTGCTCATTCAGTT
>CM031614.1:69046200-69071200 GCA_018398815.1 Conus ventricosus
TTTGTCCTTATTTTTGGCGGACTCACCGAGAATCATTGTTGACATTGTTTAGATTTCCGCCTGCAGTCACCTCACTTTAGAAAAAGTTAAAAAAAATAAATAAATAAAAATCGACCAACCTGAAAAAAAAAAAAAAAAAAAAAAAAAAACAGGTCTCCCTAGTCCCTATCTTGCTCGGCTTAATGGTCTTTCCCATCAGTGTGCTCCAGGTAGGTGCTCCAGGACCCACTTTCTTGATACTCTTCAGATCCTCTCCTGTGTCTGCGCGAGTCTGGAATGCCTTTTCTAAGCAATGTTGTTGTGTTGTTTTTTCATCTATTTTGCAATGCCCTCGTTGCTGCTTCTTGTTGCTCTCTGATGTTCTCAGTTTACTGGGAAGGGCTGGGGCGTATTTTCAATATTGCACTGCCTTCACGCTCTCTACCAAAATCCCTTCTGTCACGGAAATAAAAGCTTGAAAATGTAAAGGCATACAACTCATAGCGTAGACCCATAGAAACATGTGGGTGTGCCCCAGAAACACTTCACTTTCGGTAGAGGTTGGAAGCTCAAGATTAAATGAGGGTGAATAGCTTTAATGACTTGTGAGTTGACTTCGACGCGGTGCCAGCCCTGATATGGCCCTTTGCGGTCGGCTGGGCTATAAGCAACCTTACCTTACTGACGATGAATAGCGAAGACAGTCCGACCTTACTGCCTGAAACGTCGGCTGGGTTGTGCGCAGGTCAGGCACGGACAGAGTGACGAACGAGCACGTGATGTGACGGACGTACTCCTTCGTTGTCCTCTGCTTCTCCTCCTTAGAAACACTGACCTGTTCGATCACCTGTCCATACAGTCCTCCCCCGCCCCTCCTCCATCAATGAGTATAACTCTACAACCCAGTTTTTTAAAAATTATATTCATGTTCATTTTGCTGGACTGCGCAATGTACAAAAGTATGGCCGCCATTTTCTTTTCTTTTCTGATTCGTGCTGGTGTGGGACAGGTTAGCTTGTCTTTGATACAATACAATTTGGACTCGATTTCCAGCATGGCAGTTTTTTTGTCCTTATTCTGTTCAAGGAAATGGTTGTTTCCGTTCAATCTGAATCAGCGCCGTCCTCGTGTTTCAGTATGGGAACTCTTCATGCAACACAAATGATTGCACTGTGTTATAACGCTCGATTGATTGCACTGTGTTATAACGCTCGATTGATTGCACTGTGTTATAACGCTCGATTGATTGCACTGTATTATAACGCTCGATTGATTGCACTGTGTTATAACGCTCGATTGATTGCACTGTGTTATAACGCTCGATTGATTGCACTGTGTTATAACGCTCGATTGATTGCACTGTGTTATAACGCTCGATTGATTGCACTGTGTTATAAGGCTTTTTAAATTGCACTGTGTTATAACGCTTTATTGATTGCACTGTGTTATAACGCTTTATTGATTGCACTGTGTTATAACGCTTTTCCCCCATTGGACTGTGTTATAACGCTTTTTTTTCCATTGCACTGTGTTATAACGCTTTAATGATTGCACTGTGTTATAACGCTTTATTGATTGCACTGTGTTATAACGCTTTTTTATTGCACTGTGTTATAACGCTTTTTTATTGCGCTGTGTTAAATCGCTTTATTGATTGCATTGTGTTACAACGCTATATTCTACGGAAAGCAAAATCCAAGGGAGAAAAGAAAACACAACAAATCGTAAAAAAACAAAACAACAACAACAAAAAACCCAAGAAAATGTTGCTGTAGATCTTGCATGATACTTCTACATAATATATTTTTTAACAATGCTGGGGAAAAGTTCATTTTGTTTCAAAGAAACAAACAAATAAACTATCATGCGAACACACACACACACACACACACACACACACACACACACACACACACACACACTAATTTTCAGTTGACTATTATATCTAGGTAGAGCGAGCTGCCGTGACGCGCCATATTTTTGTTGTTGTTTGTTTGTTTTGAAGAATCAACTACATGACATGAGATGTTCCCATTGATCCCACAGAATGCCTCCATTCCTACAATTTGTGATGGAGCGTATGCCGACATTTGCACTCACACTCTGCTCCATCAGAAAGCACAGTGCGGCCTACTGTGATAATGACACTCACCGTATTTCATACAGATGATCTTCTCCGCGGAAGATCATTTATCTCGATGTATAACTATGCAATGTACGGCGGACATCCTATTGAAGAAAGTGAACCACTTCAGCCTTATGGCGGACATCCTATTGAAGAAAGTGAACCACTTCAGCCTTATGGCAGACATCCTATTGAAGAAAGTGAACCACTTCAGCCTTATGGCAGACATCCTATTGAAGAAAGTGAACCACTTCAGCTTTATGGCGGACATCCTATTGAAGAAAGTGAACCACTTCAGCTTTATGGCCGACATTCTATTGAAGAAAGTGAACCACTACAGCCGTATGGCGGACATCCTATTGAAGAAAGTGAACCACTACAGCCTTATGGCGGACATCCTATTGAAGAAAGTGAACCACTTCAGCCTTATGGCAGACATCCTATTGAAGAAAGTGAACCACTTCAGCCTTATGGCAGACATCCTATTGAAGAAAGTGAACCACTTCAGCCTTATGGCGGACATCCTATTGAAGAAAGTGAACCACTTCAGCCTCTCAAATGATCTGATTTTCATCTCCTAGCGCTTGTTTTCTCTGCCCAGCACTAAACCTGTACAATGTCAGTCACCAGACGTTGCTGTTATCGATTTTCAGACAGAGCTGCAACGTAATACGCAACGGTTAGGACGAAGGTATCAGAACTCAGTCGCAAAGTCTCGAGTTATCGAACGAACTGCTGCTGTTTGCAGCGTTGCAGTCATATTATACCATTCATATAAATAGCCCCGACCTGTTTTTCTGCTCGATCTTTAGTGCCACCTCAGTGGCATTGCACCCGTATCGCTCATTCCGACCCCCCATCCACAGGTACAGCCCGGCCCGGCCCGCCGCAGCTCCGGCACCTGCAATCCACAGGGAGCAGTCGATGTCAAGTCGTCAAGAGGCAATCCACCGGAGAAGACACTGCACTGCTGCAAAATCACTTCGATGAAGTTCATGGCGCCTGTTCTGATCCAACATATGCAGGACACCATCTACTAAACCCCCTACTGACGATAATATCTGCTTAGTCGCAACAGCCCCGTTCTTGACTCAGAGCTCAGCTAAACAACTGGGCTTATTAGAAACAAGTGAAATTGACTGCGCGTGTAAGCATCAACGGTGTAATGATTATGAGATTGCTCTTCCTAACCACCATTGATGCAGTCGCCAACGACAGGCATTCCAACCCGAAGCAAGCTTCTGCGAGTGGATATGGACAAGATTTAAACCCAAGAAGAATCAGTATTTAAGTTTTAAGTCTGGCTATGGTTTTGCTCATGCGCTCAACGCGCCTGTGTGAATCTTCCGCATCTACTGGTTTCTCTGATTCTGTGCACGCTATTTATAGAGAATCTCGAGCTTTGTCTTTCACATACCCCCCCCCCCCCCCCCCATTCCCCACTCCCCATCCCCTCACACCCGACGCTCCCTTCACCCGCTCCTTCCCCATCTAAAATCACGCCATTCATTTCAAAGAGAGAGAGAGAGAGAAAGAGAGAGAGAGAGAAAGAAAGAGAGATAGAGAAGAGAGAGAGAGAGGAGAGAGAGAGAGAGAGAGAGAGAGAGAGAAACGTTGGATTCATTCACTCGAACTTGATTAATGGACTACCTGCCACGTGAACTTTACATTTAAACTTCTGCCATTCATTTTGTAGTTTCTGAATGCGCTAGGGCTGGTGGAGATATCAAATGACTGAAGAGAAGGTCACACAAAGTCACCGGAAAACATTTGTTTGATGGAAACCATCTTGGGCCCCTCAAGAACGTGTTTTCCCAAAGAAAACGGGGCGGTGCACCATCATGACTGAGCGTAAATTTTGTTTCTGGTTAATCCGCTTTGATATTTACAGTCATTCATTGGGTTTTATTCAGGGCAATGAAAAATTTGTTACTCGTAGAGAAAGTGATGATATATGATGGTGTGTGGGGTTGTGTTGTGGGGTTTTGTGTGTGTGTGTTGCGTGTGTCGTGTTGTGTGTGGGTTTTTGTGTGTGCGTGGTGCGTGTGGTTGTGTTGTGTGTTGTGTGTTGTTGGGTGTGTGTGGGTGTAAGTGTGCGCCTGTCGGGGATCTCCTCTCTCTCTCTCTCTCTCTCCTCCTCCCTCTCTCTCTCTTCTCCTTTTTCTCTCTCTCTCCTCTCGTTGTGGTGGTTGTGTGTTTTTGTAGTGTGTGTGTGTGTGTGTGGTTTTGGGGTGGTGATGTGTGTGTGTGGTGTTTTGTGGTGTGTGTGGTTTTGTGTGTGTGTGTGTGTGTTGTGTTGTGTGGCGTAGAGAGTACTATATGCGTTCGTGGTGCCCACCTATGTACATGATAAAAGGGTGCATATTCTAAAGGGTTTTTTAAAAACATTCGCTTATGTCTATAGCGGGATACGTTGCATATAATCATGTGTGGTGGTGTGTGTGTGTGTGGGGTTTTGTGTGTGGTGTGTGTTGGTGGTGTGGTGTGTGTGTTGCATAAAAGAATTATGCTTAATTGTTTGCGGGGTTTGTAGGGGGAGAGAGAGAGAGAGAGAGAGAAAAGAAGAAAAGAGAAAAGAAGAGAGAGAGAGAGAGAGGGGAGAGAGAGAGAAAAGAGACAGACAGACAGACAGACAAACAAAGAAGAGAGAGAAACCACACACCACACACACACACACACAAAACACACACACAACACACACAACACGCAGAAGAGGGGAGAGAAGAGAGAGAAAGGGGAGAAAAAGAGAGAGGAAAAGAGAGAGAGAGATTGAAAAAAACGATGCCACGTCTTTACGAGAAAATCAATATCACTAAGATACTCCCCAAACCATCACTCATTAGTACCTACTAACACCTTTGCGTCTCCCTGGTTTAAACGTACTTTTCTCACCAGCGGTTTTCCTTTTAGGGGAGACACAAAAGATGAAAGACACGTTAATGTCTTTCCCCGGTTACCTGATAAAAGGCCGGAACGGGAGTCGGCACTACCACATTAAGAGATCGACGGATCTTCTGGCACTACCACATTAAGAGATCGACGGATCTTCTGCAATACACTGGAACACTCCTGCTGTTATGAAAAGAATTTCAGAGTTTGTGTGCGAGGTAATTTAAGTTATATTATAAATATTGTCATGTGCTTTCTTTGTCAATGTCATTGGCGGTAACTAACACCCTCTCTTTCTAAATTTTATATTATAAATAGCTTTGTGGCGGACCTTACGGTGTCGTTCGGGAGAGTTCTCTGACCAAGGGAAGCAATTCCTGTCCTGAAAGTAAATCAAGAACGGTAAACACAATTAACTGTGTATAAGATACTCATTAACAAATTTGTAACGTCATAACTAATTGATTGACATCCTTAGGGCGGATGAAGGTCAGACTGTTCTCAGGGTTTCAGTCATTCCGCTTGATTATCATCTCGCTTAAAACAAACATGTATGAAACGAAGAACCTTTCACTGCAACAAATGCACCCTGAAGTCACTTGGGCAATGCAGAATGAAGATTTAGTGTCTATGACAGTGTTGATAGTCTCCGCACCTAGCTGTCATACTATAACAAATATCCTGGATTGTAAGAAATTACAGCAGGGGAATAAAAACTGTTATGGATTTTTTTTTTCATTGCCTATGACACGTGAATGGGTCACAAAGGCAGAAAAACATAAAATTAACACAGTGATGAAATATTGTTAAATGAAATAACGAACAAACAAAAAACAAAACAAACGTATAGTCCGATAAGAGAGAGAGAGAGAGAGAGAGAGAGAGAGAGAGAGAGAGAGAGAGAGAGAGAGAGAGAGAAAGAAAAAGAAAGAGAGAGAGAGAGAGAGAGAGAGAGAGAGAGAGAGAGAAAAAGAGAGAGAGAGAAGAGAGAGAGAGAGAGAGAGAGAGAGAGAGAGAGAGGGGGGGGGGGGGGGGGGGATTATGCACGCAGAATTTCCAAGAGGCGGTAATACAAACGAAACTTTCCATCCAAAGATGTTATGCTACAACACGTGTGTAAAGCCCCACTACACTAACACCGGCAGCGTATCCCTACAGCAATTGCAAATAGAGCATTTTGCGTTTATTTTCGGCACTTCTGTGTATTACTGAAAGCTATGTGCATTATGATTAATGCACTGAGTATGCAATCCACCGCAAAAAAAGGATGTCTGAAATGAAAACATAATTTCTGTGACGAAACACAGTAGTACCCCCCCCCCCCCCCACCCGCCCGATGAATGAGTGCACACCACACGCCACAATTAGGATGTTGCTCTCAAACACGATATAATCCATGTGAGCATTTTGAGGCCTACTGTAAATTGAAGCCAGCATTTAATGTTAAACTGAGAATTGATCAAACTTACAACCTTCCACCAATTTGTCCTTGTCTTGGGAGGATTTTCATTGTTGAAATCACAAACAGTCTTCAAATACATGACTTTCCCCTTAGCTGACACACATTTCAGGCCTTTGCACTCACCCGTGACCCTGTCTCTGCATTAGCTTGAAGCGCCCAAACCGTCTCATTCCTTTGATTTTATTCTATGTGCTTGGAACCACCAGGCTTGTAACTTGATGGCTGCATGAAAGAAAATGAAGAGAATCAACATTCAGACACAATAAAAAAAATTGTCAGAACTATCTGATTGCGCCATTTTATAAATAATCGACTTCTTAAGCAAGATTCTGGCGCATTACTTTTTGTCGTGCAGCCACATCTGCAAGGGAGTGTGCATTGCTGTTAACGTACGGTCAACTGTTAGCGTCAGGAGCCCACATCCATGTCTCTTGGTTGGTTTGTCTGTCTGGCAGCAAGATCAAGCAAAAGGTTTCAAAACCATTGTGAATGACACTTGGTGGAAAGATTCTTTGTAGCCCAAGGACAAATCATATTTGGTGTGGATCTGTTATGCGTATCTAGATCGAAAGGCGACGGATCCAGAATCTGTTCGGCTTGGTGGAGGTCCACGCTCTCCCCGGCGGTCTGTTCTAAGGAGACTGCACCCACAAGATTGACATGCCAAATCAGCAGAGGGATGAGCACGAACAGAAATGCACTCTCCGTTTTCCTTTACACGTACCAGGAAGACGGGTTTGCCCAAATCAAGAGAAGGCTAGAGATGATTTCTGATGCCTGACAGCGAGGAGGAGGATGGCGGGTGGGGGAGGGATGTAGGGAATGGGGGGGGGGGGGGGGGGGGGGCATATGGTGGGAAGGGAGAAAGGGCTGCTTTACTTTTCCAGGAGATCTGTGAATTCATTACGGTCCTTTTATTTATAATTCCTGATATTTTAAAAAAAATGCTGGGTGTAAGTGTAACCATTTTTTTTTCTCGGAATTTCTTTATCTGCCTGTAGGTTAATTTTCTTGATATACCCTCTTGCTGTGGCGGTGTCCTATGTGTATACATTTATTTCGGAATCTAGCACGCACGTGTCAACAAACAGAACACCATACACGTGGCATTTGTACCAACTGTAGATGACCACTGATTCTTCCTGGTGTTCGTTTTTACTCCAAAGAGTTCAGCTTCAGTATCCTGTGTGGGCAGTAACTGACAGGTAAGCCGATACGTAAGGAACAAAACATTCACCGTTCACATCTCACTGTGACATGCACATGCATTTGGCATCATCGTAAGTCAGGTATTATTGAATTAAATTCCTAGAAACCTTCGATTGCATGTTTAGTTCACACACACACACACACACACACACACACACACACACACACACACACACACACACACACACACACACACACACACACACTGAAAAGTCTTGAAAAACGAATCGCAACAGATCCTCTGAATACATTTCTGATGTATTCTTGGTGCATAACAGATGTACGTATTTGACCTAACATACGGTGTCCAAATCGACATCAGGATCATTCTTTCTTTCGTCCAAAACAGCCATGTTCTGTGGTGGTGGTGGTTTAATTTTACGTCTTTTCATCCGGCAGATGATATTAGACGGGAAAAAAAAAAAAAAAGGGGGGGGGGGGGGGGGGGGGGACAAAAAACAACAACAACCACTTAAGTCATTTCAACACATACATCTGCATACACTTATGAAAAAGAAAACAGCATATCAGTTAAGGACCTTCATAATAGTCTAGCTACATCAGAACTGGCTAAAGTGGCGGCAAACTCAATTATGCATGAGTCAGACAGAACTTGACTCTCATTTTCATATTTGTCAAGATTGATACCTTTCGCCTTATACATTTTAGTTAAAACTGGACAATCTAATAGAAGGTGGTGCACAGAGATGAATTTTCCACAGACACACACAACTTCAGGAGAAAATTTGGTCTTCCATGTGTTCAGCCTTAATTTTGTGATAATCTTAGCAAGATGGCGTGAGCAGCTAGGAAGTGTGTAGCATTTTTCACAGAAAAAGGTTTTGTAAACGTAGTGTTCCAGGTTCAATAGTATTTCACACTTGGAAGGATGTAATGGCGAATTTAGCACACATTCTGAAAAGTTTTGTGTACCAAGTTTAGCTAGATTATCTGCTATTTCATTCCCTCTGAGACCACAATGTGAACGAATCCAACAGAAGTCTACGATTATACCCTGAGACATAATACAGTGTATCAGGTACCTTATTTCATATAACAAATCTTTTCTGGCCTTACAATCCCAAGTTTGCAGTGCTTGCAAAACAGACTTGGAATCAACACAAAACAGCACACTAAAAAAGGATATTGGAGTACTATATACACAAAATAAAGCCATCAGTATAGCATACAGTTCTGCAGTGAATATTGAAAATCCCTTTCCGAGATGAAAATGTTTTCCTATATTCAGACTTGGAATAACGAAACCAGAACCGCTGTCAGCTGTGTCCATAACTGAACCATCAGTATAGATTTTAAGGTGATTAGGATATGAATTTTCTAGGTGTTCTTTCACATCGTTCACTAGAATGTTAATATTTTCTTTTTTCTTTGAGACCGTATACTCATAATCAAAATTTCCACTCAAGTGTTCCAAGGAGGCATCATCGGAACCGTAGGGAACTCTGGAATCGATGTTAAATCTACATTACACTTAGACATAAGTTCAGCGGTATAATTCTTTATTGGCTGAATATATGAAATTTCCTTGGCTCTACTTGGAAAATCTTTATTCGAATTTACAAAAATATCATCAGCAACTGAATTTTTTACTGACAAGCTTCGAATCACATATTTGGCTACTTCTAGACATCTTTGCTCCGATAAAGGTAAGATATTCGCTGCTTTGTAGCTCTTATATGTATTTGTTTGTACAGGAACTCCTAAACTTAATTTAATAGCTTTACTGTCAATACTTTGTAACTTTTTTAAAAGATACTTTGGCGCTGAAAAGTAAACTTCTTGTCCATACTTTAACTTGGAGCGGACAAGAGCCAAAGACAGATGCAAAAGGGTTTTAGTATTTTGACCCCAAGTTTGGCAATTAACAATTTTAAGAAAATTTAGTCTAGTTCTAGCTTTAGATAACAATTTTTCTATGTGCATTTTCCAGCTTAGTTTTGGTGTTAAAAGGACTCCCAAAAAATTGACTGATTTCTGATATTGCAACAAAGTGCCATCTATATTCAAGGATGGGAGTACAGGCGGATTTTCTCCATTGTTAAACAACATTAAACAGGTTTTTTCACCAGATAATTCTAGCCCATTTTCTTTTATATATGCCGATAAATTGTCCAATTCATATTGATATGACTTCTGCACATGATTAATTGACCTCTTCTTTGTATGTTTTCTTAAACTAGTATGCATCCATATTGCGATGTCATCAGCATACTGAACTAAATGGATATTTTTGGACAGCGCAGAAGGAAGATCATAAAGGAGAACTGAAAACAAAATTGGGGCAATAATTGATCCTTGGGGGATACCCATATTAATGTACCTGAAGGAAGAATACATCTTACCAATTCTTGTACATATATGTCTGTCCATTAAGAAACCTTTTATGTAAGAATACATGTTGCCTGAGATACCAATCGTTTTTAATTTGTAAAGCAACCTAGCATGCCAAACACTGTCGTAGGCTTTTTTAACATAAAAAAATGTAGCCATCGTACTTTTTATGTGGGCAAACTGTTTTTTTATTTGATTTGTAAGTTTTACAAGATGGTCTGTAGTGCATCGACCCTTTCTAAAACCAGCCTGCTGGACTGGAAGCAAATAGTTCTTTTCACAATAGTACATCAGACGCTTCAATACAATTTTTTCCAGAAGTTTCCCGACATGAGAAGACAAAGAGATTGGTCTATAACTGCTTACAGAAGTATTTATCTTGCCTTCTTTCAGAACTGGTATGACCACCGAACTCTTCCAAATTTTAGGGAGAGCGCCATTATTCCAACATTTTTGGAACAACGAGAGCAGTACATGTTTCCAGGAAGACGGCAGATGACATAGCATCTGATAAGAAATGCCATCTAGACCAACTGCTGAGTTCTGAGATGAGACTGATGATAAAGCTTCTGACAATTCTGAGACCTGGATAGGAGAATTCAAAAAATGATCTGCAACTGGATCAGGATCCCAATAGTCCTCTTTTTGTTCCTCTTTCAATCTATATTGCTCATTTCTGCCTGTAGAGATGAAGACAAACTATTCTGAGAAAAGAAATCAACAAAAGCCTCAGCTTTTTCATAAGAGGTAGGAAATTCCTTTTCTAGCTTAATTGGGTAAAGTTGTTTTTTGTGACCATTTTTCATTTCTTTTACTTTTTTCCACACTTTAAACATGTCTTTTGATTCTGTAATTTCCTTCTTACAAAATTCATCCCAGTATGCCTTTTTTGCTTGAGCAATTATTTTATTACAGTTCATTACATTGTGTCATGTTCTGTTTCAACCGTCAGATCCCATTCCTGCGGCTGAACCTTGTATTCTAAATACTTACACAACAAACGGACAATTTAGATATTCGAATGTGGAGATGTTATCAGCAAGGGAAGACATCTTGGGATTTTAAGATTTCCCGCCCGAAGACTGCAGACATCCGATGGAGACATTCGTAGTAGTTCTGTGCAGTATCGTCATGTGTGTTGGAGTCAGGATGGGGGCACCAGACAAAGGCACTGACCCTGCAAGGAGCCGGGCAGAGAAAAAGGGACGAGCACAAGCTGTATGGTCCAGTGCCTCTTCAGCGGTCAACACTCCCCAGACTCCTACCCCATTGTCAGATCGAGGTCAGAATCGCCCTGTTCGCTCTGCGGCTTCCCAACACGACGAGTCACCAACCAGTCACATTTCAGCTCTCTCTTTTGTCATGACGTCGCCTTTGTCCGGGCACGTGAGGGGAGGGGGGTGCAACACCACAAAATAGCAGCCTGTGCGACGGATGCTACATGCACGGTGCACGTGCCCCGAGGACACGTGACTCTGATCAGCTTCCCCAAGTTTGAAATGAAATGGGATTATTTCAGCAAAGGTGAAGGGTTTGTGGAACTCTGCTCTGTCCACGCGAACGGCACTCTGGCACCAGTCTGGCGACACGCATCCAGGCGTGTCATCCCACCCGTGTCTACAGCACACCAGTTTGATTCGTCTGCTGGTGCTCCAGGCGATGCTTTGTTTGAGGGCTTCAAGATGATCTTCACGGTGCACCCGGTTTCCCAGGCTCCGCCCCAGGTCCGTGATGGCGTCTTCAACTGCTCCGTGCCATTTTACCACACTTTCCAGGAACACTTGCATTGCAATTTGGTTCCTCAGTGCCCGGGAGGGGAGGACGAGGGTGGCCATTGTCCATTCAGCAATGAGGACTGTGATGGCAGAGTCGCCGTGGGCAACAAGTGTTACGTCTACCGCCAAACGAAGGAAAACGTGTCCTGGAGAAGAGCCCGCAAAGAGTGTCAGAGCCGGGGCGGTGACCTGGTGACCTTTAAGGACCTTGGAGGAGAAGGACCGCCTTCGTCCAATTACTGAACATCGAAAATGTCAACGACGCTGTGTACGTGGGTTTGCAGAGTTACCATTTGTCCATGCCTCGATATTACTCCAAGTCTCACATTTGGGTCGATGGCACTGTCAACTATAACTTTTACAACCAGGAATTGGATGTGGAGGACAATTTATGGGCGAATATGTTTTGTCTTCAACAGGAATACTGTCAATGACCAGCTGAAAGCCTGGTTGTGCTACATTCCTTGTGATGTCCTAGATCACAGGCATTTTGTGTGTCAGACTGAAGTGAAAAATGTGTCCAAACCGTCGCTGAATTTTCCGAAGGGGGAGGAATCTTGGGATGAACAGGACGTACGGCTGTCACTCCGGACGTGTCCCGAAAGGCACGTGACTCATACGTTCCTGTCCTGTGACCCACATAGCCAATGTGGAACGAGTCACTACATTCCACAATGCAACTACTTCGATAAACTCGAATCCGAAAGCTCTGAATCCATCCCCATGTTCGTTTGTGATGGTTCTGAGACGACCCTGCATTACACATTGGTGTGTGATTTCCGAGAGGATTGTAAAGACAAGGCTGATGAGGAGTTCTGCCTCCACAGCTCCTCTTGCCTGGACTTTGCCTGTCGTAACGGTCAGTGTGTTCGCAAAAGTGATGAATGCAATGGCATCATTGACTGCTTGGACGGGACGGACGAAGTGTGCCTGTATTTCCTGAGCAAATTCCAGAAAATGACCATTCGTTTGCCTCATCCGACTAAAATCTCGTTTCTTCGCGACGGTACGCTAATCCAAAAACAAATACCGGGCTGTGATTCCTGCCTGCAGACTCACATGTGTTGTGCGGAAGGTTCTTGCCTGCCCGTGTACTGTCGCTGTAATGGGCTGGGGGACTGCCTGAACCACGAGGACGAAGAAGACTGCGAAGACTTTCAGTGCCCGGGTTTTATCGCTGCTGGAGTTCTTCAGTGTGTGTCCACGCCAGCCACCTGTGTGACGGCTGGCCCCAGTGTCCTAAGCACGATGACGAATGGCTGTGCCGGAGCTCCTGTCCTGTGGCCTGCCTGTGCCAGGGTTATGCCTTCAGGTGTTTCTCCTCTGTCGACCTGGCCCCCTTCCTTCCCTTGAAGTACCTGGATGCCGCTGGTTCAGGTATGAGTCTGCCTGACGTCAGCCGTCTGATGTACCTGATCAGACTGAGCCTGTCCAGGTGTGGTATTAAGGAGATACCCAAAACCAACGTGCCCAATCTGCTCAGTCTCGATCTGAGTTACAACGATCTGGTCTCGGTGAATATGGACGTCTTTCAGTCTCTGACGAACTTAAGGGAACTAGATTTATCAAGCAATCCACTTGAGGGTTTATTCAGTGAGTTGTCAGACATCAAGCACTCGCACCTTCTGTCAGTGGACCTGTCGGGCTCTCTGCTGACTGTCTTCGACAGCACTGTCCTGGTCAACTACCCAGCACTGCAACACCTGAACCTCTCCCACAGTGCGCTGACAGAAATTTCTATAGATGGTTTCAGCTCTGTTCCCAACCTGGAGAGTGTCGACCTGCGGGGCAACACTATCCGTCACTACCCCAGTGACGTCTTCCGACCCTTGTACAAACTACAAACCATCCTGTCTGAGCAGTTCAAGCTCTGCTGTAAAGACCTCTTGCCGCAGGACTTTGATGAGAGCAACTGCTTCGCTCCCAAAGATGAAATTTCATCCTGTGCTGATTTACTCCGTACTGACACGTACCGCTTTTCTGTGGCTGTTCAGCGTGCTCTCCATCAGTGGTAACTTGGCTGCCTGCTCACACGAGTTTTTTTGCTCAAAGGTAAGTCTGTCACGGCTTTCAGTATTTTTCGTCAACAATCTCAGCATCGCTGATCTGGTCATGGGGGTGTACCTCGGTGTGGTGGGCGTCGCGGATCATATGTACAGAGGAAAGTACAACTGGTTTGAAGAGTCTGGAAGCCAGCAAGGCGTGCCAGCTGGCAGGGTTCCTGTCCCTGCTCTCCGCGAAACGTCAGCGCTCATCATTTGCCTGATCACTCTGGACCGATTCCTGGTCCTGAGGTTTCCCTTCAGCCAGATTCGTTTCCGACGATGCTCGGCTACCACGGCCTGTCTCGTGGTTTGGCTGGTAGGATTCAGTTCTGGCCTCGGTACCTCTCCTGCCCTTTGACGTTACAGTGGCGTTTCTACAGCCAGACAGGGATCTGCATCCCCTGCCTATCACCAGGAAGAACTTCAAAGGTAGGACTACGCCTTCGGCATCATGATCATCTTCAACCTGGTGCTCTTCGTGCTGATCGCCAGCGGCCAGTCATGATCTACTGGACGATCCGCACGACCTCTGCATGCAATCCACAGGCAGGAAGAGCAAGGACCTGACCGTCGCCCGGCGCCTGCTGTCTGTGATTGTGTCAGACTTCCTCTGCTGGTTCCCCATCGGCCTCCTTGGAGTGCTGGCCGCCAACGGCACGCCTATACCCGGCGAGGTGAACGTGGGCATGGCCATCTTTGTCCTGCCCCTGAACGCTGCCCTCAACCCCTTCCTCTACACCTTCACGCCTTGATGGAGATCTGGACGAAGAAGGAGGAAGACCGGCTGCTGAAACAACTGGACACTGGGTGCCTTTGACTGACTGAGACTGTTCCACACAACGAACATGAACATGTGGCCCTTTTCAAGAGCGGCAGATCTGAGCGGCATTACCCTACTGGTTTTGGGGGATCAAAGTTGACTATTTCAAGTTCTATGCAAAAACTGTTTTTTTCGTGTTTTATCAGCCAAATATAGGCTAAATGTATCTCAGTTGCTTGACAGATGCTCGTCGAGGCCTTCAAACCCTCTGACTGTCTGTTGTTTTGGGATGACGTACCCTTAGGGCCTAGTACCTGTCAGTCTCCCAGCAGATTTCTACCACGCTCTAAACATAAATCTTCTCTCTCCTCTCTCTCTCTCTCTCTCTCTCTCTCTCTACTCTCTCCTCTCTCTCTCTCTCTCTCTCTTCTCTCTCTCTCTTTTCTCTCAGGCGCGTAACTACAGAAGTAGTCGTTGGGGAAACCTGAGGACCGCAGACGCAACCTCCCTCTCCATCTGTCCCCTGTCAGCAGCCGCCGGCAGCAGCTCACCTGTACGGAGTCCGGGCCATTCTTTGATGTTCTCATGCCAGTTCTTCCGCTGTCTTCCCTTCTTCTTTCCCGCCCTCGATGGTGCCTTGCATGATTGTTGTGGACAGACTGGTGTGTCGAGTGTTGTGCCCAAACCATATCAGCTTGCGTCTCTTCACAGCTGAAAGCAGAGGTTCCTGAGGTCCAGCAAGGTTCTCAATTCTGCTCCGTACATATTATATTTATTGGTCCTGTGCTCTATCCAGGAGATTTGAAGGAGCTTCCTCAGGCATTTGCTCTCGAAAGCTTGGAACTTCCTGTCAGTTTCAGCCGTCAGTGTCCATGCCCGCAACCATACAGTACAATGGAGACCACCAGGGCTTTGTAGAGTTTGAATTTTGTGGAGAATCGGATGTTACTTTTCCACACTCTGTTCAGTTTGGTCATGGCTGCAGTGGCTGTGCCAATACGAATTCCTATTTCTGCTTGGCAGCTTCCATCCTTTGTCAGGGTTGCTCCCAGATATTTGAAGTTTCCGACATCTTCCAGTTGTTCTCCGTTCATGATTATAGTGGCATGTTCTCGCTGTTTACCATGGTTTGGGGTTTCTCTGTGCTGACCTCCATTCCGTAAGCACCCGCTCTATCAACAATCTGTTGGTAAGTTCCTGCAGTTCTTCGTTCGTTCCCTCCATCAGATCTATATCATCAGCAAACCGGAGGTTGCATATTCGTCTGCCACCAATGGAAATAGAAGTATCATGGTTTTCCAGTGCCTCCTGCATTATCCTTTCCAAAAATATATTGAACAACACAGGAGAGATGATACAGCCTTGTCTGACACCGACGGTCGTTCTGAAAAACTCCCCTAATTGATTGTTGAGGAGCACTGCACTGTGGAGTTCTTGTATAGGGTCTCTGTCATGCTCACGATGCCTTCGTCGATTCCATATTCTCTCAGAAAATGCCATAGTCCCTCATGCCAACCCTGTCAAACGCTTTCTTGAAGTCAATACAATTGTGGAGCAAGTCGCATTGGTGTTGAAGGTGCTTCTCAATGAGTATTCTGCAGCCCTTTCTGAAACCGGCTTGTTCTTCGGCGAGTACTTCTTCGGCCCTTGACTTCAATTCAGTCTGTTGAGGAGAATTCGTAGCATGATCTTGCTTGGGTGACTAATAAGACTAATGGTCCTATAGTTCTGGCATTGTCTCAGGTTGCCCTTCTTTGGCAGAGGAATCACCAGTGATAGCGTCCACAGTTCTGGCCATCTCTTCTCATCAAGTATTTTCTGGCAAACTGCTTGAAGGACTGCGACATACGCCTCACCACCTTGCCGCAACATTTCTGATGGGATATTGTGCACACCCGGTGATTCCCCTTCTTTGAAGCTTCGTATTGCGTTTCTGACCTCCCCTTCAGTATGGGTGGACCATAGTTGTCACGTTCAGCTGACAGAGTGTCATTTTCCAGTATGGAGCTGTCTGGGTGGAGCTGGTGGTTATACAGGCCAGTGCAATATTCTGTCCACCTTTCCAGGACGTCTTCACCGTCTGAAAGAAGTTTGCCTTCTTTGTCCTCTATTACGGCAGTTCTTGCTTGACTTGACTGAGTGAGGTTTCTTAGTGTGCTGTAGGCCTGTTTGCTGCTCCCATTTTCAAAGCCTTTTTCAATCTCGTTGCACTGTTCCTCTATCCAGTTTCTTTTGCCTCCCTCATCTTCCTTCTCACCTTCCTGTTAGCTTCCTGGTGTTGCCATCTTGCCAAACCACTTTCATTCTTTTCGCCCTTGAGTTCACGTCTCATGTCACACAGGTCGAGGATTTCGTCTGTGATCCATGGTTTCTTTTTCTTCCTTTCCCTTCCGAGGAGTTCTTCGCCGGCATTCATGTACACTTCGTTGGCGTTGTTGATAAGTGTATCCACGTCTTCTAGAAGGTTCAGTGCAGCGAACGTTCCACCTACCTGGGCTTTAAATACCTCGGCTATCTCCGGGTCTTTCAATTTCTCCAGGTTAAAGCGGATGCGAGGGCTCTTTGAGAATTGCTTCGCTTTGAGTTTGAGCTTAAAGGTAGCCAGAACAAGGTCATGGTCATTCCAATGTCAGCACCTGGGAAGGTTCTTGTCTGTGCCTTGTTAATGCTCGACTTGAAGCGTTGTGGTACCAGAATGAAATCGATCTGGTTATGCACTTGCCCATTGGGTGAATGCCATGTCGCAGTCCTAGAGAGTTTGTGTGGGTGAAGGGTGTTGGCTACAGTGAGGCGATGGCTCTGGTTATGCACTGCCCATTGGGTGAATGCCATGTCGCAGTCCTAGAGAGTTTGTGTGGGTGAAGGGTGTTGGCCACAGTGAGGCGATGGCTCTGGTTATGCACTGCCCATTGGGTGAATGCCATGTCGCAGTCCTAGAGAGTTTGTGTGGGTGAAGGGTGTTGGCTACAGTGAGGCGATGGCTCTGGTTATGCACTGCCCATTGGGTGAATGCCATGTCGCAGTCCTAGAGGTCTGTGTGGGTGAAGGGTGTTGGCTACAGTGAGGCGATGGCTCTGGTTATGCACTGCCCATTGGGTGAATGCCATGTCGCAGTCCTAGAGAGTCTGTGTGGGTGAAGGGTGTTGGCTACAGTGAGGCGATGGCTCTGGTTATGCACTGCCCATTGGGTGAATGCCATGTCGCAGTCCTAGAGAGTCTGTGTGGGTGAAGGGTGTTGGCTACAGTGAGGCGATGGCTCTGGTTATGCACTGCCCATTGGGTGAATGCCATGTCGCAGTCCTAGAGAGTTTGTGTGGGTGAAGGGTGTTGGCCACAGTGAGGCGATGGCTCTGGTTATGCACTGCCATTGGGTGAATGCCATGTCGCAGTCCTAGAGAGTTTGTGTGGGTGAAGGGTGTTGACTACAGTGAGGCGATGGCTCTGGTTATGCACTGCCCATTGGGTGAATGCCATGTCGCAGTCCTAGAGAGTTTGTGTGGGTGAAGGGTGTTGACTACAGTGAGGCGATGGCTCTGGTTATGCACTGCCCATTGGGTGAATGCCATGTCGCAGTCCTAGAGAGTTTGTGTGGGTGAAGGGTGTTGACTACAGTGAGGCGATGACTTTTAGCAAAATTCCAGCAGTCGGATGCCTCGTTCGTTTGTTTCTCCCAAGCCAAATGTTCCTACTGTTCCAGCCCTGTCGTTGTAAGTGTCAGCTTTCCTACTGTTCCAGCCCTGTCGTTGTAAGTGCAGCTTTCCTACTGTTCCAGCCCTGTCGTTGTAAGTGTCAGCTTTCCTACTGTTCCAGCCCTGTCGTTGTAAGTGTCAGCTTTCCTACTGTTCCAGCCCTGTCGTTGTAAGTGTCAACTTTCCTACTGTTCCAGCCCAGTCGTTGTAAAGTGTCAACTTTCCATACTGTTCCTGCCCTGTCGTTGTAAGTGTCAACTTTCCTACTGTTCCTGCCCTGTCGTTGTAAGTGTCAGCTTTCCTACTGTTCCAGCCCTGTCGTTGTAAGTGTCAGCTTTCCTACTGTTCCAGCCCTGTCGTTGTAAGTGTCAGGCCAAACTTTCCTGCTGTTCCAGCCCTGTCGTTGTAAGTGTCAACTTTCCTACTGTTCCAGCCCTGTCGTTGTAAGTGTCAGCTTTCCTACTGTTCCAGCCCTGTCGTTGTAAGTGTCAGGCAAAACTTTCCTGCTGTTCCAGCCCAGTCGTTGTAAGTGTCAACTTTCCTACTGTTCCAGCCCTGTCGTTGTAAGTGTCAACTTTCCTACTGTTCCAGCCTGTCGTTGTAAGTGTCAGCTTTCCTACTGTTCCAGCCCAGTCGTTGTAAGTGTCAGGCCAAACTTTCTGCTGTTCCAGCCCAGTCGTTGTAAGTGTCAACTTTCCTACTGTTCCAGCCCTGTCGTTGTAAGTGTCACTTTCCTACTGTTCCAGCCCCTGTCGTTGTAAGTGTCAGCTTTCCTACTGTTCCAGCCCAGTCGTTGTAAGTGTCAGGCCAAACTTTCCTGCTGTTCCAGCCCAGTCGTTGTAAGTGTCAACTTTCCTACTGTTCCAGCCCTGTCGTTGTAAGTGTCAACTTTCCTACTGTTCCAGCCCTGTCGTTGTAAGTGTCAACTTTCCTACTGTTCCAGCCCTGTCGTTGTAAGTGTCAGCTTTCCTACTGTTCCAGCCCTGTCGTTGTAAGTGTCAGCTTTCCTACTGTTCCAGCCCTGTCGTTGTAAGTGTCAGGCCAAACTTTCCTACTGTTCCAGCCCAGTCGTTGTAAGTGTCAGCTTTCCTGCTGTTCCAGCCCAGTCGTTGTAAGTGTCAGCTTTCCTACTGTTCCAGCCCAGTCGTTGTAAGTGTCAGGCCAAACTTTCCTACTGTTCCTGCCCTGTCGTTGTAAGTGTCAACTTTCCTACTGTTCCTGCCCTGTCGATGTAAGTGTCAACTTTCCTACTGTTCCAGCCCAGTCGTTGTAAGTGTCAACTTTCCTACTGTTCCTGCCCTGTCGTTGTAAGTGTCAACTTTCCTACTGTTCCTGCCCTGTCGTTGTAAGTGTCAACTTTCCTACTGTTCCAGCCCTGTCGTTGTAAGTGTCAGCTTTCCTGCTGTTCCAGCCCTGTCGTTGTAAGTGTCAGGCCAAACTTTCCTGCTGTTCCAGCCCTGTCGTTGTAAGTGTCAACTTTCCTACTGTTCCAGCCCTGTCGTTGTAAGTGTCAGCTTTCCTACTGTTCCAGCCCTGTCGTTGTAAGTGTCAGGCCAAACTTTCCTGCTGTTCCAGCCCAGTCGTTGTAAGTGTCAACTTTCCTACTGTTCCAGCCCTGTCGTTGTAAGTGTCAACTTTCCTACTGTTCCAGCCCTGTCGTTGTAAGTGTCAGCTTTCCTACTGTTCCAGCCCAGTCGTTGTAAGTGTCAGGCCAAACTTTCCTGCTGTTCCAGCCCAGTCGTTGTAAGTGTCAACTTTCCTACTGTTCCAGCCCTGTCGTTGTAAGTGTCAACTTTCCTACTGTTCCAGCCCTGTCGTTGTAAGTGTCAGCTTTCCTACTGTTCCAGCCCAGTCGTTGTAAGTGTCAGGCCAAACTTTCCTGCTGTTCCAGCCCAGTCGTTGTAAGTGTCAACTTTCCTACTGTTCCAGCCCTGTCGTTGTAAGTGTCAACTTTCCTACTGTTCCAGCCCTGTCGTTGTAAGTGTCAACTTTCCTACTGTTCCAGCCCTGTCGTTGTAAGTGTCAGCTTTCCTACTGTTCCAGCCCTGTCGTTGTAAGTGTCAGCTTTCCTACTGTTCCAGCCCTGTCGTTGTAAGTGTCAGGCCAAACTTTCCTACTGTTCCAGCCCAGTCGTTGTAAGTGTCAGCTTTCCTGCTGTTCCAGCCCAGTCGTTGTAAGTGTCAGCTTTCCTACTGTTCCAGCCCTGTCGTTGTAAGTGTCAGGCCAAACTTTCCTGCTGTTCCAGCCCTGTCGTTGTAAGTGTCAGGCCAAACTTTCCTGCTGTTCCAGCCCTGTCGTTGTAAGTGTCAGGCCAAACTTTCCTGCTGTTCCAGCCCAGTCGTTGTAAGTGTCAGGCCAAACTTTCCTACTGTTCCAGCCCAGTCGTTGTAAGTGTCAGGCCAAACTTTCCTACTGTTCCAGCCCAGTCGTTGTAAGTGTCAGGCCAAACTTTCCTGCTGTTCCAGCCCAGTCGTTGTAAGTGTCAGGCCAAACTTTCCTACTGTTCCAGCCCAGTCGTTGTAAGTGTCAGGCCAAACTTTCCTGCTGTTCCAGCCCAGTCGTTGTAAGTGTCAGGCCAAACTTTCCTGCTGTTCCAGCCCAGTCGTTGTAGTGTCAGGCCAAACTTTCCTACTGTTCCTGCCAGTCGTTGTAAGTGTCAGGCCAAACTTTCCTGCGTTCCAGCCCAGTCGTTGTAAGTGTCAGGCCAAACTTTCCTACTGTTCCAGCCCAGTCGTTGTAAGTGTCAGGCCAAACTTTCCTGCTGTTCCAGCCCAGTCGTTGTAAGTGTCAGGCCAAACTTTCCTGCTGTTCCAGCCCAGTCGTTGTAAGTGTCAGGCCAAACTATCCTGCTGTTCCAGCCCAGTCGTTGTAAGTGTCAACTTTCCTACTGTTCCAGCCCAGTCGTTGTAAGTGTCAGGCCAAACTTTCCTACTGTTCCAGCCCAGTCGTTGTAAGTGTCAGGCCAAACTTTCCTGCTGTTCCAGCCCTGTCGTTGTAAGTGTCAGGCCAAACTTTCCTGCTGTTCCAGCCAGTCGTTGTAAGTGTCAACTTTCTGCTGTTCCAGCCCAGTCGTTGTAAGTGTCAGGCCAAACTTTCCTGCTGTTCCAGCCCAGTCGTTGTAAGTGTCAGGCCAAATTTTCTACGTTCCAGCCCAGTCGTTGTAAGTGTCAGGCCAAATTTTCCTACTGTTCCAGCCCAGTCGTTGTAAGTGTCAGGCCAAATTTTCCTACTGTTCCAGCCCAGTCGTTGTAAGTGTCAGGCCAAACTTTCCTGCTGTTCCAGCCCAGTCGTTGTAAGTGTCAGGCCAAACTTTCCTACTGTTCCAGCCCAGTCGTTGTAAGTGTCAGGCCAAACTTTCCTGCTGTTCCAGCCCAGTCGTTGTAAGTGTCAGGCCAAACTTTCCTACTGTTCCAGCCCAGTCCTTGTAAGTGTCAGGCCAAACTTTCCTGCTGTTCCAGCCCAGTCGTTGTAAGTGTCAGGCCAAACTTTCCTACTGTTCCAGCCCAGTCGTTGTAATTGTCAGGCCAAACTTTCCTACTGTTCCAGCCCAGTCGTTGTAAGTGTCAGGCCAAACTTTCCTGCTGTTCCAGCCCTGTCGTTGTAAGTGGCAGGCCAAACTTTCCGCTGTTCCAGCCCAGTCGTTGTAAGTGTCAGGCCAAATTTTCCTGCTGTTCCAGCCCAGTCGTTGTAAGTGTCAGGCCAAACTTTCCTACTGTTCCAACCCAGTCGTTGTAAGTGTCAGGCCAAACTTTCCTGCTGTTCCAGCCCAGTCGTTGTAAGTGTCAGGCCAAACTTTCCTACTGTTCCAACCCAGTCGTTGTAAGTGTCAGGCCAAGCTTTCCTGCTGTTCCAGCCCAGTCGTTGTAAGTGTCAGGCCAAACTTTCCTACTGTTCCAACCCAGTCGTTGTAAGTGTCAGGCCAAACTTTCCTGCTGTTCCAGCCCAGTCGTTGTAAGTGTCAGGCCAAACTTTCCTACTGTTCCAACCCAGTCGTTGTAAGTGTCAGGCCAAACTTTCCTGCTGTTCCAGCTCAGTCGTTGTAAGTGTCAGGCCAAACTTTCCTGCTGTTCCAGCCCAGTCGTTGTAAGTGTCAGGCCAAACTTTCCTGCTGTTCAGCCCAGTCGTTGTAAGTGTCAGGCCAAACTTTCCTGCTGTTCCAGCCCAGTCGTTGTAAGTGTCAGGCCAAACTTTCCTGCTGTTCCAGCTCAGTCGTTGTAAGTGTCAGGCCAAATTTTCCTGCTGTTCCAGCCCAGTCGTTGTAAGTGTCAGGCCAAACTTTCCTACTGTTCCAGCCCAGTCGTTAAGTGTCAGGCCAAACTTTCCTGCTGTTCCAGCCCTGTCGTTGTAAGTGTCAGGCCAAACTTTCCTGCTGTTCCAGCCAGTCGTTGTAAGTGTCAGGCCAAACTTTCTGCTGTTCCAGCCCAGTCGTTGTAAGTGTCAGGCCAAACTTTCCTGCTGTTCCAGCCCAGTCGTTGTAAGTGTCAGGCCAAATTTTCCTGCTGTTCCAGCCCAGTCGTTGTAAGTGTCAGGCTAAACTTTCCTGCTGTTCCAGCCCAGTCGTTGTAAGTGTCAGGCCAAACTTTCCTGCTGTTCCAGCCCAGTCGTTGTAAGTGTCAGGCCAAACTTTCCTGCTGTTCCAGCTCAGTCGTTGTAAGTGTCAGGCCAAATTTTCCTGCTGTTCCAGCCCAGTCGTTGTAAGTGTCAGGCCAAACTTTCCTACTGTTCCAGCCCAGTCGTTGTAAGTGTCAGGCCAAACTTTCCTGCTGTTCCAGCCCAGTCGTTGTAAGTGTCAGGCCAAACTTTCCTGCTGTTCCAGCCCTGTTGTTGTAAGTGTCAGGCCAAACTTTCCTACTGTTCCAGCCCAGTCGTTGTAAGTGTCAGGCCAAACTTTCCTGCTGTTCCAGCCCAGTCGTTGTAAGTGTCAGGCCAAACTTTCCTGCTGTTCCAGCCCAGTCGTTGTAAGTGTCAGGCCAAACTTTCCTGCTGTTCCAGCCCAGTCGTTGTAAGTGTCAGGCCAAACTTTCCTACTGTTCCAGCCCAGTCGTTGTAAGTGTCAGGCCAAACTTTCCTACTGTTCCAGCCCTGTCGTTGTAAGTGTCAGGCCAAACTTTCTACTGTTCCAGCCCAGTCGTTGTAAGTGTGAGGCCAAACTTTCCTACTGTTCCAGCCCAGTCGTTGTAAGTGTCAGGCCAAACTTTCCTACTGTCCAGCCCAGTCGTTGTAAGTGTCAGGCCAAACTTTCCTGCTGTTCCAGCCCAGTCGTTGTAAGTGTCGGGCCCAATTCTATCATTCCAATCACCTTGTACTATGGTGATGTCTTTCTGTGGAATCTTTGCAATGATGGAATCCAATTGTTCATAAAACTTCTCAACTTTTTCATCCTCATACTCAGATCATACACTTGGATGATGCTCATGTTTTGTGGCTTGGCTGCATTCGGATATGGATGAGTCGGCTAGATACAAACGTACAGCTGAGAACACTTTTGGTTGCTTCTTTATTCACTAAGAAGGCTACTCCGTGTCGTTGTAGTTGTCTTCGCCGATGTACCACATCTTATGCCCTTCGTCGGTGCAAGTTTCTCCCATTCCTGTCCACCTGACTTCTGATAACCGATGACGCCCAGTGGTATATCTTTCCAACTCATTGGTTAACTCGTAGATTTTCCACAGGCATGTAGTGTGCGAACATTCCATGTTCCAATAACTGTTCTGTCTTACATAGCTTGATGTTGTTTTTCGCTCCAGTAGCATACTTAGAGTGACGATTGTCACCACACCCATCCTGGAACGAGTCAGTGGGACGCGCGGTCGTTGGTAATCCGGGCCCCGGCCGATCCGCCATGAATATTCTTTGCGTCTGCATTCCTCATGGTTTTTTTCAGTGGGCTTGAATCGCTTGGTGGCGCCCGTCTCCTCCCAAGCTTCTGACTGCAGCCGAAAACCACTAATATGATGTGAGTCGCCCCAGTCGTGTACACTTAGCCGTTGTACCCATCTTGGGATACCTCCGCCCTGGCCGTTGGCTGCTTGATGCTGCTCATCCGCCGAGTGGTGCAGTGTAAACACCACCCCTCACATGGTTTAGCGCACCTGCTGAGGTGAGGAACGGGTATGGCTCTAGGAGCCACATGTGAGAGATGTAGGGGAGGGAGGAGGACCAGTACGCCCGTCCTTCCTACCAAGTAGGAAGCAGCAGCCAATCAACAAAGGGACTACCTCTCTCCATTGCCCCCTATACCCCTTCTCTGTCATGATCAAAGGACTACAAAACCTAAAAGCATCAAGTGTATCATTAAGAAAAGCGAATGTCCACGTATCGTTTCCGATAACATATATTTACATGGATTTGGGAGAGGAATGCTCGGTGCTGAAGGAACTGAGGCAGTCTGGTGACATACAGGCAACACGACAAAGGGAATAATGGTACGTGAGCTACAACGTAAAATCCATCATACTAGTTTGCGTCCCCTCCCTATATTCTTTACTGCCATGTTCAGTAACCGTGCCATTATTTTCGCCGCAGCACATAAGTGTTCATGGATTATTTTTCACTTTAGGTCGCATACCTTAATGTGTTCGGAAGCGGAATTTCTGATTACATCTCAGTCGAATTTTACATTAATTTCAGAATACGTACATAGGCAGAACGTGTACACTAACAGAACATGTACAGTAACAGAACATGTACACTAACAGATTATGTACACTAACAG
>CM031614.1:69076200-69098700 GCA_018398815.1 Conus ventricosus
AGAGAGAGAGAGAGAGATCTAGCTAGTTAGCTATCTATGGCCTGCCTTTGTTCGCAGGAATTTCCTGGACCCCGCATCCTGGGAATTATCTCCTTCTTGATCATAGAACAGAGATCTTCAGCGTACGTTCTTCATCCTTATATTTTCTTTTCGTCTTCTCCAGTTCACTCGGGGTTTTTTTTTCTTCTCTCGTATTTTTCTCATCTCGTCTTTTTCCTCATGTTTAATACACACTTGGTGCTGCCATCTAAATAGCAGACAACAGAACTGGGATGCTTGAAAAGCGTGTGCTACATTCAAATTGTGCGAGCAATTCAGCTTTCTTGTTTAGCACTGAAATCTTGGCACCTTCAGTGCTCAAATGGAATGCCGAACTGGTTTAAAAAGCAACAATTTTTAACAAAAAACCTGCCGCCAAATTGCAGTGCTTGTAAGGAATACGGAATTGCTTCAGAAAATTCGTGCTCAGAGAAGTTTTTTGAAGCAATGTGGTGTTCTTTGAGCAGTCTTGCAATTACAGGATCAATATCAATCATCTGAAAGATTTCGATATCTTTTTGAGTTATTTGTATTGCCTGCATGGCCAAAACGAGCTCCATGAATCGACTCAGCATCTTTGGACAAATCATGCGATCTTCTTACAGTGACGAAGTGGTGGCGCAAGGTTGTTTAAAGGGGGCAAAACTCTTCGTAGTAACATTTAACATTGTAGAAGTAATGGGGGGGGGGGGGGGGGGGGGGGGAGGAGGAAACTCATCTTTATCCAATGCCAGACAAACGAGCGCCTTCAAAAGTATCTTCCCTGGTAACGCTGACATAACCGACATTACAGTGTTGTAGAACATGGGACTTGAACGTAATTAATTGCAGTTTTGGCTTTCAGCGTTAACTTCCCTTTACTCCTTAACAGCGTTATGGATTCTGTTGGTTCTCGTTTGTTTGTGCAATGTAAAATCATCGGTTTGTAGAAGGTGTCCATGTAAAACCATTGGTAGAAGTTGCGATAAGAAAAGATATGGTTTACAACTATCCAGAAAGGACGATGTCCTATTTTATTGGACTAAATTTGTGGAATGATTTGAAGGCTTCCTCTCTTCAGCCCTTTGCAATGATTAATGTTATATGAACGATACATACATTCCTTTGGGTCGTATATTACAATCTATTTGTTTTATTGAAGCTGCTAACTTCATATTTGACCTGAAGGTTCCTTTTCGTCAGTCAAGATTTATTTTCTGTAAAATGGCCTCGTGGCCTATCGGCGTTCACGGAGGGCAGAGAGAGAGAGAGAGAGAGAGAGAGAGAGAGAGAGAGAGAGAGAGAGAGAGAGAGAGAGAGAGAGAGAAGAGAGAGAGAGAGAGAGAGAGAGAGAGAGAGAGATAGAGAGAGAGAGAGAGAGCGTGTGCGTATCATAATATTCTTAGAGCAGGTAAGCATCATCTTTCTGTGTTTTATATATATATTATATATATATATATATATATATATATATATATATATATATATATATATATATATGTTACAAATATTTAAAAAAAAATATTTTTAACAAATGTTGCTCCCCAAGGGGTTGAGCTCTTTCAGATTTTTATATATATATATGTGTGTGTGTGTGTTTGTGTGTGTGTGTGTGTGTGTGTGTGTGTGTGTGTGTGTGTGTGTGTGTGTGTGTGTGTGTGTGTGTGTAATAGGTAAATTCTCGTATTTGAATACAGAAAAGAAAATCTAACAATACTCTCTGAAACTATGCGCATTTGTGTCTCAAGGGGGAAAATTATACTTCTGCATAATGATGAGCCTTTGAAATCTTCCAGCTTCAACAAAGTTGGCTTACTCACTGAACGATTTCATAGTTTGAAGAGTCGATGAATCGGAGCGTGCCCGATTTTACTTCACAGTTCAATATTTTTTTTAATTTTTCGGACATTCAGTGCCCACGCAGACTAGCAATTCCCAGGTACGTTTACAGGCAAAATGCTGGTTGCTGAATTATGGGGTCAGTTTAGGGATAGTGGAAACACAATGAATTATAACGAATGATGTACAGATTCCTATTTATTCTCAATGGTAAATCCTTTAGTTTGGAAGATATTAAATATATACAGAATGAGTTGTGTTTAGCTGCTTCTGGGAAGTACATTTCAAGGTCATATATCACTATCTGCCGATTACATCAAATTCTCAGTGACAAAAGGATTAGTGCATACAACATAGATCAAAATGAAATCTATTGTAATCACCGTAAATCTGTGCAGTTTTCACAGTTCATGTCCATTCTAACTTCTGAACTGTTCATTGCTGTGTTCAAATACAGAATCTAAAAATCCCAGGTTGCAAGTTCAGAGTAGTCGTTCTGCTGGTACTAGCCGAGAAGTCGGAACATGAAGTGTATGTTATAGAAAATATTAAAACGATGAACTTCACTATTTTTTTTCATGTCCTTGTTTTAGAAACAGTTGTAAGTAGCACCTAAAACCACGTTATTATCAGCACCCTCACTCTGTGAAATACTCTTAATTTCTTGGTACGACTGGAAAATAAATATTCAAGTTGTTCAGATTCTAATGCTTAATGTTTATTCATCGCAAAACTGCCTGCAAAGATTGATTTATTGTTGTTATTATTAATAATACTAATATATGAATATTACTCTTGTTAATACAACTATCGATGATAGTTTTTGGTTCTTTGTTTTATTATGTACGACTACATCTTAATTACTGACCTACCTTCTCTTTTCTCTCTCTCTCTCTCTCTCTCTCTCTCTCTCTCTCTCTCTCTCTCTCTCTCTCTCTCTGTGCGTGCGTGCGTGCGTGCGTGCGTGCGTGCGTGCGTGCGTGCGTGCGTGCGTGTGTGTGTGTGCGTGTGAAAGTTTGACCGCTTACTTAATACCCCTCATATTCATTGCGTAGGTAACTGTGTATTATCTATACAATATATTGTATTCCGATGCCCCTGTGGAGTTTCCCGGATAAAACGTTCCTTAACTTCTTTGAGCAGTAACACCAACCACCATCCAGTCCAGATGGTGGAGGGGAGGGGAAGAGGTGCAGGAATGGGGCGGGGGGGGGGGGGGGGGAGGTGAGGGGGAACAGGAGACTGAAGGGGGGGAGGAGGATGAAGTAAGCTCTATACAAGACAATCAAAAGTTTAACGTTGAAGATGTCCCTCGTTATAGAAGGACACAGAAATATGACAGTACCACCAAGCGGCACTAATATTTAGATGTAAAGCACGACACCTCCATATAAAAAGATTCAGGTGGGATACTGAATTTGAACACGTCAAGTTGAAGGCCATAGATGATCAGAAGCATGTCAAGAATGCAGAGGTGCAGAGCCAGTGTTGATCTGCAAATGTATCGAGAGGGAAAATCAACCTGCAACAAGTAGAGAAGAAAAAGGTACATACACGATGTCGATCTGGATTATGTTGATAAGGAAAACATACAGGTATGATATACGTTTACATTCTGTTGAGAAAATAAAGGGCAAAGATGAAATATCGATCTGCAACATGTCGAGAATGAAGTGGCATGAACACAGTATCAATTTTCAACTTTCACCAAGCAAAAAGTACGTATATCATACTGATCTGCAACATATAAAGGCAGTTAAGATAGGAATATCGATCTGTAATGCATTGAAAAGGAAAAGGTATAACTATGATATTAATGTACAACATTGCAGAAAAAAAAAACCGTTCAGATGTGTCATCAATGTGTAGCATGTCGAGAAGAAAAGAAAGGTTAAGGCGTAAAATCCAACCGTGACATTTCGAGAAGGAAAATAGTGTGAGATGTGATGCCCATCTGTAACATGACTTTTGTCGAGAAAGATAAAATACAGATATCAAATTGGCCTGTGATATGTCTAGAAAGAAAAACATTCAGATGTGATGCCAGTCTGTAATATGTCAACAAGAAAAGAAAGTACTGATGTTATGTCAATCTGCACAATGTGGACAAGGAAAAGTAAAGATATGATGTCGATCTGCCATATATCGCGAAGAAAAACAAATTACCGATATGATGTCGATCGGCAACATGTCGAAAATGAAAAAAGTACAGACATGATCTCGATCTCTGTCTATTGATTGTAACATGACATTGGTCTACAAATGTCGACAAGGAAAACTTACATACATGATATGAATCAGCAAATATCAGGAAGAAAAAGCTAGCTGTACAGGTATGACATTAATATCAATCATTTCAAAATGAAACAGATATGAATATGATATCATTCTGCAACATTTCAAAAAGGACGGGGTACAAACATGACAACAATATGCCACCGATCGAGGAGGGAAAGGTACGAATGTGAAATTAACCGGCAAACATCGATAAAAAAAGACCCCAACCTGACACTGACCTGCCTCCTCCTGAGAACGAAAAGCTTCAGCTATGATGTTGATATGCCACATGTCAGGTAAGGAAAGGTACAGGTATTTCGATTTGCTGTGTGCGGTGTGTTGTTGATATGCCACATGTCAGGTAAGGAAAGGTACAGGTATTTCGATTTGCTGTGTGCGGTGTGTTGTTGATATGCACATGTCAGGTAAGGAAAGGTACAGGTATTTCGATTTGCTGTGTGCGGTGTGTTGTTGATATGCCACATGTCAGGTAAGGAAAGGTACAGGTATTTCGATTTGCTGTGTGCGGTGGTGTTGTTGATATGCCACATGTCAGGTAAGGAAAGGTACAGGTATTTCGATTTGCTGTGTGCGGTGTGTTGTTGATATGCCACATGTCAGGTAAGGAAAGGTACAGGTATTTCGATTTGCTGTGTGCGGTGTGTTGTTGATATGCCACATGTCAGGTAAGGAAAGGTACAGGTATTTCGATTTGCTGTGTGCGGTGTGTTGTTGATATGCCACATGTCAGGTAAGGAAAGGTACAGGTATTTCGATTTGCTGTGTGCGGTGTGTTGTTGATATGCCACATGTCAGGTAAGGAAAGGTACAGGTATTTCGATTTGCTGTGTGCGGTGTGTTGTTGATATGCCACATGTCAGGTAAGGAAAGGTACAGGTATTTCGATTTGCTGTGTGCGGTGTGTTGTTGATATGCCACATGTCAGGTAAGGAAAGGTACAGGTATTTCGATTTGCTGTGTGCGGTGTGTTGTTGATATGCCACATGTCAGGTAAGGAAAGGTACAGGTATTTCGATTTGCTGTGTGCGGTGTGTTGTTGATATGCCACATGTCAGGTAAGGAAAGGTACAGGTATTTCGATTTGCTGTGTGCGGTGTGTTGTTGATATGCCACATGTCAGGTAAGGAAAGGTACAGGTATTTCGATTTGCTGTGTGCGGTGTGTTGTTGATATGCCACATGTCAGGTAAGGAAAGGTACAGGTATTTCGATTTGCTGTGTGCGGTGTGTTGTTGATATGCCACATGTCAGGTAAGGAAAGGTACAGGTATTTCGATTTGCTGTGTGCGGTGTGTTGTTGATATGCCACATGTCAGGTAAGGAAAGGTACAGGTATTTCGATTTGCTGTGTGCGGTGTGTTGTTGATATGCCACATGTCAGGTAAGGAAAGGTACAGGTATTTCGATTTGCTGTGTGCGGTGTGCTGTTGATATGCCACATGTCAGGTAAGGAAAGGTACAGGTATTTCGATTTGCTGTGTGCGGTGTGTTGTTGATATGCCACATGTCAGGTAAGGAAAGGTACAGGTATTTCGATTTGCTGTGTGCGGTGTGTTGTTGATATGCCACATGTCAGGTAAGGAAAGGTACAGGTATTTCGATTTGCTGTGTGCGGTGTGTTGTTGATATGCCACATGTCAGGTAAGGAAAGGTACAGGTATTTCGATTTGCTGTGTGCGGTGTGTTGTTGATATGCCACATGTCAGGTAAGGAAAGGTACAGGTATTTCGATTTGCTGTGTGCGGTGTGTTGTTGATATGCCACATGTCAGGTAAGGAAAGGTACAGGTATTTCGATTTGCTGTGTGCGGTGTGTTGTTGATATGCACATGTCAGGTAAGGAAAGGCACAGGTATTTCGATTTGCTGTGTGCGGTGTGTTGTTGATATGCCACATGTCAGGTAAGGAAAGGTACAGGTATTTCGATTTGCTGTGTGCGGTGTGTTGTTGATATGCCACATGTCAGGTAAGGAAAGGTACAGGTATTTCGATTTGCTGTGTGCGGTGTGTTGTTGATATGCCACATGTCAGGTAAGGAAAGGTACAGGTATTTCGATTTGCTGTGTGCGGTGTGTTGTTGATCCACAGTGGAGGGGAAAGGTGGGGGCTGCCAGAGACATCGCTGATTGTTCACCCCCTCTCTGCAGCCTCCTCTGTCCCTCTTCATTCTCCAGGACTGAGCAAAACCCTGCAGGTATCTCTTTAGTCATTGCATTTCGACAAAGGTCAGTGTCCATCTGATGATTTAACTCCCCTACGTATCTCTTTAGTCATTGTACCCGACAAAGGTCTGGCCATCTGATGATTTAACTCCCCTAAATATCTCTTTAGTCATTGTACCTCGACAAAGGTCTGGCCATCTGATGATTTAACTCCCCTCTATCTCTTTAGTCATTGTACTTCGACAAAGGTCAGTGTCCATCTGATGATTTAACTCCCCTGCACATCTCTTTAGTCATTGCACCTCGACAAAGGTCAGTGTCCATCTGATGAGTTAACTCCCCTCTATCTCTTTAGTCATTGCACTTTGGCGAACGTTTGGTTATCTGATGTTTTAACTCCCCTCAGTATCTCTTTGGCCGCTGTATTTTGGCAAACGTTTGATCCTCTGATGATTTAATTTCCCTTCACGTTTCTTTAATCATTGTGCTTCGACAAAGGTCTGTCCATATAATAATTAATTCCCCTGCATATCTCTTTAGACATTGTACTTCGACAAAGATCTGACCGTCAAATGATTCAATATTCCCAGACATTACATTAGTTACTGTACTTTGTCATGGTTCTGTTCACGTATTGATTTAAAATCCCTAGATCTCTCTTTAATCATTGTAATTGTGACAAGTCTGGTGATGCAAAAGTGTTTTTGTCTGTGTGTGTGTGTGTGTGTGTGTGTGTGTGTGTGTGTGTGTGTGTGTGTGTCCTCAAACGGAACGTTAGATGGTGGGAATGAGAAAGTGTATCGTCGTTCAAAGACGCTCTGATAACAAATCAAGACGATGAAATAAAAACGAAAATGTTTAACGTGAAAATGCTTTGACATCGGAGGTCTGACCTCGCAGTCGTCTGACAGAGATCTGAGGTCATAGTGTTTCACAGTCAAACAGGTCCACGACTGAAAATGTCAAGTCACTATTCGAATTCACAGTATATCCCACGTCACAGGTAAGAGATTGAGAGTGACCGAGTTTTTAGACACTGAACAAATATATGTTTCTGAAAATGTTACTCATATTTTTATTTTACTGGCATTTCAGAAGTTGTGTTTCTTAGGCCTTGCTAATGCCTGGGAATATTAGTCAGAGCAAGTATCGAGAATCGCTGATCCACTTTCAGGCTACAATGGGACACCAAAAGCATCCTAGTCGCCTAGGAAAGGTGTGGAATATGGCATCCTTTTATGGACCGTCCCGATGGTTTTATCAGTGTTGATTTCACCTACATGTCTAATGTGTCGTGGGAAAAGACCCTAGCGTCGGCAGAACCATAGCCACTGATGTCGTGATGAGCGTCTTTTTTTTTCCCTTTCTTTCTCTGCTCCATCCATTAATGAGTACGATGGAACAATCGGTGAGAATCTGATGATTACGTAACAATGTCTGACTGTGTACCCGACCATCAAACGCAGTGTACCATCACCCCCACAGTTATCTCCCTTTTATTGAAAATGTATTGAATATGGCGCAATATGCATCGAATTCCTCTGACGCACCTGCTTTACAGAGATGTGACACAGAGAAATGAAGACAGTTTTGTGGTATATGATGTGTTTTACAACGTGACACGGTTAAACAATGCGCATTCTAAGGTACGAGATGAGAAGGAAGTATGGTTTAAAGCGAGGAAGTGAACCAACGCGCAGTGTAGGGACTGCTTGTCATTATGGATAGAATATATTCAAAACATGACACAGTTCAACAACGTCCATTCCAATATACCTGATATGTAATTTAATTTTTTTTTACAACACAGACCAACTTACTAGCGTGTATTTTGTAGAGTCAGTGGACACGACTTTTAGAGAATAACAGTGTAAAAACCTCATCCGTTCTAGTACGTATCATTGTTGTTTAGAAATATGTCATAGAGCGAACAGAAGGAACTATCATCCATTCTAAAATACACAAAGTGTGTGTGTGGTGTGTGTGTGTGTGTGTGTGTGTGTGTGTGTGTGTGTGTGTGTGTGCACGTGCGCGCGCCTCTGTGTGTGTGTGTGTGTGTGTGTGTGTGTGTGTGTGTGGTGTGTGTGTGTGTGTGTGTGTTATACACAGCCTGGTCTTTCGCATGCAACTTTCCTCTATCCGTAAAAAACTCAACAGATAATATGTATGGATGTCACACACACACACACACACACACACACACACACACACACACACACACACACACACAACTTCATGAACTTTGATGCCTTTAATCATCCTCCTTGAAGAATCATCAGGTAACGCACAACTAAATCTCTTGCAATTCAATGCTTTTTCTTATCATATAATTAGACAACATGCTTTTGTTCTTTTCAGACCCAAGGTTGAAGTTTGACTTTCAACCAAAGGACACATACTGGACACACACTCACGATGTGTATTGTCATAGTTTACATACAAATGGATCATTGACTGGTCAAGGTATGACGTGAATGAGCTGCATTCATTACAGAAGAAGAAGCAGCAGCAACAACAACAAACAACAACAACAAAACAACAACAATACTAACAATAACTATAAAAACAATACCTCTACTGCTGCTGCTGCTGCTACTACTACTACTGCTGCTGCTGCTGCTACTACTACTACCACTTCTACCACATAGTAAACAGCATTCCTCATTTACAAGTGAAAACTATGTACCAATAGAGAAATTTCTTTTTAATATTTTACAAATTAAAACTTGATACCTTAAAACCTAAATATATTAACGAAGCAAAATGTATTTGTGGAGAACGAAGAATAACCAGCAAGCATCTGCTGTGTGACTGTTTACCACTTCAAATTCATTTGCCACTATTATGAGGCATGTCTTTGTGTGATGTTTTTTTCAGATTTAAAGTTTTGCCTTCAATGTTGTTTTTTTTCCTTTAATTTGTGGCCTTTTTAGCTTTTACTGTTAGATTATTTCCAGGAATGTTTTAGGAAGGTAACGAGGGACATTCATATACACTTAGATAATCACATTATGCATACTCTTGCATAGTCACAGACATTCAATTATGCATATCTCTCTCTCTCTCTCTCTCTCTCTCTCTCTCTCTCTCTAATATCACATATGTGAACAGACGTAAAACTGAAGTACTAAACTAAAGTACTACTAATATTACTACTGCTACTACTGCTACTACCACTACTACCACTACTACCACTACCACCACTACCACCACTATTACTACTACTACTACTACAACTACAACTACAGCTGCTGCTGCTGCTAAGCTGCTACCATTACTACTATTACTACTACTGCTACTACTACTACTACTACAACAACTACTACTACTACTACTATTACTAATACTACAACAACAACAACAACAACTACTACTACTATTACTACTACTATTACTACTACTACTATAACAATTGAGTTAATAACCTGTAGTATCTCATATGATGCATTATAAGCAATTACGTTTGCTCTTTTTGTCACCAAGTCCCTGAAAAAATTATTAATTTTTTCTAACTCATTTAACCTTCATGTGATCGAGCCTTTTTTTGTGGAAGTTTACTTTCCGATTCCATCCCCCTCCCCTCCCCCCCCCCCCCCCCCCCCCCCCCCCCCCCCCCCCCCCCCCCTGCTACACACACACACACACACACACACAACACACACACACACACACTCGCACGCACGCACGCACGCACGCACACACACACACACACACACACACACAAACACACGCGCGCGCACACACTCACAGATACACACACATGCCAACACATACCAACTCACTCACACACACACACACACACACACACACACACACACACACACACAGAAAGAGAGAGAGATGAACACACACACACACATACACATACATACACTCACTGATTCACACACACACACGCACGCACGCACGCACGCACACACACACACACACACACACACACACACACACACACACCACACACACACACAGAACGTCGGTTTTCTCAAATGTCAGTATCAACACCACTACCTCCCTGGAGAAGTCCTCTGACCAGTTCCGAGTTCTCCTGGTCACTGCCCTCCTCCTCCTCCTCCCCAGCGACTGACCTCTCTGCAGGCATCCTGTCCGCACTCCCAGTCCCACCGTTCTGACCTATGCGCTCACCAGCAGTGCTGTCACTAGAATGGACGTGCACGGGCACCACGTCTCCAAGAGGATGGAGTTGATGGCTGGAGTGGAAGTGGGAGGAAGGTTGGTCCTGGTCAGCGGTGGACGCAGGGGAAGCGGGGGTCAAGCTGGACAGCAGAGAGCCCAGGACAGCGGACAGAGAGAACAGAGCCCCTGGGGAGGAAGACAGAGCGATGCTTTGGTGTCTTGGCTTCTACGTGTCTTTTCTCGTTCTTTGTTGTTATTGTTGTTGTTTTGTTTTGTTAGGGTTGCTGTTTTTGTTTGTTTGTTGTATAGTGGGATACCTGCTTGCGCGCGCTGACACACACACACACACACACACACACACACACACACACACACAACAAGCATTGTGCGAGTGTCACAACACATACACATGCGCCCACGCGCCCACACAACCCCCCCCCCCCCCCACACACACACACACACACACACGGGGAGACAGAGAGAGAGAGAGAGAGAGAGAGAGAGAGAGAGACAGAGAGACAGAGACAGACAGACAGACAGACAGACAGACAGAGATGGAGGGGGGGGGGGCGGGTCTGACCCTCGGCTCAGAGCTGAAAGACGTTTTTAAAAAGCAAGAAGAGGGGAGCGCGGAGAATTATCGAGGATTAACCATTATTTCCAAACATAAACTAAAACTATACAGGCATGTCCAGGTCAAAGACAATTGACACTCGCAAATAGAAAAAAAAAAGAGCTTGCGCACGCGCGAACACACACACACACACACGCACACACACACACACACACGCACGCACGCACACACGCGCGCACGCACGCACGCATGCACACACATACACACATGAATACTCACAATCTAGAAACATGCAAACACAAACACAAACACACACGTGCACAGACACACACACACACACACACACACACACACACACACACATTCAAATGTGTGTGCGCGAGCGCGTCAGAAACAATGAAAAGAAAGAACAAAGAACGAAACACATACCAATAAATCCAAACAAGACGTAAGGATTCGAACTCTGTCCCTGCACCAGCTCTGCACACAGAGAAAAACATACACAGCATGTGAGAAAAGGACGTAAATCCTACACGTTGGGAACATTCCCTGCACAATTCACAATCGAATCCTCTCTGGAACATAGAATCAAATAATTAGATATTATGTGCTACCAAACTGGCAAACAAATAGAAAGAAAAGGGGGGGGGGGGGGACGAAAAATAATCACCCCTATACAAAAACACTGACAACAACAACAGCAGCAACAGCAGCCGCAACAACAACAACAAGAAGAAGAAAAGAAAAGCATCTTTCGACCCGTAAGTTCTAAAGGCAAGACAGATGAAAAGGAACGAAACTTGAAAAACGAACCATTACTGCGAGCCTTGAGTATGACAGGAGTTGTCTCTCTTGGGTGTGTAACTGTTAGGGTGGGAGAGACAGTAGGATGAGGGGAAAGGGGAAGGGGAGGGTGGGAAGAGCGTGTGTGTATGTCCGCTTAAAAAAGAAAGAGATAGCATGGGTGGGGGGGGGGGGGGGGGGGGGGGGTGATGTGGAGCATGTGTGTGTGTGTGTGTGTGTGTGTGTCTGTATGTGTGTGTGTCCGCTTAAGAAAGAGAAAGCGTGGGGGAAGAGGGAGGATGTGGAGGTGTGTGTGTGTGTGTCACGTGCGAGTGCACCTGACAGGGGGGGGGGGGGGGGGGGGTTCTTAAACAGGAAATGTGCAGTGGCAGAAACGGAGCGATCACTCAATCCCTCACACCACCAGACCACAAGAGAAAGAGGTTTCAACAATACTTTTACTTCACGTTACAATCATTCACTCACACTAGCACTCCAGATGGGTATGGGCATAACAAAGAAGAGAAAAAAAAAACAGCCGAGCGAGGAAAAAAAAGGGAAAAAAAAAAACAATGGGCATAGAAGAGAAAAGCACTTTTCCCGAACTAACTGACTTAGGGGCCCAAAGTAAATTGAATAAACCCCAAAAAACCCCCAATATCCTGGATCCCGCTACTACCCCAAACCTAACCCGCTAACCGCTACAAAGGCTTAACATAATAACAAAAAGAAAGACAGTACAAGAAACAATAAACACAAACAGGCCCTAGCCCGGGTTAAACCAAAACAATAAGGAAAAAAAACGAATCGGTGCCCGGGCTTCGGGCCCACACACACGCACGCCCAAACCCACACCCACACCACACACGACTGAAGACTCATCTTATCCCGTGCCCGGGGGTTCACCGGGGGAGGTGGATCCTAAGAAGGGCGAAGCCCGCAGTGGGCTAGTCTTCCAGTCCGAGGCGAAGTGTCCCAGTGAAGGTGAGGCACGCCTTCAACAGTCCTCAGCGCAGCGACTGGTGCCTGGATACCGGATGGCGTTGCCAGGTCACGGGTGCTGGTCCATCAGCCAGTCCAAAAACCGGAGCTGCCGGAAAAAAGGGCGAAAATTTTCCCGCCCCCCGGCGGAAAACCCAGTCACCCAGATGAGAAGTCATTCTCTACGTCCTTGTCAGTGTGTGGCAACATAGTGGGTTTCGGCAGTGCGTCGGGGTGAAGGGTCACTGCCGTGAAAAGGTAAACAATGTCTTTGTCACTTTAAAAGGGTAAATAAACTATAATAACTTCTTTTCGCTTTTTCCTTTGCTTTTAACCTGTACTCATGGGCATTCTTTGCATCCTGTACCTTGACAAGCCTGTACAAAGGATAACCCCTTAGTCAAAATCTCAATAAATAAAACCAACTAAAATCCATCCATACGTCTGTCCCCACAAACTAAGGACAAGGACCAACGGAACGGAACCACATGCGGGGCGATAGGGCCCGGGGAATTCCACACTCCGTGGTCTAGTGTCAGCCATTCATACGCTATGCATTCCACGATCCGTCTCGTGTCTATGAAAACAACAAGGAAAATGTGACTAACATTTACGATATCCTTCCGGCCCACATCACATATTAAGCAATAAAAGCACTGACTCAACCTGTGTAATCTGAAAAAACCAACACGCTTCCATTGACCGGAATAAAGGGATTCATATAGTAAGCAATTTTCAACTCAGTCAAAGTAACCGAATACCTAGCCGCCTAAGGACCGAAAACACAATTAAAGATAATGCGTTTCTACAATTCTAACAACAAGACGCATACTCGATACCATTTTCATACCTGTTCCCCTTTCTTTGGAACATTTTAACACCAGAAAAGGTGTGTCCAGAGCTAACAGCACATTAAGGCAGAAAGAAACCGCAACCACTGAGAGGTTAGAAAACCCAAATAACCAAGACACTGTCAAAGACAGACCATATAGTTACCAAATGGCGGGGGGCGAGGTAAGAAAACGGTCCGCTCCCCAGTCCAATAAAGGATGGCAGCCGAAAACCGTGACGGCCCCCAATGAAGTGGACCCCAGGTCGGGATGCCCTAAGGTGCTTCTTCCGCGGCCGGGATAGGGATCCCAGAGGTGGCAATGGATTTTTTCCCTTCCCACCGAAGGGTGAAAGACAGTTCCACGCAACCCACGTCGAAGTGGATTCAAGCGGGAAGGCTCCGCTGGCAGAGATAGAGACTTCTCGACTCCAAGGTTCGTAAGCGAGTCCCCACCACTAGCCTAACCAAGTTGGCAACAGGTAACAAAACAGCTCACCTGTGTCACCTGACATCACTGTGAACCACGGGGAAAAACGATAACAAAAACAGAAAAAAAAACTTAAAAGAAAAAAGAAAAATGAAAAATTTTTGGAGGATGAGAGCAAAATGCACGGCCCGTGGGCGCACCCGGAATGACACAAATAGCACACTGGTCAACACCCGGCCAATGTAGTAAAGATGTCACTGGAAAACACTCCACTTTACAGGGGTTTGAAAAGAAATGATTCATCTTCAAAACCCAAAAAGTATTTTTCGCCGTGACAACACCCCCCAACCAAAGAGGCTTGTGCCCTGAGGCACAGCCTATCACAGGCCTCCATACTTTGCTAAACAATTAAGTGGGTGGGGGGAAAACAAGTGCAGGCTAACCAATTCTTCCGCCCATTAAAATAAGGACTTTGCAAAGATTTGAAATTTTAGAGAAAAAGAAAAAAAAATGAAGATGAGAAAATGGGGAAATATATAGCCTCCAATACTTTTCTGAACCCCTTACCTCTTATACAATGTAAACTTTCTTCACTCCTGAACCTTGACTCAGCACTCCATCCGGCTGAGGTAATCAGCCACTCATAATCATCATCGTCATAGTCATCAGTGTCATCATCCAGTGCCCCCTCTGGGCACACCATTTGCAACCGGGGCACTGGAATGGGCGTCCTGACCACGCATCAGCTGGCTTTATCGCAGCTTGAATTCCTCCAGGCCACCGCCTGGGTCATGACGTTCAGGGTCTGGAAGCACAGTGCATAGAATTCCAGGGCCTTGGCATGGAAGATCAGCTCAGTGTTGACCAACTCTGTCAGCACTTTCATGTCAGTGATCTCGCCTGAAAGCTGTGAGCCGTTGCCCAAGGCGTGCTGACGCAAGAAGCTTCCTTACGGGCCGTCTGTAAGTCTGAGTCAACCTGCACAATTTGCTGTTGGTTCTGTGCCGTCTTCAGCTTGATCTGTTCCAGCTTCCTTTTCTCACGGCTTCCTTGGACTGGGCTTTTGAAGGTTCCTTTCCAGTCACTCTTGGTCTTTTTCGCACAACAGTCCGTTCCACTGGAATTACAAACCTCTTTCTTTTCTAGTCGATTCCCCGAGCGTCCCTGTGGGTCCTGAACAGCCCGAAGGACTTTCAGCAAAAGGGGTCATGCCTTGCCTAGAGGAAGGGTTCCTTTTTCACATGTTTTGGCGTTCTCTGCTGTCTTCAACATCCGTGGTCACCTTTGTCACAGAGATGTGTTGTTTTACGCTTCATGGCTTGAAGCGGTCCTGGTTGGTGTTTGACTCCCTCTCATTCGATCTCATTTCAGCGCATGTCGATTCACTTTTCTGTCTGCTCCTTTGCTTTGTTAGAAAATGGCTTTCTACTCCTCGAGGATGCAGAACCTGTTGATTTTCAAAAAAACGCCACAGCCATCCTGGTGTTCCGGCTCTTCGGAGTTTTTCGGTGGCAAACATTGTAGCTGCGACCAAACCTTGGGGTGTTCTTCGCCACTCCTGGCCACTGAAATTCCTGCTGGATTCTCTCCAGGGTCCGACTGTCCCAAAATGTCCTGCCATATCGTGGCCTAGGCGCAATACAGTATGCGGAGAGCTTCGGGTGCGACAAGTGGAGTGGCAGACGCAGTAGATGACGTTTTTTTTGACGTCCGGCACCAGACCTTGCGTCCCCACGAACTCTACCGCGTGCTGCGGGACGTCCTTGCTGGTTTCCCCCAACCAAACTCTGGATGTGAGGGATGGATCCTTTGCTCGCACACTACGCATTTTGAGGGTCCTTGTCAAAGTGCCATGCTGAGTCAGGGGCTTCAGGGGGGTTTCGGGGCCCTCTTTCCCCTCAGTGCTTGGGAACGCGTGGTGGCAGCCACAAATACCTCTGCGGTAACTCTGAAAAATCTCCTGACGTTGACCATCCCCAAAGCACCACAAAATTTGGCCAATGAGTAAGGAGTACGCAGGTCGCTGAAGGGCGACTGCCACACCTTCCCTACAAAGTATGGCGTAGAGACTTCTACCAATACCGTAGATCGTTTGCCCTAAAGGATGACTCGATTCCTAGCACTTGGGCACTCCTCCCCTCGAGGTCCCCATTTGGGGACTAGCTGTTCGTCGATGAAGACCGCTGTAGCTCCTGTGTCCTATAGCTTTCACTTTCCTTGCCACACCCACGGATGGGAGGTTGGATAAGATGGGGTCGTGACTTGACTCTCTCCAAATGCCACCCAAAATTTGCGAGATATCGGATTTTGCCTTGTCCTTCCCTTGGGACAATCCGAACGAAATGCCCCTTTTCCCACAGGGGAAAGCAAAGCTTGGGCTTGGCTCCGATGGTTCCTAGAATCGCTGGAGAAAACGTTCTTGGGGGGGCGACGACGGTTTGGGATCATGTGACTCCCGATCGGCGGGTTTCCTACTTACCCCCTGGCGCAGGCATGGGGATAGTGACGACGCGCATCTGCAAAGGCCTCACCCACCTCGATTGCCCTGGCGAATGTCTTTGGTTTCTCCTCACCCAACTTAAACTGCCGTTCCTGAGATACCGAATTCAGAGTTGCTCCAAGAGGAAACAATCCTTCAATTCCATCTCTGAGGCCTCGATCCAGTATTCCATGGGGGCGCCGGAGGCGTTCCCCGAACGGGTGAAAAGTCTCCCTTGTATTTCCTCTTTGGGTGCGAAACTGTTTTTCTGTAAGACTCGCAGTCATGTGCCCCTCCGGCGAAGAGCCGCTTTCAACTCGGTATAGGAAGCTCCGGGTGGAATGTCGACAAACGCCTCCTTAGCCTTCCCTGTCGGGCTAACTGATGAGGTAAAGGGCTTTAACTCTGGCGTTTAGTTGGAAAGCAGCGGCAACCGCCTCAAAGGCTCGATGTGGTATCTATGTTATCGCTAGCACTGAAACACTGGCATATGTAGCTTGGGCGGAGCCACCGGGAATAACCATGCCCTGATAAAACCCGCTATTTCCCGATGGTCGGATCCATGCTCGGAGCAACCCCCGACTGTGTTTGGGCTGCATCTAACTGTTGAACCAGTTCGGTCCGGAGTTTTTCTTTTTCCTCCTCCAAACGACCTCAAAGTCCAACTCTTTTTTGTTCTGGCCTCCCTTTCAAACTGTTTCTCTTTTCTCTCGACTCCGCTCCAGTCTCCTTTCCTCCATCTCCCATCTTCCATCGTCTCTCCTCTTTGGCTTCTCTCTCCTCCTTCTCCATCTTCCATCGTCTCTTTTCTTTGGCTTCCTCCCCTCCTTCTCCAGTCTCCTCCCCCCCCCGCTCTATCTTTTTTCCCTCGCTCCCTCTCCCCCCTCTCCCGTCTCCTCTCCTCCCGCGCTCTTCTCTCTCTTGCCTCTCTTTCTTCCTTCCCTCTTCTCCTTGGCCTCTCTTTCTTCTCTTTCAATCCTCATCAACATAAGAGGATCCATGGGCGCTGGTCAGGAGGATGAGGCATAGGCGAAGGCCCGAAAGCGGAAATCATCTCGAAGATACGGCGGAGGGCGAAGTCCCGAGACCGGAGTGGGCAGAGGTCGTCTCGGAGAGAGTGACCCAGGAGGGGTCATCCCTTGTATTGGGGGACACTGCGGGGGACTGGAGGACGAACCCCACCAGAAAAATACACGACCGGGGTTTAGTAGGGCCAGTCGTCGCTTGAGTCATGGGACTCCCCATCCCTGGTATGATTCCTCCCCACGAGTCTGAAACGGTGTGATCCGGCGCTCGTCGCCCACGTGTTCCATAACTGACAGTATAACCCACTAGAAGCAGAGTCACCAAATTTCACTAAGGATACACAGAATTTGCACAACCACGCAGAACCCGACGAACGAAATCCCCCCTAAGGTTCCGACGTTGTGACCACTTCACACTTGTACCCCGGTCGATATTCGACGGTCACAAAGTATTTGAACCTACCACAAGCGAATAGTACAGGACGATACTAAATGGATATAAAACCAAGTTCTGTGAATAGTCACTAGGGTTGAAGAGAACTATCCACCCAAAATTTCCAAAGGGAAAAACGCTCTATCTTAATCAGTGAGTCATAGGGTAACACCAGCACGCTGGTTAACCCACCCCACCGAGAAGACAAATCACTGAAAGATAATGAATGAGAAAAGACGTAAGGGTTTGAGTCAGTCAAACACGCATGGGCACCCCAACAAAAACACCACGAGGAAGTGCTTTTAAACCACGAACCAAGAGTGGTCCGCCAACACTAATCTCCTCCAAAGTCCAAGTTCCTACAGATAGAAACACCAAAAGGTAAAGTCCAAGAATGGAAAACCCAAATTGAGTAACTCACAACGTATCAGCAACTCCAAACCGCTAAATTGGGAGCTGTATTCCCACGAGAAGGCAATACGGAGTAGTAGTTCCACAAATGTAACTCTATGATAAGGGTAGTCAATAACTGTACCAATATTCCCAACACAGGGAAGGAGAAGTGACTAAGTCCTACGTGCGACTTTTTGACCAAGTGTAGTCAACACCAAAAAATCTCCAACCGTAGTTTCAGTCTAAGGTATGTCTCACAAGACAAGAGAGTAAATTTGAACAACAAAGTCAACAATGTATGACTATGACTAAGGGAGTCAATCCACAAAACCGTTTCAAACTCGAAGAGAAAGAATGCTTCCACGAACAAATTTTTCAGTCAAGAGTACTGCCACACTAAGCTAGCCCAAACGAACTGAATCGAATTAACGCTGGCTAAGCTTAATAAGTAAAGCAACTAACCTCTTCTCACAAATGAACCCCCGAGTATCCAAATTCAATAAAATAGCTAAGAGCTAAAGTTATTTCCCTGAATTCCCAAAGAAGAGATACCCAGTTTTGTTTTTTAACATTCAAAGCGTTGAGAACAACAAACCTCAAAAGAAAACCCCTGGGCCAGAAAACGTGGTCCAAGCTCAACAGTTTTCCCTGTATGGAAAGCAATGTCCAACATTAATCAATTCCCAAAAAGATGTGGAATTAATCAATAAACGAAAAAAGCACAAATTCATCAATGAATAACAACGACTGCCTTGACCAGGCGTGCCAAGAACCCAAACAAAATTACCCTCACCTGGGTAACAAACCTATATCCGGATCAAATGTTGATTTCCAAATAAGACTTCAAAGATGTTACCCAGCAAAAAGGCCCAAGAAATCACAAACCTTACAAAATGGAATTTATAACTCACGCGTTACTTCCCCAAACCCGCAACCAACTTATCCAAAGAGAAAAGCAACAAGACATCAACAAACACGCATAAGGCAGGGACGGGCAATAGAACTTTAAACACGACCCGTACCGCAAGGCCAAACAGCTAACCTAAATTCTACCGGCGACTGACGTAAACACGGAAGCACACGTGCACCAACACGTCACTGGGGGCACCCGGACAGAACCGACTCGATCAAAACAGTGGCCGAAAGAGCGCGCCGGGAAATTCCCGGTGCAACACGATCTAGTCCACAAACGGGAACCACGTGCTAAAATCACTGCTCTGTAACTGAATTGGAAACAGAAGAAAGGGGGAGGGGTGGCAGAAAAAGGAACAAGTGGCTCTTTGGAAAGACACTTATGTGTATCCACAGACTCTACACTCCCATTCTCAACACACGACTGACGAATTTATTATTCCAATCACCACAGTCACACAAATTAGTGTTTAACAATTAAGAAAGCCCCAACATCAGCAGCTAGATGAAAAGCAAAATAAATGCTTGGTATGTGCGCTAGACCCGAAGGGAAAGCCTATCAAATTAGGGCTAATCCCTTAGACTAAACAACACAGATCCTACAACCTAGTGTGTAATAACAAAATAAAACACCAAGAATAGTCTTTCCTTGTTTTGTGAACTAAAGTAGATACCTACGTAAGGGCCAGATTTCGCGCAAAACACGGTATCGGACTAAGTGTCAAAGTTTGCCTTGTAAACAAAGCACCAAAGCTTGGCAAGCCTGCCTACACTTACCTTACTAACACAGTCGGCGTCTTGGGTACAGGCAACGCAGACCAAAATCCTAATCAGTACAAGCACTGAAAATCGATGACTCTGCACACGCAAGACCTATTAATCTAGAGTTCAAAAACCCCCCCTTTTTTCTCCACCCCAAAATACCTATTCTAACTAAGGTAATGAGGGAAAAAGGGGAACGGAATTCTAGAAACAATCGCCGGCGGTACCAAAACAAAACAAAACAAACACGGAAGACGAACGCGGAACGGAAGCGCCGAAGGTCCGACCCCGGAGCACGGAACTCACCTGCCGACCGCACCCCAAAACCGGTCCCTCCAATGGGTTCCCTACTAACTCTAGAACCCACCCAACCCAAACCCCCCGTCAAATACACGTAAAGAAAGATAGACAGGTCTCTCAAGGGTCGGGCGGTAGAGGTTTAGTGTGTCGCTTTTTATACTACCACATACACATTCCGTACCCCGCATCTCCACCATAATTGTCACGTGCGGTGCACCTGACAGGGGGGGGGTTCTTAAACAGGAAATGTGCAGTGGCAGAAACGGAGCGATCACTCAATCCCTCACACCACCCAACCACAAGAGAAAGAGGTTTCAACAATACTTTACTTCACGTTACAATCATTCACTCACACTAGCACTCCAGATGGGGTATGGGTCATAACAAAAAAGAGAAAAAAAACAGCCGAGCGAGGAAAAGAAAGAAAAAAAAACAATGGGGCATAGAAGAGAAAAGCACTTTCAGAACTAACTGACTTAGGGGACAAAGTAAATTGAAAAAACCCCAAAACCCCAAATCCTGGGATCCCGCTACTATCCCAACCTAACCGCTAAACCCCTACAAAGGCATTAACAAAAAAACGAAGAAAGACCCGTACTAAAAAACAATAATACATCAAACAGGACCTAGTCAGGGTTAAACAAAACAATAAGGAAAAAAAAACGAATCGGTGAAACCGGCTTTAGGCCCACACACACGCACGCCAAACCCACACCCACACCACACACGATGAAGACTCATTATCCCGTGCCGAGGGGTTCACCGTGGGAGGTGGATCTAAGAAGGGCGAAGCCGCAGTGGGCTAGTCTTCCGTCCGAGGCGAAGGTGTCCCAGTGAAGGGTGAGGCACGCCTTCAACAGTCCTCAGCGCAGCGACTGGTGCTGGATACCGGATGGCGTCTGCCAGGTCACGGGATGCTGGTCCCTCAGCCAGCCAAGACCGGGGCTGCCGAACCAAATGGCGAAAATTTTCCCCGCCCTACGGCGGAGATCAGTCACCAGATGAGAAGTCATTTTCCTATCGTCCTTGTCAGTGTGTGGCAACATAGTGGGTTCGGCAGTGCGTCAGGGTGAAGGGTCACAGTGCCGTGAAAAGGTCAACAATGTCTGTCACTTAAAGGGTAAATAAACTATAATAACTTCTTTTTCGCTTTTTCCTTTTCTTTTTAAACCCGTACTCATGGCATTCTTTGCATCCTGTACCTATGACGCCTGTACTAAGGATAACTTCCTTAGTCAAAATCCAATAAATAAAACCAACTAAAATCCATCCATACGTCTGTCACACAACATATAGGACAAGGACACAACCCAGAACGGAACCACATGCGGGGCGATACGGCCGGAATTCCACACTCCGTGGTCTAAGTGGGCAAGCCATTCATACGCTATGCATTCCACGATCCGTCTCGTGTCTATGACAAACAACAAGGAAAATGTGACTAACATTTACGTATCCCTTCGGCCCACATCACATATTAAGCAATAAAAGCACTGACTCAAAACCCGTGTAATCTGAAAACAACCAACACAGCTTCCATTGACCGGAATGAAGGGATATCATATAGTAAGCAATTTTCAACTCATTCAAAGTAAACCGATACCTAGCCGCTAAGGACGGAAAACACAAAAAAAGATAATGCGTTTCTACAATTTACCACAAGACGCATATCTCGATACCAATTATCATACCCGTTCCCCTTCTTTGGAAAAAGTTACACACAGAAAAGGTGTGTCAGAGCACAGCACATAAGGCAGAAGAAAAACCGCAACCACTGAGAGGTTAGAAAACCCAAATAAACAAGACACAGTCCAAGACAGACCATATAGTTACCAAATGGCGGGTGGGCGAGGTAAAGAAAACGGTCCGCTCCCCAGTCCAATGAAGGATGGCAGCCCGGAGAAAGGTCCAGTGACGGTGAGGAAAGACCCACTGACCACAGGGAAAGTCCTGTTGACAGTGGGAAAGACTACAACTTTTGGATTCTCTCTTGAGGGCACATAAGACCGTTGGCGAAAGCTTTGGGTGTGTCTGGAGTGGCACCGTCTTCATCTGTCCGTGGGCAGGGTGGTTGGGTCTGTGGGGTTGCTCGGCAGCTGGAGGGTGGTGTTTTTCGCCGGTGGGCTCTGCAGTCATGAATACGGGCGGTA
>CM031614.1:69103700-69108700 GCA_018398815.1 Conus ventricosus
CAGTCTTGGATGGAAACTCACAAAAGATACTGACGTGGAAGGGAAGTCAAAACTAAAGTCACCGCGAGAGCAAAGCACGGTGGTAAACATAATCTGATACCGTTTTTTATGATCGGTCAGGATGATGATAATGAAGATGATGTAATGGAGTTTCATGTTGATCCAGTATTACACCACAGGCCTGTGCTTTTCGAGTTTTCTTCGCAATAAATATATTCTGGCATCGACCAGGCCCGAGAGATACAGACATCTGCAGTGTTGGACAGGAAATTTAGGCATCACAATCGGAGGCGCATCCACTAAGTTATTGGAATTCGACAGTGTGGTCTCAGACTTCCTGGTTGACCCAGCCGCACATTCAACAATTCTGGGAAGAAACAGACAAAGGATAAAAAGAAATTCACCTCGGATTGGACTCAAACCACACCCGAGCTGCCCAAAACGTTATGCACTGTGGGATCCCAGTGGAACAGAGTCTTGCAATCCAGTGAATCAAAATATTACCGGAAAATCAATCATAATCGTCGGAATTAAACTGCTTCTAAGATCGAACGCCAGCATGCTTCCTATTTGTTTGTGATCAGAAAGGAAAGAGGATGGAAAACAGGAAACGAGGATTAACCAGGATAAAGCTTTATTAAACATGGCCTCAACTTTTCTGGCAATGGCAAAAAGTTTTATACACTCTAAGCAAAGTTCAGAAGACAAGTCATCAAGATGAAGGAGAACACGAAGTGATCGCAAAAGCGAAAAACAAATGATAGAGAGGTAACGGCTCGCCGATGTGGAGAGTCTTTCCGGCAAAGATGTTGGGATGCACGTTGAAGACTGTTAGTCTGCTTTTGTAAGCCAGTGGCAGTCTCTGAAAGTAAAGCCGCATCATCAGCCAACAGAGAATAAATCAATCAAAATATCAGACGTAAATATAGCACCATGTCTCCCACCCCTTATAACCTCTAATACTAAACTCATTGATAAGTATAGAAAACATGACAAGGCAGCAAGCGTCTCCTTGGTTTACTCCACGTGTGCTATTAGTATAATCTGTTACACTACTTCCTCAATTAATTCTGGCTTTGACATTGTCATATATACTGCGAGTACACCTAAATATCTTGCCTTTGATACCATTTTTCAATATGATAGGCCATAATAAGCATATTTCAAAAGAATCGAAAGCCTTTTCAAAATCAATGAAGGCTACATACAATTTACGATTGAAATAAAACTGTTCTTTTGTTCGAGTGCCAATAATGTAAACATGTGATCGACAATTGAATAACATTTTTTTCAAATCATGTTCATTTATCCATTCCTGCAATCTGCCAGTGATAATTGTGCTGTAAATTTTACTGCTCGTTTCACACAGTGAAATGCCTCTATAACTGTTTGGGTCGTTAATGCTACCCTTCTTAAACAAGGATTGAAGAATGGTGTTTGTCCAGCTGTCTGGGAACACACTTTTGACAAATAACGCATTAACAAGCTTTACAAAGAAGGTCAACAACCCGGTCCCCACTTAACGTCAGCAACTCACCAATAATTCCATTTGGTCCAGAAGCTTTGCCGTTCTATAACGTATTCACGCCAAGCAAAATTTCTTCTCTCGATATTGATGATTTGTAGAACTAATCTCTTCTCCATCGATATTATTGCCATTTTCAGCCGAGCTTGTAAAATCTGTTACTTCTAATTCAAGTAAAACTTTAAAACGTTTGTACCAATCGTCGACTGTTAGACCATTTTGAACATGTTTTCATTTAAAGGATATTGTATGCATAGTTTCCCTAAATTCTCTCTGATTATTTACTGATGACATAAGCCTGTCTAATAGCATATCGTTATACTGTTTACCTTTCCTCTACCAGATATTTGTATTCTCTTCTTGCTATGCAGTTGTCTTCTTTTCTTCTTGTCTTTCTAAAAATAGAAAGCAGCCCTTTGGCCTTAACTTTGCCTAGCCTACATTCTTTATCATACAAACCACTGTTTTTATCATACTTTTTCAGATTAAGTCTCCTTTTCATACAACTAGCTTGCTTTTTAATCCAGTCATTGACCATATGCAAAGAGAGAGAGGAGAGAGAGAGAGAGAGAGAGAGGAGAGAGAGAGAGAGAGAGAGAGAGAGAGAGAGGGGTATCAGTGCATGAAAAAAAAAAAAAAACCTTACGCAGAAACAGCTCGAGTTTAATGTGTAAAACCACGCACCCACAAATCCACACGCGATGAGAGAAGGCGCTGACAATGACACCAAAACCTGGACACCAATCAGGCCGCAGTACACCAGCACGTGACCCACACGAGGATCATGGGCCAGGAAGCCAGCAGCCAATCGGGAGAAGAAACTCCCAATACCACACAGAGACACGGCCACAGAGGCTTCCATGGATGTCAGGCCTCTGGGAGTGGAGTGAGAGTTGGGGGTGGGGGTGGGGAGGGGAAGCGAGAGAATTCTGAGATATAATAAACGAAGTTTTGAAAAAGGACAGATTATTAATCGTTAGTCTGTCTGCCTGATCTGTCTCTTTCTCTTTGAAGAGAGAGAGAGAGAGAGAGAGAGAGAGAGAGAGAGAGAGAGAGAGAGAGAGAGAGAGAGGAGTGAGTGAGAGAGAGAGAGCGAGCGAGCGACAGACAGACAGACAAATGGAGAGACAGACAGGCAGATAGACAGATAAACGGACAGAGGCAGACAGGCAGGCAGACAGACAACCAGACAGACAGAATCATGAAGAAAAAGGGAGGGATAAAGGAGGGAGGAAGAATGATATAACATCAACAATAGTTGCTTACAGCTGAATATCATATGTCATAAAAGAATGTTAAAGAAAAAAAATCTCTCTCTCTCTCTCTCTCTCTCTCTCTCTCTCTCTCTCTCTCTCTCTCTCTCTCTCTCTCTCGTGCACACACACACACACACACGCACGCACACAGCCCTGATGTGGCCCTTTGCGGTCGGCTGGGCTATAAGCAACATTATCTTATCTTACACGCACGCACGCACGCACGCACGCACGCACGCACGCACGCACGCACACACACACACACACACACACACACACCACACACACACACACACACACACAAATGAGTTTGTGATGCTCGCCTCTGCGTTTAAAATGAACGTGAAACATGTGCCCGGTTTCGATGGCACTTCTAGAACTACATACTGATCACCATTTGACCACACACACTCACACACAAACAGAGAGAGAGAGAGAGAGAGAGAGAGAGAGAGAGAGAGAGAGAGAGAGAGAGAGAGAGTACTGTTTATCTCCCCACGCGGGTATAAGCGCAGCTCGGCTGTCGGCTGTTTAAAGAAATAAGCGCCAACCCGTTTTCATGTCTGATTCACACCGTGATAACGTTAAATCCTTTACAGTGATTAGATAATTTCACTGGTGAAAAAAAGTACTACTTCTTGTGATTCATTGTTTCCTGTCAGCTTGCAATCCATGAATGAACAGCTCGATGGACAGCAGGAGAACTGCGCTTTTACTAAGTACCAATCAGAAGGACGCATTCAGAACGCAGCGAATCGCCTAGCCCAGGACATCTATTAATAAGAGTACGTGAAAGAGACACAGATGAAAAGCAAAGGCTGTGCTCGCACAACATAGTATCTGGTTCAGCCTCTTTTTGTTGTTGTTGTTGTTGTTGTTGTTGTTGTTGTTGTTGTTTGTTTTTGCTTTTGTTTGTATGTTTGTTTTCATCCACGTAAAATTCACTTAAATTTTCTTAACAGATAAGACAAATATTCGTACGGGGTAGACGTCTAGAAAAAAATCTTTTCTAATTATGTTCAGCCATACATCGTAAACAAAAACGCCTTCTGATTGGTAAATGAAATTATCGGGGTTCTCGACCCTTGAGGCACGGAGATAGAAGGGAGAACTAAGCAGCCAAAAATACTGACGAGGAAGGAACGGTAACTCTCTTAACGTTCCCACTGCTCGCCTTTGTCTGAGTTCCGTTCGCACGAGAATAGGCCTAACCACTTCCGTACGAGAAAATCGATCGATCAATTCGCTAGGCTGCCCTTCAGAGTGAAAATGTATGCCGGCTTCTACTTGCATGCTGTTGAGTGAGTTTTTGTTTGTTTGTTTGTTTGTTTTTTTCTTTCTTATTCTATCTTATCGTCTGTGCCGCCTCAGTGGCATCGCACCCACCTCTCATTCCCACCCCTCGTCCACAGTGACAGCCTGGCTTGTCCCGTCACCGTTCTGGCACCGGCATTCCACAGAGAACAGTCAATGTCAAGTCGTCAAGAGGCAACCCACCGGAGGAGACACTGCACTGCTGCCGAGTCACTTCGGTGGTGTTCAGTGGTGCCTGTTCTGATCCAACATCCGCAGGACACACCCCCTACTAAGCCCCCTACTGACGACAATAATTGCTTAGTCTCCGAGCTGGCTCGAGTGAGCTCTCCCTCCGGAGGCGCCACCACGTCAGTTTAACGACAGCCCCCATGGACTCGCCGATACCGGTGACCCCGACGGAATGAAACCAAGGCCACAGACATGGAGGAGACATCGAAGCTGAGGTCACCACAATAGCAGGGCCACAGACATGGAGGAGACATCGAAGCTGAGGTCACCACAATAGCAGGGCCACAGACATGGAGGAGACATCGAAGCTGAGGTCACCACAATAGCAGGGCCACAGACATGGAGGAGACATCGAAGCTGAGGTCACCACAATAGCAGGCCACAGACATGGAGGAGACATCGAAGCTGAGGTCACCACAATAGCAGGGCCACAGACATGGAGGAGACATCGAAGCTGAGGTCACCACAATAGCAGGGCCACAGACATGGAGGAGACATCGAAGCTGAGGTCACCACAATAGCAGGGAATGAAGAGTCACTGAATTTGAGACTTCTTCTTATGCTGACTGATGAGAATGAAAATAATGAAGCTACAGATTTCCATTCCGGTCTAAGACTGCATGACAGGGCTGTACTCTAAGCTTACTTTCATAATATATCGCCGCATCAACCAG
>CM031614.1:69113700-69121200 GCA_018398815.1 Conus ventricosus
TCCAACTTTTCAAGACGAGAACGAATACTTATAAGTGTTGTACAGCGTTGAATATCACTTATGAGGAAACAGAAAAATTCAAGGTGAGAAATAATATTTCTACGTGTTTGTACAGCGTTGAATATAATCACTGAGCGAACAGAAATTTTTCAAGGGAGAAAGAATATGTTTACGATTGTACAGCGTCAGTATCACTTATGAGCAAGCAGAAAATTGTCAAGCAGAGAAAGAATATTTGTATGTGTTATACAGCGTTGACTGTCATAACTGACGATACTGAAACAGTCAAAGTATGTGATTACACGTACTTACATTATTGTAAGGAAACGCTCAAACAGACCGAGCCCTTTTTTAAAATCTCAGTTCTAATTACATTGACCTGAAAAAGACAACGTTTTACCTGCTAGCATGGAAGAAGATGGTGAATAAAAAAAAAACGAATGGTTCTTTCGCTTTTCTTTCATTTCTTATCCCCTTTTTCTCTTTTTTAAAAAACGGAAATTCCGAATTCACCATTCGCTGAACGCCATCAACATCCTTGTGTTACGTTAACATTTTTCGATTTTCTACCCATCAGTTTTCCGTCCCTGCACTTTCCTAACCACAGCACACCCAACCCCTACTCGTTCTGCCACTGCAGTAGCACTGGCCGTGTGAAGGGGCAAATAATAACAAACCACCCTGAGGCCACCCACCAGAGCTAAACAGCCTGCTCTGCGTTTAAATTAGTTATGTTCAGCAGCAGGGCTCATTTCTAAAGACCGCTGTAATCGGCCACCGCTCTGTACGGCAGTTTAGTTGACAGTGGAATTGCTGCTAAACATACATAACCACTGATTTTAAGAGCAGTGCAGATTCTCCTCCCCGTAAGTAGCTAGTGGATGGGCCCGAAACTGCCCACCCATTGCTCTTGTAGTCATTCAGGATCGTTTTTTACCTCTGTATTGCCTGTGGTAGCTGTGTCGTCTTCAGTACCATGAAACTTTAATAGTATATCAATGAAGGGATCGTCAGTGTTCTTCACCGCAAGCACACAAGAGTATTTCGCTCCATCTCATTCTGCTCCATTCCCCACCTGCAGGGGCCTCATCAGAGCACCGAAACCAGCCTTTGGGAAAGGGGATGGCTCCGCTCAGCAGCAGCGCCCCTTGCAGGCTGTACCAGTCCACCAGACCCTGCACAAGGGCGGTGCATGAAGGCTGCCAAGGCCCCACCCGAGATGGACACCCCTGAGACGATGCTGGCCCGCTCCGGGAAGTAGTAGCCCAGGATGACAGGAGGCTGTGCCGCACAGGCCTGCCCCGTGCCTGGAGACACAGAGGTGAACTGCACTGCAGAGCTCTGAAACACGCGTACCGTCAAACAGGGCTGGGTGCACACATGGGTGACCTCAACTAGATGACGATTTGAAATCTTTTTAGTTTTGTTCCCGCAAAGCAAAACCCCTTTTATCTTTGTTTCCTTGTGATTTTTTTTTTTCGGGTTTGGCGGATGTTTACTTACCCTTTTTTAAAATTTGCAGGGCTAAAGTAAAATTTAGCTGACCATGGGGAAATTTGCGTAGTTTTTGTTTCTGGGGCCTAATTATTTTACATTGGAAGGGACAAAAATTATGTAGAGTATCAAAAAAAACGCTTTAGATCATATGAAAAATGTTTCTTTAGATCGTAATGAAAATACTCTTCAGTCATACGAAAAAAGTTTTTTTAAGATCTTCTGAAAAATGTCTCTTTAGATCAAATCAAAGATGTTTTTTAAGACATTCTGAAAGAAAGTCTCTTTAGCACAATGAAAGAGTTCTTTAATCATAATGAAAGATGTTTTTTCGCAACGAAAGATGGCTCTTTAATCATAATGGAATGTTTTTTTTTGATCATAAGAAAGATGTCTTTCAGACATACTGAAAGCTTCTCTTGAGATTATACTGAAAGATGTTTTTTCCATCAATAAAAAACCCATTCTTTTAGATCCATGAAAGCAAAAAAGTTTTTTTTTTAAATCAAAAAATAAGGCTGTCTCTTTAGATTATACTGGAAAATGCCTCTTCAGATTTTGCGAACTCAAAAATTTTTTTAGAAATTCCTCTCAAATTTGGGGGCATCTAGACCTCTAGCGGGGGACGCATAGTAACCAAACAATGACCCGAAGCTGATACCATGTTTACCCAAAAGGGATGGGAGGAAGAGTAGCGAGGTCCCCCACCAGGGAACGAGGACGAAAACCCCGCAGCCGAATGCCGACAGCACACCAGGTCCCCCAGCTGGTGACGTTCCACAATGCTGCCCCCTGGGGCGCAAGCCACACACTGGGGCATCACGACAGGTTGGGGGAAGCAGGGAGAGGAGGAATGGGAACACAATAAAAGTGGTGTGTGTTGTTTGTGTGTGTGTGTTTGTGTTTTTGTGTGTGTGGTTTTTGGGGGTTGTGTTGTGTGTGATTTGTGGTGTTTGTGTGTGTTGGTGTGTGTTGTTGGGTGGGGGTGTGTGTGTATGTGGTTTTTGTGTGCGTGTGTTTTTTATATATATATATTTTTGTTGTGTGTGTGTTGGGGGGTGTGTGTTGTGTGTGTTTGTGTGGTGTTTTTTGCGCGTGGTGCTGCGTGCTTAGTTGTGGGTGTGTGTTCTGTTTTGTGGGGGTGTGTGTGGTGGTGTGTGGTGTGGTTTTTTGGTGTGTGTGTGTGGTGATTGTGTGGTGGTTGGGGTTGTGTGTGGTGTGTGTGTGTTATATTTTAATATAAATTAATAAAATATATAATTAAAAAATATAATATATTTGTGTGTGGTTGGTTTTGGGTTGGGTTGTGTGTGTGTGTGTGTTTTTTTGTTTCATATATATATATAATGTATATATATTATATATATATATTATTATATATCTTCTTCTTCTTCCTAAAATACTGGTTCACTCAAAAACGAGTAGGTCACCAGCGCGCATGTTAAAAAGTAAAATAAAATAACATAAAATAGTGCGACTCAGACTGTTGGCCCCTGGAGCAAATTTGGCAACAAGGGGTCGCACTCGATATTGAAGAGTTAAAAAGCAATGCCAGATTCAGGCCCAGGTAATAGTAAAAATATCTGGGGAAGTAAAATAGAAATCGTCAATATGCAGATCTCAAAACTGTCGAATCAATTTGTTTTTAAATGAGATTGCATTTGTGGCATTATATAATATATATATATATTTAATATATATATATATAATATATATTATATATATATATATATATATATATATATTGAATTATAAACAAAGCTTGCTCTTATGTCTTAGATTGAAGAAATAGGGGAGATACGCATTCATATCTGCAGTGGTAGATGATTCCGCCTAAACTAACAGTATGTGCTTGAGTGGGTGAATGGGGAAAATAAAATAAATGCTTCTCAAAATGAGCCTTCAGCAAGCATTATATCTCCAAGGGTGAGACATCCTCCAATAGGGAGGGAAACTCACTAACATATGACTCCTGGTCATATACCGATATTTCGAAACTGGTGGTTTCTCCTCAGTCAGAACCGCGGGAAAGTGGTAATTTGACTCCTCTGCCTTTTCAGTTTTAAGAAGAATACAATCCCAGAAAAGGTTGGTGTGCAATACCGTAGTATGTTTGTTGAGTTTTCAAAAAACCACCAAAGGTGCCATCTAAGAAAATCATAAAAGAGCAAAACAAACTACATTTTCTTGTGAAAAGTAAAAAATATAAAAAGATATCCTCTAAGACACAAGTGCTGAGGGCAAGTTCTTGGAATGAATCCGCAAGGGACTAAAAAATACAACAAACTAATAAATTCCAAGGATAAGTACCGCACCGTTCCAGCAACTTACAGAGCAGCTTGGTGTTGCAATGACTGCAAGAAATATTGAATATAAACAAAGCTTGCTCTTATGTCTTAGATTGAAGAAATAGGGGGAGATAACGCATTCATATCTGCAGTGGTAGATGATTAAGAAACATAAAAGAGCAAAACAAACTACATTTTCTTGTGAAAAGTAAAAAATATAAAAAGATATCCTCTAAGACACAAGTGTTGTATTCTTCTTAAAACTGAAAAGGCAGAGGAGTCAAATTACCACTTTCCGCGGTCACTGAGGAGAAACCACCAATTTCGAAATATCGGTATATGACCAGGAGTCATATGTTAGTGATTTCCCTCCCTATTGGAGGATGTCTCACCCTTGGAGAATATAAGCTTGCTGAAGGCTCATTTTGAGAAGCATTTATTTTATTTTCCCCATTCACCCACTCAAGCACATACTGTTAGTTAGGCGGAATCATCTACCACTGCAGATATGAATGCGTATCCCCCTATTTCTTCAATCTAAGACATAAGAGCAAGCTTTGTTTATAATTCAATATTTCTTGCAGTCATTGCAAACACCAAGCTGCTCTGTAAGTTGCTGGAACGGTGCGGTACTTATCCTTGGAATTTATTAGTTTGTTGTATATATATATAAATATATATATATATGTTGTGTGTGTGTGTGTGGTGTGTGTGTGTGTGTGGTGTGTGTGTGTGTGTGTTGTTGTTGTTGTTGTTGTTGTTGTTGCTGAAGGAAGAAAGCCTGTATACAGAAAGAAAGGGAAGAGTGAATATAAATACGAAATGAATGGAAAATTGTTAACACCACCACCACCACCACCACCAACACCACGACATATATATATTAGGCTTTTTAGCAATATTCATTCTATATATATATATATATATATATATACATCCTGATGATTGCATTGCATGAAACAGCGCTGTAGATATTTTTAAAAAAAAAACCTTACTTTTTAACAAATGTTGCTCCCAGTTCGGTTGAGCATTTTTTTTAATCTCTGCTGGTATTCACTACCATTGTCTTAATTGCTCCTCACGTTGAGCACTTTAAAAACCAAATCAATTTTAAACAATCTACTAAAACATACCTTTCGCCAAACCTCAATGCTATATGAAAAGAATGATAGAACAAACAGAAAGGTTTATCAAAAATATGAGATGGAAGGCATTTTTCTTTTTAAACCCTAATGCCAAGAGAGAAGATAAAAACACATATGACTTCAAAACATGGCGAGCTCCACCAGCCATCGAAGACATGAAGACATTTGAGGATAAATGAAAAGGATGATTGCCAATATAGAATTCAAAACATCAAACAATGAATTCCAAACATCGTTAAAAAATGAAATCAAACAAATCCAAAATGACAAAAAAATATTTGTGAAAGCAGACAAAACCAGCAACTTCTACAAAATGGAAACTAAAGAGTACTCACAGCTTCTCGACAAAAACATCCAAAAAAATTACAAAAAAGCTGATATAAACTACATACGAGTACATTAGAAAAAAAGAAAAGGAGCTTGTGCACCAAATGGACCTAAGCGATAGAGTGGAGACAACAGCAGCAAGAGAAGCTTTCATAACACTTAAAGACCACAAACCCAACTTCCTGAATAACCCAACATGCAGATTGATAAACCCATCCAAATCTGAATTAGGAAAAAATCAGCAAAAAAATCTTAGAAAAAGCCATAAAAAACATAAGAGAGAACACTGAACTCAACCTCTGGAAAAACACATACGAAGCCATACAATGTTCAAGAAACTCAACAAGCAAGATAATACAGTTTTTATAACATTTGATATAGTAGACTTCAACACATCTATAGATGAAGATCTGCTCACCAAAGCTATAAAATTTGCCAGCAAATACACTGAAATATCAGGGTCAGAAATGGAAATCATTTTCCATACAAAGAAAACTCTACTACACAGCAAAAATGAAATCTGGACCAAGAGCGCAAACAAGATTCAACTTTTGATGTCACAATGGGATCGTATGATGGTGCCGAAACTTGCGAACTTGTCGGACTGTTCATGCTGTCTAACATTCAAAAGAAATCTTGGAAAACAAGTCGGACTGTACAGGGATGACGCCCTCGCTGCGCTGAATGACAACCCTAGAAACATTGAAAATAAGAAAAAAGAACTGTGTAAATCTTCCAAAACCAAAATCTAAAATCACTATAGAAGCAAATAAAAAGATAGTGAACTATCTAGATATAACGTTTGATCTCAACCGCACATATATAAACCATTACAAAAAACCAAATGATACACCTGTCTATGTAAATATCAAAAGTAACCATCCACCTTCCATACTAAAAAAAAATACCCAGAGGCATAAATAAGAGATATCTAACCTGTCATGCAATGAAACAGCATTCAATAACGCTGCAGCTGAATATCAAGAAGCGTTACACAAAAAGTGGCTACAACTACAAACTACAATATGACCCAGATAATGACATGAGCAGACACAAGAAGAACAGGAAAAAAAGATCATATGGTACAACCCCCCATATGACGGAAGAGTGAAAACAAATATAGGGAAAGAATTCTTTAGAATCCTAACATCATCATTCCCAAAAGAGCACAAATTATCCAAGATATTCAACAAAAACAGCATCAAATTATCATACTCATGTATGCCCAACCTTAAAAACATCATTGATTCAACCAACAAAATGAAAAGCAGTACAGAGAAAAACGAGGGTGACGAAAGGAAATCCTGCAACTGTATCAAGAAAGAACAGTGCCCTCTGAGCAACAAATGCCTCTACAACAGCATTGTGTACCAAGCCACTGTAACATCAGAGAACGCAGAAGAAACATATATAGGTATCACTGAAAACCAATTTAAAACTAGATATGCAAACCACAAACAGTCATTTAACAAAGAAAGAATACAAAAACCAAACAGAATTGAGTAAATACATCTGGAAGCTCAAAGAGAAAAAGATAGAATACAATATATCCTGGAAAATCATAGAAAGAGCAGCACCATACAACAACATTTCAAAAAGATGTAACCTATGCTCAACAGAAAAGTACATAATACTATGCAAACCACAACTGGCAACTTTAAATACTAGGATAGAAATGGTTAACAACTGCAGGCACAAGTGGAAATTCCTATCAGTGAACAAGAACCAGAAACACACGAAAAACACAGACAGCACGTGATGACAGACAACACAAGCAGTTATAAAACACCGGCAGCACAGACCCACCACATCCTGATGATTGCATTGCATGAAACAGCGCTGTAGATAGTTTTAAACCTTACTTTTTAACAAATGTTGCTCCCAGTTCGGTTGAGCATTTTTTTAAAATCTCTGCTGGTATTCACTACCATTGTCTATATATATATATATGTAAACATGCCTTTTATCATTACCTATTCATTATTCCCGTATTCGTTATCATACACACACACACACACACACACACACACACACACACACACACACACACACAGAGGCCTAAACAAAAATGAAAATATATGAGTGGCGGGGGAGAAGGATACAGTCACAGTATGATAAAGATGAGACCTGTAGTTCCAAACCTTGTTTGTTTTTGAAGATAGCCCTAAGTGAATTGATAAGTGGCCGATTGAAAAAGTAAATCAGTTAAGAGAAGAAATAAGTACACTGTAATTTAAACAGATAAG
>CM031614.1:69133700-69136531 GCA_018398815.1 Conus ventricosus
ACATGGAATGTGTGTCAATGAAATTATCTATAATTCTTTAAGCGTTTAAAGTGGGAATTTGAGATACTCCATCCTCATCTCTGTATGAGTATTTTGAATCCCTTCTGCTCGTCTTTGCACCATCTCAGTCAAGGCTGAATGCTGTTTCAAACATAGACACTAAGTAGATTTACCATACTCCAAGTGTGGTCTTGAAATCCTTTATGCAAATTCAGAAGTGTGTCCATCATGGTATCTTATTATGAAATTCACAGCGATCCTTGACGGAAAGAAAACATGCAAGAAAATTGACATTTGAAATCGAGTAACTATAGTTCTCGTCGTGCGCATTGACTTTCGTGTCTCAGTGTCTCTTTCGGTCATTGGCAAGGAAGATAAGAGGATACTAAAGGCTAGAAGTCACAAAACGAATCGTTGATGGTATTCAGCCGGTAGTTTTTACCCAGAAATCAAACAGCAGCATTCTGTGATTGGTGGTGAGCAGCATCGGCATTTACAGGCGTTTCAAGGCGATGCAGCCTGTTGACATAAACACTGGTAGTCACACGGCCTTCAGTTGACCAGTGGCGGCAGTTCGTCTTGTTGACTCGTAAAGATGTAGTGAAAATTCAACACTCACCACTGGCTAGAGTAGAGATTGGTGCGTATGCAAAATGGTTTTTACAGTTTAGGTCAGAGCGTCGATTATTTGGATGAATCAGCCTGACCAGTTAAAGAAACGTTGCAAAACGTTTTAATTCTTTCTACTTTTCGCCACAGACGTGAAGTTATGACATTCATCAAAGCACAGCAATTAGGAAAGTAGTTTCCCTCGCGCCAAAAAGTTCGGACATGAATTATTGCCGTTTACAATGGCAAAATCTAGCTGTCTGACTGAAACGTTTACATTAACATTATCTGTCCCTAATGTTTCACAATGATAGAAACGAGCACAGTGATCGTTCTTACTGATTCCACGTTGCGAAGAGCAGAATTCTGTCTTTCGTTTTTCCCCCCTTTTTTTTGCCGTTTACTTTTTTCCGCATTCGAACGGTTATTTGCTGTTGAATGCTCGTCGAACCATTCTGTCAATGGCAATGGTATGTGGTATTATTCTATGTAGTTTATATTGAAGTGATGGTGGTGGTGGTATGGTGGTGGTGGTGGTGGTGGTGGTGATGGTGGTATTTGTTTCTTTTGAGACGGTTGTTGATGTTGTCATGGTGTTCATGGTATCTGTTGTTTATACTGGAATGCTGTGGCAGTGGTGGTGGTGGCAGTACTTATTATTTATTTTACGAGGATTGTTGTGGTAGGAGTGGGAAGCTGTTTTTCAAGGGAAGCGTCTCTCTGACGGGTACAACATTACAATGGAAAAAAAAAAACAGATGTGTATAGTGAGCCTTTAACAGACCAATGGAACCGTTAAAAAAAGCAGATGCAAACAGCAAAGCCTAAAGTACACTGAAAACACAATGTGCAGCAAAAACAACACAGAACAACGGAGCACCGTGTTTGTCATCCACACAGGCCATTAACAAATATTGTATGAAATCAATATGGAAAACCTATCTATTCATATGATGAACAACAAAATGTCTGAAGACAGTATTCACAATATAAGACAAATAACTCATGCATGTCTGTCTGTCTGTCTCTCTAGATATATATCTATCGATCTGTCAAAGGAGAGAGAGAGAGAGAGAGAGAGAGAGAGAAGAGAGAGAGAGAGAGAGAGATGAGAGAGAGAGAGAGAGAGAGAGAGGCTTCGATATCAACACTGTGTACATACGTTTTCTTCAGTAGCCTAGATTCTGCACTTTACACGTTTCTTTCCTTAGGTAGAGCGGAATGAGAAGGGAGCCAAACGCTGACTGACTTTTTGACCGCGAAACAGTCCAAAATCAAACATCCACACGCACATGTTCTCTCGAGGCCAAGGTACACAGTGCCCACCTGCACTTTACAGGGGCCTGGGTAAAACACTCACCTGCGAGTTGGCGATTCATTTTCAGGTTTGACAACAACAACAACAACAAAAGATTTAACAAAACAAATGAAGTGTCCAAAGTTAACCAACACTGACAAATTGAAACAACATTATCTGACGAAGGAGAGCTCTCTCGAAAACAGTCGGCGGTTCACTGGTTGAACAGGCTTTGAACCGACACATTTGTTGAACATAATTATGTGGAGAGTATGCAGCAGCTGGCGTCTGGCGTTGTTCATTATTAACAATTCGAAAAAAAAAATAGTAATCACCGAGTCACCACGCACGCACAACGTGTTGCACTTTACGCAGCACAGAAATAGGCTATTTCCTGCTCTCTGCAGCTAATACCACCTCTAGTTAAAAAAAATACACGAAACAAAGAAATGACAAACCAAATATATTTTTTGAAAGCGCAATATACTACTGAACTAGGTGTACTAAAAACAATACACAGGACCAAAGAGACGATTTTCAGATTTGGACACGTAGCAAACATGGCAGGAAAAAAAATAACCGCACACACACACACACACACACACACACACGCACACATACGCGCGCGCGCGCGTGCACACACACACACACACACACACACACACACACACACACACACACACACACACACACAACACACGCACGCGCGCGCGCGCTCGCGCGCGCGCTGACAGGCAAGTAGGCTTAAATCGTGCGTAGACGGAATAATACGATGCTGTCAAAGTGGCCAAGCCACTAGTTCAAACACAGACCTCCAATTCAAAATTACCTGCTTTGCACGAGCGAGCTATGTTTATCCAGACGTCATGAAAGCAGCAGAAAACCATTTAATACCTACGATGATTAAATCAGGATTTATGTCCGT
>CM031614.1:69137531-69167531 GCA_018398815.1 Conus ventricosus
GATCGTTTGCGGGTTTGGGTTTTAAAGCTATAAACCGGGGGTCATGATAATGGAGTCTGAAATAGAGACTGTTACTGTTTTTCTTTGTCCGTCTTTCTGTCTGTTCTGTCTGCCGGCCGGCTGTCTGTCTGTCTGTCTGTTTCTCTGTCTGTCTGTCGTCTGTCTGTCTGTCTCTCTCTCTCTCTCTCCTCTCTCTCTCTCCGTTTAACTGCGTCTCCCCCTCTCTGCCTTTATCTCTCACCGTACAGTGTCTGTCGACTCTGTCGACTCCTTAAATCTAATTCCAGTGCGTGTTTTGTTCCTCTCTCTCTCTCTCTCTCTCTCTCTCTCTCTCTCTCTCTCTCTTCTCTCTCTCTCTCACTTCTCTCTCTCTCTCTCTCTTTTTTTGTCATTCCAGTCACTCAGCCTGAATGAGCTCCAAACGACAGGGTTTCCATTGCTGCTGATTCTCTCCTCTCCCCTCTCTCTCTCTCTCTTCTCTCTCTCTCTCTCTCTCTCTCTCTCTCTCTCTCTCTCTCTCTCTCTCTCTCTCTCTTTTGTGTGTGTGTGTGTGTGTGTGTGTGTGTGTGTGTGTGTGTGTGCGTGTGTCTTTTGCTGTGTGTCTCCGTTTGTCATTTCTCTTTGGTGTCCTGTCTTTGTATTTCTGTCCCATCATCCTTTTCTGTCCCCCTCTCTTCTCTTCCCCTATTGCCCTCCCCCTCCCCAAACCCACCTTTTCCCAGTCTCGGCACAGCCCCCTCGTTTTTCTGTCTTCCTCCTTCTCACCTCTGTTCTCTTTCCTCCCCTACCCCCACCCCAGTCTGGTAGATGTAACATGCATACAGAAAAAAAGGAAGTGTGAAAATGCGTTGTGTCAACACTCCAAAGCAAGTCAGGTACTCTATAGGTATGGCGCAGCGAAACTATGGTGATGGCGTCACGGGGGAGCGCGAAATCAAAAGAGATATAGTAACGTAAGGCCAGTGAGACGAATCTGAGACTCTTAAGGCCCATGTCTTTCCATCTGATTACCTTGCACCGCAAAGAGAGAGAGAGAGAGAGAGAGAGGGGAGAGAGAGAGAAGAGAAGAAGAGAGAGAGTGAGAGAAGAGAGATCAAAGACCAAAGACTCAAAAAACTTTATTAACTCAAGGATAGTGATTTTTAGGCAGTTGCCTATTCTTCCAATCTGTCCTTGCTTTTAAACATTAATAAACAGACTGACATATTAATAATGACAGGAAACATTGAAGAAATAGCAACATTATAATTTTTAACATAACAATAGCTAAGAATAATAATTATTTTTAAAAAAAATCATTACAAAATTACACAAACACAGTCAGACACGTACGCGGCGCGCTACATGATGCACACGCCCACTATAAGAGCATTGCGATACCACATTCACCACACAACACCACACACACAACAAAACACCACAACACACACAACACACAACACAACATTTTTTCATTAGCTAATATAGAGGCACAGATAAAGTAGGGCGTTGAGATATGATCAAAGGTTAGATTATTGTTCAAGTAAATGTTTAAGTACTGTGATTTGAAGGACGGCAGTGATTGACATGTTTTGGCAGAGGAAGGTAGAGGTTTCCCCAAGATGGACAACAAATGCAAAATAGATTTGAACAAATCAATGCGGGAAACGTGGTAAAAATGTAATTATTTTGAATCATATCGCGTTGTTGCCATTTGGATACTCAGCCAAGATATGTGGCGCATGTTTGCAAGGACTTTAAACTAGTATGCTTATTATAGGTCTGTTGGCCTTGAAGTGGTAAACATCGTTAGTTTTGCGAATTTGGTGGTGGATAGAGGACTTGTCGGGCAAGAATCAGCTTATTCCCCGTCTATGTAGAGTTGTTCTTTTTCATTGTGATTTTACGGCACCACTCAGACAGTGGCGTTGTTGATGTGAGAAAGGGCAATGGGCTTCTAACAAATAATTTCCGGATATGTGGTTCAAATAATAACTGAGTTTATTGAGTAAAACAAATTGCGAGCAATGTTTGCAAACTGATTTAGATGTGAGTGCCATTTAAAGTTCTCATCAATGAATACGAAGCCTAAGACCGGTGTTCGTAACGTCGATAAGGTTTTCATCATTTTTAGGCCTAACTTAAGATAGCTGTCGTGCTGATGTTTCATTCTCGATGTAGGACCATACATTTTGTTTTTTGTGCGGATTTAGGACCATTCGGTTTTGGTTGCACCATTCTAAAGACATCAAGTGATATTTGTTGTAACGATATTTGTACAGACATGATGATTTGTTTCACTAACAGTGAAGAGAACTATCGTCAGGAAAGATCACAGCTGACTCATTGTGAGATAATGTTGCATCGGTAGGTCAGTTATAAAAATTACAGAAGAGAAGAGGTCCAAGGACAGAGATGTGGAACGCACAGCTCACTATTCTTCAGGGATAAGGTACCGTTAAGGTAAACACGCTGGGTCCTGCTTTCAAGATCTGATCTGAAAGGAAGGTGACTACTGCGGATTTTGAACATATGCAGTCATTTTTTTTTAATAATATTGTTGTGGTCTACAAGAAGATCTACGTTTTTAAAATCGAGCGAAAAACAGTTCAGTGAGTTTTCTTTCGTGATGGCTGATAGACATGTATCACAGAGGGTGTTAGGGCCGTGTGATGAGTGTGAGTGATTTACGAAAGCCGCTGAAATGGGTGGAACAGTTTGTGATGTTCATTGTTTAGTTAGGGTGTTTTGTGAAATGATTCTAGAGGTTTTCGTCAACGGTAAAGAGATTATTGGTTCTAAAAATGTTTTTAAATCAGTGAGATCTTTGATTTGGGTTGGGAAACCTCTTTTGTGCCTTTAGACAATGGGAAGAAATTTGATAATAAACCAAATTTATAAACATAAGTAAGGTACACAATGTAAGGTAGCGAAGTTGAGTATGAAAGATTTAAGTTATCTGGACCCATTGCTTTTTTATTTTTTAAGTTTGAATAAGGAAAAACTTCATTAATAGCATGTAAGGGGAGATGATAAACTGAATCTCTCGTTATTTAATCGTTTTTGACAAACGATTGAAGAACAGTGGAGTTTTCTATCGATTAAAAAATGTGACACTGGGCCGTTGTATGATTCAGTTACTGAAGGAAATGATTGTTGAAGGTTGTTAGCAGTACCCATAGTCGCAGTATTATTGATTTCTTTCTGACTTGTAGTTATTTCATTAACAGCACGCATAATGATGTGTATTGTTTGCGTTTATCAGTTCCTAAAATGCTCAGATTTGATTTTCTCCTAGTTCTGATACTCTGTTTCTCGCTTTTTATATTCATCTCTTTTTTTTGCGGTTTTTAAGTGCATCCTTAGTGCCATGTCTAATAATAATGTCTTTTTTAGCCGTGGGAACGTACCTGTGGTTTTACCATTTCTTTAAGTGGGCATGTTTATCAACGGATTGAGAGAAAAGATATTATACAGGTTTATACGCTTCATTTGGGATTGTGTAATTGAGTACATGAAGAAAGGAGTGTTAAGTCGAGGGAAAAAATTATCCTTATGACAATTTGGAAGCACGCGATATTGATGGTTGTGTGGGATATTCTGTTGCTTTGGAAGTTTACTAAGACCAATAGTGCACAAATGAGGACAGTGTCGTTATGCTTTTGTTGCCCTTCTATGTTCGATACAATGAGCTTTGTTGTTTGTGTAGTATGATCAGCAACGTTAGAGATGGTCCTTAGTGATTCTAGGATGGATTATGAAATAAGTGATGCAAGCCCAAAGAGTGTGGTGTGATCCCAGGCAGGTGCCGTTTTAACATATCATGTTAAATCACGAGAAGAATGAACATTTGGAAAGATTTATATAATCTTCATCCTGTGTACAAAGTTGTATACTCAAAAAGGAAAGTGGCAGGCGGGATTCTGTTAACATATCAATAGAAGAGGGGCTGAGTTGGAGGGTTTTACTGCGCACTCGCATTCACATTATCAGGTTCACGGCACGCACCTTTTTGTACAGTGAGCGATGCTTTGATGAATATATATTCCAAGTCCTGTTTCACCAGAGTGATGTGCATCGCGTCGGACAAAGTTATAGTTTGTTATGGATAAAGCTGTATCAGTGAAACGGGATGTCAAGGCGAGTTTCACTAAGACCAAGCAGATGAATAGAAGGGGATTCGTTTAGAAGAAAACAGACATCATGAATCTTATTTGGCAGATGATAAACATTTAGGTGACCAATGCGTAATCCAGTATCAGTATTAATTACATTACAATGGTCCATTGTTATTAATTCTAGAGAAAAGTCCTGAGCAATAAAACAAAATAGATATACTGTTACAACAACAATTAAAATATAAAATCAGCAATCATAAAATATCCAAAACACACAAAATCCAAAAAAGCAGGGCAATGAAGTTCATTTCCAAAGGACAATTCAAGTATGTGTATGATAAACAGTATTCAGGAAAGTATGACCAACCAAGACAAATGTCGCTTTCAAGCTGTCCGGGTCACAATAGTACAGTCATCCACAGTAACTAAGCAATACCGGGAGAGGGGAGGGGGGAGGGGGGGGGGGGGGGCGGGAGGGGGGGGCGGGGGGGGGGGGGAACAAAACTCACAGGGTTGGGGGGAGGAGGGAAGGGAGGAGGAGTCAGTGCGTGATGGGAAGGTGAAGGTGAGACGGAGCAAGCAGGAGAAGACACGGCTGGGGGTGAGGTGGGGGGGGGGGGGGGGCGTTAGTGGAGCTGAGAGGCAGGGGAATGGGTAAATTTTGGGCGGGGGGGGAAGGAAGGGTAGGCAAGGGCTCGGGCCTGCACTTGGAAGGCGAGACAGCAAGCTGTTATCTGAATTCCGGATACGGAATTCTGTTAAGCAGGAGAGGGAAGATAAGGATGCATTTGTGCCCAAGGATTGAAAGGCAGAGGAGGAAAGGGGGGGAAAAGAAAGGCCACATGGGGGAAACATCGGCATTGATGTAATGGGGGGCTGTTAAAGTACGGCATGGGTGGCATTGCATGGTGGGAAAAGGTTTCATTAGAAGAACAACTGGATTTCTGGTGGACAATTTCAGGAGAAATTGTCCAAGTGATTGTTTGAGCTACGTTGAACTGACTCTGGGGGTAAATTTGTAGAACAGGAATCAGGACGATTTCCTACTGACTGGGGGTACATGGGCTGCACACTCTGACGGAACTCAGTAGGGACAGGCTGCTTGACTGGTTTTCTTTTAATTTTGAAGACTGTGATCTGTTACGGTTTGTTGCAATGGGTGTTCCTGACATAGCTCTGGGTTTGCCCCATTACCCGTATTCCGTGGAGGCCGGTTCACACGGAGTGCCAGAAACTGAATGATTTGCCGTAACCAGAGTGACAAGCCACTGGCAGACAGGTGAATACCATCCGATGTGAAATAGCTTTGAACGATCCTAAGATTTTGATCAACGAAATTTGTTTCAAACAAAAAACATGCACTTGTTTCTGCACATAGGACATGCAGTTCCCTATTCATCAAATTAATGAATTTCAAAGGAATAGGTTTTCTAGGAAGTAGGGCAGAGACAGCAATTTTGGCAGCAGGAAAAACTCTTTTCACCTGTCCCAGAAGCTGACCCAAAATCCTGCTGAAGCGTGTCTACAGAGTAGCGTTTGTGAAGGTCGTTTCCCCCCACATGCAATGCCACCCGCTGCACATCCCCTCGTACTGCACAATCTCTGAGGGCAGCAGTGACGTCAGTCACCTTTGCCCCAGGCATTGTGCGTACATGGGTGAGTCCCGTCCTGTCCAGTCTCTGTCGGTCAATATACTGAAGGTTAGAATCCCCCACAATGAAGTTGACAAGTTTGCCTTTCGGGGGAAGACGGATCCTGAATTTTGGGGTAGTTTGATTGAGCTGTCGGTCAGAGACTGCTGTGGTATTACCCATGACAGGGGTGGAGTCAGTCTGCTGTCTGTCAAAGGCTGGTTTGTTGCTGGAGACAGTGACGGAGTCGGTCACAGCGTGAGTGACAGTCTGTTCTTTGTCAGCCGTAAAACCACTATGCTTAGTACACACGTCGCTAGATTGTTCCTGTTGTTTTTGTTCTGGCTGCGTTGAATTTTTTGATGAATTTACAGTGGACGTGGTATGATGCTGACAGTCACGGTGCTGATTTTTAAGAGGTGCTTTTGACGGTCAGACACACTGTCAATCAGCTTCGTTTGTTCTTTGAGCTGATTGCGTAGTGTGTTGCACTCATCTTGCAGACTGTCAATTTTCTCCTGCATCGTCTGGTTTTAAAATCCTCAGTTTGTTGTCAATCTGAGTTTTAATATCTGCATCAAGGCTTTTGATGCAAGATATACAGACAGATGCAGTGAAAGAAAGAGAGCACTGGATGCAATTCTTAGCGTCTGTGCTTGTACTGGCATCGTTGGTGGTTGGGTCTGTGTTGTCAGTAAGAAATGGTCCCATCTGTGGTGGTTGCGTCAGGTCTGACCAGTAGTTGTTCTTATCTCTGGGGTAGTGAGGTCAGTGTCATTGGTGGCTGTTTTCTCTGGGGTAGTGGGGTCAGTGTCACTGGTAGTTGTTTTCTCTGGGCGGTAGTGGGTGTCAGTGTCACTGGTAGTTTCTCTGGGGTAGTGGGGTCAGATGTCATTAGTTGTTTTTTCTCTGGTGTAGTGGGGTCAATTGTCATTGGTGGTTGTTATCTCAGGGGGGAGAGTGTCATAGGGCATGGCAGCTGTTTTCTCTGGGGTAGTGGGGGTCAGTGTCACATGGTACGTTGTTTTCTCTGGGGTAGTGGGGTCAGTGGCACTGGTAGTTGTTTTTCTGGGGTAGTAGGGGTCAGTGTCACTGCGTAGTTGTTAATCTCTGGGGTAGTAGTGGGGCCAGGGTCACTGGCAGTCCTCTGTGACTCAGTGTTGATCTTTCGACAGGACTGTGAAAATCACACAGTGATGCGGGACTCCGTGGTTTAGGGAAAGATGACGTGGTGGGCTGGCTGTATCCGCAAGGAGCTCGTGGATAACGGTGGCTTCACACTGTGTTCCTGCTTGTCTGCTGGTCATTGTTGGATCGTCCTCGGGCGATGTAGCCCAGCGCCTGTGTCATCCCCCCACACATGGCTGGCATCCATGCCAGAGTCTGTAGTTTGCCCACAATGGCACACAATATTTTAAACTCGGTCTTTGCCTCATGCCTCTCACTTAAACCATGGGACTTACGGCATGAGCCAGCACCCTTTTTTTTTGTTATTTATTTTAGGAACATAAAAGTGTATTGTGAGGCTTTTTCCAGTGTTCATGCTTGTAATCTGAAACAAATGTCTTAGCTATATTGTATTTGGAAATCCTCCAGCACAGCGTACTTTGATAACTTTATTGCCAACATCCCTGTCCTCCCATATGATGTTGAACGGAGAGTCAGGGACAGGGTCATTTAGGTAGCGAGAGCTAAAGCTTCACGCCAACGAGGGGGAGTTCTGAGTTGGGAACATCTATAAGTTTTCTGTTTGGTGTCAAAGCGTGGCTTTTTGTTTAGGGTTGTCGACTGTACATATAAACAGCAGACTGCATTGTCTATTTACTGTGACGACTTGACCATGATGGAGGGCCGGGGGGGGGCGGGTTACATGTAGACTGTGACGGCCATTCCTGGCCGTGGAAGACTTTATGTACTGCAGTTGATAACTTGTGAGGCGTAGTGTTAAGCACAAAACAGACAGGATGGAGTGGGGGAAAACCGGGAACAATGGAACACGGGTTGACGAGGGTCCATCTGATCTCCCACCACAATAATATTTATTAAAAATTTTTTTGGATGGTTTTTACTGCCCACTTGCTGCACACACTGGCCTTAGACACGAAAGTCGTCCCTTGTATAAATTCCAGGCCGGGGTTTTGTTCCTGAGGGAAGGGGATCGGCTTACAGGGTGTCGACAGTTGGGGCCACCAGGGCGCGGCATATCACTGCCTCAACAGCTGCAAGCAATCAAGGCGTCTCACCGCGCGTCCACAGCACAACCCGCTGAAGAAATGTTGAGGGAAAGAGCAATCTCACATGATTTTTTCCCCTTAAAACCCCAGAAATCAAATAAGAACAATCCGCTTCAGTTCACAGAATCAATGCACGAAGCACTAGGCACTGTTAGTCAATTCTATACGGCAGGAAAACTGAATTAGATATAAAACACGACTCAGCAATAAACAGAACGCAGCAGCTCGGGAAAAACACGTCCGCACCGGTCGGTGGCGGCGGAAGAGAGAGAGAGAGAGAGAGAGGAGAGAGAGGCTTCGTATCAAACACTGTGTACATACGTTTTCTTCAGTAGCCTAGATTCTGCACTTTACAGTTTCTTTCCTTAGGTAGAGCGGAATGAAAAGGGGAGCCAAACGCTGACTGACTTTTTGCCCGGGGAAAAACAGTCCAAAATCAAACATCCACACGCACATGTTCTCTCGAGGCCGAGGTACACAGTGCCCACCTGCACTTTAACAGGGGCCGGGGTTTTAAAACACTCCTTGCGAGTTGGCGATTCATTTTCATTTTTGGGACACAACAACAAAATGAAGTGTCCAAGTTAACAAAAACACTGACACATTGAAACAACATTATCTGACGGAGGAGAGCTCTCTCGAAAACAGTCGGCGGTTCACTGGTTGAACAGGTCTTTGAACTGACACAGTTGTGGCGAACATATGTGGAGAGTACGCAGCAGCTGGCGTTTGGTGTTGCACATATTAACAATTCGAAAAAAAAAAAAAAAAGTAATCACCGAGTCACCACGCACGCAGAACGTGTTGAAACTTTACGCAACACAAAAAATAGGCTATTTCCTGCTCTCTGCAGCTAATACCACCTCTAGTTTAAAAAAAATACACAAAACAAAAAAATGACAAACCAAATATATTTTTGAAAGCGCAATATACTACTGAATAGTTTTACTAAAAACAATACACAGGACCAAAGAGACGATTTTCAGATTTGGACACGTAGCAAACATGGCAGGAAAAAAATAACCGCCACACACACACACACACACACACAACACGCACACATACGCGCGCGCGCGCGTGCACACACACACACCAAAACCACACACACACACACCACCACAACCACACACACACCACACGCACGCGCGCGCGCGCGCGCTCGCGCGCGCGCTGACAGGCAAGTAGGCTTAAATCGTGCGTAGACGGATAATACGATGCTGTCAAAGTGGCCAAGCCATAGTTAAAAACACAGACCCCAATTCAAATTTACCTGCTTTGCACGAGCGAGCTATGTTTATCCAGACGTCATTGAAAGCAGCCAGAAACCCATTTAATACCTACGATGATTTCAAATCAGGATTTATTCCGAAATTTCCCGTGAACCCCGACCCCGCTTTCCAATATCACATGGATATAAACCCTCCCATGGAATAGGCACAAGTTTGACACTGCACGGAATATCGACTCAGGTACCACACCAGAAAGTGTTACACAAGGGCCCACGAGTAAGGTTTTGAGTATATAGCCTACATGGCAGAACTAGTTTATTCTCAGACCTGTATCTGTGTCTGTTTTACACAGGTCATTGTTATATATCTGTTCATTCCCTAGAGCTGTATTTATGTATGGCTTGCCACCACTGTATATATGCATACACACTGCACAACCGCTCACGCACGCCGAACGCACGCACACACACACACACACACAACACACACACACACACACACCCCACCACACACCAACACACACCCCCATGCATGAACATATACAGACGCACACCTCTCAACCCAACCCCACACCCCCTCCCACACAACATACACTTATTATTGGCTTCTTGCCTTTCTTAGTCTCCGTTTTATACCCCCCTTTTCGCTGTAAGGGTTTGCATCTTTGGGGAACAGACCAATTTCCGACCAATTTTATATGTGACCCTCGTCTAAGTTTCCTGTATACGTTTGTATCTTTTCTAGGATCGTCCTTGCTTCTTTTTCGCCCTTCTTCTACAAGGACGATTACCCGGGGTAACACCCCAGATTGCCCCCCATCCCATAATGCCCCCCCCCTCCCCGGGGGGACGTCTTGGGTATACTGATGCGTCCCCCTGGGGAGGCAATTTCCCGAATGTCCCCCCATACCTGTTATGTCCCCCATGGTTGACAAAACACTGTCATCCCAGAATGCCCCTCCCCCCCCCCTCCCAACTTAGAGTAAGTTTTCTCTCTATGTCTCTCTTTTCTCTCTCTCCCCTCTCTCTCCTCTCTCTCTCTCTCTCTCTCTCTCTCTCTTTCTCTCCATCTCTTCCTCCCTCTCTACTCTCTCTCTCTCTCCGTCTCTCTCGGTCTCTGTCTGTCTGTCTGTCTGTCTGTCTGTCTGTCTGTCTGCTGTCTGTCTCTCTCTCTCTCTCTCTCTCTCTCTCTCTCTCTCTTTCTTTCTCTCTCTCTCTATTTAAAAAGAGAGAGAGAGAGAGAGAGAGAGAGAGAGAGAGGTGTGTGTGGTTTTGTGTGTGTGCGTGTGTGTGTGTGTTTTTGTGTGTGTGTGTGTGGTGTGTGTGTGTGTGTGTGTGTGTGTGTGTGTGTGTGTTTCGTGCGTGTATGTGTTTGAGTTTATTCTCTGTAAGTGGGTGCGTGCGCGTCTGTAATAATGCGTTTTAAGTGAAAATATGACTGATCATTGATATTGTAGATTCTAAAGTTTCCGCTGTGCTTTCACACACTCTCTCTCCCCTCTCTTCTCTCTCTCTCTCTCTCTCTCTCTCTCCTCTCTCCCCTCTCTCTCTCTCTGAAAGACAGTACTTTTTAAGAAATAGTTCACTATGACTGTTATCACAATTTCGTTTTGAGGCCAGATCCTGGTGGACACGGATCAACTTTGTTCATGTAGGCCTATGTATTTTATTATTTCTTACGAATTTCCCAACCATTATTTATTGATGCTACAATTTTGGAAGGACAGAAGGCTTGCTATTCCATTTTAGCAGTTCTTTTCCATTTACATTGTCGGCTTCAATGATTTGATTCTGCATGCCAATTATAATAAAGAAAGGCACTGTTTCCTTCCAATGGCAGCCATTTTGGAAAAGCGAAAATCGGATAAAACATACTGAAATTGGATACAAATTTAGATACTATGAATCATTCTGGTTAACTGAATAATTTTCTTGATTGAGACCAACTTTCAGTATACAATAATCACAATCAGGCATCATTTGTCCTCTATATTTGCAGTTTACAAATCTGGTGGCGGCCATCTTGGATTTTACGCAATAACTCAAAATGCCCGACATTTATGAAGTGGCCTCCAACGGATTTGGATTCAGCACCCCAAAATCAAGATCAATAAAAAAAAAAAAAATCGTAATATAATTATAACACAAAACAAGGTACCCCTAAATATCGCCTGGACTAACAAGCAAGTGTGACGTATTTCTGTGTTCTGACACTTGTGACACACGTCACGCTTACTATGTTCCGTTGATTAGCATTCATCCAGTTGCTAATTTTTAAAGAAACAATGTCTCCATTTAAAGCAAGTTGACACTTGCCATAAAGAGTCACCTCCGGAAAACACACACACACACACTCTCTCTCTCTCTCTCTCTCTCTCTCTCTCTCTCTCTCTCTCTCTCTCTCTCTCTCTCTGTCTCGCTCTCTATCTGGCTGTCGGCCTCGCTTTCTCTGTCTGTCTCACTCTGTCTTGCTCTCTCTGACTGTCTTCTCGCTCCCTCTGCCTATATTTGTCTGTCTGTCTGTCTCGCTCTCTCTGTCTGACTGTCTGTCTCGCTTTCTCTGTTTGTTCTTGCTCTCTGTCTGTCTTGTTCTCTCTGTCTGTCTGTCTGTCTCGCTCTGTCTCTCTGTCTGTCTGTCTCACTCTCTCTGTCTGTCTCGCTCTCTCTGTCTGTCTCGCTCTCTCTGTCTGTCAGTCTGTCTGTCTCACTCTGCTTTCTGTCTCCTTTTCTGTCTGTCTCGCTGTCTGTCTCACAGTATCTCTGTCTCCCTGTATGTCTTCCTGTCTCTCTGTCTATATGTCTGTCTATCTGTCTGTCTCGATGTCTGTCTATCTGTCTCCCTTTGTCTGCCCGTCCGTCTCGCTCTCCCTCTGTCTCACTCACACACAGAAACGCATGCACACAATCTCACTCTCACGCTTGGACACACGCACGCTCACAAACACACACATACACTAGGAAGAGCACACGCTTGCACGCATGCACGCGCGCACGCCATAAGTTATGTCTATATTGCGAGAGAGAGAGAGAGAGAGAGAGAGAGAGAGAGAGAATCGGATGGGGGGCATCTGGAATGAAATATATTTGTCTTCATGGGGGCATAATAGATATGGGGGGGGGGGACATTTTAGATTGCCCCCAGGGACGTGTCAGCATACCCAACATGTCCCCCGGGGGACATTCTGGTATACTGACAACGTCCCCCGGGGGGCATTCTGGTATACTGACAACGTCCCCCGGGGGACATTCTGGTATACTGACAACGTCCCCCGGGGGCATTCTGGGATACTGAAACGTCCCCCGGGGGGCATTCTGGGATACTGAAACGTCCCCCGGGGGGCATTCTGGGATACTGAAACGTCCCCCCGGGGGCATTCTGGGATGGGGGGCAATCTGGGGTGTTACACCGGGAATATTAAGCTCAGGAGCGACAATGATGGGTATTACCATGATCATAACTACTTTCCTCAGTCGCCATACCTCTCTTCGTTTGATGTGAATTTTAAAGCTTGTGTAAGCCGATCATCTTTTTTTTATGTCTGTCTGTGTCACTGTATAAGACAGTAGACAGGGATATATGTATTAATATATCCCCCGTTATAACCACCCCTTTCCCCTTTTACTGAGAGTATGAACGCCACACAACAAACACACACAAACGAAAATACGGTGCACAAACAGAAGGCTTTATTTGCATTCACACACGCACTCTCACCCACAGAATGGCAGATGAAACACCAATACCTTGATATAAAAAAAAAAAACAGACCCCAAAAGAATCCAACGATACTATCAATACCCGACCATCAGCGCATGGCCCCTTATGCATACCTGTGCACGCATGTGCTGCACGTCTATATATAACGACCCTTCCCTCAGGAGGCACACACACACACACCTCAGCCCACTGAAGGCCAATACCAGAAGGGACAAGGGTGAAATCACATCACCTGGTAATCCCGGGCTGAAATATCAAGCAAGGTTGATACCTCATAAAACCCGAGATGCCCACGCAATGTTTTTTTTTTTTTTTCCAAAATGTACTCTTTATACTAATTTTTATGTGCCGGTATCAAACTACCCGGACACCCAAACTCAACCCCAAAAATGTTCAACACAGATTGTTCAAGTAACATGAACCCAATGTTGCACTTTCAATACTTCATTCAAAGTCCCTGGCGGGTGCTTGACACATGCAAAAAAAAAAAAAAAAAAAAAAAACTCCTTCCAAAAAAAACACACACACACAAAAAAAAACAACGGCAACACAGCGTTTCCCAATATGATTATGTAAACGTCGGTCTGCTTTACGACGCCCTCACACTAATGCACCGCCCGAACACAAAACCTTCACTGAAGCGCTTGATATGAAGTAGGAGGAGTAAAGACGTGACGCGTCGAAGAGCGCGGTCCCCTACCTACCGGGCACCAACCACATTTGCGAGTCGCCCGCAGATGGTATACTGCGGCGAGCCCTCAAGACGCTTGCCCACCCTGAAGACACGCAGAGTTGAAGTCGGAGGAACTGCCACACCCTCGGACTGTGGAGGCGAGACGGCGTCCCGACCGGAACGCACCCTGCCGGCTCCACGTGCGTCCCCACTCCGGCAGAGAAGTGGGCAGGAATGACAGTGGAAGTGGCAGTGACAACTGCCACAACCCGAGAGGCCGACCCTCAGATTTGCTGTGTAGGGGAGGTACAGAAAACTCGCCGGAAACCTGTGAAAAAGGAAATGTCTTACTACCACAGAAGGATACAGTTATAACTTATTTGTTTCTTCACTAAAGTAACCGGTTCTGAGTGTTTACATGTCACAACCCAAAGTGCGACAGCTGATTGGAATTTTAAATCATGACCTATACAACCAGCCACCTTGACATCAAAATTCTCTCTCACCAGAAATGTTCCATTACACATTTAAACCAATTTCATTGACTTTCCACTTCCATCAACAGCCACGAACATAATTATAACCGTTCCTTCATAAAAGTGATTATACTGTCTGAGTTACATCCCACGACATCATTTCCCATCTGGGTCTCTAAGACAATGATTCAATAGGATTATAAATCATATTCACTCCAACGAACAATCCGTCCGTTAGTGACCCCCAGTACCGGTCACAATTCAGGATCGATTACTTAGTAACATGCTTAATAAAATCAAACACATTTCAAGCAAAACAAAATAATAGAATTGAACCCGGGTATCCAAATTTCCTAGCAGGCACTATCCTAATCCTACAAATGTCATCGGAAACTATCAAGCACTAGGACAATCACGTGCGTGACAGTCTGTCAATCTGTCTTCGAAAAAAAAAACTGAGGGAAAATGTTAATTAAGTCTTTTGCTTCATTTAAGTGGTTTGCGTTGTATAAACAGCACATTACCAGCGTGAGAGTGCCAGTACACCACACATTAGAACATTAACAAACCCAGACACTTTGTTGGAGACCAAAAAAAAAAAAAAAAAAAAGGAAAAAACAAAAGTAGTTGAAATCTTTTTTTCGCTTTTTGTTTGTTTGTTGTTTTTTTGTTGTTGTTGTTTTGTTTGTTTTTGTTTGTTTTTTTTTTTTTTTTTTTTTTGGGGGGGGGGGGGGGGGGGGGGCAGATGAAGAGGACAGTGTGAAGCACAAAAAAAATGAAGAGGTGGATTTCGGCCTTAGGAGAAAGAAAATGGAAAAAAAATTGTCACCGCCTTAGACGTTCCATTGATCCGATACCCGATGCCACATTTAAAAAAAAGTATCTGTGTCTGTTTTCATAGGCGCATGAAGACACATGCTAGGTGCTTCCAAGCCCACAGACAATGTCAATAGGTTCTTCTTCTTTCGTTGATGTCCGCCTTCAACCAGTTGAAGATTCTGACTCTAAAAAGGCTGTCCGGAAAAAAACAAAATATAAATGAAGATGCTGCCTGGATCATCAGCTTGAAGTGGGTAGGGACAGGAAAGAAGGGCTTGGGCCACCCACTACATTTCAGGCATCTAAGAGGGGCGAAGGTAGACCCTACTCCATAGTGGGTGGGACGGACAACAGGTGCGGCAGAGCGTTGGGGGGGGGGATAGGGGAGGAGGAAGGGGAGGGGGGTTATATCCAGGATTTGAAGCCCTCCAGCAAGGTTGATGTTACTGCCTCAGCTGGAAGGTCGTTCCATTCTCTCCCAGTGCGTGGGAAGAAGCCATTCTTCCTGTAGTTCATGTTGTGGGACTCAATGGCGTACTGCAGCTCGTGGGAGTTTCGAGTGTCGTAGCGATAGCGAGGAGGAACATGTGCAGAGTCAATCTTGATGTCGCCATGCTGGAGTTTGTAGAATGACGACAACCGGATCTGATGCCGTCGGTCTTCAAGCGGTGCCCAGTGGAGCTGTTCATACATCGCACTGCCGCTGGAAGTCTGACGATAGCGCTTGACTACAATCAGCAATGGAGTGAAGCAAGGCTGCGTATTAGCCCCTACACTCTTCGTGTTCTTCTTCAGCATGATGTGAGAGAATCAAAGGAGGATTTAGAGGAGAGGATTTATATCAGATTTAGGACCGACGGCAGCATATTCAATTTACGAAGACTTATGGCCCACACGAAGACCTCAGAAGAAGCTATCATGGACCTGCTCTTTGCAGATGACTGCGCCTCCTGGCACACACAGAAGAAGCTCTGCAGGCCATCGTAGACTGTTTTTCACAGGCAGCCAAGGCATTTGGTCTGACTATAAGTCGGAAGAAAACGGAAGTCCTCCACCAAAAAGCACCAGGGACCGTGTACACTGTTCCCCACATAAGCATTGATGGCCATCCCCTTAACACGGTAGAGTATTTCACCTCCCTGGGCAGCGTCATATCGAACGACGCTACGGTGACCAAAGATGTGGACAACCGCCTCTCAATGGCAAGAAGTGCATTTGGCCGCCTCCAGAACAGAGTATGGAAAAAACATTCCTTTTGACTCTCCACAAAGATGCAAGTCTACCGAGCTGCTGTACTGTCCACACTGTTATACGGATCAGAGGCATGGGTGCTGTACCGGAAACAAGTGAAGCGGCTGGAGCAGTTCCACCAGAGATGCCTCCAGTCCATCATGGGCATCAAGTGGAGGTACTGCGTAACGAACATAGAAGTCCTAGAAAGAGCTCAACTGCAAAGCACCGAGTCAATGCTCATGCTAAAACAACTTCGCGGGCAGGGCACATCACCCGGATGCCTGACACTCCATGACAAAGCAGTATTCTATGGGGAGTTGGTCAAGGCAAACGCAATACAGGCGCACCACAGAAAAAAGATTCAAGAACCAACTGAAGAAGCAACTATCCCAAACAGACATCAACCCCAAGACTTGAGAGCAGTCAGCATTAGATAGAGGTAGCTGGAGAGCTTTAACTCTCAGGGGAACCCATCACTTTGAGGAAACCAGACGACAGAACATCCAAGAGAAGAAAAGAAGGAAAGACTCATATTAGGTCCGCAGCCCAACAACGCAGGCCAGATCTACACCTACCCACAATGCCACAGATCCTATAGATCAGGAATTGGACTAATTAGTCATCAAAGGGCGTGCCGCCCATCCCTGGCGGGAACTTCCCACTAATCTTCGCAAGCGAAGAACTAGCCAATCACAATCTCCTAGTGTGCCGCATGCCGCCCTTCGTTGCTCCTTTTCAAGCATAGGTTAGGATTATTTGGGAAATCTGCAATGAGATAGGGCAACAAGCGAATTATATGGCTTGGAAGTAGGTGTCATACAATGGGTTGTTCATGCTTCTATCCACTGTGAGTGATGTCATCATAAAAAAAAAGTTGAAAAAAAACTTTTAAAAAAGACATACTATGCCTGGAAAGGACGATAAGATTTTTATAGCGTCGTATTCATCGTTGCGGTGTGTGACCCCACACTAACCTGATCAATACAGGCGAAAGTAGAACTAAGAGCTGCTTGCAACTGCATGCGCGCGCCTACAAGCGAACAATAAACAAAAAGAAAAGAAAAAGAGACGAAAATGAGTGCCGAGGTCCCAGAGCTCCCCAAGATCCATAGCACGCCAACGAACACTCCACGCCGCATGTCAGTCCACACAACACCGTGCTCCAGTGCACACCTGAATTTATTCAGTTATTTTCACTGTGGTGCTGACCCACCTCTATGTACAGTGCCAAAAGAATTATTTTATATGTGTGTGTGTGTGTGTGTGTGTGTGTGTGTGTGTGTGTGTGTGCGTGCGTGCTGTGCTGTGTGTGTGTGTGTGTGTGGTGTGTGTGTGTGTGTGTGTGTGTGTGGATGTGTGTGTGCTCGCGTCCGCGCGCGAGTGCATATGCGTGTGTGCTGTGTTGTGTGCCTATGAAAATATTTCATGATTTTTAAGAAGCTGTTCATTGTATACACAGATGTACAGTTCGAAGACAGTGCGAAAGAGATGGGGGGGGGGGGGGGGGGAGGGGGACAGGGGGCGGGTGGAGGGGGGGGAGATAAAGAGGAGGTTGGAGAAAGTGACAGAGAGATATAAAGAGAAAGAATAACAGAAAGGGACAGACAGACAGACAGACAGACATATAGACAGACAGACATGCAGGCACCTTCCTCACAACTGACAACAGAACAAGAATCTGCTCCGAGTATGACAGACGAACCAAAGCACAGTTAGGTCAATCTACCGGAGCACAGATGGACTGGCTCCGGAGCTTAGGAAGCCTCGGAGCTCGACATGCCATTCACCTCTCGTGCTGGGCACGTTTGTGTCTCACTTCATGTCACCAGCGCAATACAGGGCGCACGCTTCCATACCGCCAGATAGACACAGTCGCTTGTGTGTGTGTGTGTGTGTGTGTGTGTGTGTGTGTGGTGTGTGGTGTGTGTGCGTGTGTATGTGTGTTAATGACACGCTGCCGAGCTATAAATGATCTGTTGCACTAGAAGCGATCTGCTGCACTATCAGTGATCTGCTGCACTATAAACGATCTGCTGCACTATCAATGATCTGCTGCACTATCAATGATCTGGTGCACTATAAATGATCTGGTGCACTAAAAACGATCTGCTGCACTATAAATGATCTGCTGCACTTTCAATGATCTGCTGCACTATAAATGATCTGCTGCACTATAAACGATCTGCTGAACTATCAATGATCTGCTGCACTATAAATAATCTGCTGCACTATAAACGTTCTGCTGCACTTTCAATGATCTGCTGCACTATAAATGATCTGCTGCACTATAAACGATCTGCTGCACTATAGATGATCTGCTGCACTATAAATGATCTGCGGCAGATGTGACGTTTCTGTTCCGAGTATAATCCAAGTGCTGTCGTTGAGTGTTTTCATTTACACACACACACACACACACACACACACACACACGACCGCACGCACGCACGCACACACACATGCGCACGCGCGCCCACGCTCGCCGCACTCAATCATACGCACGCACGTACGCAAATACACACACTCGAAGTTCAAGTTATCTTTCTATTTCTTGTCGCGTTTTGATCAAACATGAACTTTATAATCGAATGAAACAGTCAGTAGAAGTTAGAAACGAACAGTGAATAAAAAAAAAAAAGCAATAGTGTCATGAGTCGGCCGAATGTTCTCGTACATTTAGGCAAATTAAGGGTAGTTTTCCTGTTGTTGAGAGCAAGTTCCTTGGTTCTTCAAGTGTGCGAACTCAGGCATCACCAGAGGGGAATACCCCGAGTCGTATACTGAAGGAGGGGGAGTTACTGGGAAGTGTTTCGCATGTCCGAGGGATAGTGACAAGGAGTTGGCGACCTGCTGGTCCTGTGTAGAGGAGTGTCCAGTCGACCACTGGCTGGCTATTCACTGGGTTCTCCAGTGGGCCTGAAGGGAAGGCGACGTGTCAGGTGACCGTCACGGGTAGGTGACCGTCAGCCTGCAGGCAGAGTACAGCGACCATTCAGTCGTCCTTGTTCTGAGGAATGAATGGAAGGCTTCGGCCTATTGAGTGGTTTGCGCCTTGTTGTCTATAAGGTAGTAACTACTTGAAGCATCAGTCTTGGCTGGTAGAGAAGTCCAGGCTGTTAGTACAATGGGTAGCTTCAGGGAATCGAACATGAGCCTGAATAGGAGGTTATGCATTAACCACTTGGTACCCGAGTCTTTGATGGCGCTAGCAGCTGGGTGTGTGTGTATGTGTAGGTGACTAGTGATTCCATTGGTGGAATAAAAATAACTTGGGGATTTATTGGTACAAATCGTGTGATGTGTGTGTGCCAGTGATTCCATTGGTTGAGCCAGTTGAACTCGGGTTATCTCTTGTTTGAGAATGAATATAAGGTGCTTGGAAAACCAGGAAGTGTGTGACTCACTTAAGGGAAAGTGAACTCGCCCGTCTTGCTGAGGGCTCAAGAAAATACGCGTGAAGCAGAGGTTAGCTGTCACCTTGTTGTCTCCTGGGTGGGGACGTAAGACAGTGGAGGTTGCTGTAGCCTCGGAGCCGACGACGAGAAGAATTGTCTCCCGTGTGGGGACGGTCGACAGCAAGACGTGTCAGCCTGTTGGAGCCTAGACAGGGAGCTGCCAGACAACGGTGGGGTGTTTGCAGCCAGAGAAGACCTGTGGGAGAGGCCGACAGGAGCCCTTTCCGTGGAGAGGGCGAAGTACGGTGGAGTCCGGGAGACTCGGTGTGAGGGTGCGACTCAAGCTACGTTGCCGTGTCCCCCAACTGGGATTTGGCCAATCGGGAGGACAAAACAGTGTGGCAGCTTCAGCTCGTGGTCGTACAGTGGATGAGAGAAACTGACGGTCAACCAAGGAATGCTGGCAAGTTATGGACGTTTTATTTGCTCTTAAGGTTATAAGTATGCAAACAGAAAGTGGAATATTGTCTTTCCTGGCTAAGTAAGAATAACTGAAGAACAGGGGATGCGATTTATGAAATTGTCTGTATGCTGTTTACATTGTTGTATGATACAGATAGTTGTGTTGTGTAGTGACGGGTGGGGGCTCGGAGTCAAGCTGAATAAAAGTTGATTATTTCCTATGAAATGTTATTGGTTTCCCGTCACTTTTGTGCGGGCCCGATGTGAGTGACAGAGTGCGTGTGCCTATGCGAGAGCGCATTTTGGTTGTGAAAGCGTAAATACTTCTGTCTATAACCCCCTGCATCCCTGAATATGATAATCATATTTTAATAACGAGGGGGAGCGTCGGAGACCCGTCACAAATAGTATTAATTGATATTAATTTGTATGTATGTATAGAGGAAATCTTGACTGCAGGACTTGAAATAGGAGGAAAAAAGGGTCAAACTGACCTGAATGTGGTAGCGTCTAAGGTGAGATTTGCCCAAGGGTTCGAGCCCTAGGCCTTTTATAGGAAAAAAAAATCAGGAATGAAAAGTGAAGAGAGCAAAATCGAGACGAGTAAACTAAAAAACAGTGGAAGTGATCAAGAGGAAAAGGAAAGAAGAACAAGGTGAGCGATAATTTACAGGAGAAAGGGACGGTGAAAAAGTTGCCGTTTAAAAAAAAAAAAAGGGGGGGGGAGAGGAGAAGGAAAAGAAAGAGGGGAGGGGTGGTCGTAGTAATAAGAGAAGGGAAAAGGAGGGTGGGGGGTTTACCTAAAGATGAAGAGGGTGAAGTGTGTGTGGTGTGTGTTGTGTGTGTGTGGGGTGTGTGTGAGGTGTGATGTGTGGGGAGAGAAAGAATGACGAGTAGAGGAGATGGGGGGGGGGGGGGGGGGGGGACGGGGGGAGAGGGGATGGAGGAAAGAGAGACAGAGAGGAAGAGGAAGAGAGAGAAAAAGAGGGGAGGGAGAGAGGGAGAGGGGAGGAAGAGGGGAGTTGGGGAAGAGAAAAGAGAGAGAGAGGAGAGGAGAGAGGAGAGAGAGAGAGAGAGAGGAGAGAGAGAGAGAGAGAGACACTGACACTGACACTGACACTTGTTATTGACATTGGCCTAACTAGCCTTATGTCAAGGGGTGTACATTGTCTTCGAACTTATCAAAGGCGAAAGATAGAAATAATAATCAGAAAACCATAGCTTCACAAATGTAGAAAAATCTTTAAACACATATGTGAAAATACTGTGGCAGGGCACACACACACACACACACACACACCACACCACACACACACATCACACACACACCACGCACCACACACACGCACGCACGCACACACACACACATACACACACACGCGCGCGCGCGCGTGCGCGCGCGCGTGCGCCCACACATTCTCACTGACATACTTACAAAAGTGTGCGTACAAAACCACATTTCAGCGTCAAAATTTTGCGTCTCAGCTTATTCGTCCAGTTTTTTAAACAGGGCTGTGGACAGACCATCGTAAGAAATAAATAAATAGGTATTTACCTATTGATTTGTCGAAAACGTATTATGTTAATTACTTAGTTTCTTTTTTCTGATAGAACTGGCTTCTGCTATGAACTTCGCAAGTGACTGGAGCAATTCTTCATTTTCAATGCACAACAACCCACATAAGTCATTGCGGACTGCAACATTTGTTTTGAAAACTTTACATTTACTTCTTAAATCTTTTATACAATCACAATGAAACAGAAAATGTTCTTCATTCTCCTTGAATGCATGATGTTTATCTGAACAAAAGCTAGAGAGAGAGAGAGAGGAGAGAGAGAGAGAGAGAGAGAGGAGCGTGTGTGTGTATGTACCTGAAGGTGGGCACCAGGGGGACAGAAGCAGTGAAAAAAGAGAGGAGAAGAGAGAGGAGGGCCCGGGGCCACTAAGGGTCCATCACTCTGGTGTTGATGCCTGCAGGCTGGATGGTTCCCAAGGACCTTCAGGACCAGCTACCACATTCAGGTCAGTTTGACCCTTTTTCCTCCTATGTATGTATACATATGGCTGCCAACCTGGTGACATTTCGGTTGAGAAGACATACTACACCATAGGGCAAAATAGAAACGGCTTTTGGAAAAACCAAATGTCTAGACGAAGGCATTTCTTACCGGATGGTAAAATAGAAACTGCTTTTGTAAAACCAGTCGTCTAGACGAAATCACTCTTTATTATAATGCGAAATAGAAACCACTTTTGTAAAATCAAATGTCTAGATAAAAGCGAGCTTCACACACACGCACACACGCACACGCACACACACACACACACAACACACACCACACACTGACTGACTGACTGACTGAAACCATTTCTGTCAGATTAACATAGTGTTGTACTGACATTTAAAAACCTTAATAAATTAATGAGAAACGAAAATGATAAAATAACATCTGAATGACATAAGAACTATAAAAGAGAATTAACAGGGAAACATTTAACATTCATAACTAAAAATAATAAAATCAGAAATTGTAATAATAAAACAAATTACATCTTAACTGTGCTGAAAATCAAAACACTCTCTCTCTCTCTCTCTCTCTCTCTCTCTCTTCCCCTTTCTTCTCTCTCTCCTCTCTCTCTCTCAGAACACCAATTAGAAAAATAAATAAAGCACACACACACAAGCGCGCGCGCGCTGTAAAGAATAGCTAGGGCCGGTTTACCGTTTTCCTCTGCTGTATGTCACAAGGGACGCTACTCTTCGTATATTTGACCAGTTGCGTTTAACACCCTTGCTTCCCCTTGCACGAGTACAGACTTTGACTGTCCAATTCAAAATGAAAACAGATTCCGCCTCGCTGTTCTTACGTACCTCACCTCACCCCCCCACCACCCCCCTCCTCACCCCCTCCCCCCGCCCATTCCACTCACCCCAAGAGAAAATGAATTGGTCCTACCATTTACATTAAGAGACGGGGTGTAACACTTGCACACACTTTTTGGGTGTGGGACACTGTGTGTGTGTGTGGTGTGTGTGTGTGTGTGTGTGTGTGTGTGTGTTTCTTGTCAATCGTGCATAGTACAGTATATTGGGCAAGTCTAACTTCATCTGCGCAAGCGGTGTTGTGCACCTCTGTGTGTGTTATATGTGTGTGTTTGTTTGCGTGCATGTTCGGTGTGTGCTGCGCATGTTACTAAGATGGTGTACATGTTATATATCTGCGTCGGTACATATGAATATGCAGGCAGGTTTTAAGGAAACAGGTTGCGAACGTCTTTTAAAGAAGTGCGCACACGCTTACAAACACCCATCCACCCCCCACCCCCCACCCCACCCCCCCAACACCCTCACACACACACACACACACACACACACCACACACACACACACACACACACTACCATCACATCACATGTACACACGCATACACATAAACGTATATTTTTTCAACTTAAATTAAGTACTGCATCTCATCGTGGTAAGGAAGCTAATGAAAACAAATAGGGATAGCAACAACACAATTACGTATAATATTATATATATATATATATATATATATATATATCTGTCAATGATGTTAAAAAAGGAAGGTTAAAACTCAAGGTTAAAACTCGACAAATTTGTTTCTAGCGGCGTTGCGCTGATCATCAGGATGTTGCTCCCCAAGGGGTCGAGCACTTTTAAAAATCATTTTAGGCTCTTTGGTTATATATATATATATATATATTATTATAATATATAATATATATAATATATTATAATATATATATATATACACACACACACACACACACACACACACATACACACACACACACACACACACACACATCTGGCGCAGATCATTTATAGTGCAGCAGATCATTTGTAGCGCACAGATCATTCATAGCTCGCAGCGTGTCAATCACACACACACACACACACACACACACACACAAGCGGCTGTGTCTATCTGGCGGTATGGAAGCGTGCGCCCTGTATTGCGCAGGTGACATGAAGTGAGACACAAACGTGCCCAGCACGCGAGCGTTAATGGCATGTCGAGCTCCGAGGCTTACTAAGCTCCGGAGCCAGTCCATCTGTGCTCCGGTAGATTGACCTAACTGTTCTTTCGTCAGTTGTGAGGAAGGTGCCATGCATGTCTGTCTGTCTGTCTATCTGTCTCTTTCTTTTATTCTTTCTTTTTTTTATCTCTGTCACTTTCTCCATCCTCCTCTTCATCCACCTCCTATCTCTTTCGCACTGTGTTCGGACTGTACATCTGTGTGTACAATGATCAGCTTCTTATAAATCATGAAATATTTTCACAGGCACACAACACAGCACACACGCGCATGCATGCGCGCGCGCACACGAGCATACACACACACATAAATTAAGTCTTTTGGCTCTACAGGTGGGTCAGCACCACAGTGAAAATAACTGAATGAAATTCAGGTGTGCACTGGAGCACGGTGTTGTGTGGACTGACATGAGGCGTGGAGTGTTCGTTGGCGTTGCTATGGATCTTGGGGAGCTCTGGGACCTCGGTATTCATTTTCTGCTTCTTTTTTTTTTCGTGTTCCCTGGTAGGCGCTCGCATGCAGTTGCCAGCAGCTCTTAATTCTCCTTTCGCCTGTATTGATCAGGTTAGTGTGGGGTCACACACCGCAATGAACAATACGCTATAAAATTCTTATCCTTTCCAGGCATAGCATGTTCAATTTTTTTTTTCAACATTTCTTACGATGACCTCTCACAGTGGATACAAGCATGACCAACCCATTGTATGACACCTACTTCCAAGCCATATAATTCGCTTGTTGTCCCGTTTCATCGCAGCTTTCCCAAATAATCCCAACCTATGCTTGAAAAGGAGAGCGAGGGGCGGCGTGCGGCACTGTGGGTAGTCAAGCACTATTTGTCAGACTTCCAGAGTCAGTGCGATGTATGAACAGCTCCACAGGGGCACCGCTTGAAGACCGATGCGTCAGATCCGGCTGTTGTCATTCTACAAATTCCAGCATGGCGACATCAAGATCGACTCTGCACACGTTCCTCCTCGCAACACGCATCGCTGCGATACTCGAAACTCCACGAGCTGCAGTATCGCCATTGAGTCCCACTACAGGAACTACAGGAAGAATGGCTTCTTCCCACGCACTGGGAGAGAATGGAACGACCTTCCAGCTGCGGCAGTAACATCAAGCCTAGCTGGAGGGCTTCAAATCCTGGATATAACCCCCCTCCCCTTCTCCTCCCATTCCCAACCCCTCTCCTGCCCCCCCCCCCCCCCCCCCCCCCCCCCCCCCCCCCCCCCCCCCCCCGCCACACACACACACTCCCTTCAACGCTCTGCCGCACCTGTTGTCCGTCCCACCCACTATGGGGTAGGGTCTACCTTCGCCCGTCCTAGAGGCCTGAAATGTAGTGGGTGGCCCCAAGCCTTTCTTCCCTGTCCCTACCCACTTCAAGCTGATGACCAGGCAGCATCTTCATGCATATTTTGTTATTTCCGGACAGCCTTTTTAGAGTCAGAATCTTCAACTGGTTGAAGGCGGACATCAACGAAAGAAGAAGAACCTATTGACATTGTCCTGTGGGCTTGGAAGCCCATAGCATGTGTCTTCATGCGCATATGAAAACAGGCACAGATACAGGCTTGAGAACAATCTGTTCAAGACAAGACAAATCAAGGCAGGGCAAATTCTTTATCATCGAGGGTATAGATAAGCAAATTCATGCTTTTTGACATCAGCCCTCGCCCAAGAGGGGAACCCCCCCCCAAAAAAAAAAAAAAAACAATTGGCAAAATGAAAATTGAACAAACGACAAAACAAAAAATAAACAAACAAGAGACTGAAACACAAAAAATTTGAAACTACATAAAATGGAAATAACATCAACGAAACGCAACACACTTCCACTTTAACAATTACCACCCAGAAAACGCCCCTCCCCAGACACCCACCCAAACACTCGTACACTTTCGCAATCAAGCAACACACGAACATACATAGTGAGAGGCGGGCTGAAGAGGGGTGGGGTGGAGAGAAGCGGAGAGAGAGGGGGGGGATACGGAGAAAGAAAGAGCTAGAGAAAGAGAGAGAGAGAGAGAGAGAGAGAGAGAGAGAGAGAGAGAGAGAGAAAGAGAGAAGAAGAAGCAGGTGATGTGGGTGGAATGGACGGGGGGGGGGGGGGGGGGGGGGGAGAAAATACATGTAAAATACAAAGACAAACGGGGAAAATAAAAAGAGTCAAATAGACTTGAAAACACACAATACATCAAATAACGAAATGCAATTAAGCGATATCATCAATGTAAAACATGTATTCAGATATCTTAACCCATTATTGCTGTGCTTCAAATGACAAGTTGCAAGATTTTTCCCTCTAACACGGGCTTTTTTGTAATCGTTCAGTCTTATATTTCTATTTACTCAGTCTTCTAATTGATTTAGGAATCAACTGGTACAGGTTTTCTTTTAGACATATTTTTAACTTACTGAGCAGACATCCTTTTAAGCGCTCTTTGAAAATATTAAAACTTGAGATTTCTTTCAGAAATGGAGGCTGTCGCGGTCGCCAAGCCGGATGGCCCTACCACCCCTACCCACGCCTATCACACACAAGAGCAGACAACACAGCACACTAACACAGCTTTACAATCACGCATACTACTTTATTCCAGCATACATACTATGGCGCCACCACCAGCTATCACCACACCCACAAACCGCACACAGGTATCCCACTTCCCCGCTGGCCCACCCTACCCTGCTACAATGACCTGGGAGACACTAACCTATATGCCGTGCTGGCCACTACGTCCCTAAAGGAGGCAGCAGCTAACACCCCTAACCCTGCTGCCTATTGCTACATCCCCTTCCTACCCAAAATTGAAAACCCTGCTCCTCGGCACTGTCCGTGGCCCCTCGCAGGCTGACTCCTCCACGGAAGACCCTACTCCTCGGCGCTGTCCGTGGCCTCACGAAAGACGACTCCTCCGCGCAATGAACACGATACTCACACACACCACGGCCCCCTCTCAACGGGCCCGACTCTCGGAAGGAACCCCTCCTCCAAGGAAGGCTCCGCCGGAACTGAGGGTGAAGGAAGGCCTGGCGCAGCACCCCCTTACAAGGCGCCTGAACAGGGCGGTCCTTCCCTCCTGGGAAAGAGGAACAGGTGGCTGGAGAACTGCCTCGCAGACGGCAGACGGCCTGGGTGGACTCCCCCTCCCGGAAGAGCACAGGTAGCAGGAGGAGAACTGCCTCACAGACGGCAGACGGCCTGGGTGGACTCCCCCTCCCGGAAGAGCAGCAGGTAACAGGAAGCCGCCGCTCACCTGCCAGCACGCGGCAGCACGCTGCGTTGATCCGTCCCAGCCTCGGCACGGAAGCAGGATACCTGCTGAAACAACTGTAGGCCACTACTGTAGTGTCGCTACTATCTGAGTAACCAACGCACATAGCCTACTTGGTATGGTTTTTAACTCTCCATCTCCCTTTGCTTACTTCCCACTTGGGTACGAGAGTGACTCCTTAAATTTGAATACACCCCCCAACCCGTTACTCGCCTTGGGGTTATCAGACCCATTTCCTGCCAACCCTTACCACAGCAGTAAAGCAATATCTCCCTGAGCCAGTCCACGATATTACGCATGAAATTAGGCATCACACCCAAATTTCGGGACAGAAAAACAACCCAACCGACCCCAACGCAGACTTCATGGCCCCTTAGGAATGCTAAGTAGTCTAGGAAATAGGTGATTTCACAAGGAGATGTATTTACATAGTCATCAGGAGTAATAAATATCTCTCTACAAATCGATTTCCAGCTGGGTCAATGTTCACACAAGGGAATGGTCTCTCAGCCACAATCTCTCACATTCCTACCCCTCTTTGCACTATCAAGTACAATTGTATATGTACACACAACACCTATCATTGCGCCAGTCTCCTCGAAGGGTGTCATAAAAGACTTGCCTTCACGCGCATATCGCTCTCAACAAAACCTGGTGCGCTTGTTCACTCACACACACGTCAAAGATACAGTCTGCACGCGCACGACACCCGCGTCGAGAACCATGACTTAACGACAGTGAAAGGACACCAATATAACTTGAATGGTCACGACCTTACCCGCTATAAACCACTCACCCACAAACCGGCCTGGGCCCTACTGCCCAGTTAACCGATTCCAATGCTGTCCAGGGCAACTCCGAAATCATTACTCAACTCCAACGCACTACAACTATTTACAACTGAAAACTGAGCACAATCATCACCCTTTATGATTCACGCAGACACATCTGCACCTGACTCATTATGATCCTCAACAAAATGCAACCTCATATTACCCTCTTATTGAACCGACTGAAACTAACATGAGCTAGCCACAATCAATATCTGCCTCACCGTCCATCAATGGTTATTATATCGAACCCAAATTGTCTAGCCAAACTGTCCATTACAACCGAACTTGGGAACCACTATGTACACTACTTACAAGATAGACAGAAAAGAGGTGACAACACAACCAGCTGACAACAAATTTCAACCACGAAACCAAGACGACATCATACCAGACAACCAGTATACGCAACGAACACAATACCAACTAATCACAACATGAGACAACTACAGTACAACTCGACCAAAATACAAGACAAGACAACGAACCACAACACCACGAACATAACAGATCACCAACCTGGACAGACAGACGATCAACCACACCAGTTCTGCAACTGGCTGAAAGTGGCTGCCAACAAGGACGACACAGACTCGGCACAGGCCAAGGGCACACCAACCCGACGAGGACCTGGCCCTAAACTATGACTCGAAGTCACTCAACACGAACTAACGGCGCTCCCGCCGCAACTACAAGGAGCACGTCCACTCCGACGAACACCAGGGACCAAAGTGAAGCTACCCCAACGCATCCCGCCCTGGTCAGAATCAAGTGAGCTTCACTCACAACACAAAGCAACCATTGGTTTGAACAGTGTATCGCTTCGCAGAGCTCACACGCCCGACCAACGGACTAGTTGTTGCTCATGCAACAACACGACAATTTACAACACAACAACAACAGCCGATATCCTGCCCCGTCCTCTCTCGTGTAGAACCAAAGCAACAAAGGGTAACAGTCGGAAACGTAACCAACCTCCCGCTTCCACTCCTTCAATAAGTGTTAGACTGGAAGGCAAGAATATTGTATGTCCTACTCCCCCCCCCCACTAACCTTCCTACCTAACCCGAGGAACTTAGCCTAACCCCCACCTAACCAAAACCCCAACCTTACACACACTTATATATATATAATTATATATTTATATATATATATATATAATATATAAGAAGAGGAGAGAGAGAGGAGAGAGAGAGAGAGAGAGAGAGAGAGGAGAGAGAGAGGAGAGAGAGAGCACTTCATTTTAAAAATATTCTTAACCCGTTGAGCGCCTTTAGAGTCAGTCAGCTGACGTGGAAATAAAAGTGCTTTCCATGTGCCTATGGGCAGTCCCTGACGTCATGCATTTTTCTTGAGTTTTCATTCGTTACTATTTCTATCAACGGACTCAAATAGAGTTTGCGTAGAAAGCCTTATATGTCTGTAGTCTTAAAATAATATGTAAATGACCACACGTGAGGGGAAAGCCCATTTATTCTTATCACTGACTGGATGACCAGCCAGCACTTCGTGTCTCGCTTGCAAAGATGGCGGCGCAACCTTCGACAAGCCCAGCGACCAAATCAACGTATTTACACAGCTGAGCAGGCTCTGCTGATGATTTTTGACAAACACAATAATCTTTTATTCAACGACTAACTCGAGCATGAAGGTGAGATGATGATAGTGGTGAATTGCCGACCATATTCGTCAGTTATTGAGTAGGGCTCTGTGACCTCAGTGTGTTTCAGCTGACAGCGTCAGTCGAACGAGCCAGCCAAGTGTGTACTCTGCACAGCGTGCTGGTGTCCAGTGATGTGAAAATCAGTGCGAGAGGGGATCGTGGCCTGCTCGCGGCGTGACACGGTGCAGACGAAA
>CM031614.1:69172531-69175031 GCA_018398815.1 Conus ventricosus
TTTTGTCAGAAAATGGTTTTCGTGCTCACAACGTTCAACACACAACACCGAATTTTTAGTTTTCTGTTTCTTTCATTTTTTTCCCTTTTTTTCTGTTGCTGATGACAATTTTAGTGTTTGATGTTTTACAATGAATTCCTGTGGTTTGAGCTATTTCCTATAGAGAAAATAATTAAATATTAATTTTTTTCCCTGCGTGCTTATAAGAAAAAAAAAAGCCAACGGAGGTAGGTTTAATTGCCAAAAGCTTACTGCAGTGTTAATAAATTTCCTAACAACCTCCTTCGACAATTCTGGGGCCAGTGCTTCTGTTTTTGTTTTTGGATTTTTTTCTGTGCCGGTCAAATGGCTTTTCTGTTCATAATATGTGGAGAAAGCTTAGAGAAAAAAAACCCGACTAAATCATCTTATAAGCTACCAAAGCAAGAAAATCAAAGTAACATTTATGCCTGTGGGTAGCAGGTAGCGAACTGAACCAGATAAAATTACAATGTTGGAGAATTATGAGATTTCACAGAATACGCTATTAAACCGTTTCTCATTTTCGTGATTATTTCAACGCTCTTTTAATCGAGGAATGGCGTGGGTTAATCTAACGGAGAAACTGAAGTTTAATTCAGTATAAGTCGGCGTGTCTTCGTTCTTCCTCTGATGGCCGAATGTTTCGAATTCCCTCATATAAGCAAAAGCAGCATGGTTCAAGAGCGTTTTCATTTTCTGTGGCAATACTCTGGAATTCACTACCTTTCCATCTACGTCATGCCCCTTCCTTCCCGATTTTCAAGTCTGCACTTAAAACGTATCTGTTCAAATGCCAGTTGCAGAATACCAACTGAAAAATGACTACATTACTACATGTCACTTGCACACTTTGGTCGTGTACGAATGAACTGTTCACCGTGGTATATACCGTGTTTATGTATGCGACATTATGTCCCAGTGTGTGTGTGTGTGTGTGTGTGTGTGTGTGTGTGTGTGTGTGTGTGTGTGTGTGTGTGTGTGTGTGTGTGTGCGCGTGCGTGTGTGTGTGTGTGCACGTGTGCGTGCATGTGTGCACGTGTGTGCACGTGTGTGTGTGTGTGTGTGTGTGTGTGTGTGTGTGTGTGTGTGTGTGTGTGTGTGTGTGTGTTTAAGACTCGTGAACGTAGAAGTGTGTGTGTGTGTGTGTGTGTGTGTGTGTGTGTGTGTGTGTGTGTGTATGTGTGTGTGTGTGTGTGTGTGTGTGTGTGTGTGTGTGTGTGTGTGTGTGTGTGTGTGTTTAAGACTCGTGAACGTAGAAGTGTGTGTGTGTGTGTGTGTGTGTGTGTGTGTGTGTGTGTGTGTTCAGAAGTTGATTTGTTGAAGCCTGTAAAGCGCCCTGTAACCTACGTTGTTAGGATGAGCGCGACAGAAACTGTCCTCGTTATTCTTCTTATGATTAATCGGCTGTCAGAGACCAGGCCGTGCGGGCCTATTTGCTCAGCGCACCACCTTGGTGGTGTTGGGGACTCTGAGGCTGTCAGGCTGAGGCTACTACACGCTTGAGTTGCTGCGTGTTGCCACGTCAAAGGCCTTCTTCATCTTGACGCTTGGTCGACTGCTGAAGTGTCTCTGTAAGTAGTTCTGCCTCCATGTTTATCTAGACCTGTTAGTTCTTGGGTAATAATTTCGGTTTACATGATTTGTGTTGTGAGGGGAATACGTTCAACAGTTAGGTATAATGTTTAGCTCATTGCCACGGTAGAAATTGTTTCCGTCGCTGTTGTTGCAGGAAAATGTTAATGTAAACGTTTCAGTCAGACAACTAGGTTTTGCGATTGTAAACGGCAATAATTCATGTCCTAACTATATTGGCGCGAGAGAAACTACTTTCCCAATCGCTGTGCTTTGATGAATGTCATAATTTCACGCCTGTGGCGAAAGTGGAAAGAATGAACACGTTTTGCAACGTTTCTTTAACCGTTCAGGATGATATATCCAAATGATAGATGTTCTGACCTAAACTGTCAAACCATTTTGCCTCGCACTAGTCACTGCTCTAGCCAGTGGTGAGTGTTGAAATTTCACTACACCTTTACGAGTCAACAAGACGAACTGCCGCCACTGGTCAACTGAAGGCCGTGTGACTGCCAGTGTTTATGTCAACAGGCTGCATCGCCTTGAACGCCTGGAAATGCCGATGCTACTCACCACCAGTCACAGAATGCTGCTGGTTGATTTCTGGGGATACAACTACCGGCTGAATACCATCAACGATTCGTTTTGTGACTTCTAGCCTTTAGTATCCTCTTATCTTCCTTGCGAATGACCGAAAGAGTCAGATTCAGACACAAAAGTCAATGCGCGCGACGAGAACCATGGTCACTTGATTCAAAATGTCAATTTTCTTGTACGTTCTCTTTCAATCAAGGGTCACAGGGAATTTCATAAGAAAATACTATGATGGACACACTTCTGAATTTGCATAAGGGATTACAAAACCACACTTGCAGTATGCTAAAGCTACTTAGTGTCTATGTTT
>CM031614.1:69185031-69187531 GCA_018398815.1 Conus ventricosus
ACGCAGAGCAGTGCTGATTCCGCTCTGGTGGGTGGCCTGAGGGCTGGTTTGATATTATTTGCCCATTACACACGGCCAGTGCTACTGCAGTGGCAGAACGAGTAGGGGCTGGTGTGTGCTGTGGTTATGGAAGTGCAGCACGGAAACTGATGGGTAGAAACTTGAAAAGTGTTAACGGAACACGGGGATGTTGATGGCGTTCAGCGAATGGTGAATTCGGACATTTCAGTTTTTAATTAAGAGAAAGAGCGAATAAGAAATGAAGGAAAAAGCGAAAAGAACCCAGATTGATTCATTGTGTTTTTTTGTTTACAATCAGCGTCTTCATCGATGCAAGCAGGTAATCGTTGTCTGTTTAAGGTCTATGTAACTTAGAACTGAGATTTTATTAAAAAAAAGGTATCGCGTCTGTTTTAGGGTGCTTTACAATAATGTAAGTACTGTTAATCACATACTTTGACTGTTTCTGTATCGTCAGTTATGACAGTCAACGCTGTACAACATGTACAAATATTCTTTCTCACCTTGAAAATTTTCTGTGTGCTCATTAGTGATGTTCAACGCTGTACAATTTGTAAACATATTTCTCACTTTGAAAAGTTTCTGTTACCTCAGTGATTATCTTCAACGCTGTACAACACGTAAAAATATTATTTCTCACCTTGAAATTTTTCTGCTTCTTTATAAGTGATATTCAACGCTGTACAACACTTATAAATACTCTTTCTCGTCTTGAAAAGTTGGATTCCTCGGTGGTGACAATCAACGCTGTACAACATGGATAACATTGTTATTTCTAACCTTAAAAAAAGTAAGATTTGCTCTGTAAGGGTCATTTACGGAAAAGAGGTTTGCAACAACAACAACAACAACAACAACAACAACAACAACAACAACAACAACAAAACAACAACAACAACAACAACAACAACAACAACAACACAACAAAAAGAAAAACAAAAGAAGAAAACAGACAAATAAACAAATAAAAAAAAACAGGAAAAAATCAACAAAATAAAAATGGAGAAGAACCCACCCCTTTTCTTTTTCTACTATATCCTTTATGTTCGTTTCTTTCTTCTCCTTTTTCGTTTTTTGTTCCGTTCTGTTTTGTTCTGTATTTCAGATCACCCTATGTAGAAATCCCTTCAACAGTTTAAACTCTCGGCAAACGTTTGACTCTCCTATACTTAGAGTTCACTAGAGCAGGGCAGGAAACTGGAGAAAAAAAAGCTAAAAAGGTCTGATGTAAAGCGAGTCATGCTGCTTAATACTTAGCCATCTCTCATGTCATGTTCAGATTTTCTTTAAAACAATTAGAAGCAATTATACTCAAATGAATGATTGTGCACAAATAGCGATATCATGATTCATCATTCATTTATGCCCATCGCTCCCGGTGGAGCATAGGCCATCGACGACCCTTCGCCATCGCACTTGTTCTGGGCTGTTCTAGTCATTCCAGTCCAGTTGGTCCCTTGTTGTTTCAACTCCGCCTCAGTGTCTCGCCTCCGGCTGTTGCGAGGCCGGCCTCTCTTCCTCTTTCCCTGCGGGTTCCAGGTCAGGGCTTGGCGTGTGGTGCTGGATGCTGGCTTCCTGAGGGTGTGTCCGATCCAGCCCCACTTCCTTCGCAGTATCTGCTTGGCCACTGGTTCCTGTCCCGCTCTCTCCCACAGATCTTCGTTTCGGATCTTGTCCTGCCATCGGATTTTATAGATGCGCCTCAGACAAGTGCTGAAGAATGTCTGAATCTTTTGTTGTATCGTCTGTGTTGTCCGCCATGTCTCGCATCCGTAGAGCAGAATTGATTTCACATTGGAGTTTCAGATGCGGAGTTTGGTTCTTAGATATCATGATTAACAAGAGGATTTAGCGTTCACCTATTACGAAATACATGCTGGTGTGCTATCAAACAGATGGCGTGTTGTTGTAGATGTTGTTGTGTGTGTGTGTGTGTGTGTGTGTGTGTGTGTGTGTGTGTGTGTGTGTGTGTGTGTGTGTGTGTGTGTGTGTGTGTGTGTGTGTGTGTGTGTGTGTGTGTGTACATAATTTCATTTGTTTTGGCTTGTTTGTTTGTTTGTTTTCAGCCTGGAGCAAAAGGTGATGCAACACAGACGAGGAAGCAACGTGGTTCAGAAGTTGTGTTCTTTTTGTGCCGGTGTCCGGGGCCTTCATACGTCCCCACTGACGTCACGAGCCATGGTGGTCCTCTTGGCATCGCGTTCGCCTTCTCCCTCTCGTTCCACTCTCTCATTGTGCTCTTACCCTACCACCTGATTCACGTGGGGTGAGCTTTGTCCACTTGGTCAATGTGTTCTTTCACAAAAAGTCGATGGAACAGGAACAGTATTTTGTTTTAGCGAGCTGGAATTTCTTGATGTGTATTGCAGGCATTCTCCTGTTCTTGTTAGTCTCATTGTCTGTCTCTGTGTCTGTCTCCTATTTACGTGGCTGGCTGTTTGGGCACTGCACATCACAGCTGACAGTGTCAACATCTGAA
>CM031614.1:69192531-69195031 GCA_018398815.1 Conus ventricosus
CAGGCTTCGCGACTTAACATTTAGTGTCATTAGTAGTGATCAAAGTAGATGGCGTCTTGTGCGTGTGGTGAAAAACAGTTATCACGAAATGCCTCGTCAGCAGTGCAGTGTCTCCTCCAATGGGTGACCTTATGACGATCAGACAGTGATTGTTTCCTGTGTATTGTTGCAGTCGAATGGGACAGCATGAGCGGGTAAGCAGTAGCACCACTGAAGGCGTGAGTGATGAGACAGTAGAACACAGAACATAATATTCACACTTCAAAATAAAAGGAAAGCGCATTTTCTTGCTTGTCGTGGTGGCAGCGAGAGTAACGTCTCGGTAGGCATGGGCTCTTTAGGAGATGTTGTTCACCGAAAGATCTAGTTCAGGATATGTTCCAGGCCAATTCAGGGTTTCTTTATATCTAGACTCTGTGAGCCTGCGAGCGGAAGGAATGGATCACTAACTGTTCACTTCAAGTGTGTTAAAGAGTTAGTTGCATGTGTGTGTGTGTGTGTGTGTGTGTGTGTGTGTGTGTGTGTGTGGTGTGTGTGTGTGTGTGTGTGTGTGTGTGTGTGGTGTGTGTGTGTGGTGTGTGTGTGTGTGTGTGTGCCCAGTTTAAAGCTTGTCACCATTGTTCCTTTTTAGTTTACTCAAATGTAATATTACATATTTCTTTCAGGTTTTTCTTTTCAACTATTCGCAATGGCCACTGTAAGTTTGTGGTGAGCTTTCCCCATCAATACATGTGATCGAAAAAGCGCGCCATAAACCCACAGACAAATGGTATTAATATCCCACACAGCCATGTGGAGTTTAACAGCTCTCCAAGTCATATCATCAGCACCAGTATCACAATGGCCTTGCAGACAAAAGGCTTACATATTGTTTCTGTGATATTGAATGTCAGCAGGTTGAATGACAGATGCTTAGTAAAGATATGTTATGAGGAAATCTAATATAGGCCAATGAAACGTGTGCAACGAGGGGTAGGTTTCCTGCTGTCATCATAATCCCATTTCTTGCGTTAACTATTCTCTGTCTCTGTCTGTCTGTCTGTCTGTCTGTCTTCTGTCTCTCTCTCTCTCTCTCTCTCTCTCTCTCTCTCTCTCTCTCTCTCTCTCTCTCTCTCTCTCTGTCTATGTGTCTGTCTGTCTCTCTCTGTCTGTCTGTCTATCTGTCTGTCTGTCTCTGACTCTCTGTAAATGTTTCTAACAGTTGAGTGAGCCAATCCAAACGTATTTTGATGAGTAAGCCAGCACCAACAGGTACTTTCTTTTTTTCAATGATATATTAGTCACCCCAAAATGAAAACAACAACAACAACAACACAACCAACCGACCAAACAAAAATATCCACACACAACACACGCACACACCACAGCACGCACGCACGCACGCACGCACGCACGCAACACCACACCACACCACACCACACACACACACACACACACACCATAGCTTCAACACACACAGTTCCACCATCATGCTCATGAGTGCATAATTATTGCTTTAGATTTCGGGAGCAGGGAGGGGGAGGGGAGGGGGAATAGCAATTGGGAGTGGGGGCAGAGGAGGGGGGGCAGAGGGAGCAGGGGGAGGGGGGGGGTGCAGAGAGGGGGGTGGGGGGAGTAAAGGGAAGTCTTGATCTATGATTACGCTTGTCAAATTATATATTCATAACGGCATGTGGACAGCTTACTAAAGTTCTGCCTTCTATATTACGATTAACTGTTACATAAAATGACTATAATGTAATGTAATGGCTGAGCAAGTCTGTATGGTTAATAAGAGAACTAAGTTTACATAAAGTCTATTATTAAGTACTGTACTAAATATTGACATTGCGTATGTGTTACATGATCAACCCCATGTATAGTAAGAATGATGACACATTTGTGTGCAAACCTTGTTCAACGGGGAAAAAAAAGGGAATAAAAAAAATATATATACCCAAAGGTTTACCCAGGATGAGTCTTTTTCTGCCAATTTGACAATGATATTTTTGTGGTTTTAATTGTGTGTGTGTGTGCGTGTGTGTGTGTGTGTGTGTGTGTGTTGTGTGTGTGTGTGTGTGTGTGGTGTGTGTGTGTGTGTGTGTGTGTGTGTGTCCGCGCGCGCGCGCGGGTACACATAAGTTCATGCGTGAAGAGGGTAAAACAAGCGTTTAATGATGGAAAAGATACTGTATGACCTGGGAAATGTTACTACCTGTATTGATCGGACAAGGATTATTCTTTAAAAAGAAAAGAAAGAATAACCGAACCAAACCAAACCAAAAATAAAACCAACCTTAAAGGCGTGAGGCAGGGAGACTACCGCGTTAATCACGCCCCCGGCGTCGGGGTTCTGTCCTTGTCGTTAGGGCCTGTGCCTTAACCTGATGCTGGGGCTGTATTCTGGAGGCTTTCTGTCTGTTCCTTGTCGTTAGGGTCCTGTGCCTATAACCTGATGCTGGGCTGTTTTTCTGGAGGCGTCTTGTCTGTTCCTTGTCGTTAGGGTCCTGTGCCTATAAAC
>CM031614.1:69200031-69210031 GCA_018398815.1 Conus ventricosus
AAAATGTAGACGTGCGACACGGATGTACAGAAACACGGACAGTGACCTTGTCACTCCGAAGGGTGCACTGGGTGAACCTGTAAAAACCGGTTTTTTGAGAGGTCAGGGGCGGGGGGGAAGCGAAACGTTTAGTTCTACTTGTAAACATGTTGCTTCTGTATGTGATACTGATTGTATGAATGAATTTGATTTACCTTGTGTGTGATGAAAGATGATCTGTTTGACGGAAAAGAGAAAGAGCAAATATCTTTATCTAATACTAAGCATTGTTTGTTGATTAATGGTTTTGCTATGGAAAATTGTGATCAGGGGGCATCGAAAAAGTATGATTGTAATACCTCTGCGAATGACAATAGCTCAAATGGTAACAAGGGGGCATCTCAAAACAAAGATATTGTTAGTCATGTACATCGTGATTGTTCCCATTTTGACGAGGGTAAATCCCGAAGAGAGACTTTGATATTTTTACAGACGTTGACTGTTTTGGAAACCAGCTTGGTAAAAACCTGTCTCTACAGAAAAAAGATAAATGTACAACTCCAGAGACAATGTCACAGAGTGTCTCTATTAATTTATGTACGCATAATAGAGGGGATGATGTATATTCAAATAACAAAACAGATATAAAACATATTTCCTTCTTACATTGGAATATTAATGGTCTTCTTTCCAAACTTACTTGTCAAGATTTCCTTTCTTTTTTGTCTAAATTTGACTTTGTATGCTTGGTTGAGACATTCGTAGAACATGTGCAGTTGTGTGTTTTCACTGGATACACAGTATTCAGCAAACCTGCTATTAAATTTAGTAAGCAAGGCAGGCATTCAGGGGGAATAATTTGTCTAATAAAAAATGAATTTTTGTCATTTATCCGTGCAATCAAAGTGAACCATTCCAATATAATTGTATTTCTAATCGACAAATGTTTATTTGGTGTTACAGAAGATGTTTTGTATGTGTGTTCCTATGTGCCACCAGAAGGTTCACCTTACTATGTACACTTTGACATTGACAATGGTATTAACCTACTGGAAGAATGTATTTTTGATTGCATGCTTGAATATAACGATGCTTATGTAATGATTTCTGGTGATCTGAACAGTAGAACAGCAAGTGTTTCGCTAGACATACTAAATGACAGTGATGATTATGGTGTCAATGTTGGTAGTCATTCGGAGTCTTCTACCAGAAGATCAGCTGACAATGTGCTTAACAGTTATGGAAAACATTTGTTAAATATGTGTACTGCAATTGGTTTATATATTCTTAATGGTTTATGCGATGCAAATTTTGATGGAAGTTATACCTATATATCTGATTCAGGAAATAGTGTCAACGAATTATTTTTTACTGTCTAAGGGTTTTTTTCCCTTCATTGTCTCTTCTTGCAAATAATAGTTTCAGAAAGATTAGAATCTGATCATTTACCTGTTGAGCTACACTTCAACTTTGCTGAGGAAAATGCTAATTCTGAAGATACCGATAAAAGAAATGAGTTCATAGAAAAATATGTGTGGAACTGTGATCTGGAACAGTCATATGTAAGTGCACTTTATTCCGCAGGGGGGTGGCATTACTAGATCATGCTACTTATCTAATCAGTCATAACTGTACTGATGCCTTAAAATGTGTTTAATGAGTATATAAAAAAAACTCTGGAGGCTGTATGAAAAAGAAAATATACTTAAATGCAACTGACAAAAACAGCGATTGGTACGATAAGGAATGTAAAGATAATAAATCAGTTGCAAGGACATTACTGAAAATATGTCAAATTCCAAAGTACGAGAAGATAGTGATTCCTATTGTAGAGCTAGACGAGAATACAAAAACCTGTTAAGAAGAAAGGAAAAAGAATATAATGAGTCATTAACTGAAAAGCTAGTTGCCTCTGTGCACAATCAGAAAGAGTTCTGGGACAATGTTAAAAGAATCTCCAATAAAAGAAACCTACCACGTAATAACCTAACAACTAGTGACTGGTTTAAACACTTCCAAAATTTGCTCGAAAGAGGAGACAATTGTTTAGCACAAAATGATGAAGGGATGTTTGATGATGAAAATGAACAGGATGAAGTACTTAATTCAATTAATCGGCCTATATCAAAGGAAGAAGTTATATTAGCATTACGTAGATTAAAGAATAATAAGGCCGCTGGGCCAGATGGTATAGTTGGGGAAATGTTGAAAGTGTCTGGGAATCGTGTCATTGAATTTCTTGTGAAATTATTTAATACACTATTTGACAAGGTATATATCCAGAGACGTGGACGGAGTCTATTGTAATCCCTCTTTTCAAAGAAGGTGATATAAATGACCCAGGTAACTACAGAGGTATCTCAATTTGTGACGCAAGTAGTAAGATCTAGAGCACAGTTATAAACAATAGACTCCAAGAGTATATTGAAGAACATAATCTTACAGGCGAATACCAAGCAGGGTTTAAAAGAGGATATTCTACAACTGATCATATGTTTACATTATTAGCTATGGTACAGAAACAGTTCTCCTTTAATCGTAAATTATATGTTGCGTTTGTTGACTTTAGATAGAAATATATTATGGCCTATTCTAGTAAAAAATTGAATTAAAGGCAAGCTATTTAGATGTCTTCATAGTATGTACACAAATGTAAAAGCTAGAATTCGGTGTGGAGCAAAATTGACAGATTATATCAACTGCACTTGTGGGGTAAAACAAGGTGATGTGACTAGCCCTGTGTTGTTTTCATTATTCATAAATGAGTTGGCCTTAGAAGTGATCAGAAAAGGGAGACATGGTGCTACATTTACCCATGATTATTTTGAATTATTTATTCTATTATTAGCAGATGATATAGCGTTAATAGCTGAAACTGTTATTGGTCTACAGACACAACTAGATAGTTTGTATAAGGCAGCATCAACACTACATTTGAATGTGAACATGAATAAAACGGCGGGGTAATCAAAAACGGTCACACACGTAATGTTCTCATCCCCAGCTGATACATTTGTGCCGTAGTGTTCAAATGCTTCGGCTGTTCGGATGATCCCTGGAGTCTTTTAGCCAGGGTACGACAACAACAACAACAACAATAAAACTAATGTAGTTGTATTTAGAAAAGGCGGATACTTGGCAGCAAGAGAAAGATGGACTTACAATGGGGCCGCACTATCAGTTGTGAAAAAATATAAGTATCTTGGAATTTGTTTCTCCACAAGACTGAGTTTTTCAGTTGCATGCCAGGATTTGGTGAGCAGAGCTAAAAATGCATTGATGTGTATTCTAAAGAAACTGTATAGACTGAAATGCAATTCTCTTAGTTTATTTTTGAAACTATTTGACACACAAATTCAGCCAATGGTTATGTACGGTGCTGAGTTATGGGGTCTAGATAATGCTGCTCTTCACTGTGAAAAAATACATTTATTTGCCCTTAAAAATTTTTTAGGGGTTGCAATAAGAACACCAAACGATCTAGTATATGGGGAAACAAATCGATATCCAATATATATCAACTCAGTAGTTAAATGTGTTCGATTTTGGCTAAAACTTACTCGAATGGATGAGTCAAGGCTACCACGCAAAGCCTATAGGATGCTGCTAGATTTAGATTCACGCGACAAAAGAAACTGGGCTTCAAACATCCGCTGTAAACTGTTTACATTTGGATATCGTTTTGTTTGGACAAATCAAGGTGTAGAAGAAACAAATGCTTTTTTGTATGATTTTAAAGAAAGATTAATTTCATGTAGATGGCAGGAATGGGATGATCATATTAAGAATAGCGATAGATTTAGTGTATACAGAACATTTTGTACAGTACCTGATGTGAAAATTCATTTGTTGTTAAATTTAGATAGACATCTGAAAGTTTGTGTGACTAAGTTCAGACTTGGGGTAACAGATATTGCTCAGCATTACTACCAATATCGACCCCATGATGAGAATGATTTAATTTGCCCACTGTGTAAAAACGGTAAAGAGGATGAGGTTCATTTTGTCTTATGTTGTCCAGCACTAAATAACTTAAGACAACAATACATTCCTGCAAAGTTTTATAGATTTCCAAACCTATTTCGACTAAGTTTACTTTTGGCATGCAAATGTGAAAGAACAGTTAGAAATTTATCAATTTACTTGTTCAAAGCATTTCAGTTGCGTGAGATTGCCATTTCGTAAAATATTGTTCTGACTTTATAATGAGTATAGAAATGTTTGTGTGAAATGAGTGTTCAATTACTCCCCTTCATTAGGGGCAATGGCCTAAATATGAATTAAACATCTGAATCTGAATCTCTCTCTCTCTCTCTCTCCTCTAGTGATCACAACATGCCCCTTTTGTCCAGTGGAAGAAACAGAAATACATTTCCTAGCAATCTGTCCAAACTACAGACAATTAAGAGAAAAATACATATTTAAATATGTTAGAAACTTGAACACAATTAGACTAGAAAATTTACTACAAAATGATGACATAGATATTACACGCGATATCGCAATGTATATCTTTTATGCGCTCAAATCCAGAGTAAATCTATTATAAGAAAATAAAATACCAAGAGGGCTGGCAATGTTACCTAAACATATCACAAGAATTAGAAAAACGAAATATAATCATGATACAGACGAGAATGGAAGATAGACCTGGAAGAAGAATGATAGAATTTGTGTAAAAGAATGAGGGAAAATGATAAACTATGCACGAAAGAGAGACTGGAATGACTAAGAACTGAGAGAGACTGGCCAAATGCACATAAGAGAAATGTCTGAAAAAGGATGAAAAGTTCTTGCATATGCATATATACTTTATACAAGTGCGCAACGACGGGAAGGTGGGACCATGATAATAGAAGGATGAAAGTAATGTAGAGACGTATGTTGGATGAATATGTGTAACAGGTGTTATGTATAAGTAGACATGGATTAGAAGACAGGAAAACATAGACAATATACAATAATACAATCATTATGATAAATGTGACTAGATGTTATATGCGACCCCCTTTGATGCTAGAATACTTTGATAAGTATAAAGTACAAATAAAAGGATTAGGCTATGTTTGCACACAGGAAGTATGTTGTAAACACATGAATAAACTGAATAGGATATATTATGTGGTACAATGCTTATAATACAAATGTCTAGGGAGACGAGCACGAAGCATTGCAGACAGGGTGGATCAGTTCCTTGGATGGGTGGATGAATGAGGACACAGGGTACCCTGTCCCCCATGCGCCGACAGTCGGCGGCGGAAAGAAGCAGAAGATTCGAAGCACTCTTTTCAAGCTGCCTGTCGTCCTCTTTAAAGCCTAGTCCGCCTCGCGTCGTCTGACTTCCATCGCCATCAACGACCCACGACTCGGGCGGTAATTTGTGAGTTCGCAGCATCGGGTCACTGCTTGGTGATCAGTTTGGCGTGAAGAAATGCAACGAAAACTGACCTCTTCTGTCTGTCTGTCTGTCTGTCTGTCTGTCTTCTCTCTCTCCTCTCTCTCTCTCTCTCTCTCTCTCTCTCCTCAGACACACAGACACACACACACACGCATGCACGCACGCGCACGCACGCACGCACGCACGCACGCACGCACGCACGCACGCACGCACGCACCACACACACACACACACACACACACACACACACACACACACACACACATACACATAATCTCTCTCAGTGACACCTGTGTGTGTGTGTGTGTGTGTGTGTGTGTGTGTGTGTGTGTGTGTGTGTGTGTGGTGTGTGTGACAGAGACAGACAGAGAGAGAAAGAGAGGGTTTGAGTCCAATTGTGCATCTCGCAGATGGAGAAATGAAAAACGTTTATGTCTGCATGTTCTGATTTAACTCTTTTGAAACGTACACACGATTTGTTGAATTTTGAACCGAAACAGTTTTTCTCAGGCAGTACGATTTTGACATGAAAAAATATACATCACTTATGTAGTTGCTTTCTGCCAAAATCGTGTATTTGTCAGGCGTACCAGTTTTACACATATGAACAGTAACTGAATATGCAACAAAAATGGAACATCTTCATTTGTTTGGTTTTTACCATTCAAAGCAACTCCATCAGATTTCATGCAAAAAGTATATCTTATAAATTCAAGAAAAACTGCTTTGTCTTTACACTCAACAGCTTAGCAATTTGTTATAAAATAAATGACACCAAAAGGAATCACTATTGAAAAGTTCATAGTATTTTGTAGCAAACAATTAAAGTAAGAATATTTCGACATTTAGTTTAATTTAACTCAAAAGAGGCATTTTCCAGATGTACGGATTTTGCTCCAAGCCATCGATTATTTGTCCGTCGTCAATGATTAGCAAAAGAAAAAGAAAAGGCCATGTCGTTCAGACAAGAAAAAACATCCATCCGCAGACATGAACACACCACGCACGCACGCACGCACGCACCACGCACGCACGCACGCACGCACGCACGCACGCACGCACGCACGCACGCACAGCACCACCACACACACACACACACACACACACACACACACACACACACACACACACACGGGGTTCACTTTCTTTTTCTCCGTGTGTAATTATCTGACGGATGTGATCAACAGACTTTCTATTGCAATAATAAATAAGTAACTACTGTTGTCATAACTTGCTATGTTTTCGACACGCGATCATTAAATTAGAGTAATCACCGGTAACATTCATATTGCAGTTTAGTCTTTACCAGCCGTTCATGTCTTTCAAAGCCATATTTTCCGCCCATCTGAATAGGCAGGCTGTAATTACTACATCTTGATCTGATGAGTTTGAATACATGTAAGAAGAGTGTTTATATAGGGCTCTCTTCGTAATTAACTTTTACACAGGCTGTAATGAGATAATGTACTGCTGACTTGTAAAGTTTCCATCATAACCGTCTGCAAATATCTTATAATGATTCTTGAAATTGTTTCAAAATGCTTCCGTACGAACAGAAAAGAAAAATATTGCGTCTAAACGCAGAAGTATCCATCCAAAGTGAAAATTAACCTGACAAACGCAAATCACGGGAAATGGCATATACGCCAGACATTTGACTTATTCAGAAAGGTACACGTTTCCGAAAATGTGTATCTTTCTGAATAACTTCAATGTCTGGAGATTGAATGTCCTGTCCTGTCCGACAGTCTGGAGTTTGAATGTCCTGTCCGACAGTCTGGAGTTTGAATGTCCTGTCCGACAGTCTGGAATTTGAATGTCCTGTCCGACAGTCTGGAGTTTGAATGTCCTGTCCGACAGTCTGGAGTTCGAATGTCCTGTCCTGTCCGACAGTCTGGAGTTTGAATGTCCTGTACGACAGTCTGGAGAGTAGTAAGGTGAGGGACTTAGTCCCCCACCTTACTACTCTGGAGAGTGAATGTCCTGTCCGACAGTCTGGAGAGTGAATGTCCTGTCCTGTCCGACGGTCGAGAGTTCGATGCCCCCGTGGTGTTGGAATTTTATGGCTCGGAAATCTAGTCCCTCCATCCAGCAGTGAATGGGCACCTGATTCAGTCCCTCCACCCAGCAGTGAATGGGCACCTGATTCAGTCCCTCCACCCAGCAGTGAATGGGCACCTGATTCAGTCCCTCCACTCAGCAGTGAATGGGCACCTGATTCAGTCCCTCCACCCAGCAGTGAATGGGCACCTGATTCAGTCCCGCCACCCAGCAGTGAATGAACACCTGATTCAGTCCCTCCACCCAGCAGTGAATGGGCACCTGATTCAGTCCCTCCACCCAGCAGTGAATGGGCACCTGATTCAGTCCCTCCACCCAGCAGTGAATGAACACCTGATTCAGTCCCTCCACCCAGCAGTGAATGGGCACCTGATTCAGTCCCTCCACCCAGCAGTGAATGGGCACCTGATTCAGTCCCTCCACCCAGCAGTGAATGGGCACCTGATTCAGTCCCTCCACCCAGCAGTGAATGAACACCTGATTCAGTCCCTCCACCCAGCAGTGAATGGGCACCTGATTCAGTCCCTCCACCCAGCAGTGAATGGGCACCTGATTCAGTCCCTCCACCCAGCAGTGAATGGGCACCTGATTCAGTCCCTCCTTCCAGCAGTGAATGGGCACCTGATTCAGTCCCTCCACCCAGCAGTGAATGAACACCTGATTCAGTCCCTCCACCCAGCAGTGAATGAACACCTGATTCAGTCCCTCCACCCAGCAGTGAATGAACACCTGATTCAGTCCCTCCACCCAGCAGTGAATGGGCACCTGATTCAGTCCCTCCACCCAGCAGTGCAGGGCACCTGATTCAGTCCCTCCACCCAGCAGTGAATGAACACCTGATTCAGTCCCTCCACCCAGCAGTGAATGAACACCTGATTCAGTCCCTCCACCCAGCAGTGAATGGGCACCTGATTCAGTCCCTCCACCCAGCAGTGAATGGGCACTTGATTCAGTCCCCTCACCTCGCAGTGAATGGGCACTTGATTCAGTCCCTCCACCCAGCAGTGAATGGGCACCTGATTCAGTCCCTCCACTCAGCAGTGAATGGGTACCTGATTCAGTCCCTCCACCTCGCAGTGAATGGGCACCTGATTCAGTCCCTCCACTCAGCAGTGAATGAACACCTGATTCAGTCAGCAGTGAATGAACACCTGATTCAGTCAGCAGTGAATGGGCACCTGATTCAGTCCCTCCACCCAGCAGTGAATGAACACCTGGTTCAGTCAGCAGTGAATGAACACCTGATTCAGTCAGCAGTGAATGAACACCTGATTCAGTCCCTCCACCTCGCAGTGAATGGGCACCTGATTCAGTCCCTCCACTCAGCAGTGAATGGGCACCTGATTCAGTCCCTCCACTCAGCAGTGAATGGGCACCTGATTCAGTCCCTCCACCTCGCAGTGAATGGGCACCTGATCCAGTCCCTCCACTCAGCAGTGAATGGGCACCTGATTCAGTCCCTCCACCTCGCAGTGAATGGGCACCTGATTCAGTTCCTCCACCTCGCAGTGAATGGGCACCTGATTCAGACCCTCCACCTCGCAGTGAATGGGCACCTGATTCAGTCCCTCCACTCAGCAGTGAATGGGCACCTGATTCAGTCCCTCCACCCAGCAGTGAATGGGCACCTGATTCAGTCCCTCCACTCAGCAGTGAATGGGCACCTGATTCAGTCCCTCCACCTCGCAGTGAATGGGCACCTGATTCAGTCCCTCCAGCCAGCAGTGAATGGGCACCTGATTTAATCAGCAGTGAATGGGCACCTGATTCAGTCAGTAGGGAATGGGCACCTGATTTAATCAGCAGTGAATGGGCACCTGATTCAGTCCCTCCATCCAACAGTGAACGGGCACCTGATCCAGTCAGCAGTGAACGGGCACCAGATCCAGTCAGAAGTGAACGGGCACCTGATTCAGTCAGCAGTGAATGGGCACCTGATTCAGTCCCTCCATCCAACAGTGAACGGGCACCTGATCCAGTCAGCAGTGAATAAGCACCTGATCCAGTCAGCAGTGAATGGGCACCTAATTCAGTCAGCAGTGAACGGGCACCTGATCCAGTCAGCAGTGAATGGGCACATGATTCAGTCAGCAGTGAACGGGCACCTGATCCATTCAGCAGTGAACGGGCACCTGATTCAGTCAGCAGTGAACGGGCACCTGATCCACCCAGCAGTGAACGGGCACCTGATCCACCCAGCAGCGAACGGGCACCTGATCCACCCAGCAGTGAGTGGACACCTGATTCCGTCAGCAGTGAACGGGCACCTGATCCAGTCAGCAGTGAACGGGCACCTGATCCACCCAGCAGCGAACGGGCACCTGATCCACCCAGCAGCGAACGGGCACCTGATCCACCCAGCAGTGAGTGGACACCTGATTCCGTCAGCAGTGAACGGGCACCTGATCCACCCAGCAGTGAACGGGCACCTGATCCAGTCAGGGAAGGCTGCAGCTGCGGAAGGGCAGCGATGAGTTCCGTCTTTAATAATGCCGTGCCCAAGACACACTGCATCTCGTATTGCCATTAAGTTACGGGATCGAACATTTTGAATATGGTGTG
>CM031614.1:69215031-69220031 GCA_018398815.1 Conus ventricosus
AACAACATGACTCTGTGCTACATTTCTTCACTGTTCTTATCATTATCAGTAGGCTATAAACATGAAACATGATAGTAACCGCCGGCAATTTTGGAAAACCATAAGATTATGGTTGTCTTCCTTTGTGCTCAAGTTATCTTACGGTGCTGGAGAGGTCACCATCTCGTGGGTGACGTCTCTCGGTTAGACGCCATAATAGCGCCCCATCATTTGCAACAGCTCTGTGATATTCCCAGTGCCATGAGACAAAAATCACACCCTATGGCGGGTAGAAAGTTGTTCTGTTCGACAGGAAGAAGTAGAGAAATGTGTCACCAAAACTTTCAGAGAACGAAATTGTGTGCTCTGGGATAAACCATAATTATCTGAGGGGAAAAAAACGGCAGTACGTGATTATGATTTATGCATGACATTAGAGCTGATAACTAACAGATTACGTAAAAAAGTAAATCCACAGAGAAAATCGAATTGCATATCCCCACGATAAATCCAAGAACGACAAACACTTAGGGGGAAATCGTCTTGCATACACTCGCCGACAAATCTAAGAAAAGCGAACTCACAGGCGAAATTCATTTGCAAATACTCACCAATAAATCCAAACAATACTCACCAATAAATCCAAACAATACTTACCAATAAATCCAAACAATACTCACCAATAAATCCAAACAATACTCACCAATAAATCCAAACAATACTCACCAATAAATCCAAACAATACTCACCAATAAATCCAAGCAACACTCACCAATCAATCCAAACAATACTCACCAATAAATCCAAACAATACTCACCAATAAATCCAAACAATACTCACCAATAAATCCAAACATAACGTAAGGATGAGGACTTCCTCCATGCACCAGTTCTGCAGGGGAAAAAATCAAAGACAAGCACCTGAAGTATGTTTTACTGACGGTCTAAGCCTCCTAAAAATGTGAATCCAGAAATGCAGGTTTTATCATAAACTTGCCATTGTCTCTCTTCTTCGTGTTTCCTGAGGTTAACCCCTTGAGGGTCACTAGGAACAAGAACTCTGATCAGGAAATACAAGGTCACAAAACAAAAGCTGTCATGGTAAGAGTCGTGGTATGCATGGTCTGTTCTTCATTCACTTGTCACATAAGCATCTGTTCTCCGTTTCCGTCCCAGAACAATGACGATTGTTAGGCCAGGGGCAGCTCCACAACTCGAAATAGCCTCCCCCTCTTCCTCTCCCCCCCCCGCCCCCCCCCCCCCCCCCCGCCCGCCCCCCCCCCCCCCCCCCCCCTCCCCCAATATGCATACATAACGTCGTTGCTTCGAGTCACAAGTGTGGTGTTTAACGTCAGTTCCAGCTTTAGTAAAATACGGGCAGATCTGTTTTAAAATCGAATTTATTTATAACTCTCTCTGTCTGTCTCTCTATCACACACACACACACACACACACACACACACACACACACACACACACACACACACACACACATGCACACACACACACACACACACACACACACACACACACACACACACACACACACACACACACACACTCGCACACACACACACACACACACACACACACACACAACACACACACACACACACACACACACACACACACACACACACACACGCCGCGCCCCCGCGCGCGCCCACACACTCGCACACACACACACACACACACACACACACACACACACACACACACACACACACACACCACACACACACACACACACACACACACACACAAACCCCTCATACCCCCTACACACGCGAACCTGTGAGTGGCGCTCCAACCAGCCCTCCGACACCAAAGCTGAACAAGGCCAAGCCAAGGGCGGTGGCCACGTGGTGAAGACCCACGATCTGCAGGAGGATGGGGTAGAAGAGTGGAAAGACACCCCCCGTGTAAAGCCCCACCATGAACGTGTAGGCATAAGACCCTGCGCCACGTGGAAAATAAAGCCGTTAGGCCATTCTGTATACACAATACAAACCGATATATTTCAAAGACACAGCACCACCCCCACCATCAACAATAATATCAACAATAGCAACAACAACAACAACAGCTACATCAGCCATGACAAAAAAAGAAATAACAATAGCAGCAGCAGTAGCAACAACAACAGCAAGAACAACAACCGGAACAACAACAACAACTGCAAAAACGCAATAAGAAAATAAGAGGAACAGTAACAATAACAACTACAACAACCGCAGCAACAACAAGAACAGCAGCAACAGCGACAAGAACAAAGCAACAACAGCAGCAGCTGCAACAACAACGACAGCAACAGCGATGATAACAACCACCAAAAAGGACACTAGGGGGAGCGCATACCTCCACCAACGTCGAACAAATCCTGGATCCGCTCTTTGATCCAGATCCGCATCACACATATCCACCAACATTGAACGTGGTGGTCATATGGGCCACATTCTATTGTTCCACAAAGTTTTATTTAGGTCGGTTTAATAGTTCTTGCGTCATCTCGCTGAATAATTTATTGTACTCGGGATCGGCCTTCCAAGGCATCACATCAGAGAGTCAAACCAAAATTTTCCCCGGAGATGGAATATGGCTGCCTTAATGGCGGGATGAAAAACGGTCATACACACAAAACTCCACTGCCTGTCTATACAGGCAGTGTCTGCAGGAGTATCAGCCTCAGTCAGTCATTCCCCTGACCGCTGGGGTCGTTAAGGGGACGTGATGAGGCAGCCGCCGTTTCTCTCCAGGCTCTTCTGTTGGTGACTGTCGTGAGATCTGGCATGGTCATTTTGAGTCCAGTCCTTTATACTGTCGGACCAGCTCTTTCTCTGCCGTCCTCGTCTGCGCTCTCCTTCAACGGTACCTTGAAGGATGGTTTTGGAGAGGGTGTTGTGACGAATGACGTGGCCAAACCATGCCATCTTCCGTCGTTTGACGGTTGCCAGAAGTGGTTCGTGGGGCCCAACTAGGTTAGTGACCAGGTTCCGCACATAATCATTGGTCTTGTGTTCTTTGTAGGAGATGCCGAGTAGTTTCCTCAGGCACCTGGTCTCAAACGCCTGGATTCTTCTTTCTGTTTCGGCCATCAGTGTCCATGTCTCGCAACCATATGAGAGGATGGAGACCTCTAGTGACTTGTAGAGCCGGAATCAGCCTGCGTATGCAGAAAGAAAGAAAACCAAAACGGAAAGGATTCGTTCTTGGGCTATCTCCATCTTTCCACCAAGTTTCCTTCAGGATCGGTTCCCCATGCTGTTCACCTTAACTCGCTGACTGGATCCTGGATCTGTTCTATCACGTAGATCGGAACCTAGGATCTGCGCAAAACTTTTAAAGGCTTTGTCCTTGGAGTCACAGTACCTCATTCAAGGTGGGGGGGGGGGGGGGGGGGGGGGGGGGGGGGGGGGGGGGGGGGGGGGGGGGGGGGGGGGGGGGGGGCGGGTGGGGGGGGAGGGGGGGGGGGGGGGGGGGGGAGGGGAGTGGGGGTGGGGGGGGGTGGGAAGGAGAGGCAGAACACAAAAAGACACCAAACAAAAGCGGAAGAAGGGTAAAGAGTGGAAAAATTGAGAAGAGGGGGAAAATAGGTACCTGGAATTCTCACAGGAATGGGAACGAGTGTGACATGTAAATGACATTTGCGGTCAAAGGGAAACAACTTCACGTATTAGTTCCTGGAGTTGGCAACTAGACACAGGGGTGTTATTCCCCTTCCGGAAGTGACCCAGTTGTTTTCAATTTTCGGTTTGGGTCTAGTTAGGGCACTTCGTTCTAGCCTTTAGTAGTTTATTATTAGTTTATTGGAGATATTGATAGTAATAACAAATGATAGAGTAGTGTAGGGCTGTAAGTAGAGAGTAAGTACAAAATATTTAAAACCTAAAAGGAAGCTACCATTCTGGGTGAGAGTTTGCCGGCGATTGGCTCTTTCAAGAGAATTACATCACCGGTGCCAGACGCGTCTCCTGAAGTTTTGGCGCCAGTCAGAAGGCTCCTGACCCCCCTCAGATCAAGACACACATCCTATCCCAGTCTGTCTGCTGCCTCCAGGTTGGTGTTGAAATGACTTTTATTTTCGGCTAAGATGTGTTGAGTAGTTTAGGGGTTTATTTTGGAACCAGCCAATGTTGAGGAAGGTAGTGCCAGAATTATCAGAATGATCAGGGTTGAGAACGTTCCCGGCCTAGTAATTCTCCCGGACGCGATGTTTTCTTTTTGTGTGGTAAATTGTTTATTTACTTTTTGGTTGTGTACATTTGTCCTTGTCATAATAAAATTTGAGCCTACTAAGAAGCTGGGTTTTTATGCTTTGTGTTGCCTTGGGTGAGGCTACACAGTTTTTTGGTTTGGGGCTCTGGCATGCGTGGTGGAAACAGACGTTCAAACCGGGCCAGCCTAAGGATAATCCCTGGAAAGATTGTCATGATAATGCTTTGAGATGGACCAAGGATCTTTTTCTATGTTGGACTGTAGAGAAGTTTGGGTGCAACTTGTTTGAAAGGTCTTGTGAAAAGGCCAGATTACCTCCCTTCCACTATCGGTCTACTGACTGATCTAAAAGAATTATTTGCCTGATATTTTGTTTGTTTATTTTGGTGTGTGTGTGTGCGCTTCTTGTAGGTTTGGTTTTGAATGGTTCATGCTGTTTCTCTTCTGTGAGTTTATTTTTCCTCTTCCCTTCATTGTTTTTTATTATGGGGTACTGCATGAGAGAAAGTGTGTGTAGATTGTTAGAGTAAGTGTATGTATATTGTTAAATGAAAATATTTTATCTCGGTTTTGCCTTGCTTGCTCACTGGAATTTATTGTGGGGTTTGTTATGTCTGTTCCCGCTGTGCTTCATTTCCATCTTTTCTCCAAGGAGCTAGATCAGTCCCTAGTTGTGGGATTAGGAGACTGAGACTAGATGACCCCTTCCTTTTATATCTTCTCTCAACTTGGTGGAAACCTTGAAATGGGGTAAAGCCTGTTCGGGGTTGATGAGGATGCATGGTTCTTGAGGTCCTTAGTTAAAT
>CM031614.1:69225031-69232531 GCA_018398815.1 Conus ventricosus
TGAGCATGACTGACTCCTTAGACCGGTTCATTACTAGTTAAAGAATGAGATTTGGGGTTAATAGGTGTCTTTGTTTGTTTGGTTGTTTATTTATTTTATTTACACACGCCCTCCCAAGGGTGACAACACAAAAACAAACCAAAAACCAACAGCGGGCTCACTTGAAAGACTTGAACTGTACTGGCTAAACCCATAATAGCTGATCATCACTGATTTTCCACATTGCTATTAAAACCCCTCAGGGGGCAAATCACATGACAGAGCATGGCCGCTGATGACATCGAACGATCGATGTGAGGTCCCTATGAAAAGACCCTACGGGCGTTTCGGGCGATGACGAGGCTTGCGTCTTGATGGTGCAATCAGATTTAAAAACGTAAAGAAAAAAATGACAGACTAATTTTTTTTTTTTTTTTAGGCTACTCCCAAGGGCGACAACACCTGATGAAAAAAAAAGGCAGTCAGCTCCCTTAAAAAGGTCCGAAGTGTACCTGCTACACCTTTACCAGCTCATCATGACTGACTCTTTAGACTGGTTCATTAATAGTTAAAGAATGAGATTTGGGGTTAGTAGGTGTCTTTGTTTGTTTGTTTGTTTTGTTTTGTTTAAGCCGTCTCCCAAGGGACACAAACACATGCTGAAAAAAGCAGTCAGCTCCCTTGAAAGGTCCGAAGTTTACCCGCTACACCATTACCAGATGATCATGACTGACTCTCGACATTGCTATTAATGCACCTTAGTGGCGAATGATATGACAGGGGATGCTCGTGATTGCATCGCGAGATCGATGTGACGTCACTATTAAAGACCCTAAGGGTGATGAAAACGCATGCACTGTAATTTACATGCCTATCTGTCAACTTATGAAAAAAGCTGAATGTTTTTTAAACCATTGAAATGTATAATCGAATCAGGAAGGCTATATCTACGTGTCAAAAAAAAAAAATCATGTTGCATCACAGCATCGTGATATTAGTGTAAATGACATGTTTCCCCCCTGTCCGCTGATCGTTCAAGCAATAAAACGGACTAAAGTCAAAGCAAAAAGTAGGTCTAACTTTAGTCAGTCCGACAGAATGAAGGACCACCCAGGAAACACCACGGGGTCTGTGTCTCTGTCTGTGTCGGTCTGCGGGGACGCCTGCCTATGGAATTTGATGTTAGATAAAACTCTTTTTTTTCGATTCGAAAATACAATTAATTCTTAATACAGTGAAATGAGTGATTCTTCTTCCTCTTCCTCCTGCTTTTTCATTATTATCGTTCTGTGTCTCTGTCCGTCTGTGTCTCTGTTGTGTGTTTAGTGTTTTTTTCTGTCTCTGTCTCGATCACGGTCTGAACCCGCACAAGCCAGTGAACACTGGTGAATTTGTTATATGGTGCAATATGTGACAGCTTAACGGACCACTCCTAGATTAATGGGGAAGAAAAAAAAAGGTGTCATCGTTTTTGTGGCAGCGTCCCCGCTAGCCCTAGGGATGAATGGGAAACAACTGTGTTATCGTTGTATGAGGCGGTATCAAACGTCAGGTGCAAACCCCCTCTAGCCTCCCTTGATTTAATGTTATTGATCGGTCCCCACGATAATGACGGAAAAAATGTGTCAACGTAGGTTAAGGTTTGTTACACTCTCAGTAAAGGAAAGTAAAGACCCGAGAACGGTTGCTTCCCTTAGCCCCTTGCCGGAAATGACCTTGCGATGGGTGAAGCACCCAACCTAACACGCAAATACTTCAAGGCGATTGCGTCCCTTGACACAGCCGAACCCCCCACCATATACTGATTTGTATGAGTCAACTGCTAACTCATGCACATCAAGCCCCCAAATCGTCATTGAAGGTCGGTTTAAAAAATTACTGAGCTAGGTGGCGTGTTGTAGAATTGGAATGAGCAAAAAAAAAAAGATCAACTGGGCACTCCCGATCCAGACTGGTTATTTCGTCTACCAAAATGCCAAGTTGCGAATGTTGTAATTTTATTATGATTGTTTGGACAAATTTGTCGACAGATCAGATTTTCAACTTTTGGAGATGGATAACGATTCGCTGTACATGGCACTCAGTCGTCGAAGGTCGGATCAAGTCTTACGACCCTCCATGCAACAGCAGTTTTCCGTTGAGTACACTCTGTGGTTTCCGAGTCAAGCTGTAGCTTCTTTTTTTCTGTATGATAGCGTTCCAACGTGATTGTGGTCTTGATGGCTGTTCTAATAGTCGTTTTCTTTTTCTTGTATCAGAGTGGACTGTTTAAATCCATTATTTTTTTGGGAACCAGTTCCCCACCTCCTCGTGGTTTTCCTGGGTGGTCCTTCATTCTGTCGGACTGACTAAAGTTAGACTTACTTTTTGCTTGACTTAGTCCGTTTTATTGCTTGAACGATCAGCGGACAGGGGGAAACATGTCATTTACACTAATATCACGATGCTGTGATGCAACATGATTTTTTTCTTTTTTGACACTAGATATAGCCTTCCTGATTCGATTATACATTTCAATGGTTAAAAAACATTCAGCTTTTTTCATAAGTTGACAGATAGGCATGAAAATTTACAGTGCATGCGTTTTCATCACCCTTAGGGTCTTTAATAGTGACGTCACATCGATCTCGCGATGCAATCACCGAGCATCCCTGTCATATCATTCGCCACTAAGGTGCATTAATAGCAATGTCGAGAGTCAGTCATGATCATCTGGTAATGGTGTAGCGGGTAAACTTCGGACCTTTCAAGGGAGCTGACTGCTTTTTTTCAGCATGTGTTTGTGTCCCTTGGGAGACGGCTTAAACAAAACAAAACAAACAAACAAACAAAGACACCTACTAACCCCCAAATCTCATTCTTTAACTATTAATGAACCAGTCTAAAGAGTCAGTCATGATGAGCTGGTAAAGGTGTAGCAGGTACACTTCGGACCTTTCAAGGGAGCTGACTGCCTTTTTTTTTCATCAGGTGTTGTCGCCCTTGGGAGATACCTAAAAAAAAATTAAAAAAAAATTAGTCTGTCATTTTTTTCTTTACGTTTTTAAATCTGATTGCACCATCAAGACGCAAGCCTCGTCATCGCCCGAACGCCCGTAGGGTCTTTTCATAGGGACCTCACATCGATCGTTCGATGTCATCAGCGGCCATGCTCTGTCATGTGATTTGCCCCCTGAGGGGTTTTAATAGCAATGTGGAAAATCAGTGATGATCAGCTATTATGGGTTTAGCCAGTACAGTTCAAGTCTTTCAAGTGAGCCCGCTGTTGGTTTTTGGTTTGTTTTTGTGTTGTCACCCTTGGGAGACGTGTAAATAAAATAAATAAACAACCAAACAAACAAAGACACCTATTAACCCCCAAATCTCATTCTTTAACTAGTAATGAACCGGTCTAAGGAGTCAGTCATGCTCAGCTACTATGGGTTCAGTAGGTACAGTTCGGGCCTTTCAAGGGAACTGACTGTCTTTTTCATCATGTGTTGTCACCCTTGGGAGACGGCCTAACCCAACACGAGTCGCTTAAACCAGTCTGTCATTTTTTGGTTTGTTTACATTTTTTTCTTTACAGCTGATTGTACCCTCGTGATGCAATCGGCCGTAGGGTCTATCATTAGGAAAGTCACATGATCGTTCGATGTCATCACCGAGCATCCTCGATCATGTGATTCGTCCTTAAGGCACTGACGTCATGTGCTGCTCCGCATGCTGCTCCGCATTTAAGGGTGAGACCTCCCTCACCTTACTACTGTTGATAGAGACTTGTCGGGAAGAATCAGCTTAATTTCCCGTCTATGCATAAGGTTGATCTTTTTTATGTGATTTTCACCGGCACCACTCCAGACAGTGGACGCATAGTTGATGCGAGAAAGCCAATGGGCTTCAAAAAATAATTTCCGATATGTGGTTCAACATAATAAACTGAGTTTATTGAGTAAAAAACAAATTGCGAGCCAACTGTTTGCAAACATGATTTATATGTGATTGCCATTTAAAGTTCTCATCAATGATCACGCCTAAGACACGGTGTTCGGTAACCTGCTCAATCAAGGTTTCAACTCATTTTTTTAGGCTCAACATAAGATCTGTCGTTGATGTTTCTGTCTCGATGCTAGGACCATACATTTTGTTTGTGCGGATTAAGGACCATTCGGTTTTGGTTGCACCATTCTAAGACATCAGTGATACTTTGTTGTAACGATATTTGTACAACATGATGTTTGTATCACTACAGTGAAGAGAACTATCGTCAGCGAACAGATCACAGCTGACATCATTGTGAGATATGTGCATCGGTAGGTCATTTATAAAAATACAGAAGAGAAGAGGTCCAAGGACAGAGCCTTGTGGAACGCCACAGCTCACTATTCCCTTTAGTGGAATAAGTACCGGGTTTAAATAAACAGAGAGAGAGAGAGAGAGAGAGAGAGAGAGAGAGAGAGAAGAGAGAGAGAGAGAGAGAGAGAGAGAGAGAGAGAGAAGAGGACAGAGAGAGAGACAGAGAGAGAGAGGGCAGAGACAGAGACAGAGAGAGAGAGAGAGAGAGAGAGAGAGAGAAGAAGAGAGAGAGAGAGAGAGACGTTATGACGAAGGATCAAACTCTTGATTTTCAAAGACACTTCAGAGGACGCTGGCGTTGTGAACTCTTGTTCAGTCAGATCCACACAGTGGAAAGGTCGACTCTGGTTACAAGTTTAAAGACTATACTTCCTGCAAAAGGTTCACACCCCTAAACGTCCAACAGTGTACACTCTCAATCCTGATTATCCTAACTCAGAAATCGATGATTCGAGAAACTTGGCATCGCACAGACAATCAACAAAAAATGAAATATGAAAGTTTGAGAATCATGCACAGAACAGTTCAAAAAGCTCGAACGGACATGACGTATTACAGCCAATCCAAATTGGAATATTCAAGAAAGGTCGAGAACAATGATGTTGTTCAACTAATACAAAATGCATAAACACTGTAGAAACAATTACTGAAATATTCTGAGTTTCTTCCACTTTGGGTACGATTTTAGAAATCAAGAGAAACTTCCGGAATGATTATGTCACCCATAATTTTGTCAGCGTTTTCCAATTTAACGTCACATGGACCTAGATACACCTTAATTAAGCAAAATCCGGGTTCACTGATCTGAAAATTTAAAAACAATGATAAGCAAACTCGATCTGCTTGCAGACCGACCCCATGTGGATGAGAATGAGGCATTAGGACTTACCCCATGTGGATGAGATGATGAGGCAACAGGACCTACCCCATGTGGATGAGATGTGAGGCAACAGGACCTACCCCATGTGGATGAGATGATGAGGCAACAGGACCTACCCCATGTGGATGAGATGGTGAGGCAATAGGACCTACCCCATGTGGATGAGATGGTGAGGCAATAGGACCTACCCCATGTGATGAGATGGTGAGGCAACAGGACCTACCCCATGTGGATGAGATGGTGAGGCGACAGGACCTACCCCATGTGGATGAGATGGTAAGGCAACAGGACCTACCCCATGTGGATGAGATGGTGAGGCAACAGGACCCACCCCATGTGGATGAGATGGTAAGGCAACAGGACCTACCCCATGTGGGTGAGATGGTGAGGCAACAGGACCTAACCCCATGTGGATGAGATGGTGAGGCAACAGGACCTACCCCATGTGGATGAGATGGCAAGGCAACAGCACGAGCAGGGAATGGAAGCAGACCTACCCCCATGTGGATGAGATGGTGAGGCAACAGGACCTACCCCATGTGGATGAGGTGGTGAGGCAACAGGACCTACCCCATGTGGATGAGATGGTAAGGCAGCAGCACGAGCAGCGAATGGAAGGCCAGTGAGAAAAATGAAGACGGACAACAGGAAGACCGCCATGGCCCGTGACGTCAGCGGCGACCTGTGAAGGTGTCGGGCACCGTCACAAAGGGCACACAACTTCTGCAAGACGTTGCCCCCTGCTCTGCCCTGCGTGGCTCTCAGCTCCAGACTTCACAAACAAACAAACAAGCAAAAAGGATTAAGCTCTCTCGGTTCCTTCACCAGTGTACCGAGGTGTGTGGTGTGTGTGTGTGTGTGTGTGTGTGTGTGTGTGTGTGTGTGTGTGTGTGTGTGTGTTGTGTGTGTGTGTGTTTATGTTGCTTGTTCTTTACTAATCATTAGTTGTCTGGGTTCAAAGTTTTGTTTGTTTGTTTCTTGCAACTGTCGTCTGTTTCCCAGTTTCTCCGGTGTGTTTAAGAAAGTCCCCCCCCCCTACCCCAATCAAGTTGAAGAATAGTTCAAGATGTGCTTAACAACAGCGAATCTAAACCAGCTCCCCCCCCCCCCCCCCCCCCCCCCTAAACCTTGCTTTCACTTTAAAAATAAATCTTATGTCTTTGCAAATTGATATCTTCATCAATGTCATAAATGTATGTAATCTGATGTACAAGCAACCGTTTTTTACTTGGTAATGGATTACTCCAATCATTTCGTTGTACTGAAACGAAGATACATTTTTTGAGTTACTTTCCCCGTTCAGAAATGTGATTTGATGTACAAGCAACCGTGATTGTTAATGAATTAAGTCCAATTGTTTCGTTGCACTTAATCGAATATGCATTTGTAATTTATTGTACAGATATTTGGGTCACACCCTTTCATTTTTTTACCGTTCTAAGCTTCTGAGCTCTTTCAAGACAAGGATCATTTGTGTCTAACTGTCGATCATTCAAGAGGCTAAAATGTGTGCTCTTTCTGCAAGAGGGTAAAATGTGTGCTATTTCTGCAAGAGGTAAAATGTGTGCTCTTTCTGCAAGAGGGTAAAATGTGTGCTATTTCTGCAAGAGGGTAAAATGTGTGCTAATTCTGCAAGAGGGTAAAATGTGCGCTATTTTTGCAAGAGGGTAAAATGTGTGCTATTTCTTCAAGAGGTAAAATGTGTGCTATTTCTGCAAGAGGGTAAAATGTGTGCTATTTCTGCAATAGGGTAAAATGTTCTGCAAGAGTGTTTGTAACAGGCTAGATCACCTCTGACGTGTACTCGAATTCAACGAATGCTTTAAAATGTGCAAGTAACAAACGAATGACTGCAGTTTTTGCATTATCATCATCACATCATCATCATCAAACATCATCATCAAATTTTCATCATTATTTCAATTATTGTATTCACAAATGTTATTATCATTAATGTGATGATGACGATCATCATTATTCATCATCATCATCATCATCATCATCATCATCATCATCATCATCATCATCATCATCATCATCATTATCACCATCTTCTTCTTCTTCTTTTCTTCCTTCTTCTTACTATCATTATCATTAATTATAAACTTTTATCATTGTTATCATATTCAGCATTATCATTATCATTATCGTTTTTGTTATTATTATGGTTGTTGTTATTGCTGTTGATCAAGACAGCAGAAATCCTTGCATAAAAACCAGGCAGACAACAAACAGCCACTGACGTATTTCCAACAGGAGACCAGAAGTTGAAGAGCTCCTTCAACATCAGTCTGTCCCGAGGCCGT
>CM031614.1:69242531-69247616 GCA_018398815.1 Conus ventricosus
CATGATTAGGGCAGACTCGCTGGTCGACTGCTTGTCATTTCACACTCAACTGCAGATCTGACAGGCTAATAATGCTCACCAGATGTTTTCTCCCTTTTTTTTTTTTACAAAGGCCTGGTTTGTTGGCTTCCAACCCCCCCCCCCCCCCCCCAACCAACCCGCCCACCCACCCACCAAACCCCCCGACCCCCACCCCCACCCCCACCCCCGAATCATCTACGGACTATAGAAGTGTGTAATCTACATAGGTATAGAGAGACATAGAAAGTTTCTTTTGAGAGGAAAGGAGGAGGGGGTAAGCGGAGTGTTGGAGAATGAGGTAAGGGGGGAAGAATAAAGAGGCAGTGGGAGGGATGGCGAGGTATAAGGGAGGGGGGCGGGAGGGAGACAGAGAGAGAGAGAGAACAGAGAGAGAGAGAGACAGAGACAGAGACAGAGATAGGGGTGGGTGAGAGAGAGAGACAGAAACAGAGAGACAGACAGACAGACAGAGACAGAGAGACAGAGACAGAGAGACAAAAACAGAGAGAAAGAGAGACAGACAGACAGACAGACAGAGATCCAGATATGTTATTCCTATACAGGCGCTTGGCCTGGGTCCCTCACGAAGGAGTACACGAATGCAATGTAACAGCAACAGAAACGAACACCACAAGCTAGATCAGAATGGACAGCAACGTTCCATTCCTGATACATATGTTTCTCTTAGTTTCAATGCTTTAAATAAAAAAAAAGGAATTTTTTTAAAGAACTTTCATGGCGGATGAAAACATTAACAAACACAATTTGAATAAGCACGGCTCTCTATGGTAATTAGGACAAATTAATAAGGCACGAATGGTTTTGAGAGCTGGACAGCAAAGACAAAAAAAGTGAACTTCATTTTCTTGCGAAGTTTTCCAGGTTTGGACAAAATGAGATTATTGTCATTACAAGATCTCTATCTGTAGTGATGGACCGCCAGTTCCGATATACCAAGTCCAAAGCTCATTGTTACATATTTCATAAATGTTTATCCATATCAAGCTTTAAATAAAACTGAAGAGCAGGATAACTGCGAAAATGTCTGCGAAGACTAAACCGTTCACTATTTTGAATGTGATCAGACCATTTCTGCAAGCTGCAGTCCATTAATCTCAGATTTAATGACACATAAAGTGAACAGCATTACCAACACTTTGAGGTAACCAAACAATTAAAGCAAAACCATATTCAAAGAAACAGACACGTATGCAGTTTCCTTACCTCTGACATCTAATCAAACAACCTATTGTATGCCTTGCGAGGTATTCTATTGTCATCCATCTGCGTTAACTTCAACCGATAACGAATGCATCTAACAGCAGAAACACAATATCTTGGTTATCGTTTAGTCTCACCATAAAGGAGGTCATTCGGAGTTTGTCTGTCAACACCCAAGAGAGAGAGAGAGAGAGAGAGAGAGAGAGAGAGAGAGAGAGAGAGAGAGAGAGAGAGAGAGAGACAGACATACAGACAGACAGACAGACAGACAGACAGACAGACAGACAGAGAGAGAGAGAGAGAGAGAGAGAGAGAGAGAGAGAGAGAGAGAGAGAGAGTTTAGACTTCAAATGACTTATTGTACTTCGGCCATCGACCCGTGCGCAAACCACAAAAATGTTAACAGGTCTAAACAATAGTAAATATATACAACACACACACACACACACACACACACACACACACACACACACACCGCACGCACGCACACGCACGCACGCACGCATGCGCGCGCGCACGCACGCACGCACGTACGCACGCACACACAGACACACACAACACACACACACACACACACCACACACGCACACAAACCCGCACGCACGCACGCGCGCGCACGCACATATGCACGCACACACGCACACACGCACGCACGCACGCACGCACTCACGCACGCACGCACGCACGCACGCACGCACACACACACACACACACACACACACACACACACACACACACACACACACACACACACACACAAGAAAAACAAACGAAAACAATGCGGCGCACTGAAATCGCTATGCATGTTTCACAACCGTGCAAAATGGAACTGAAGGGATGAATATGGCACTTGGAACCTGGCTTTTTACAACGAATGAACCGATCACACCTTTCTTACGCGGAACGTCGACCTGGCTTTTTACAACGAATGAACCGATCACACCTTTCTTACGCGGATTAAAGTTATATACACAATCTGAACAGAAGTATTCATCTTCCCAGTAAAATTATCTCTAACAATTTCTTCTGTTGAAAGCATGAAAAATAAATTTAGTCAGTGATCTAAGACAGAAACTTGAGCTACTATAGCAGAGTGGTTGCACTGACTGTTTAGAACTGTGCATAATATTTTTTTAATCACAGTATAGGGGCCATTCCAAAAGGAAGTAGCGTTCGTATCAGCTGCCGTAGCGAAGTGGTCAGCGTCGCGGACTCCCGGCTGGGAGGTCGTGGGTTTGATTCCCACCAGAGGCATGAAGGATTTTTTTCTGCCCCGACCGGCTCCTACCCAAAGCTGAGATTGCTACGGACTCAACTGGGAAGTCGGGGACAACACAGTCGAGTTTTATCCACTACATGGATGCGTCTTTGAAAGTGTTGATCAAATTTTCTGACCAACACTGCAGGTGTCTGTATCTCTCGGGCCCAGTTGACGCCGGTGTAACGTGGTGAAACTGCCCCCCTTCCCAGTTTAACTCCCGGGAGTCAGTCTCGCACTGTCCCAGATTAACTCCCGGGAGTAAATCTGGGTTTGCGCCAAATCAGCCCCCCAACAGGATTAGAACAGCCCCCAGCGAGTAATTTGGCATTGAACCAAAACAGCCCCTCCCCTTGAGGAGTTAAACTGGACCTGGCCCAGAACAGCCCCCCCTAAGACATCTGGGGAATTAATCTGGCACCGGACTGGAACAGCCACCCACCAGAGACTTGAACTAAACTGGCCCAGAACAGCCCCCTCCCCCTCCTGGAGAGTTAAACTGGCCCTGGCACAAAACAGCCCCCCCCCCGTCCCTCCCCTTTCCTGGGGAGTTAATCTGGCACCAGCCGAGAACAGCCCCTCTGGAGAGTTAAACTACACCTGTCCTAGAACAGCCTCCTTCCAGGGGAGTTAAACTGGCACCATTATGGAACAGCCCCCCAGGAGAGTTAAACTAGACAAGTCCCAGAGCGAGCAGCCCCCTCCACCTCCTGGGGAGTTAATCTGGCACCGGCCCAAAACAGCCTCCCCTAGAGAGTTAAACTGGATCTGGCCTACAACAGCCCCCCCCCCCCCCCCCCCCCCCCCCTCCTGGGGAGTTAATCTGGTTCCAGCCTGGTACAGGCCTCCCTGGAGAGTTAAACTGGCCCTGGCGCAAAACAGCCCCCACCCCCACCCCCTCTCCTGGGAGTAAATCTGGCACCAGCCCAGAACAGCCCCTCTGGATAGTTAAACTGCACCTGTCCTAGAACAACCCCCCTCCAGGGGAGTTAATCTGGCACCAGCCCAGAACAGTCCCTCTGGAGAGTTAAACTACACCTGTTGTCCTAGAACAGTCCCCCTTCAGGGGAGTTAATCTGGTACCGTCATGGAACAGCCCCCTCCTCCCCCACCCCCTCCTGGGGAGTTAATCTGGCACTGGCCCAAAACAGCCCCCATAGAGAGCTAAACTGGACCTGGCCTAGAGCAGCGCCGCCCCCCCCCCCCCCCCCCCCCCCCCGCCCTCCCCCCCCCCCCCCCTCTCCTGAGAAGTTAATCTGGCCCCTCTGGAGAGTTAAACTGGCCCTGGCACAAAACCGCCCCCCCCCCCCCCCCGCCCCCATGTCCTGGGGAGTTAATCTGTCACTAGCCCAGAACAGCCGCTCTGGAGAGTTAAACTGCACCTGTCCCAGAACAGCCCCTCCAGGGGAGTTAATCTGGCACCATCATGGAACAGCCCCCTCCCACCCACCACCCACCCCCCGCTCTGGAGAGTTAAACTAGACAAGGCCCAGAAGAGCCCCCTCCCCCTCCAGGGGAGTTAATTTGGCGCCGGCCCAAAACAGTCCCCCCCCCCCCCCCCCCCCTAGAGTGTTAAACTAGACCTGGCCTAGAACAACCCCCCTCCCCTTTGTCTCCTAGGGAGTTAATCTGGTTCCAGCCTGGTACAGGCCTCCCTGGAGAGTTAAACTTGCCCAGGCATAAAACAGCCCCCCCCCCCCCCCCGCCACCTCCCCCCTCCTGGGGAGTTACTCTGGCATCAGCCCAGAAAACCCCTCTGGAGAGTTAAACTTGACCTGTCCTAGAACAGCACCCCTCTAAAGGAGTTAATCTGGCACCGTTATGGAACAGCCCCTCCCCTCCCCCCCCCCCCCCCCCCCTCCCCCGGAGAGTTAAACTAGACAAGGCCCAGAACAGCCGCCTCCCCCTCCTGGAGAGTTAATCTGGCACTGCCCAAAAACAGCCCCCCTGAGACGATCACAGCTCACGAGCGGAGCGGACGTGCTGGCTGTCGCTCTCCACATGGCCGAGTTTGAGGGAGAAAAAAAAAAGTGTCGGTGCGGAAATAAGTGTGTGGAGGGGATCATGGGTCTGCGAACCAGCATGTGTTAGCCAGGGAAATGTCCGTTCCTTTTTATTGGTGAACGTTATGTGGTCGTGAAAAGGAAATATTCGTGTATTTGTTCTTTCTTCATGGCGTCGGAGTGATGCGGTGGTTGTGAGTGCAGAGTGAACAATAGACAGAGTGAACTGATGAACTTTGAAGCCGGATATATTTTTTTCTGAGTGTCTTTTCTGACTGCAAGTGTGCTCCAAAACAAGTATAAGCTGGTGATGTGCTCCTCATAATGTTTCAACATTCAACATTAATGTAGTAATGACAAGCACAATTTCAAAATACTTTGCGAACAGGGGCGGTAACAAACGGAAACCTTCATCGACAAGCGATAGTTGTGCGAGTCCCGAGTCGAATACAGACTCGAAGGTAACAAAGAAGAAACAAAGACAGGACAGTGAATCAAGTTGTGATAACATGGGGTTGGAGGAGATGCTTGGTGACATGAACAAGAGATTGTCAGAAATGACTGATAACAGCGAACGTCGCG
>CM031614.1:69247716-69265216 GCA_018398815.1 Conus ventricosus
TTTAGACAGTTTATATGGCCGTATTCATTCCTCGGTGCCTTATGAATGAGATAGAGTTATAGTTTGTGACCTTTTTCCTTTTCTTTTATTCTTCGTTGATTATTGAATGGACTATTATGATTTTTTTTTTTCATGTGATTATACTTTTTCCCTTTTACCCTATCCCCTCCCTTGATTTAGTGTACCCATTTGTATGATGTTTATTGTATGTTATGTCGATTATCCCTTTTGTTATTAATGTTGGAAAATCATTAAAAAAAAAAAAAAAAAAAAAACAGCCCCCCTAGAGAGTTAAACTGGACCTGGCCTAGAGCAGCCCCCCCCCCCCCCCCCGCCCCTCTCCTGGGGAGTTTAATCTGGCTCCAGCCTGGTACAGGTCTCCCTTGGGGGTAAACTGGCCCTGGCACAAAACAGACCCCCCCCCCCCCCCCCCTCTACTGGGGAGTTAATCTGGCACCAGCCCAGAACAGCCCCTCTGGAGAGTTAAAACTGCACCTGTCCCAGAACAGTCCTCCTCAGGGGAGCTAATCTGGCACGTCATGGAACAGCCCCCCCTTTCCCCCCCCCCCCTCCCCCGAAAGTTAAACTAGACAAGGCCCAGAACAGCCCCCCCCCCTCCTGGGGAGTTAATCTGGAACTGGCCCGAAACAGCCCCCCCCCCCCCCCCCCTCAGAGAGTTAAACTGGACGTGACTCGAACAAACCCCCCCCCCCCCTCCCCTCTCTGGGGAGAGTAAATCGGCTCCAGCCTGGTACAGGCCTCCCTGGAGAGTTAAACTGGACCTGGCACAAAACAGCCCCCCCCCCCCCCCTCTACTGGGGAGTTAATCTGGCACCAGCCAGAACAGCCCCTCTGGAGAGTTAAACTACACCTGTCCCAGAACAGCCCCCTCCAGGGGAGTTATCTGACACCGTCATGGAACAGCCCCCCTCCCCCCCTCCGGAGAGTTAAACTAGACAAGGCCCAGAACAGCCCCTTCCCTCCTGGGAGTTAATCTGGCACGGCCAAAACAGCTCCCCCCCCCCCCCCCCCCCCCCGAGAGAGTTAAACTGGACCTGGCCTAGAGCAGCCCCCCCCCCCCCCTCTCCTGGGGAGATAATCTGGCTCCAGCCTGGTACAGTTCTCCCTGGAGAGTAGAACTTGCCCTGGCACAAAACAGCCTCCCCCCTCTCCTGGGGAGTTAATCTGTCACCAGCCCAGGACAGCCCTCTGGAGAGTTAAACTGCACCTATCCCAGAACAGCTCCCTCCAGGGGAGGTAATCTGGCACCGTCATGGAACAGCCCCTGAAGTGTTAAACTAGACAAGGCCCAGAACAGCCTCCATCTCGGGAGTTAATCTGGCACTAGACAGAACAGCCCTGCTGGAGCGTTAAACTGAACCTATTCTAGAACATCCCACCCCCATCCTGGAGAGTAAATCTGGCACCAGCCTGGTGAGTTGAACTGGACTGGCCCAGATCAGCCCTCTACTGGAGAGTTTATCTGGCACCAGCCCAGAACAGCCTCCTGGAGAGCAAAAGTGGACCTGGCCCAGAACAAACCTCCTCCTGGGAGTTAATATTGCAACAGCCTAGAATATTTCCTCCTGGAAAGTTAAACTGGATCTGGCTCAGAACAGCCCCCCCCCCCCCCCCTCCCTCTGTCACCGGCCCAAAACAGCCCCCCCCCCCCCCCCCCCCCCCTGAGTGTTAAACTGGACCTGCACCAAAACAGCCCCCTAGATAGTTTAAACTGGAACATGGCCAAAAATAGCCCCCCACCTGGGAGTTAATCTGGTACTAGCCCAGAACAGGCCCCCTAGAGAGTTAATCTGGACCCGGCCCAGAACAGCCCCCTCCCCCCCCCCCCCCCCCCCCCCTTCCCCCTCCTGGGCAGTGAATCTGGTACTAGAGAATTAAACTGGACCTACCCAAAACAGCCCCCACCTGAGGAGTTAATCTGCACCAGCCCAGAACTGCCCCCTGGAGAGTAAAACTGGACCTGCCCCAAAACAGCCCCACACCTGGGGAGGTTAATCTGGCAGCAGCCGAAACAGCCCTCCAGGAGTGTTAGCTTGACTCGGTTTGTAACACCCAAAAGTACTCCCCGCCCGGAAGTACTCCCGGAGTACTTCTGGGCCTGCGCGCCAGAATGATTCCCGGGACTACTTCTGGGACAGTACCTCCCCTTGGTCCCGGAAGTACTCCCCCTATTGACAACTTTGCAAATAAATGTTTGTTTTATGTAACTATCTTATAACGATGATTCCTTTAGACAGGGAGTACTTTTGGTACCAATCCCAAACTGACCCCCGATTCCCCAACACATAACAAAAGGAGATCTGCAAGGGGTACTTCTGGGACCAGCCCGGAAGTACTCTCCCTAAAGTAGATTCAGACTATACTTTCATGCTGATTGAGATAGAATGTCAATGTGTGAGTTTATTGACCAGAAAAAACAACCCTGAACACATTTAAGGCGATATGCAAGGAGGGTACTTCTGGGACCGGCCCAGATGTACCCTCCCTAAAGTTAATTCAGACTGGTTTTCAATGTTGATTCAGTTAGACTGTCCATGTGTGAGCTTATGACCAGTAAATAACAATCCTGAACACATTAATAAAGGAAATATGCAAGGGGGTATTCTGGGACCGGCCCAGAATTACTCCCCTAAAGTTGATCAGACTATATTTTCAATGTTGATTCAGGTGAATGTCCATGTGTGAGTTTATAACCAGTAAATAACAACCCTGACAACATTGACAAAGGAGATACGCAAGGGGGGTACTTCTGGGACCGGCCCAGTAGTACTCCCCCTAAAGTTAATTCAGACTGGTTTTCAATGTTGATTCAGATAGAATGTCCATGCGTGAGTTTATGACCAGTAAATAACAACCCTGAACACATTAATAAAGGAGATATGCAAGGAGAGTACTTCTGGGACCGGCCCAGAAGTACTTCTCAAGGTGATTCAGACTATATTTAAATGTTGATTCAGATAGAATGTGCATGTATGACTTTATGACTAATAAATAACAACCTCAACCCCTTTAACGGAGATATGCCGGGGGGGGGGGGGGGTACTTCTGGGACCGGCCCAGATGATTCCGGGAGTACTTTATGAAAAAAATGGGGTCCAGATGTACTCTTGGGAGTCATTCAGGCGCGGCCCCGCAGTGCCCCCCGGGAAGCACTTCTGGACGGTGAGTACTTTGGTTTGGGGTTACACCGTAAACCACTGTTTTGTCGCACATCCGCCGTTTTGCGCACAGAGACAAAAACGGTGGCCTTCACCGCTGTTTTGTCGCTATCCCGCCGTTTAGTCGCTGTGTGACAAACGAGGTGCGATAAACAGCGTTTACAGGGTTTGTTGTTCTGGGCCAGGCCCAGTTTAACTTTCCGACTTTCCGGGAGGGGGGGAGCTGTTCAGTGCCAGATTAGCTCCCCAGGAAGGGGGCAGTTTCGAATCAGGTCCAGTTTAACTCTCGAGGGGGGGGGGGGGGGGGAGCAGGGGGGGGGCTGTTCTGGGCTAGCACTAGATTAATCCCCAGGAAGGAGGCTGCTTTGGCCAGGTCCAGTTTAACTCTCTGGGGAGCTTTGGGGGCTGTTTTGGGGCAGGTCCAGTTTAACTCTCTAGGGGGGACTGTTCCGGGGCCCGGGTGCTAGATTAACTCCCAGAAAGAGGTGGAGGGGATTTCTGGGCCCAGGTCCAGTTTAACTTTTTATACTGGGGCTGTTTCGGGCTAGTAACTCCTGGGGGGGGGGGGGGGGGGGGGGGGGGGGGGAGGTCAGTTCTGGGCAGGTCCCGGATTAACTCCCCATATGAGCTTTTGCTTGTTGTGCTCCATGTTCTGATGTTCGCTGCACAATTTCCTGGTTGATATTGTTTTTTTTAAAGTCAAGCCTCCCCACAAGGGGGGTTGTTCTGGGCCAGGTCCAAATTAACTCTCCTGGTGGGTTGTTTTTGGGCCCGGGTGCTAGATTAAACTCCCACTGGAGCGCTTAATGGCCTTTTTCTTCATTAATTGAGACAGAGGGGAGGGTGGGGGGAGCTATTCTGGGCCTGCGTCAGTCTAACTCCGGGGGGCCTTTTCCCGGCCTGTCCCGGAATGACTCTCCACTTGCGGTAGTTTAACTCCCAGGGGGTCATTTTGATGTCCAAATTTTGTGCCCAGAAGAACTCCCGGGGGTTAGTTGGAACAGCAAACCCGTTTAACTCTCCCAAAGGGGGGGGGGGGCTGATTTGGGACTGCCCCATATGAACTCCCGGGAGTAAGTTTAGAGTCAAAATTTTTAGGTTCAAAACAACTCCCGGAGTTATTCTGAGACTGGTAGGGGTTCATTTTTAAACAGGCCTAATAAACGAAAGAAGAGATTTGGGGGGGGCCGTTCTGAACCTGTTTTGGGGGGGTGCTTTGATGCAGACCCAGATTTACTCCGGGAGTTAATATGAGACAGTGCCAACTGACTCCCGGGAGTTAAATTGGGAGGGGGCGGTTTCCCCCGTTACACCGGGATATATTTCATGAAAATAAGCATATAGTACAACCCTGCCATGCAGTTTGAGACCGGAATGGAAATCTGTAGCATCATCTTCACCATCCTCATTCTCACCGTTCAGCATTTAAAAGAAAAGAGGGTAAGGTTAGTTTTTCAGTTCTATGTTTACAGAACGCACGATTCTTGTTTGTCGGAGAAACACTATCTCTGCAAGAATTATCATTCACTGGGAGCACTCCTAGGTGCAATTGTATCAATGCCACTCAAGAACAGTAGATGACAATACGAAAAATGTATGCTTTAGTTTCCAAGACAAATTAAAACGAATTTCATAGTTCGCACCATTATTTGTTTTTCACAGAAGCAGACAAATCCTGTTCCGCCAGTCGCTTGCTTGAGTGCTTCCAAATACTATTTCTCATTACCAACTCCCTGAGAAAGCCACACCGAGCAGAATCCTATGCCACGGACAGTTCCTCTTATTTTTGTTACTCAACACGTTCTGCCATTTTTTTCGAGGTTGATTAACATTCGATTAACTTGATCAGGTAATCTGTTTTCATTCATGTGCAGTCGACGCAACCAGTGTTTTGTACAACGTGCACATGTGTTCACAAAGAAAGGATACCGTCCAGATTCTCCGAACGCCAGTTTGTTGGGGGTACACACAGGAATGCCCGAGCAGAATTTGCATGCCGTGGGATGAATTCTTTCAATGTCATCTGGCGGCCCGACACTTCTGTACCATACATTAGCAGCACTTTAGAATCCAATATCTTGAAGAACAAACTTGAAAGAAAAACTACTATTCCGCCGAACGAAAGAGAGAAACTAATTATAAGACAAGCATGACGCGTTTCGACCTTTAAGGTCTTCCTCGGGCAAGAAAAACAACATTCAAGCAATGAAAATGAAGAGCGAACAATTACATATATCCTCAAATTGGGCGCAAAATGGGCTTGAAGATTGTTTCTCTTGTCACTTCTTTACACCTCGTTGGCGTGTTGCAGAGATAAAAGGTGGTCTTTTCCGCCGTGGAAGCCGCACTGTCAGTGCCTTTGTGAACACTTCGCGCCAGGGGGAAAGTATACCGAGAGATAACAATAACTTTTAACAACTTCTCAGAGTTGTGACTGTCAAATTGCCATTTCTCACGTTTCGACAGATGCCCGTCTTTCCTGAGTACCATTATCTGTTTTTGATCATTGTTTACTTCTTGTGAGAGTTCATCACAAACCACATTCAGGAAATCTTATTTCGTTAAAGGCAAAGGATGTTGTAGATGACGGAGTAGCACCGTCTGCAAATAATTTGAAAAGTTCCAGCAGACAGGGCATTAACTGGATTCCACGTCTGCCAGGGTCGTTGATAAACGAGAAACATCCAGCATTCAGACCACATCCTCGGCAAACGACCATACCGAAAATGGAAAGAAAAATGCGATTGTTTGCCATTCACCTTTACACAAGATCAAACAGTCACACATTGCCTTCAAAACACATTACCGTTTCCCTGTGACCCCCTTCTCTTTCCCTGTGACCCCCTTCTCTTTCCCTGTGACCCCCTTCTCTTAAATGATTTCCAACAATTTGCTATGATCCGCTGTGTCAAAAGCTTTGCAAAAATCTACAAAAGCGTCGTATAAATTCTGTCCTTTTTTCCACGCAGGGTTTCCTCGGCTAGAGAATATAATTCAAAAGATCATGGGAGAACGAACGAACGAACGAACGAAATGTTGTTTAATGAGGGAAAAGAATAAGCACCAGTCAGTGGCTTTTTTTCATCCAGCCCTCAAACAATAAATACATGGCAGAAATCATTGCATCGAACTGCATATAAACTCATAAACAACAATGAATACATGGCAATTTAGAATAAGAGAATGCACAATATAACTAGAGGAAGAGAGTGTGGGAGAGAGGGAGGGATGGAGAGCGACACAAAGAGAGAGAGAGGTGGGGACTTGGAGACACAGAATAAAGCGACGGAGTCTCTGACACAAGGAGAGACAGAAGAAAAGGAAAGAAGAAGAAGAAGAAGAAGAAGAAGAAGAAGAAGAAGAAGAAGAAGATGAAAAAGAAGACTAAGGAGAAGAGGAGGAGGAGGAGGAGGAGGAGGAGGAGGAGAAGCATATAAAAAATTGGCACATGACAAACTACAATGAAGAAGAGTGGTAAAACATCAAGTCATGGAATGAAGAGAGAGAGAGAAGAGAGAGAGAGAGAGAGAGAAGAGAGAGAGAGAGAGAGAGAAGAGACAGACAGACAGAGAGACAGACAGACAGACAGACAGACAGACAGACAGAGACCGAGACGGGACAGATACAGACAGAGACAGTGAGACAGAGAAATACAGACAGAGAAAGACAGACAGGCAGACAGACAGGCAGATTTTGTCTGCAGAGAAGCAAAAACAGACAACAACAGGAAAGCGAGAGACGTAGAGGAAAAACAGGAGAGAGAGAGAGAGAGAGAGAGAGAGAGAGAGAGAGACGCTTGAATGCGCCGCTCCTTTTATTATGAGGCATCCGGCCTGTCCATATAAGGTGTACACAACAAGTGGCAAATACAATTCATTATGTATCATCTCAATCCATGTGTTCCTATTGAGTATTCGAGGTTTATACAAATGTATATTTTCCATTTTACCCTTGTCATTGATACTCTCATAGATCCTATCCCCAATCAGCATAAGTTAATTTTATAACAGACTATACAATTCGTTTTACTTTGTATCATGTTTTTTTCCTTCATACCCCAACTACCCATTCACGTGCAGTTGTTCATACTTATACTTTTAGGCGTTTTCGTTTTCCTGTTTTTTTCCCTTTTTACACTGCCTATATATAAATTCTCTATATTTTCATGCATAATATGTAACATGGCCATGCCCCGGGGTTATTTCTGCTTTGCATTTTAAACTAAACTTATAAGTTTTATCTAACTTTTAAAAATGCTTAAATATGTTTTTTCCCCTTGGTGCCAATAGCATGGCTATTTTGGGGAAAACGCAGGTCTGTTTCTTTACTGGGCAAAAGGGACAATTTTACGCTTCATTGTCTATGTATTTTTTATTTGTGTTAATTCATTGTTCCTAGGTGTACTGGTTAATGTTTTTCTGATTTTTTGTTTTTGTAATATTGATGGGTTCCCAGGCTGGTGTATTGTTTTGAAGGAATAGTATTTTTAAAACCCCTTCACATTACTTATTTTTATGCCATTTTTTTTTTTATACATCAGTGATTCTTTGTTTTAATGTTCGTAAAACCTGTCCTCGTCACCTACCCCTTTCTTTTAAACCAAACTACTGAAAAACCATAATGTCGAGGTATCGTTTTATGCCCCTCTTGCCAGTTTTGGGTCTTAAAATTTTGGGCCTTCTTTTTTCATACCCCTTTTAGGTATTCTATTGGAGACATTTTTAAATGAGCCACTCTTCCGCTCTTACGTGCTATCTACGAAAAAGGGATATCTCCCTATTTTCCCCAAAAACAAATTTTTATTCGGGGTTTTCTTTGAAACCCCCCAAATTTTTTTTTAAAAGCGAAAGGTGAACGCGCAAAGGGTGAACGCTCCATACCTATCCCCAGTCATCCCCCTTTTTTCTGCTCGTTAGAAGTAAGGTTTCACTGTGAATCAAATTTTTTAAAAGTAAAATAGTCAATCTAAATGTCACAGACTATACATTGTTTTCATTATTTCTATTGTTTGCCTTTAGCTCTGCTGCATATTCTAAAAGTGAAATGTACCGTAGCTTCGTTGTTAGGTAAATCCTGGTATTTATAGTACTAACCCTTTATCTCTTCCCTTGAAAAACCATTTTCTTTTTTTGCCTAAGTCCCCCCTTTTCAAAAAACCATGCTTTGTTTTTTTGTAATTTACTGTTAACCTATTGTATCTGAGATTTCCCTGCAAGTTTTCAGTGATTTTGGCCCGCTGGTTTTAAAACGAAATTAAGGAATGTTGTCTGCGAACGGGGCAGGGGGGAAGTTTTCTTCGGCCCGCTAAAAATTGGTACCCTGTTTCCCGTCTCTATTGCTACCTCCGTTTTTAAAAGGGAAAAAGAGGAGATAATAAACAGCCCTGTTTTACCCTGCTGAACTTTAAAAAAAAAAAATCGGGGTTTTTTTTCGGCGCCGGTCTGACACGGGTTGTCTGTTTTATAATTCCCTTTTAACATGTTTAACTTTTTGGGGGAATTTTAGCTTCTTTGGAATTTCACAAATTTTCCCTCCCTATTTACCGTATCGAAAGCTTTTTAAATCGATGAATCCCACATACTTTGCTTCACGTCCCCATATGGCAGTTTGCCACCATGCAGTTGGGGGGAAAATTTGGGGTCAATTGTAGAGTATCCCTTTTCTGACCCTGCTTTTCTCTACTGTTTTTCTTTTCATTTTCTCCCCAATTGTATATTCTTTTTTTTAAATATCTGTGTGTATTTACTTATTATACATAAAAATGAAATTCCTCTGAACCCCTGGATTATGCTTGTCCCCTTTTTGGAAGAGGTTTATGATTACCGCTTGTCCCCATTTTGGGGGAAAAAGCTTTAAAAAAAATTTGGGGGGGGGGGGGTTTTTTGGGGGGGGTTTTGTTGGGGGGGGGGGGGGGGGGGGGGGGGGGGGGGGGGGGGGGTTCATTTTTCCTGAGGATTTGCCTGATTTTAGTTTTTTTAAAGCTAATTTATTTCTTTTTCCGTTATTTCTCTTACTCCCCACTGAAACTTTTCCTCTTTTTAGTGATTTCTGTTTCTTTTTCCCCTCTAGGGCAGCGTTGTTTGGGGGTTCATATGTTTTCTCAAAAACCTTCCACGGGGTAGAGAATTTTGTGGTAGTTTGTTTTTTTCTTTTCCCTTATCTTCTTTATTTACCCGAATTTTTGACGTCTTTGAGTTTTTCGTAAGTGTGCATAAATTTGATTTCTATAAGTTTTTTTTCTTTCTTAATTTTTTTTTGGTAAACGCTCTTTTTTTTCTATTTCTCTTCCTTTCTTCTTTTTTTTTGGTTTCCCTTCCCTTTATTGTAAATCAAAAGTTTATTTGGGGTTTGCGGGCTTCTTTCTTTTTCTGTTTTCAATCTCACAACCACCCTTTACTGATTTTTTCTCCCCCCCTTCCCTATTTTTTTGTACATACATTCCTCCGTCTTAAATAATGTTTTGAAATTTTCTATACTTGCGTCTACATCTTGCTCCACCCTCTTTGTTTCTGCTACCCCCTTTTTTGTGATTCTTTTAAAAAATTGTGTATATTCCGGGTTTTTTTTACTTAGTCCCATCTAATTAGTTTTTCAAATTTTTCCCCCTTTTTTCTTAGTTGTGTATCAGTTGTTTCTGTAGCCTAATATGAAGGCATTGGTGAAAACAATTCTTTTACACAGCACGTTTTTACCACCTCAGCAACTCTGGCGAGCATATATGAATCTATAGTGCTATTGCCTCCTTCCAGAAGAAATTTTTTGCATCGCGAATTTTCCTTGTCAATCTATTTAGGGGGGGCAGATTGAAAACCCAACATTTCAAAAATTTTTTTTCCCAAGTTATTTTTGGGCCTTGGCTTTTCGGCATTAAAATTCTGGTCGTTGTCAAAAAAAATATAACCCCGATAATACAAGCAAGCTCTCTTTTAAAACAAAAAATTTTTTCACAAAATGTTAATTTGCGCTCTACTTTCATCAAGTAAACCAACTGTGTTAACAAGAAAACACTAGTCCTAATTGATTATTGGGGGCCTTGGACTTTCGTGATATACATTCTGGTCGTTTGGGAAAATAACATCATTTTCACCCCCAGTCAAACCCCCCTCCCCCAAATTTGTCATTTAGATCCCCACCCCATAATATAAAAAAAATTTTTTTCCTTTCTCCCGTCTGCTAAAATATGTATTGTTTATCCTTTTTCCCTGTACATGAAAAAAACTTTATCAGTAAGAACCTGCTATCTACGGATGAAATTACCCGAAAAAAGATTATTTTTCTCCACTGCAATAGATTTTTGCTCACTTTTACACAAATGCATTTTCAAATTAGTTTTTTTGAAGTTAATATGATCGTTAAATTTTTTTCATAAAATAAAGTTCCTTGAGGCCTATCCCCGTACTACTTTATCGTGGCCAATACTTTTCAGTAAATCATGAAAATTTTCCGAAAAAAAATCCCTTTAAAATAAATGTTTCTGAAAAAAACAAAATCAAAGGGAGTGACAAAATTAGGAAATCAGGGGCCGATAATTTCTCAGCCAACCCAAAACCTTCCAACACAAAAAGGGCAAGTTTTGCTTTCTATTCCTCTCTCCCCCTCCTTCATTTCCCCCGCTCTCTCACTCTCATCTTTTGGGCCACCCGCCCCTTCTCATCTCGCTCCTCACTCTACTCTTCTCTCCTCCCCCCTCTCTATTTTTGGATCTGTTTTGGGCCCCCCCTTGGGCCCCCCCACATTTATGCCCTTTTCGCTTTTTTTTGTTTTTTGAGTGTTGTGTTTTTCTGCTGCCCCGTTTGAAGTAATTGTATTTTTTGCATTTTTTCGGATGCCGTTTCTTTAAAGGTTTGTGCTCTTTTTTTTTTCGCAACACTCTCATTCTGCCTTTTCTTCCTTCTCTTTCCCTTTTTCCTACTGCTGCGAGTGTGTATTATGTCCTTTTGGAGGTTGCCGACATTGAGTTTCTGGTGTTTTTATCACTCTGACTGGGTCCCCCCCCCCCCCCCCCCCCCCCCCCCCCCCCCCCCCCCCCCCCCCCCCCCCCCACCGCCACCCCCCCCCCCCCCAAAACCCCCCCCCCCCCCAACCCCCCCCCCCCCCCCCCCCGTCGTTTCCACTTTTCCCCTGACCTCGCCCCTTTTGGCTTAAACTGGCCTGACCCTATGTACCCCCTTCTCCCCCCGTGTGCCCCCTTCGATGCAACGCTGGGCACTGTTTCTTCCCCCTCCTCGCCCCTTTGTTCTCTTTGCCCTCGGGTTTAAATTGTCTCCCCCCCGTACTTTGTGGCTTTTCTCACCCTCTCGAACTTTACATACGCGCAAAATTTTTTTTCCCTCATCCACGCCCCTTTTCCCCTTTTTCTTACGTTCTTTCCATCATGTTTTACCGTCTATCTTTACACCTTCTTCTTCTTCCTGCCCTCCTTTTCCTTTGCTCGCTGATCATGTTCTCTTACGTTTTCATGCTCACTTTCAGATCTTGTCTCCCCATAACCTTTTTCTTTTTCTCGCACTCCCCCCCCCCCCCCCCCCCCCGCACCCCACCTCTCCACCCTCTCCTCCCCCCCCCCTTCGCCCCCACATCCTCCCCCCCCCCCCCACTCGTTTTCCCCCACTCTCACTCCCCCTTCCATCCCCCCTCCCCCCACCTCCCTGCCCTTTCCCTTTTCACCCCTGCGCCCCCGTACTCCTCCCCCCCCCCCCCCCACCCCCCACCTCCCTGTCCCTTTCCCCCGCACCCCTGCCCCCTTTTCCCCCCCTCCCCCCCCCCCATCCCCCCACCCCCCTGTCCCTTTCCCTTGCCCCATGGGCCCCTCTGTAGTCCCCCCCTCCCCCCCCCCCCCCACCCCCCCACCTCCCTGTCCCTTTCCCTTTCACCCCTGCGCCCCTCTGTACTCCTCCCCTCCCACCCCCCACCCCCCATCCCCCACCTCCCTGTCCCTTTCCCTTGCACCCATGCGCCCCTCTGTACTCCTCCCCTCCACCCCCCCCCACCTCCTGTCCCTTTCCTTGCACATGCGCCCCTCTGTACTCCTCCCCTCCCACCCCCCATCCCCCCACCTCCCTGTCCCTTTCCCTTGCACCCATGCGCCCCTCTGTACTCCTCCCCTCCCACCCCCATCCCCCCACCTCCCTGTCCCTTTCCCTTGCACCCATGCGCCCCTCTGTACTCCTCCCTCCCACCCACCCCCATCCCCCCCCCTCCTGTTCGCACTCTCCAGAGAGAGAGAGAGAGAGAGAGAGAGAGAGAGAGAGAGAGAGAGAGAGTGACAGGCAGACAGACAGACAGACAGACAGACAACAATAGAGACAGACAGACAGACACAGAGATATAGATAGACAGAGAGAGAGAGAGAGAGAGAGAGAAGAGAGAGAGAGAGAGAGAGAGACAGGGACAGAGAGACAGAGAGACAGAGACAGAGGAAGCGATAGACAAACAATCAGTCGGACAGACAAACGGGGAGAGAGAGACAGACAGGCAGGCAGACAGACAGGCAGGCAGACAGACAGAGACAGAGAGACAGAGAGACACAGAGAGAGACAGACAGACACGGACCAGACAGACAGAGACAGAGAGAGAGAGAGCAGAGAGAGACAGAGAGAGAGACAGAGAGAGAGAGAGAGAGAGGAGAGAAGAGAGAGGAGAGAGAGAGAGAGAGAGTCTGACACTGACACTGACACGTTCATTACCATTAGCAAAAGACCCTGTTGGCAAGGGGGTATCACGGATCACATCTAGCAACAGCGACACACAACAGCGATTAGAAAGGAAACTAACGCAAAAAAGAAAAAAAAAGAAGAAAAAGAAAAAACGTGTTACACACACTCCCGTACATATAACCATTACACACACAAAAAAAGATACCATTGACGTAAACTATCAGGCTATGATCGTTAAGTGATAGGAAACTAACGCAAAAAAGAAAAAGAAAAAAAAAAAACTTGTTACACACACTCCCGTACATATAACCATTACAAAAAAAAAGAAGATACCATTGACGTAGACTATCAGGCTATGACCGTTAAGTGATGACCATCGAGCCAAAGGGCCTTTAAGCGAATGATGATCTTATTCATTCGTTATCTTGTTTTTTACAAGAAGTGCTAGCTTCTGCGATATGATCGATATTTAATCTCTTCTTCGAGCAACTGATTCACTGAACATTTTACAACGTCTGCGGATATTGGCATACGCGGGGCAATCAAACACAAGATGTATTTCATTCTCTTCACTGTCTCTTTCTCTACACATGTGACAAGGATTTATTATTTGATTTCTCGAACCATTTTTGAGAGAGAGAGAGAGAGAGAGGGGGGGGGGAGAGAAAGAGATTGAGACAGACAGGCAGACAGACAGACAGACAGACAAACACATAAATTGATAGAGTTTATGACCAAAACAGACAGAGAGAGAGAGAGAGAGAGAGAGAGAGAGAGAGAGAGAGAGAGAGAGAGAGAGAGAGAGAGAGAGAGAGAGGAGAAAGAGAGAGAGACAGAGAGACAGAGAGACATTTGAAATCAGAAGAAAAAAACCTACAAAGCCATCTGTCTGTATGCACATTAAGTGCATGCATAAAGCACACAACATTTCTTAATTGAATGAGAACACACACACACACACACACACGCACGCACACGCACGCACGCACGCACGCACACACACGCACGCACGCACGCACGCACGCACGCACGCACGCACGCACGCACACACGCACGCACACAATAACGAATCTGCAAACATAATTATACTGTAATTACATAGCATTAACAAACAGAGGATATTGGTTTTGAGAGATACAGACAACAGACAGAGAAAGAAATAAAAAGAGACAGACAGACCGGAAAAGAGAGACGTAACCACATATGAGAGAGAGAGACAGACACACAGACAGAGAGAGACACAGAGAGAGAGAGAGAGAGAGAGAGAGAGAGAGAGAGAGAGAGAGGGGGGGGGTCCTTGTTGGGGACTATTCTTCATGTGAAACGGGGAGTACTTGGCTTGTGAAGGGGACACAACCAATATTCTAACAACACTGTTCGTAAGAAGAACGGGAAACTAAACCAATGTTAAGCTTTCCTTGACATGGAAAAATGATAGGATGGTTCAACATCCTGGTTTGAAGTGCGGCTCATCGAATCAGGTGGAATGGGTAACACCCTCAGTAAAACACGTTCAGATTATAGCTGCGGATGTGAATTATTTCCTAACATGTTGTAAATGTGTGGTACATACGCGTGGATTTTGTAGACGATATTGTATTCCTTGCCGCACGTGTGTGTGTGTGTGTGTGTGTGTGTGTGTGTGTGTGTGTGTGTGTATTTATCTCATCTGATCATGCCCAGTTGCTTACGAATCGAAGTCTACTCTTGGCTCAGAATGAACCCTAGGTTTGACCTTTAACCTAAACCTGGGTGAAATGACGCGTTGTTGGTCATCCCAACTTCGGACTCCATCCACTCTGCAGTGTTCTACTTTAGGTCAATTGACCTTTCACCCCCGTCTGGGTTACCGTGTTTATTCTGGGTCACTTAACCTCTCAGACAATTCGGTGTCAACCTTTAACCTACGTCTGGGTTACCGTGTTTATTCTGGGTCAGTTGACCTCTCAGACAATTCAGGATCACTGGGATTCGTTCTGACGTACCTGAAATTGAACCTTACCTGGGTCCGTCAAATCACTTTCTGGGTCACCATGACCCACAAGAAGGTTGATTTCACCATCAAGGGTTTGCGTCAATGTTCCATTCTATCACACTATACAGTAGAAAGAAAACTCGTGGAGAGCGTGGCAGCAGAGAGTCCTCAGAAGAGAAGCCCCTTCAAGCAAGTGTTTCGGCCCTTATCTCCTGACACTCTAGGGGGGTTGGGCCACACCCGGTTCATGACTCCGGATGTCCCTCTGCTGCCCCTTTTTCTTCTTCCCCATCTTTTGACGAGCCATGGCTGGGATTCGAACCCATGACCCTCTGGACATGCTCATTTTCTACTTAATGACTCGCGCTTTAACCACTGAGCCACAGGGACACCTGATATTTGTAGGGAAATTAAGCCTTATGAAGTTCACTTTTGTTCCTCCTTGACCAGATCCAGCTTGAACACCTCTCTGCCGCTTCTGCCATTGCTTTCAGGGCTCTGGTTTTTTCCTTCCCTGCAACTGAGAGCTGTTTCATGAGGCTGTATGCAGACGTTCCTACAAATCCCCTAGCTCCAATTTCTGCAGTGAGGACTTTGACCTGATAGCCTTCTCTCCTCAGGCTGTTTGCCAGATCAGCATACTTTTCAGTCTTGTAGATTTGAGCTGCCTCCATTCTGTTCTCATATGGCACCGTGAGCTCGATCATGATCAGCTGCTTGGTTGACTTAGAGTGGACTACTATGTCTGGTCTCATGCCACTCTTGCTGATGATCTCTGGGTGACTCTTCCATTCTGGGAGGTCTGCAGTGCACTCCCAGTCATCTGCCCCATCCAGCAGACTCTGCCTGCATGTTTCGAGTGGCACTGTTGTTCTTAGCCATGATTTGCTGCCTCCTGCCGTGAAGAATGTTGCGGGTGCTTTTGGAGTCCTGATTCTCCCTTTTGTGGTGTTGGTACTAGCCCAGACTACTTGTACAATCTCTTTGAGCACTTGAGCAATCTCTTTGAGCACACTATACTATTCAACCATCAAGGGTTCGGGTCAATGTTCCATTCTATCACACTATACTATTCAACCGTCAAGGATGCGTGTCAATGTTCCATTCTATTACACTATACTATTCAACCATCAAGGATGCGTGTCAATGTTCCATTCTATCACACTATACTATTCAACCATCAAGGATGCGTGTCAATGTTCCATTCTATCACACTATACCATTCAACCGTCAAGGATGCGTGTCAATGTTCCATTCTATCACACCATACTATTCAACCATCAAGGGTTCGTGTCAATCTTCCATTCTACCACACTATACTATTCAACCATCAAGGGTTCGCGTCAATGTTCCATTCTATCACACTACACTACTCAACCATCAAGGGTTCGTATCAATGTTCCATTCTATCACACTTATACTTTTTGACCAAGGTCTGAATCAGTCTGACCACGATGCAGGGGCACTTTACTGTGAATACAACCCATTGCGGGTCACACCCAACATTCAAACTTGATCTGGGTCACTTGGCTTGCAAGCTCTTTCTGGTTCAGTTGACTTTTCATCTAGCTTTGGGTCATGTACCTTCAAACATCAATCTTGATCACTTTGACACATTCAGCGTCACTTGTTCATTTTTCCCCCTCTCTCTTGCCCTTCCAGTGCCATTGGTTCTACGGGCTGAACTACACAATTGACTGCAAACATGACTTATTAATAGGAAAGCCAGACTGTGAACTAATCATTATCATCTCTGTCCTTTCATCTTGATCAGTGTACGCACATTTTGTGAGCTGGGGCATGCACCCAGTAAGTCACATGACAAAAGGCCTCGTGAGCGCCAGCTTATTAAGCAACACTTTGGTGGCGTAAGCTATGACACACGCGCTTCCATATCTACATGGACATCTGTGCCTTTCTTGCTGATTACTCCACGACCCCACAGATACACCCTGTGTATTGCTGTCACTCGTAGACCTGCTAGGTCAGTCTTTTTCTATCACACTTACCCCAAACTGCTCTATCACATGACTCCACTCGACTGATTTCTGTGTGTGTGTGTGTGTGTGTGTGTGTGTGTGTTTTCAACCAGGCGCGCTTCTGCTAAACTCACGCACGGACAATTCATTAAGCTCATTGTTGTGCGTATTTTACACTCACGTGTATTCTGTCAAATCGAATCTAAATAAATAGGTGTCGACGAAAACATGCGCCATTTTGTCGAAATGGGAAAGAGAAGTAACCCATATTTCATCTCTATGGGTTATCTATTCATAATGCTGTTCAGGATAAGGGGTAGATAACCCCAAATAGCTCAACATTTAAATCTGCTCTCAATATTGCAGACCGATTTACAAGTGATTTGACGGAATTCAGGGTTTTTAAAACGGCTTGAAGTCTCTCGGGGTGCTTCTTGAGCAGGTATTTTTAACAGTTGTACCACAACGACTGGTTTGTTTCAGTTATTACCTCCCCTCTGGGGAAGAATTTGCGTTTTGACCAACGGTTTTTGTCGGGTTAGTTCACTTGTGTGTCTTTTAGCAGAAAAAAAATACACCAAATTGAAAACTTGTAAATCAGTTTCATCGAAACTTGACGTCGATCTGGATGAATGGGAAGGAATAGTATTCTTTCAACAATATTAATAATGTTCAACTGAACAAGAACGTCGTAAAGTTGTATTTACAAAT
>CM031614.1:69275216-69277716 GCA_018398815.1 Conus ventricosus
TAAAGGCTGAAAATTTGATTTCATTTTTTGTCGCTTTTGTCTTGTAGACACGTACATGCACTTTGTTTTAATAGCATTTAAAGACATATGGTTTAGTTGTGTCCATTCAGTAAGTTTATCGATATCTGCTTGAAGCTTAATTGTTAATTCATAGGCATCAGAGTCGTTTTCGTGAAGAGATGTATCATCTGCAAACATTTCGCATTTACATTTACCAAAACAAGGCAAATCATTTACGTAAATTGTAAACAAAAGAGGTCCTAACACAGAGCCTTGTGGAACACCATATTTAACAGGCATAAATGTTGACAATTTGTCAGCTACAGCTACTAATTGTTTTCGGTCACATAAAAAAGATGAAATAAAGACTTTTGAATTCTGGAGTCAGTTTGTACAGTTCAAGTTTACGGCACAACAAAGAATGGTTGATGACATCAAAGCTTTTTCAAAGTCTACGAAGAGAATACCTGCAAATTCATTCTCGTTTATGCTGCAAAGAAGACTGTCGATAAGCTGTATGAGGGCTGTGTGGCAAGAATGATGTTTTCGAAAGCCCGACTGACTTTCGTGGAAAAGTTTGTTATCAGCGAAATAAGAATACAGAGATTTATGCATGTGTTTTTCGATCGGTTTTGCAATGGCTGATAAAATGGATATCGGTCTGTAATTTGATGGGTTTGAAGAATCCCCGGTTTTTATACAGAGGAATAACTTTAGCTTCTTTAATTTTAGAGGAAAGTTTGTTTATCTATGCATAAATTGTATAAGTATGTCAAAGTATCTGTGATAACAGGACATGACAACTTAAGTATTTTTGTCTCGATACCATCTAAATCACGAGTATTTGACTGGGTTGAAGTAGACAAAGCTTTACTAACATCTAAAATGGTCATGGGTTTCAGACTAAATGGAACACGAATATCCTTAGAATTGATGTATTGTTCTAAATAATTGAGATCATTTTCACTAGATCTATCATTTAATATGATTCTATCTGCTTATGGTTGCAAAATGATTATTTAGTTGATCTGCAGATATGTCTGAGCTTATTTGTTGACTTTTTGACACATGTTTATTAGTTAATATGTTAATTGCTTTCCAAATTTGCCTGGTATTTTTGGGTAGAAGTTAACATTTTTCAAAGTAAGTACGTTTCGATTTCCGTTTTAATGACGTCACTTTATTTCTTTGTTTTCTGAATTCTTCATTTGTTCCGAAATTACTCAAATGATTTCTTTTATTAATTTATGTGTCAATTTCATTAGTTATCCATGGAGGTTTTGGTTCTTGTTTAATCCTTTTCTTTATAAAAGGGGCGTGTATATTATATACGGAGGTAAACGTATCAATCCAAAATTCAGCTGCTTTGTTTGGATCTCTGATTTGATAAATGAGGTCAAATTGTGCTTCAGAAAGGTCAGTAAGGAAATCTTCTTCTTTAAAGTTTCTAAAGCTCCTGCAGTAAATAACTTTATGACCTACTTTTTGGGAATTTTTACACGGTTTTTGAACAAGTAAGGCAAATTGGGTTGTGATCACTGCAGCCATGGGGAGGGGAACAAATTTCGATAATGGATTGTTTTGCATTTGTGTAAATATGATCTATCAGAGTAGCGGAGTTTTCAGTTATTCGTGTTGGTCTATCGATTAGCTGTTCTAAATTATAGTTTTGATACCACTTTGATTTTGTTTTTAACAGATCAATGTTGAAATCTCCTAATATAACTGTCTCATAACTTAGAATGGTTACTTCATCCATTATTGCATTAAATCGGTCCTGCCAGTCAGTGGTTTCTGATGTGTTTCTATAGACAAAGCCCATTGCAAGCGGTTGACTATTTTTCATGCTTATTTCAATCCAGACAGATTCAACACCATAATTTTCTAAATTAACTAGCCTTTTACATTTTAATGAGGAAGCGTGATATATAAGTAAGCCCGTGGATTTTGGTTTATAGGGGTCGAGTAGCATTATTTGGTATCCTGGCATGTCCATTTCTGCATCTGATATATGAGAAGATAACCGGGATTCAGAAAAACAAAATACATGAAAACTGTTTCCATCACTGCGAAGTATAGTTGCAATGTCATCTTTTTTGTTTGTTGCATTATTGATGTTAAGGTACCCTACACGAAGTCCATGTTTAGAAGGCATATGTCTAAAGTCCTAGGCATGTTGCAGTGTATAGCACTAGGTATGGCTTGAATAGAATGGTGAGAGGGAACACTAAATAAATCACTACTTATTTATATAAAACAAATATTCACTTCCTAAACCAGTGGCCAAACTATTGGAATTCTAATAATGATATGGAAAAAAAATCATATAAAAAATCAGAAGACAAGGTGGGAGTAATCAAACAAAGGATCAAACCCAAAAATCACAAGTATCAAAGAAACCACGAATAAAATATATTATATATATATATATATATATATATATATATATATATATATATAAAATATATATATATATATATATATATAATAAAAATAATTT
>CM031614.1:69292716-69310216 GCA_018398815.1 Conus ventricosus
AAAACTTTTGACCCATCGGTTTTAGAACTGCCGAAATGAAAGATAAAGCAAAAAAGAAAAACCAAGCAAAAAAGGGGGGGGGGGGGGGGAGGGGGAAGAAGAATAGAAAAAAGAAAGAAAAAGAAGTGGACACCATAGTATTAAAAGAGAGCTAAGCCGTTTGACAGTTGACAGCCGAACTGGGGCACTTCAAGTTGGCCACAGAAATAGCGTAATAAGCAGTCAGGGGATTGACTTATTTTTTGGCTTTCTTTTTTTTCTTTTTTTTTTTTTTTTTTTTTTACATTAACATCTTCTTTGTCTTGTTCCGCCCTTCTGGACTCCAGTTCTGTGTTTGAACATCCTTGCTGAGGCTGTGTCCGTGCTTCTTGCAACTCATGAAAAAGATGGACTGCTCTGGAGAAACGTGTGTGTGTGTATATATATAATATATAATATAATATAATATATATATATTGAATTATAAACAAAGCTTGCCTCTTATGTCTTAGATTTAAGAAATAGGGGGGGATACGCATTCATATTTTTGCTTCTTAGATGGCACCTTTGGTTGGTTTTTTGAAAACTCAACAAACATACTACGGTATTGCCCACCAACCTTTTCTGGGATTTGCATTCTTCTTAAAACTGAAAAGGCAGAGGAGTCAAATTACCACTTTCCGCGGTCCCCTGAGGGGAAACCACCAATTTCGAAAAATCGGTATATGACCAGGGGTTATATTAGTGAGTTTCCCTCCCATTTGGGGGTTGTCTCCCCCTTGGAGAATATAAGCTTGCTGAAGGCTCATTTGAGAAGCATTTATTTTATTTTTTCCCCCTTCACCCACTCAAGCACATACTGTTAGTTAGGCGAATCATCTACCACTGCAGATATAAAATTGCGAAATCCCCCCCCTATTTTTTCCCAAAAAGACATAAAGCAAGTTTGTTTATAATTCAATATTTCTTGCAGTCATTGAAAAACACCAAGCTGCCCCGGGTAAGTTCTGGAAGGGGGTTGCGGAAATTATTTTGGGGAATTTTTTTAAATTTTTTATATTTATATAGAGAAAATCATCAGCAAGAGGGGCCCATAAACCCAGAATAGTATTCCCTCTAAGTAAACCCAAGCAGCTGATCATGATCGAGCTCCAGTGCCATATGAGAAAGAATGGGGGCAGCTAAAATTTACAAGACGGAAAAGTATGCTGATCTGGCGAACACCTGAGGGGGAAAAAGGTATCAGGTCAAAGTCCTCACTGCAAAAATTTTAGCTAGGGGATTTGTAGGAACGTCTGCATACAGCCTCATGAAACAGCTTTTAAGTTGCAGGGGAAAAAACCCCGACCCCCTGAAAGAAATGGCAGAAGCGGCAGAGGGGTTTCAAGCTGGTTTCTGGTAAAAGGGGGAAACAAAAGTGAATTCCCATAAGGTTTTAATTTCCCTACAAATATCGGGTTTTGTCCCTGTTGGCTCAGGGGGTTAAGGGGCGGCTTAAAGGGTAGAAAATGAGGGGTCCGAGGGTCAGGGGGTTTCAAATCCAGCCTTTGGCTCGCCCCAAAAGGGGGGAAAAAAAAAAGGGGGCGGGCAGAGGGACACCCGGAGTCATGAACCGGTGGGGCCCCAAACCCCCCCTAGGTGTCGAGTTTTGGGGGCCGAAACATTTTGCTTGAAGGGGGCTTCTCTTCTGAGGACTCTCTGCTCCCACGTTCCCCCAGTTTTTCTTTCTACTGAGCAGGGTTTAAAACCATTGATTTCCCGGGAATAGGCCGGGACGCCCCCGGGAAAGACCGGGGGACACGGGGAAAACCCTAGAAAAAAGGGCCCTCTGGGGGGCCGGGGCCCCCCTTTTTTTGGGCCTTTAAAAAAACATGGGGCTACAAAGTACAAAAGAAAAGTGCTCCCAGGTTTTCCCCGAAAGGGGGAGAGAATGTTGAATCCATGGGTGCCAACCAATCACGACTGCAAACCCCAAAAGGGACTTTTAAACAGGGCCCAAATGGAATACCCCATGTGCCCTGGGGGAAAGCTTTTCGCTACACCCTTGGCATGAAAAACCACAGAAAAAAAGGGGGGAGGGTTTGAAGACTCATCTAAATGAGCAGCGCGCATGCATCAGCAGAAAAGGGACGTGGGAAAAAGCCCAAGGCCAGGATTTAAACCCCCGGTGCCAAGGACATCCACGCTTTTGGGTTCGGATGGGTTTTGGCACAGGCCCTCGATGCCAGGCGCCTGAAACCAACCTGCCACAAGCAAACGAAACTAAAAGTTTGGGGAGAAATGGATGCAAAATCGCCCAAAGGGACTTGTTGCACTGATAGGGAAAAGCACCCTGGAACACAAACTAGCCACATAGGGGGGACATTGTTTTATGCACATGTAGAGACGCCTATGAGTAAAACTACCCAAAGAAAAAAAACCTCCAAAGAAATCCCCCGCCAAAAAAAAGATGGACAAGCAAGCCCAAAAAAGAAACAACCCCCAAGAAGCAAATAAAGGGCCCGACTGCCAGCTGAAAAAAAAAGGTTTAAAAATAATGGGGGAAAACCCTGAAAAAAAAAAACACGGGCCCCCTCAGCAAAGGGGAATCTGCGAGAAAGAGGAAGACCCAAAAAGAAAAAAACACAAGAGTGCTTTCGGGTCCCCTTTCCCAGTTTGCCAGAACATTTTTGAGCGGGCCAAAATCGGGGACCCTAAGTGTGGACAAAGGAGTTCTTGAGCACATCTGGGGAAAACATACTCGGACTCACAGAGCAAAGCCCCACCCCCGACATTCAAGGCCCTGGTTGGCCAACCCAAACCCCCGAGGAAAGTTCAAGGCAAGTTTCCAAAAACTTGGGGGGAAACCCAAGAAGGGGGTCGAAAAACCCAAGCCAAAACACCGGGGCCCAAAGGGAAAATCCCCTTCCCAGCTTTAAAGAAATGCCCAAAGGGTGCTGGAGGGCCCCACAGGCTGCGCGATCGGTTGGAAAAACCCAGAAAAATCGGGGCCAAAGGGAAAGACGGCAGAGGGGTTTGTTTTTACACCCCAAAGAGAAAAACTAAAGTGACACCCAGCCAGTTTGGCCCCAATATACTACTGAAATTTCGAAAAATTTTTCCTTTTCTTTTTGTAGGGCAGCAAGGCTGACCAAGTCCCTGATGGAAAAAAAGTATTTGGGATGTGTCATCCAGAAAGGGGGAACCCGGGGTTGGTGGCTGTGTAGAAACCCCACAATGTTTCTGGGACGCAATCCTAAAGCCCCCCAAAAAAGGGCCCCGTAGTGGGGTTTGATCGGAAACGCATAGGGGATCTGTCCCCCATGAATGTTTACAGTTGGCTCTTGAGATGAAATTTTCCAAAGCACCCGGGGCCAGCCCCAAGAAGTACTTCAAGGGGCTTCTAAATTCGGTTCTCTAAAAGGGAGTACACAACTGATTGGTCAATTTGGAAGTGGGCATTGCAATGGCTGTGAAATTTTCCCCGATATGTTCGTGGGAAATTTGGAATATTTTTAAAAGCAGCAACAAACAACGCGAGACAAACAGCCCCTTGGGCCCGATGGATACAAGATGCCTCCTCTCGGGGGCCTTCATGGATGACACCAGTGATTTATCCGAGAAGACGAGCACAAAAATGTGCTGGAGAGGCTGGACGACATATTTGGCCCATCCAAAATAAAGGGTTAAGCCAAAGAAATCAGGGGAGTCTCTCACTGGAGGAAAAGGGAAAAATGGCCCAATCTGTGGTCTTCAGTGTTTTCCCAAAACCCGGGCCCTTTCCCAAAAGTCACAGAAAAACCAGTCAAGAGCCTTGGGAAAATGGGATGAGATACGCTAAAAAAACACACAAAGAGCAAAAGAACCCAACAGATGGGGGAAGAAGGCTTGCAGGGCCCAAATTTTCCCCGGTGGGCCCCCCTGGCAAATACAAGGGTTGGGGTCTGCAGTTCATGCGATACCAAGCTCCTATGGCCTCTGATGAAATACGCCTTTTGCACCCGCACCGGGAGGGCCCAAAGGGGAAACCAAAAACAACAAGTTTTACAAAGGGAAAAGGCTTGGTGGGCCCACCCCGTCGGGCTGACTCGCGCTGTTTCTGTGCCCAAACAAAAACTTAAACTACATGAAATTTCCCTCCTGGGGAATACAAAAAGCAGGGAAGATCAGACTTCAAAACATGCTGGAGGGTCAGGGGGACAAGGGGTAGAAAAATCAAGCCCCCGTGAAAACGGGGGTGGAAAGTTCAAGTGGCGATGGTTCTGCAAAAGGGAAAATCCAAGATAGAGGGAAAAAACAGGACACAACAGAAACAGACAAGGATGGGGGGGACCAAAACTGAATGGGGTCAAAGGCCAAAGGAAAAGCCAGAAGGACATGAAGTTTTAGGGGATAAAAAAAGAAGAAGACCAAAAAAGACTCCAAAAAAACAGTCCAGCAGAGCCAGCAAAGGCAATGGACAACGTGGGGGAATGCCCCTCCCAAAAAAGTCTAACTTGGAAAGACATTTGGCACAGGCCCCTCTCAGGATCAGCTTTTTATTTCTAGATCTGCATATGACCTTTTTGGGCCCCCAAATCAAACCCGGGGAAAATGGGGGGAAAAAAGACGATCCGCCAAAGGCCCCCCCTGCCCTGAAAAACAAACAAATGGGGCAGTTTAAGCTCATGTAAAAATAGCCCTGTCCCCAAGGGAAGGGAAAAATGGAGGCACAACCAAATGCTCAAAAAAAATTTTTACAAGTTGTCTGGGGGGTAGTACCCAAAACCACAAATTGGGGAATCAGGACCCAAAAGCATCCGCAACATTCTTCACGGCAGGGGCAGCAAAACATGGCCAAGAACAAAAGTGCCACTCGAAACATGCAGGGAGAGTCTGCTGGATGGGGGGATGATGGGAGTGCACTGCCCAAACCCCCCAAATGGAAGAGTCACCCAAAAGTTTATCAGCAAAAGTGGCATGAAAACCCAAAATTGTATTCCCCTCTAAGTCAAACCCGGGGCTGATCTGAAACGAGCTCAAGTGCCATATGAGGAAAAAAATGGGGGGCACTCAAATCTACAAGACTGGAAAAATATGCTGATCTGGCAAAAACCTGAGGAGAGAAGGCTATCAGGTCAAATTCCCCACTGCAAATTGGAGCTAGGGATTTGTAGGAAAAGTTGCATACAGCCTCATTTAAACAGTTTTGGGTTTTAGGGAAGGGAAAAAACCCGAGCCCTGAAAAACAAAAGGGGAAAGCGGCGGGGTGTTTGGGATTGGTCAAAGGGGGAAAAAAAGTGAACTTCATAAAGGCCCTTTAAATTTTCCCCACAAATTTTCAGGTGTCCCTGTGGCCCCCGTGGTTTTTAAACGCGAGTAAATTTAAATAGAAAATGAAACTTCCAGAGGTCATGGGTTCGAACCCAGCCCTGGGTCGTCCCCCAAATGGGGAAAAAAAAAGGGGGGAGCAAAAGGGACATCCCCGGGGTCATGAACCGGGGTGTGGCCCAACCCCCCTAAGTGTCAGGAGATAAGGGGCCCCCCCCAAACACCCTTTTTGAAGGGGGCTTCTCTTTTGAGGAAATCTCTGCTGGGCCCCGCCTCCAAAGAGGGTTTTTTTCTACATTATATAAAAATATATATAATATATAAATTTTTTATATTATATTATATAGGGACATAAAATGAAGATAAAAAAAAACAGACTCCTAAAAATTTTTCCCAAAATTTCGACCAGACCCGGGTTTCCCCAGGGGATTTTTTGACAAGATTATCAAAATTGGGGTTGGGTTGATTTTTCCCCACCTCCGAGTGGAACCCCATGGGGAGGGGAGAGTTGGGGGAAGGGGGGGGGGGGGGTAGAAGAGAGGAAAGGGGGGGAGAGCGAGATCAATCCCTTTCAGTATTTTAAAAAAATGTTAATCAAAAAACGATCGAGAAAAGAACCCAGGTTGGGAGGAAACGGGGGGTAGGGTGGGGTGGGAGGGTTTGGGGGGGGGGGGGGGGGGGGGGTTGGGGGTGGGGGGGGGGGGAGCCCCACAGGAATGACAACAAACTGTTGAAACCTGGCGAGAAAAAAACACTAAGGTGAGGGGGGGGGAGGGGTGTAGGGGGAGGGGGAGGGGGAGAGCGGGGAAAATACATTAAATTTTCCCATGAAAAAAAAAAAGGGCTGGGTGGGCCGGTTTTCCATGGTCCCGGGCCCAAAACCCCCCAAAAAAAACTGCATTGAGAGCCCGTCCATCTCTCTTCGTGCAGGGGGTCACCACATACGTCAGGTTTTTGGGGATAAGGTTTGCTTGTATTTTTGGTTTTTTCTCTAAACAACCGAAAACTTTCCTTTCGAGGGTAAAGGGCCCAACTCTTACCTTTATTTTCCCTTCAATTCTTTACTTATGGAAGCGGGCTTCAGCGAGTAAAGCTCTTTACACCGAGTCATGGGCCTTTTCATGTTTAAAAAAAAATTCATGGTAGGAATTTTGGGGTGTGTGTGTGTGTGTGTTGTGTGTGTGTGTGTGTGTGTTGTGTGTTGGGTGTGTAATCCATCAAACGTCCCTTTTAAAAGAAGAGCATTAGTTTCAAGAAGAAATCCGCTCATGGGACAAACTTTTACTCATATTGAAGGCTTTACTCATATGTGATATAGATTTCATTCTGTTCATATGACAGGTCATTTGTCTTCCCCAGAAAGAATGCATCTTACTCGTTATGACAGATGGACTTTATACCCTTTAACCTTGACTCGCCCAAACGGCTTTATTCTACTTAGTTACATTTAGGTTAAATGTCCACACCTGCTGTATGGAAGACTGGGGCCCCTATCCAAGCAGAGATGTGGAAAGTGGACGATCTCTCTCTCTCTCTTCTCTCTCTCTCTCTCTCTCTCTCTCTCTCTCTCTCTCTCTCTCTCTCTCTCTCTCTGTGTGTGTGTGTGTGTTGTGTGGTGTGTGTGTGTGTGTGTGTGTGTGTGTGTGTGTGTGTACCATCGGAACGACAACACATTAACTAGGGCAGCTACAATGGTCACTTCAAGCTGGGCAGCGGTGTGATTCGGACTGGAAGTTGTTGGCTATGGACGCGGGGCTTTACAAAGCACCAAGCAAGTCATGCAAGCTTGGCTTTATTCTTCTGTTGTGACTGGTTTCGCTCAGTCATGTCCTGGTCAGCTGAACTGGTGAGGGGAGAGTAGTGTGGTATACATCCAAATGCGAATGACACTCTCCTCATGGGAGAATAGTGTGGAATACAGCCAAATGTGAATGACACTCTCCTCATGGGAGAACAGTGTGGTATACATCCAAATGCGAATGACACTCTCCTCATGGGAGAACAGTGTGGAATACAGCCAAATGTGAATGACACTCTCCTCATGGGAGAATAGTGTGGAATACAGCCAAATGTGAATGACACTCTCCTCATGGGAGAATAGTGTGGAATACAGCCAAATGCGAATGACACTCTCCTCATGGGAGAATAGTGTGGAATACAGCCAAATGTGAATGACACTCTCCTCATGGGAGAATAGTGTGGAATACAGCCAAATGTGAATGACACTCTCCTCATGGGAGAATAGTGTGGAATACAGCCAAATGCGAATGACACTCTCCTCATGGGAGAATAGTGTGGAATACAGCCAAATGCGAATGAGACTCTCCACATGGGAGAATAGTGTGGAATACAGCCAAATGTGAATGACACTCTCCTCATGGGAGAATAGTGTGGAATACAGCCAAATGCGAATGAGACTCTCCTCATGGGAGAATAGTGTGGAATACAGCCAAATGCGAATGACACTCTCCACATGGGAGAATAGTGTGGAATACAGCCAAATGTGAATGACACTCTCCTCATGGGAGAATAGTGTGGAATACAGCCAAATGCGAATGACACTCTCCTCATGGGAGAATAGTGTGAAATACAGCCAAATGTGAATGACACTCTCCTCATGGGAGAATAGTGTGGAATACAGCCAAATGCGAATGACACTCTCCTCATGGGAGAATAGTGTAGAATACAGCCAAATGCGAATGACACTCTCCTCATGGGAGAATAGTGTGGAATACAGCCAAATGTGAATGACACTCTCCTCATGGAGAGATAGTGTGGAATACAGCCAAATGCGAATGACACTCTCCTCATGGGAGAATAGTGTGGAATACAGCCAAATGTGAATGACACTCTCCTCATGGGAGAATAGTGTGGAATACAGCCAAATGTGAATGTCACTCTCCTCATGGGAGAATAGTGTGGAATACAGCCAAATGCGAATGACACTCTCCTCATGGGAGAATAGTGTGGAATACAGCCAAATGCGAATGACACTCTCCTCATGGGAGAATAGTGTGGAATACAGCCAAATGCGAATGACACTCTCCTCAGGTTCCAGTCCCCAGAAAGTTGATCTAATCTGGCAGATCAAGAAGCCCGAGGCAGAGATTAATATCTTCTTCGTTTTTAGCTTGAGAAAGGTTTTAAATAAACCGAAAATTTGCATTTTACAATGTTGGTTGTTTCTACTATTCAAGAGATTTAACATATGAAAATAAAAGACATAGATAATAAAAAGAAATACGAAGTTAAACTATCCCAGTCTCCAGATTAGTTTCGGTCTCATTTAATCTCCAATACCAACAAGATAGATGCAATCTTCAATGAGTCAGGGAATAGTGAACGGCAAATACTGAACAAGTACGGTAACTCAGTTTGCCATGAAGGAATAAATTACACGCCCATACCTTCAAACGACCATTGCTGATAAGGATGTTGCCTTGTGTGTTTTGTGGGCTCTTAAAACTCTTCAGTTCTTTCCCTTGCATTTCGATCACCGGTGATCGACGGTTTTCTTCCCGGAATTATGGTATTTAAAACAACATTTTTGTTATCTGAAGCAATGTATCACCCAGAAAACCCCAAATAGACACATCCTTCACAAAAATATTATTATTTTAGAAATAATGCGCAGAGTGTTTAAAACAATTACGAAAAATTCATGCAAAATGCAAAAATTTCAAAAACTGTTGAAAGTTTAATCTTCAATACCAACAAGATAAATGCAATCTGAAATGAATCAGGGAAGATGTGAACAGTAAACACTGACCAAGCAAGGTAACTTCTTTTTTCCCCATGAACAAACGAATTACATGCCCATAACTCCGAACGAAGGCTACCGACCAGCATGTCTCCTTATTTGTTCGGTGGGCTTCGTGTTGGCTTTTTTTTGCCAGGCGATTTGATGTCGCAAGCAGCATCCGTTAACAGTAATGGGCGTTCCGTCATGGGAGAAAGAGTTACCCAACTTGTTCGAAACTAACGATGAATGTTTTCTGTCCGGACCAGTGGTCTAGAAAGGAAGTCCTTTCAAACTATGTCCAAACTTTATTGTTTTGATGCACCAGCAAATCGTGACATTCTCTGACTGATGCGTGAAGTCTTAGTGATTTTCATCATCAGATGGCCCACTTGTTTGTTCTCTAATCAGATTATAGTTGATTACATAAGAAGAAGAAGAAGAAGAAAGGGAGGAGGAGGAGGAGGAGGAGGAGAAGGGAGAAGAAGAACAACAACGAAACGATAACGACGACGACAAAGAAAGTCCCTGGAAGACAGTGAAACAGCTGGAAGTAACCTAGTCAACAACTGAAGAAGACAAAATGAGTACCAAGTGATACCAGGCATCGTACCAACCCCCACCCCACCCCTCCCCACCTCCCTTCAACAACAACAGCAACAACAACAACGACAACAACAACAACAAGTTTAAATAGCCGAACACTGAACAAAGAATATTTCATACCACGTCGACTTTTATTGCACGTACCCGATCTGTCTGTCTGATGATCTATTATGAGAATAGCAACAATTTATGACTTGTGGCTTGCCACTCACTGTGTTGTGTGTGTGTGTGTGTGTGTGTGTGTGTGTGGTGTGTGTGTGTGTGTGTGTGTGTGCGTGTGTGTGTGGGGTGAGAGAGAGAGAGAGAGAGAGAGAGAGAGAAAGAGAGAGACAGAGAGAGAGACAGATAGACAGACAGAGAGGAAAAGAGAGAGAGAGAGAGAGAGAGAGAGAGAGAGAGACAGACAGACAGACAGACAGAGAGAGAGAGAGAGAGAGAGACAGACAGACAGACAGACAGACAGACAGACAGACAGACAGACAGACAGACAGAGAGAGAGAGAGAGAGAGAGAGGGGCAAAAGCAGAATTGGGGAGGGAAGGAGAGGGCGGTTGGGGAGGGGGCTAGGCTGGGGGGGGGGGGGGGGGGACAAAGTGTCAAGGACAGAGAATACTAAACACACACTCTTTTGCAAGGGAACCAAACCTTTACACTGGCACGCATTCAAGTACACAGTTGCAGCCTACTAGTTAACGGAGAGAGAGAGAGAGAAGAGAGAGAGAGAGAGAGAGAGAGAGAGAGTTTTGAATTAAAACAAGAAGAAGAAAAATGAACGGTATTCAAACACACAGCTTAACGGAGAATTTACAAGTGACGTTGTGATATATATACCGCTTGTACTAAAAGCGACTTAGAAACTGACGACGACGCTCAGATTTCAGTCCGGGAATGATTGGCATAATGTCAATTCTCGAACCGCTTAGCGTACCGACACACTATATGTACTAATCACCGAATCAAGATTTTATCACGGCGTGTGGTTGAACGAACCGAACGTATCAGGCTGTGGTGACCCCCAGGTCTATTTTATCCCCAGGTCTTTTTTCCCCTTGTCCATGGAGACCCAGATCGAGGTTCAAGAATAAGTGACTTTTATAGGAGCCAGTCCTTCGAATGAGACTATATACCGAGGTTCCGTGTGTGAACGCACGCATAACATCTTGCTCACACGTAAAATCCCATCACCAACTTTCGGGAAAAGAAGGCCAGTTTGGCCGTTGGTATGGATGACACGATACACAAGCATGCACCTTCCCCAAAGATGGAGTTGGCTGCCTTAATGGCGGGATAAAAAAAAAACGGCCATGCACACAAAACTCCACTCCTTTTGTTGGGCAGATGGGTTTAATACTTGCCTGTCCATACAGGGAGTGTCCGCAGGAGTATCAGCCTGCGTACGCAGAAGAAGAAAAGAAGAATATAGGAGCGGCAGAGCCAGTTCAAAAGGTCAAATGACCATGGGGCTATGTTGACTGTTCAATGACCCAGAGTGCATCAAGGTGGCTCAGGCCGAGATGAAAGTTTAAGAGACGTAGACTAGGATCTTTCAAGCAAGATCAAGGTTAGAGTGGCTACCATAGTGATAGATCAGCTGCCCGTGGCAGTTCGTTCGTTCGTTCTTTGTTTTTACGTCTTTTCACCGTAAGTGATATTAGACCAAAGTGTGCATGAGTGAATGCATTCTGTCTGTGAGTGTGTGTGAGTGTGTGAGAGTGTAAATGTGTGAGGTAATGAAAACTGTGAACACTGCATTAACAGTAAAGAGGAAATGTTAAAAGATACATGTAACAAATAAAATGCAAAATACAGAAACGTGGGTGGGTGGATGTGTCCCTCACCACTAATTTCCACACTGGAAGAAAAAAAAAACAACTACAGGAATGACCTGATGGGGGTGTGAATTAGGATTCAGCAATTTGTAGTAAAACCTTTGTGTCATATAATAATCATCTATGTTTCTTCCGAAACATTCTTTGCTGTGACTGAATCAGGTAGAAAACCTCGGAGACTTTTACAATGGAATAAAATGTGATTAACTGTGATTTGTGCACCACACAGGCAATATACATTTTTAGAGAATTTTGTTTTTAAAGCGTTAATTTTTTAGGCGGAAAAAAAGGGGGGAAAGTTACAAGTCTTGAATGATATAACGGTGCATTTGACAACTTTCTCGATACAATTTCCAACGGAACTGCAGCTTTTATTTTGTGTTATAATCTTTTCATCAGAACGTCTGCTATTTTTTTTCCCATACTGTTGTTTCTAGCAGCCTGTAATTTTCATGGAGTGACAAAGGAAGTGTCATGTCTACAGTCTTCTCTAAACCTTTTGCGCCTCTTTTAGCAGCTCTGTCGGCCATTTCGTTTCCATTTATGTTACAGTGCGAAGGCACCAACAGAACTCAACGACTGTGCCTTTAGCCGACAAGCAATGTAATAAATAATAAATTTCGTACATAAAGTCAGGCCGTGTATTGGTACTGAAGGAGTTCAGTGAACATAAAACCGATTTAGAATCCACCAATATCACAGTTCTAAATACTGTCATTGGAAAGTTCCACAAGAATTCTAAAGCAAGCATGATGGCTGTCAATTCGGCTGTAAAATTGACAGTTTTTTGCCGATGTAGAAACACTTTTCAATTTTCAGTGCCGGTTTTGACAAAGGCCGCACCAACATTATCATTGTCAAGTACGGAGCCGTCTGTAAAAACCTGAAGATGATTTTGATATTTTTCATAGATACGTGTTTTTGCAATTGAATTCATCACATTTATATTTTCTTTTTTTCTCAATTTAGAATAGCTGATATCATATGACGGTTTTAATGTTTCCCATGGTGGGTATAGGCGCGAATGATGGTCTTACTGACAGGTCTTTGATGTTTATTCCTGAACTTTCAATTAAATTAGAAGTATATGTTGTATGGTCATTAGCGACGATATATTGTTTGCCCTTTTAGGAAAATCACACTCAGTTCTTAGTTTCAATTCTTCCCCAATGAAATTTTCACTTGTATTTGCTCTCAACACAAATTTTGAAGTAGCAAGTTCACGATAATCATCAAGCGGAAAAGATTCCAGCTGCTCTGTATGTTTCTTTGTTTGACGCATGACTCGGAAGGCCAAGAGCTAGTTGATAGGCTTTACAGTCAATACTGTGTCATTTTTGTAATAGGTATTTTGGAGCACTAAAATAAATTTCTTGTCCATAAGAAAGTTTGGACCTAACAAGTGCTGTAGAAAGATGAACTAAGGTTTCAGGGTCCATTCCCCAAGGTAATCTACTGCCATTTTAGGCTATGTCTTGCCTTTGTTAGAATATACTCAAAATACATATTCCATGACAGCTTTGATGTAAGAATTAATCCCAAGAACTTGACGTTTTGTTTATACTCTAAAGGTTCACCAAGCAGTTTTACGATCGGTAATTTTGCTGGATTACTACCAGAGTTAAATAGTATCATGTTAGTTTTTTCAGGGGATAAAGATAGTCCATTTTGAAACATGTATGTTTCAATGTTATCAAGGTCAAACTGGTACAATCTTCTTATGTAATTTTGGGCTCTTTGTGGAGTCGACTTTTTTAAGGTTACGTCCATCCACATACATATATCATCTGCATATTGGACGAGAGTTACTTTGCTTGAGAACCGCCTTTGGCAGGTCATGTATCATGATTTTGAAAAGTATAGGTGCAATCACTGAGCCTTGTGGGATACCCATGTCTAGACTCCTAGGGGCAGAGTATGTTGTTCCAACTTTGGCCACCATTGGCCTGTTTATGTTAAAAAAAATGTTGATATATCTGTAGATATTTCCAGATAGTCCAATTGTTTTAAGTTTGTACATGAGACGACTGTGCCAAACCCGATCGTATGCTTTTTTGACATCAAAAAGGTTGCCAATACGCTCTTTCTACGAGCAAATTGTCGCTTTATTTCTGTAGATAGTTTAACTAAATGTTCAACACCAGATCTTCCTTTCCTAAAACCAGTTTGATTTACAGGTATACTTTTATTCTTTTCACAGTAATGTAATAGCCGATTTAGGATAATTTCTCAAACAGCTTACCCGAATGTGAGGTAAGTGCTATGGGGCGATAGCTATTTTTGTCACTTTTAGGTTTTCCAGCCTTAAGAATAGGTATGACAATAGTATCTTTCCATAGTTGTGGAATGACACCATTGTCCCAGCATTTTTGAAAATTTTTGTGTAGAAAAGCAATACCATTTTCAGCAATGTGTTTTAACATTTCATTGCTAACTACATCCATACCAGCTGAACATTTTTTGTTGTTTAATGAGCATATTGCAGTTTTAATCTCAGTCAGTGTTATAGGTGAGTTAATATAATGATCCTTTTGTGGAACTGGATCTGCATACAACGAATCTAATTTAGCATTTTCTCTATGGGCTCTACAGTGAGATGGTAGTCCTTCTGCACTGCTATATTTGAAAACATACTAACAAAGGTTTTTCTGCTTTTTCCATATCTGAGGGAACCTTGTCATTGTCGCCCATTTTTATTGGATAACTTGGAAATCTAATGGATGACACATCACAAAATTCAGTTGCACAATGACAGAACTGAAATGATATTCATTGCGCTTAAAGGACTTATGTCCGCAGAATGTGACCCCACCTCTGTCCAACTAGAAAGCTGACTAATTCAGACCTCTTCGACTGTGAGCAACGAAGGCTTTCCACTTGGCTCTCTCTTTTTAAGATAATGTTCCTATGCGCTTGCTACTTGGAACGACGCCGCATTGGTTCTGTTTGCCATTGTCTCAATGAGGATGCTACCTAAAGTCCATTTCTGCTTTGGTTCTCTCGAGACTGGATTACTGTCACTCTCTCCTCGTTAGCTCTCCAAAGAATCTTCTCCTCCGATTAAAAAAACAAACAAACAACAAAACAATGCTGTTCAACTTATCTTAGGATGCTTTAAATCCACTTTGTCAATCCCCTTACTCTTCTGTCTTCACCGACTCCCATCGAAACACAAAATGACTGTAAACTCTCTCTGCTGTGCTTCAAATCCCTGAATGGTTTTGCTTCTTCCTACCTTCCTGATCTTCTCTATCTCTGCACTCAGATTGGACGGTCTCGCACCTCATCGGACGCTCGTCTTCTCCGCATCCCTCGCTTTTGGCACCGAGACCACTGGCCAACGTGCTCGTGGAACAAACCGCCTCACTCAATACGCAGTTCCGAATGTCTGTCACCTAACAAACTGACCCGTGAAACTGCTCTCTTCACATTCGAGTTGTTGTCCGTTCATCTCCGCTTACCGGTGCTGTGCTGTGCTGTGCTGTGTGTGTGTGTGTGTGTGTGTGTGTGTGTGTGTGTGTGTGTGTGGTGTGAGTGTGTGTGTGTGTGTGTGTGTGTGTGTGTGTGTGTGTGTGTGTGTGTGTGTGTGTGTGTGTGTGCGTGCGTGTGCGGGTGTGGGTGTGGGTATGGGTGCGTTTGTGAGAGAGAGAGACAGAGAGAGAGAGAGAGGGTGGCGGTGGTGGTGGTGGAGATATGGTTAATTTTTGCATGACTGGGTTAAAAAGCATTTTGATTGCCTTTGTTGTTTGTTGTGTTGTTGGTTGTTGTTTTAAATTAAATTTTAATCAGACATTTGGATATTACAGGTGCTCAAAGAGTGATAGTGCGCAGAGTCAAACATCAGCAGAATCTCCGTAAAGTGCACCCCCAAATACCTGACTCACAAAAAAAAAACAGAAAAAAAAACAACAAAAAAAACATCGAAGCAAAAAACAACAACAAATCAAACACAATAGTTTCCCCTAAATCTGTCTGCTCGTAATTTTCTTTCTGATATAACTTAAGGGCATACTATGCAGTACAGCATAATACAACACAGTACAATAAAAATACAATCACTCCAAAATGATCTGTTCAGTGGAGTGCTCCTTTGTAAATACTATACCTGCACTACGACCGGCCCTGACACCAGATCTTCACACAATATTGGTTCGACCTTTAGGTGTCTTCAGCTCTAAACATCCTCAACTTGACCTTAAGCTAAAGCTAAAACCTGTCCTTCGATATTTTTTCAGAATGTCAATTTAATCCATGCTCATTTCATTCTACTTTATTGACCGACCTTAATCCACATCTTGACATGATTTCTTTACAGCCTTAAACTGACCTTAGTTTTAAAATGAATCTCATCCTGATCTTAATATGAAGAAGACCTAAAACTGTCTTTTGTTCTAAGTACGTTTTTTTTTTCTTTTTACTTTTTTTTTCTTCGTTTTTATTTTTGTGATTGTGACTCAAGATCATAATTACCCTTATTCAGTGTTCTAATAAATGTGTGTACTGACTCCATTTTTGTTTAGAATCAAAGTGTTTCTTTTCCAGATTATGAGAGTATTTTCCTACTTGATGGTCTTATTTTGTTCATTCTGCATTTATATACGTAGAATTGTCCCAGTAAAATTATAAGGTCAAGAATTTCATCTGTTTCTGTGTTGTCTTCAATGCCCAATAAAATCAGTTCGATGTTTAATGACAGCCTGTGACAAGTTGCACATTTTTCTCTCAGAACTAGTTGTAGCTCTATCCAAAAAGAACGAAAAAAGTCACACAGTTATATAGATAGTGTTGGATGGTATCTTTTTCCTGGTTACAAAAATTGCACATGTCACTGTTAACTATTCCCATCTTTAAAACGGCATTTGTCACTAAAATTCTGTAACATATTCTAAGTTGAAACCACTTTAGTTTTATTTCCGTATTCTCTTAACATTTTTAAAAACCTTTTCCCAATCAACTGGTATACTAAGTTTTTCTTCCCAGTGCACAAATGGCTTAATATTTAGAATTTCTATTTTATTAAGTAGGATATTATAGTACCTTTTAGTTCCTTTGGATACAGATTATCGAACGTATTGCTTTTGTACAGGAGTCGCCTACATTATCGTTAATGACAATTTGTCTTGTTCTTTTATACTGTCTATATGTAAACAACTCATGTATTCTAAGAAATTTACTTTGCTATTGATCTTGTGTGAGAAAGCTCTGTAATAACTTAAGAATTCTCCATTGCTGTCTACAAGGTCTTTGATGAATACAACATTCCTCTGTGCCCTTTGTTGTTTGTTTTGAGTATGTGTGTCCTCTTTGTATTTTTCATGTTGTAAGCGCTAAGAACTTATCTACGATTAACCGCCATGATTGTCCATGTCATTATATTATCATTATTATCATTATCATAACAATGAGCAATTCATGACAATCTGATCAATAATGTGAACAGATCCTGAATCTGCCGGTGATCCGGATCCGCAACAAAATCTGATGAGCACGTCAATGTGCCAAACACCAACTTCCCATCAACTTTGGTTCACAATCTGATGAGCACGTCAATGTGCCAAACACCAACTTCCCATCAACTTTGGTTCACAATCTGATGAGCACGTCAATGTGCCAAACACCAACTTCCCATCAACTTTGGTTCACAATCTGTGCAGGACCTTTTACATCACAAAATGTCCGACAATCTTAATAAACGATCTTTTACTCTGATCGTTACCATCCTTCTGAGGACGCTGTCCAAACTCTCATTTCTGCTTCCGTCTTCCCGATCGAGACTGTTGGCCATCTCCTCTCTGTTGATGCAGAGTGTTGGTTTCCAACCAGCACCACAGATAGGTGGCACAATTTTATGGACACGTCTCTGAGGCATATTGGATCTTTAGACAAAGTTGGTTAAAGTGTTTTAGGTTGTTGTTTTTTTCGTGGTCTGGCTGAAAAACATACGTCTTTGATGGAACTAAAACAATAAAAATAACAACAAAAGCAGACACGCAAATATTGACGGTTGAATTCAGAAAACAATTTTGTAGGTCAGTCAACGGTGCAGTGCAAATGTAGTT
>CM031614.1:69312716-69317716 GCA_018398815.1 Conus ventricosus
CAGATAATTTTCTTTATATTATTTAGTGAATTTTTCTTCTTTTTCTATTTCCTTCTTTTCCTTTCTTCTCATTTCAGTGTGTTTTCTTCAATACTTTTCTTAACGGATGTCCGTTGTAAAACAGAAACATGTTGCTTATTCAGTGTATCATCTAAAAATAAAATGCTCATTTGAATTTTCTTAACTTCAGTTTTTTACACACACACACACACACACACACACACACACATACACACACACACACACACACTGTGTCTTCTAAGCAAATCTGTTTCTAACGATTATCGGTCTTGTCCATGAGGACGATCTCAATCTTACACCTTTCTCCTACCACACTGAAACAAGCCTAACAACACGAAGAGTTCACAACAGACGCCACTCAAACAGAAATATGGCACGATTTTCAGCGAGTACGCTGCGCATACTTGAACCATCTGTTTCAACAGTAATGCTATTTTATGGCTTTAATTACATGTTCGATCATTTCTGAACACGAAAAGGATCAATTATACATTCTACGCACCCACCACCCTCCGCCCCGAGAGAGAGAGAGAGAGAGAGAGAGAGAGAGAGAGAGAGAGAGAGACAGACAGACAGAGAGAGAGAGAGAGAGAGAGAGAGAGAGAACACAATTTTAATGTTTCAGGCCTCCGGCCTATAACGATGTGAGGTGCAGTGCACACATAAAGAAAAAAAAAGAGAAATGATAACAACAGTATATTTTTCGATGTACTAATAATGCTTCTTTATGAGGGTAACTAATTATTCATACTGTATGGGATACGAGTTCTTCTCTTTTTTTCAATGCATAATAAATGTACATAGCAATATCTCTTGTAATATGCACATTTTCGTTTGCAAGTAATTGTTTTAGTTCAATAGCGTTCACGTTCTGAAATTGTCTGTGCTTCAGTATGTATTTTTCTCTGAAAGGCAAATAAGCATTGCATCTTAATAGAAAGTGGAGTTCGTTCTCGAGTTGGTTACAAAAAGGACATGCTTTGATATTTTCTTTGTATCTGCTATTTATATTCAGGTCGTTTAACCCAAGACGAAATCTGGTGAAATAAGTTTTAAATTTGTTAAAACCGTTAAATAGGTTAGATACGGTTCTGGTTGTAAAAGAGACTTAAATGAATAATAGGTGTTAAAAAGCGATCACTTGAATTTAATTTGCTGACCCAGTCTTGCTGAAAACAGTCTACCATCCTTTGCCTAAAAATCTTCTTAAACATATTAACATTTCCGACTCCACCCACTAACCACACTTCAGAAAATCCATATCTATCAAGACAACATTTGATATCATATGCCCAATTATTTTTTATCGTTCTGTTGTCAGTGTTGTTCATAAGGCTGTTAATCAAGTCAAGGAAAAGAGAGAGAGAGAGAGAGAGAGAGAGAGAGAGACTAACTTCATCCTAGAAGAGAAACTAACTTCATCCTCATTCTCCGAGGCTTCTTGGGACCATCTCATTACTCCCCCGGCTCGTTACTCCCCGGCTCGTTACTCCCCCGCTATTGCGCGGGCCCGCTATTGCGCGGCTAACCCTAACCCTAACCCTAACCCTATCCCTAACCCTATCCCTAACCCTAACCCTATCCCTAACCCTATCCCTAACCCGGGACATCTCATTACTCGCCGGGGGAGTAAAGAGCCGGGGAGTAACGATACGGGGGAGTAATGAGCTGATCCGGTTAGTTAGGTTAACATTCAGCTTTGACTGCCGCATACACATGCAATGACATTGCTCACGGCAATAACAATCCTATGATACAAGGGCAAGTAACCTATCTAATCCAGCCCCCTGGCTCTGAGCCAAGTTGAATCCGTGACGGTGGGACAATTTTCGTTTGCATCTAAACAAAGCCGAACAGTGTTCTAACTACGAGCTTCAATCTTTTCATAATGATCTAACGTGACACGAAAAACTCGCCGATAGGTCAGCACGCTTACTCTGCCTGCAGAGATGACCAGGTAGTTGAGTGGCTACGTTTGTTTTCCTATGGTACTTCAGGAAATGGTGTCGTGTGAATATACAATTGTTGTCTTTCATACATATCTATCCATCCATATATACATCTCTCTATCTCTCTGTCTATCTATCTCGTCTTTCATATATATGTCTATCCACTTATCTATCTATCAATCTATCTATCTACGTTTCTATCAATCGGTCCATCTGTCTGTTTTTCCTTGGTGGGCTCTTTGCTGTTGTTTTATCTGATTTCTGTGTCTCAGAGACGCATTATTCCCACAGCTCAAAATGTTGGTCGCTCCCCACACAACAGTCTGTACCTAATTTGTCCTACATTGGTCACTCCCCACACAACAGTCTTGACGTAATTTGTCCTACTTTGGGTCACTCCCCACACAACAGTCTTGACGTAATTTGTCCCGTCACATTGGTCACTCCCCACACAACAGTCTGTACGTAATTTGTCCTGTCACATTGGTCACTCCCCACACAACAGTCTGTACGTAATTTGTCCTGTCACATTGGTTACTCCCCACACAACAGTCTGTACGTAATTTATCCTACATTGGTCACTCCCCACACAAGTCTGTACGTAATGTGTCCCGTCACATTGGTCACTCCCCACACAACAGTCTGTACGTAATTTGTCCTGTCACATTGGCCCACCCCCCACACAAGTCTGTACGTAATTTGTCCCGTCACATTGGTCACTCCCCACACAAGTCTGTACGTAATTTGTCCCATCACATTGGTCACTCCCCACACAAGTCTGTACGTAATTTGTCCCATCACATTGGTCACTCCCCACACAACATTCTTTACGTAATTTGTCCTGTCACATTGGTCACTCCCCACACAACAGTTTGTACGTAATTTGTCCTGTCACATTGGTCACTCCCCACACAACAGTCTGTACGTAATTTATCCTACATTGGTCACTCCCCACACAACATTCTGTACGTAATTTGTCCCGTCACTTTGGGTCACTCCCCACACAACAGTCTGTACGTAATTTGTCCTGTCACATTGGTCACTCCCCACACAACAGTCTGTACGTAATTTGTCCTGTCACATTGGTCACTCCCCACACAACAGTCTGGACGTAATTTGTCCCGTCACACTGGTCACTCCCCACACAACAGTCTGGACGCAATTTGTCCCGTCACATTGGTCACTCCTCACACAACAGTCTGGACGTAGTTTGTCCGGTCACATTGGCCACTCCCCACACAACAGTCTGTACGTAATTTATCCTACATTGGTCACTCCCCACACAACAGTCTGTACGTAATTTATCCTACACTGGTCACTCCCCACACAACAGTCTGTACGTAATTTGTCCTGTCACATTGGTCACTCCCACACAAACAGTCTGTACGTAAATTTATCCTACATTGGTCACTCCCCACACAACAGTCTTGACGTAATTTGTCCTGTCACATTGGTCACTCCCCACACAACAGTCTGTACGTAATTTATCCTACATTGGTCACTCCCCACACAACAGTCTGTACGTAATTTGTCCTGTCACATCGGTCACTCCCCACACAACAGTCTGTACGTAATTTATCCTACATTGGTCACTCCCCACACAACAGTCTGTACGTAATTTATCCTACATTGGTCACTCCCCACACAACAGTCTGTACGTAATTTATCCTACATTGGTCACTCCCCACACAACAGTCTGGACGTAATTTGTCCTGTCCCATTGGTCACTCCCCACACAACAGTCATGACGTAATTTGTCCTGTCCCATTGGTCCACTCCCCACACAACAGTCATGACGTAATTTGTCCTGTCCCTGTCCCAGCACAAACCATTACGCAGGCAGCGTTCAACACCACGTCATCATGCAGCACCCCGCCAGAACAGACTCTGCGCTGCCGCCGAGTCCTGACGGCGGTGTTCAGTGGTGCCTCATCTCATCGTAACACACAACCCCGGTCATCAAGTCATCCGTTTGGCGACAAACACCACCTAGCAACGGGGGTATTACAGACTGCGAGTTTATTTTGATGAATGGGAACTGAATCACTCACGTTCATGTATCGTCCACGGGGATTCTGAAGAAGAATAACAACTACAAACAACAAGGCTTGTCCGTCTAAGAACGAGAGGACATTGATGTTGGTTACAGGTAAACCCCAGCGCCGAGGCCGCATGAGGACTCCCCGTGTGTGGACTGCGAATTGTAGACCCATGGTTAAGGCGACCTGTTCGATGAAGGCTTTCTCGAAGATTAGGTTTCAGAGCGAAGTGTGTTCAACGCGTGTCCAGTAAAAACACGCTTACAGAAACACATGCCAAAAAAAAAAAAAAGAAAAAGGCTCGTCTCTGTTTTGATCCTGTCACGATACTGTCACGTGTGAGAGATCAACACTATGTTGTCAATCAAAATTCCCCCCACAAACATCCCAGAATCGGGGGTGGGTTTAACATGTAATGGTCACACCTGAACAGACCCCTCCGACTCCTGTGGAGTTATCCTGGCAGGTAGATCTAATACAACTCACTGACAAACCACAGTTTTCCCCCTGTCAGTCCTTGTAAACACGGCTAACGTTCATTCTCTCAGTTCCTGGAGGTCTCACGGCGTGGGTCTTTCCTATCGTTTTCCTTTTCTTTGTGCGGTGGGATTCTCTGGGTATCTTTTTGTTCCATCAATCTCTCACATTCCGATTTACTTGCTACAGCAAGCTATCCTCTCGGCGCCTTCTCTGGAATCGGCTCACTTCAACTTCCTCCAAAGCTGTCAAGGGCTTCAACGTATGAGCAGTTTTGTGTTTGAGTGACAATTTTCCGGTGTGGTCACTTTTCCCCACGGGTTTGTTTGTACAGGAACACGGAATCCACAGGGGTGGACGTCCGGAAGGATCATCACTTGTCACGTTTTCCAGTGATCAATGCGGTGGTTCTGGTTCAGTAAGCCGGTCTACGGTGTGCCCATAGAGTCACTATCGGCTCACGCCAAGATCTCAGGCCCTGAGGCCTGCCACAGGCACGAGATGAAAGTCTGGG
>CM031614.1:69325216-69372716 GCA_018398815.1 Conus ventricosus
TTAGAACAGAACTTCTAGACTCTGATCTTCTAGAGGTGATGAATTTGGCACTGAAATGGAAAATTAAATTCAACCGTCAGCCGCCATGGCCAGTGGTTGGCGTCGCGGATTCCCGGCTGAGAGGTCGTGCGTTCAATTCCCATCAGAGCCATTACATTCGTGGGATTTGTTTTTCGGCCCGTGACCGGCCCCTTCCCAGAGCTGAGCTCGCTGTAGGTTTATTTGGGAAGAGGGAGACCACACAGTCGAGTTTCATCCACTGAATGAACGCGCCCCAAAGAGTATTGTTCATATTGCCTGACCAACACTGCACGTGTCTGTATTTCTCGGGCCTGGCTCACGCCAGTATATATTATGAAAGTACGCGTAGAATACAAAACTGTCATGCACTCGCAGACCAGAATGGAACCAAAGCATCACCTTTCTCATTCTCGTCGTTCAGCATCAAAGGTCTCTTGTTCTGTGGCCCTTCATGCCCTGTTCTCTCGTCGTTCAGCATCAAAGGTCTCTTGTTCTGTGGCCCTTCATGCCATGTTCTCTCGTCGTTCAGCATCAAAGGTCTCTTGTTCTGTGGCCCTTCATGCCCTGTTCTCTCGTCGTTCAGCATCAAAGGTCTCTTGTTCTGTGGCCCTTCATGCCCTGTTCTCTCGTCGTTCAGCATCAAAGGTCTCTTGTTCTGTGGCCCTTCATGCCCTGTTCTCTCGTCGTTCAGCATCAAAGGTCTCTTGTTCTGTGGCCCTTCATGCCTGTTCTCTCGTCGTTCAGCATCAAAGGTCTCTTGTTCTGTGGCCCTTCATGCCCTGTTCTCTCGTCGTTCAGCATCAAAGGTCTCTTGTTCTGTGGCCCTTCATGCCCTGTTCTCATAATAGTGACCTCACTTTCCATTTCTTCTCCAAGTCTATGCTCTAGTTCGTGTCGGGGTCGCCGGCATCGGCGACTTCATGGCGACCGTCTTCTCCAAGTCTATGCTCTAGTTCGTGTCGGGGTCGCTGGCATCGGCGACTTCATGGCGACCGTCTTCTCCAAGTCTATGCTCTAGTTCGTGTCGGGGTCGCCGGCATCGGCGACTTCATGGCGACCGTCTTCTCCAAGTCTATGCTCTAGTTCGTGTCGGGGTCGCTGGCATCGGCGACTTCATGGCGACCGTCTTCTCCAAGTCTATGCTCTAGTTCGTGTCGGGGTCGCCGGCATCGGCGACTTCATGGCGACCGTCGCTGGACGGACATGCTGCACCTTCCGGAAGGGAAAGCTCACTCACGCTGGCTCCACGACAAAACAGTTACTCTCGTCAGCAGTGGTCTTAACAGGTGGTGTCCTGCGTACGAGTAATCATCACAGGCATCAATGAATACCGCCGAAATGACTCGGCAGCAGTTGTTTTAACAGGTGGTGTCCTGCGTATGAGTAATCATCACAGGCCTCAATGAATACCGCCGAAATGACTCAGCAGCAGTGGTCTTAACAGGCGGTGTCCTGCGTATGAGTAATCATCATAGGCCTCAATAAATACCGCCGAAATGACTCGGCAGCAGTGCAGTGCCTTCTCTGGAGGCTTGCCTCACTAACTACTTGACACTGACTCTCCCCGTGGGTTGGCAGCACCGGGGCTGCGAGGAACCAGCCAGGGTGCGACTGTGGACAGGGGCTGTGATGATGTTCCGGAAGATGAGATAGCAAAAGAAAAATCAATAAATCCAGAGCAGAACTCATGATTGTTTTTATCATTGAGTACAGGCGCAACATTTCCGTTAAGATCTGGACATGCTGTACTTCATAAACTAGAATCTGACAAATACTTTGGAGTCATTATTCAGAGTAGCTGTAAATGCGATTCTCATATCCAGTCGGTAATTAGATTATGTGCTCTCTTCTTGCTGTTTGTCGCAGCTCTTCTAACCATCGGCTCAATCGTATATCACTTCAAACTATGTACAGATAATATATCATGTCCTTTTTCTACTTTTCAGATACTATTTGCGATAACTGCAATAACAAAGTATAAGACATTCAGGAAAACATACGCTCAGATGCCTTAAGAATTATACTAAGCTTGGAAAGAAGCGCAAGCCACAACAAACTCTACACAGGATCTCTGCAACGCCTACCTTGCGCTGAAGAGATCAAAGCTAAGTAACAAACTCATTCATTTTCTTTGTCCTATTTGTTTGTGTCTTGCCTCAAGAAGGCCTAAGAGGTCGAACCGCGTCGTGTTTTGTCTTGTGACTCGTTTGCCCACGTTTCTCTTGGCGGTTCGCTAACATTTATTAAAGATTTGTTTAGATTTCCGCCTGCAGTCGTCTCACTTTGCAACTAAACTCCACTTAGGGTCCAGCCATTCCAAAGAGTGTAATATTTCTGTGTAAAGAGAAGGAAGACAAATTGTCACACCTTTCTCGGATTTCCAATTCGAGCGTGTTTCCTCCGAGATCCCATTAGCATGGACATACATCCAAAATATATGTTTTGTGCTATCCTTTTCGTGTCAGCGGAACGTACATTCGTTATTAGGTCTGACGCCCATCCAGGACAAATCTGCGTTAATAGTGTGTTTCTAGTGCCTGGTTTTACAGTCTGTTTCTAGTGCCTGGTTTTACAGTCTGTTTCTAGTGCCTGGTTTTACAGTGTGTTTCTAGTGCCTGGTTTTACAGTCTGTTTCAAGTGCCTGGTTTTACAGTCTATTTCAAGTGCCTAGTTTTACAGTCTTTTTCAAGTGTCAGGTTTTACAGTGTGTTTCTAGTGCCTGGTTTTACAGTCTATTTCAAGTGCCTGGTTTTACAGTCTATTTCAAGTGCCTGGTTTTACAGTCTGTTTTTAGTGCCTGATAGGCTACGTTGGGTAGAAGGCCGACTTCACAGTCAGATGCCGTGAGTTTAAATCCCGCTGGCACCAAAAAAAAAAAAAGGACAATTTTTGCAATCTATCTTAATGCGTTGTCGTTCTGGTCATAGTCACAGAGTGAGACAGACCCCATTCCCCCAATACCCCTCGGGTGATTTGCCCCATCTGGCCTGTCACCTGCGGTGGCGTTGACGTTAAACCTGAACGTATCCATTAAGTCTTCGCTGCTGTTTTCTATGGAACACACGTGTTGCAGCGCTGGAAGCGATACTTCTATTTTAGCCACGCTTACTCCCTTTTTTGTCGAGGCCAACCCAACCATCCCCCCTCCTGGTTCCACCCCCCCCCCCCCCCCCCTTGCCTCCTGTCCCACCAGCTCCTCAACACCCCCACCCCCTCGTCCGGCGACACACAGTTTCGAAGGAAAAGAACTAGCAGAACATTCACATTGGGGAACAACTTCACACTCACACACACACACACACACACACACACACACACAGAGAAATAACACAGAGAATAAAGGCGTGAATGTCGACGCTCACTAGTCGAAACCATGTGGCAAACTGCGGTCTTGTTGTTACTGCAGCCGCCGATGTGTTCAGATGAGGGACCTTTTCAGTCCTGCTGTTGTCCTTGCAGACTTTTTCATCAATACTTTTTCGTCTGCGCCCAGCTGTTACATTGGCTAATGAGCGGAGCACAGCTGTCTCTTTCTAGCCGACTGCCCGTTCCCGCTGAAGGCTTGTGAAATTACCTTTGTCCGCTAATTTAAACAGGTTCCCGTGGAACCATCCTTCATAACGCTGTTTCATGCCCTGTGTTTGTGTTTGTCATGTTGTACCCCCCCCCCCCCCCCTCCCATCCGCCTGCTGTTGGTACACTGTCAAACAATGAGGAGCACGCAGTGAATGTTCCCTGTGTCCTGCCTAGCGTTGAAACTACAGTCTAATGACTTCTGCCCAGCCCTAACCCACCCACTTCCTCCATCCCCGTCCCCCTCTCAGACCCGCGTAAACTGTCCCATAACCTTTGACAGCGCCACACCTGCCACATTCTGCTGAAAGCAGAAATCTAGAACGTATGACAAAAACCAGCACAGTGAAACCTGTGTCTAGGAGCCAACATGTAGATTATACAGTAATGAATAAATACTTCACAGAAGGAAGGCAGTTTCAATGCATGTAGTTTATACAGTAATGACTGAACACTTCACAGAAGGAAGGAAGTTTCCGTGCATGTAGTTTATATATTAAGGAATAAACACTTCACAGAAGGAAGGAAGTCTCCGTGCATGTAGTTTCTACATTAATGAATAACCACTTCACAGAAGGAAGGCAGTTTCCGTGCATGTAGTTTATACATTCATGAATAAACACTTCACAGAAGGAAGTTTCCGTGCATGTAGTTTATACATTCATGAATAAACACTTCACAGAAGAACTCAAGTTTCAGTTTCCGTGCATGTAGTTTATACAGTAATAAATAAACACTTCACAGAAGGAAGTTTCCGTGCATGTAGTTTATACAGTAATGAATAAACACTTCACAGAAGGAAGTTTCCGTGCATGTAGTTTATACATTCATGAATAAACACTTCACAGAAAAAAATCAAGTTTCAGCTTCCGTGCATGTAGTTTATACAGTAATAAATAAACACTTCACAGAAGGAAGTTTCCGTGCATGTAGTTTATACAGTAATGAATAAACACTTCACAGAAGGAAGTTTCCGTGCATGTAGTTTATACATTAATGAATAAACACTTCACAGAAGGAAGGCAGTTTCCGTGCATGTAGTTTATACATTAATGAATAAACACTTCACAGAAGAAACCAAGTTTCAGTTTCCGTGCATGTAGTTTATACAGTAATAAATAAACACTTCACAGATGGAAGTTTCCGTGCATGTAGTTTATACAGTAATGAATAAACACTTCACAGAAGGAAGTTTCCGTGCATGTAGTTTATACAGTAATGACTGAACACTTCACAGAAGGAAGGAAGTCTCCGTGCATGTAGTTTATACATTCATGAATAAACACTTCACAGAAGGAAGTCTCCGTGCATGTAGTTTATACATTCATGAATAAACACTTCACAGAAGGAAGTCTCCGTGCATGTAGTTTATACATTCATGAATAAACACTTCACAGAAGGAAGTCTCCGTGCATGTAGTTTATACATTCATGAATAAACACTTCACAGAAGGAAGTTTCCGTGCATGTAGTTTATACAGTAATGACTGAACACTTCTCAGAAGGAAGTTTCCGTGCATGTAGTTTATACATTTATGAATAAACGCTTCACAGAAGAAACCAAGTTTCCGTTCCCGACCTCTTCTACACACCTCCCTCCACTAGCCCCATTCAGCCCACCCACCCCTGCCTTCCTCTCCTCTTAGTCCACTGGACTGTGTTGACCAACAATCACGGGAACAGTGTAGCTCTTTAACCTTTGCGGTCTAAAGCCAATGTGCAGCACACAGTCACCAATTCTCAGTACCCTCACTGCACACCTGCAGTTGGGAAAAATGTCAATCCGTCTCTCGTCTTTTCTTTCTTTCTTGGCTTTTGTTTTGTTCGTTTGTTTGTATAGCTTACCTGCTCGGGGCTATCTGGTTTTTTTTTAAATATAAGGGTATTTGTGGCATCTTTCACATGAATGGGCACTGTGTATTCTGGTGTGCATGTAATAAGGATAATCGATTTCTGAGCGCAGGTTTTGTCTATTTGCTAGAGACATCTGAAAAAAACGAATGTTCCTGGTTTAATTTTTCTATACCTTCTTGATTGTTATTAATTTGTATATTATATTGTACATTAAATCTCTCCAAAATCAAGTTGATGTTTTGCTTCTAACACAATTTTTCATAAATCTATTTCATCTCACCTATTAAAGCCATGCTCCCCATGTTTAAACTTGCTCATTACAACCTCGTAATGTGTGTGTGTGTGTGTGTGTGTGTGTGTGTGTGTTTGACAATGCGATTTCAAAACTCGTGTCATCGTATTCAGAGTATGATCCTGAGTATGTTTGTGTGTGTTTGACAATGCGATTTCAGAAGCTCGTATTGTTGTATTCAGAGCATGATCCTGAAACTAATATAGCCCCCGAGTCATATCCCCATAGCAAATGTTCTGTTGCTCAAACACAGGCAACAGCCTTGCTTTAGAAATCGTGTTCTCATTCTACTTGTCAAACTCGAAGTCGCAGCTGAAACTAAGAAATCCACCGTCTACCGTCCAAGATCGCCAATCGCCGTTAGAAAGTACCACAAACCACCGTTGAAACTACTGACATCGCCACTTCGTTGTTGAAGCTTTTAAAACTGCTGTCGACACTTAAATGTGTCGCTGAAACGAATAAATTTGAAACGGCCGACCAAAGTATCAACATCGTTTATCAGAATCAAGACTACCGAAACAGGTCATCATCGAAACCAGTGAATGCCTCGAGGGCACTCTTGCAACGCAAAGCTATCGAAACGATTGAAACCACCGTCTGAAGTAGTGACATCGTGGTCTAGAAACGTTCACCTCACCGTCTAATGTTTTGAGACAGCAGTATAGACTATGAAAATAGTCATCTAAACTGTTCAAGTCGCGTCTGAACAACAAGTTCACTCTGCGCGGATAATACTCAGAACATCTCGAACACAACACCCTCACCACCACCCTCCACCACCCCCACCCACGCTCTCCTTCCTCCACCTTCTTCCTACCCCTTCCTTTCCTTCCCTTCTTCCCCACTCCATTTAAAAGTGGAGAAATGAGAAATGTAGCACGTAAAACATCCCAGGAAATCAATCAGGTCTGGCGTGTGCTTTCAAAGCTGGATTTGACACGTAGCCCACACAATAGTGGGAGGGGGGGGGGGGGGGGGGGGGAGGTAAGGAAGTAATGTAGAAAGGGGGAGTATCCTGTACTAGTCGGGCAAGTCTCATGCCGGCCTCTTGTCCGGCTGTCTTACCACAGGAGTGATCTGCCTTGGGCACTGTGAGGTCATCGCACCGACACAGCTCCTGGCCCGGGTCTCCCGTGCAGGTCATGTGATCTCCGCACTGGTCTTCTCCCACAGTGCACACCACTCCCCAGCCTTTGCCTGTGTGAGGCGCACACACACACACACACACACACACACACACACGTACACACACGCACATACACACACACACACACACATACACACACGCACATGCACACACACACACACACACACACACACACACACACACACACACATGCACACACACACACACACACACACATACACACACGCACATGCACATACACACACACACACACACACACACACACACACACATGCACACACACACACACACACACGCACGCACGCACGCACACACACACACAGACACACACACACACACACACACACACGCACACACACACATCAACATCATCATCCTCATCACCCAGAGCCATACATAATACACGTACAAAACTTTGAACAAGGACTATATATATACCAACAGTCTCGATCTGTCAGTACAAAAGCTAAATACACCCCACTCTACGAGAAGACCCAAAAAAAATGCACAGCATGTGGTATAGTTGAAGGTATATTTCACTTTCTGCACGTCTGCCACAGGTCAAATCTGACAGGACTAGAATGAAGTAATTAAGTATTTCAGGTCACACAAACCCCCAAATGACGGTACCCATACCCCCAAAATAGAACAATTCCGCAACGACGACCTACAGATCCACATCACAAAACCTGCTGATGATTTCTTAAATATGAAAAAAAAAAAAAAAAATGGTGGCGCCGTATCTGATCCATAGTAAATATGGTTCAAGGATGAACCATAATCGTTTCTCATGTATCACCTCCTTATTTCCCATAGACCTTTGTGGTTTTTATGACAACAGAAGTCAAGTGTGTGGATGCATGTAATGTGTGTGTGTGTGTGTGTGTGTGTGTGTGTGTGTTGTGTGTGTGTGTGCGAGTGCGTGTGTGTGTATGCGCGCGCGTGTGTGTGTGTGTGTGTGTGTGTGTGTGTGTGTGTGTGTGTGTGTGAGAGAGAGAGAGAGAGAGAGACAGAGAGACAGAGAGACAGAGAGAGAGAGGAGAGAGAGAGAGAGAGAGAGAGAAACAGACAGAGAGCGAGAGAGAGACACACACAGAGTGTGTCCTCTAACGTTTGAGGCAAAAGCAGTATTTTCATCTCACAGAGGTGAGAAGTGTACGTCAAAGCAACTGACATGCATAAAAAAGAGATAAAACAAACACACACCTACACATACTTACACTGAGCCACTCTCTGTCTCAATATCACTCTCTCTCCTTCACGCATTCACTCTCGTCTTATATCACACACACACACACACACACACACACACACACACACACACACAGGCAGTTAGACAGGCAGATACAAAGAAAGAGAGAGAGAGAGAGAGAGAGAGAGAGAGAGACAGAGACAGAGAGAGACGGTGAGCAGCAGACCCAGACAGACAGAGACAGACCGGGAACAATCCACACACCACATTCTCCACTCCTCTTCATGACATAACCATCAACGCAGGCGCACGTCTTTTGACCATCCTCATCGTCATCACCATCCTCATCGTCATCACCATCATCATCATCATCATCATCATCACCGGCGGACGACGTGGGCGATCCACAGCGCATGTGGCTGCCGCAGTCCTCGTCGGTAATACATGGGATCTCCTCCACCGGGGGCTCCGCCAGCACTGCCCACAACAACACAAACACACCGACAACGGCGTTAGACACTGACCAGCCATCACTGCCCACAACACAAGCACACGACAACGGCGTTAGACACTGACCAGCCATCACTGCCCACAACAACACAAACACACCGACAACGGCGTTAGACACTGACCAGCCATCACTGCCCACAACACAAACACACCGACAACGGCGTTAGACACTGACCAGCCATCACTGCCCACAACACAAACACACCGACAACGGCGTTAGACATTGACCAGCCATCACTGCCCACAACAACACAAACACACCGACAACGGCGTTAGACACTGACCAGCCATCACTGCCCACAACACAAACACACCGACAACGGCGTTAGACACTGACCAGCCATCACTGCCCACAACACAAACACACCGACAACGGCGTTAGACACTGACCAGGCATCACTGCCCACAACAACACAAACACACCGACAACGGCGTTAGACACTGACCAGCAATCACTGCCCACAACAACACAAACACACCGACAACGGCGTTAGACACTGACCAGGCATCACTGCCCACAACAACACAAACACACCGACAACGGCGTTTGACACTGACCAGGCATCACTGCCCACAACACAAACACACCGACAACGGCGTTAGACGATGACCAGGCAATCACTGCCCACAACAACACAAACACACCGACAACGGCGTTAGACGATGACCAGCCATCACTGCCCACAACAACACAAACACACCGACAACGGCGTTAGACACTGACCAGGCATGCCCACAACAACACAAACACACCGACAACGGCGTTAGACGATGACCAGCCATCACTGCCCACAACAACACAAACACACCGACAACGGCGTTAGACACTGACCAGGCATGCCCACAACAACACAAACACACCGACAACGGCGTTAGACACTGACCAGCCATCACTGCCCACAACAACACAAACACACCGACAACGGCGTTAGACACTGACCAGGCATGCCCACAACAACACAAACACACCGACAACGGCGTTAGACACTGACCAGCCATCACTGCCCACAACACAAACACACCGACAACGGCGTTAGACACTGACCAGCCATCACTGCCCACAACACAAACACACCGACAACGGCGTTAGACACTGACCAGGCATCACTGCCCACAACAACACAAACACACCGACAACGGAGTTAGACAATGACCAGGCATCTTGGTTTGCGCAACGATTCATTCTTCAGGCTCTACCCTACCACCAATAACCCACCTCGCTCAAAGAGCTCACAGATTTATATCATTCCCACAGCTCCATATCATTCCCATGTATAACGCCACACCGTCTGTCTGCCCGAGTCGGGCTTTGCTATCTGTCGAGTATTCTGAACTCGCTCTGAAATCACCGAGACTAAACGCCAAGATTAAAAGAGTTGTAACTTCCGCAACCTACTGGCGGCACAGAACAGAGGGGTGCTGAACTGTGCGAGGTTCATCCTGTCTTGTAGTATGGCGCTGAAGGGAGCCCCAGAGGGGTGGTGAACTGTGCGAGGTTCATCCTGTCTTGTAGTATGGCGCTGAAGGGAGCCCCAGAGGGGTGGTGAACTGTGCGAGGTTCATCCTGTCTTGTAGTATGGCGCTGAAGGGAGCCCCAGAGGGGTGGTGAACTGTGCGAGGTTCATCCTGTCTTGTAGTATGGCGCTGAAGGGAGCCCAGTTCTTAACAGAACTGAATCAGGTACCCGTTTACAGCTGGGTGTCCAGGGAGGGTGGTCTCGACGTCAAAACCCCCCGACCTTACGGGTGGTTCGACCTCACGACCGACACCTCCACTAAAGAAAAAAAACAAACAAACGAAAAACAAACAAACAAACAAAAACGCGTTTCAGCCGTTTGACTGCGGGCGACAGTTCGTGAGGTTTGTTCCTAAGTCCTGCTGCAGACTGTGGCTCACTCTAGACGTATGAGTGATCGATCCCCTGTCATCGAGAGCGAGCAGCCCGAAGGTTTTTTCTATTTTAAACACAGATCATTACTATTTTTGGAGCACAGGAACAACATAATTGTGCCTGAACATTATCGGAAAAGATCTTCCTTTTGATCCCCTTGGTTTTTTTTATTTTATTTTATCAAAGATGAAGTGAACTTACACGAACGTAATCTGTATTAGAAGCTGGACTTCTCAAACTTCGCCTAGCTGTTACACTTCCTTTTCTGTTATCCGGGTTCTGTTTCGCCGAGATCTGGCAAGCGATTGGTAGGAACGTCCGACAAAATTCACGTGCTGCGTCAGGCGTGCTTTTTTTCATGCTTTCCTGTCCAAACCAACGCCTTGTCCCTACTTGATGTGGAACAACGCCATATTATCAGGATCCTCAGCAGAACACCCGATTGGAAGTGCAGGGAGGTAACTGCGCCCGATAACCGGCTGGATGCGCTAAGTGATCGCCCTTGATAAGTTCATGCCATAAACAAAGTCAAGCCTGATAAGTTTTTTTTTTTTTTTTTCTCCTTTTCCTTGATAAAGAAACATGCCCTCCTCCTCCAACCCCTCTCCTGTTCTCCATGTTTCCGATTTTGATTTTTTTTTTCTTTTTACAGGCTTCGTGTTCCATGTTGGAACTTCTTTCTGCCCGCTTTGACTGGGGGAGAATGTCTACTAAGAAAGACCGCCGCCAGCTTTGCTCTGTCGCCGCTTCTCTTCGATATTCGGCGCCTCCGAATATTTGCTCCTCGTGTCGCAAGTCGTGTCCTCAAGCCGACGCCAAAGAACGCGTTTCGTGCACACAGCGTCCCTTTTTCGAGCCCTGTATTGAACATTCCTCCGGCTCCACATCGAGGTTCGTCTGTCAATACACTTAACTCGCGATAAGAACCGTCCCAATTCACTTCTTGTACCGGACATTTTTTTTTCTTTTATTGCCCGTCCAAGGATCGAATTCGCTTCAACATGGTAGCACCTTCACCACACGGTGTTACAGCCGACAAGAAAATCATGCTGTTCTAGAAAAACAGAACCGATTTTTTTTTTTTTTTTAAAGTTACTGCTGTCATTTGGCTGAGTCAAAGCACCGGTATGTTTGCAGCTGCTTGACATGTCGAGTGAGTTTACTCCATCAGCTCCTAACATGGCATCTCGCGTTACCAGCGCATGACATTCGTATCTTGAGTTCATATGTATCAAAACGTTTTTTTTTTTTTTTTTTCGTTTTCGCGGAGGGTGACATGAAACGTCCTTGAAGTGATGCTGCGTTTCTTTTTTCTTTTTTTGAACAGTGCAAAGGGAGATAAAAGAGAAATGCTATGTCAAACGTCATACCACAGTCGCCGTCGGGGTCGGTGACGTAGCCCTCCACACAGCGGCACATGCCGGCGCCGTGCGGTCCTGCGCACTCCTGGTTCTCCCCGCAGTCCGCGTCCCCGTCACAGGTCAGCACGTCCACCGGATCATCACCAACTGAGTGGTTACAAAAAAAAAAGAAATAAACAGTTACAAGTCGGTTAGGTTTTGTATGGATCGTGACGGAGAACCACTCAACACATTCCTTTCTTTTTCTCTCATTTTGCAAAATGCACGCAGTGTGAGGAATTGGTGAGGTTGCAAAATGTTTCCTGTGCTGCAATACAAGAACGGAACCTGTTTTATAACAAGTTACATGATAACAGTCGTCCATGCAAGCCGGCCGCACGGTTATTGTGATTGGCCGTCTCTTGACTTTTGCGTTTTCTTTTCATCATTCACCTGTTGGGGGTAATTCTTGGAATGAATGTCACTGCAGAAGGTCCCAGTATTGTGCCATGACCTGTGCCCCGGCGTCATCCCCGTCAGATTTACGAGCACTGTGTCAAAGCACGCCCCTAGTTCAGCAGCATCCGCTCTATACAGCATGGATTGGCAGAGGGGGCAAGAAGAGGTAACAGGCCCATGACTGCCCCCTTGCCAAATGTTCCCAAGCTGTCTCTGTCAGCCCAGCCAAGAGAGCAAAAACCAAACATCACCTTAATCTCCATTCTCTGCCTCTGAGCACCGCCAACCCCTCTATCTGCAGGGTCATTCTGTCATCTCAGACATCACCTTAATCTCCATTCTCTGCCTCTGAACACCGCTACCCCTCTATCTGCAGGGTCATTCTGTCATCTCAAACATCACCTTAATCTCCATTCTCTGCCTCTGAACACCGCTACCCCTCTATCTGCAGGGTCATTCTGTCATCTCAGACTCCAGCGTTCCCCCTTCTCCACTGCACCTCGGCCATCAGCCATTGACAGAGCTGAAGAAACGCTACGGGCAGTAATGCTTACCGTCGGTTGATCATTCATCTGTTAGTTTTCATAACACCGAAACAAAATCGCGTAAATATAGAGCCAAATTGACAAAGATCACCTTTGCAGAAACAATGCACGAGTACATTTTAGTTGTGGTTGTCAGTTGATAGCCACTTCTCTGTTTCACTTACGGTATCAGACAATTTTCTCCCAGAATAATTCACAGTCTGGCTTGTTGCATTGTTGTTATGGTTCTGTTCTGCTCTATTTTTTTCCTCCCTTTTTCTGTTTTATCTGTGTGTTAGTTTCTGAAACACAATCTTGAAGTATCTTATCTCCTCAACTTCCGCCAAATGCCCATCACTCCTTCACTTGTAAACACAGTCATTCATCCTCTGCATTCCGTACTCACCGCATTTTTCTTTGCTATACACACTAGGCCCAAAATGTTATGGGCTAATTCTGGTGCCGTGCACCTTACAGAAAAAACAACAATCATTTCATACTCTGAATACGCTGAACCGACAAAACCTTTTTATGGGCGTTGAAGTCCACGGACAAAATGTCTGTGACGCTAGTTTGTTCACAGTTGCGCACGAATCCTAATGTTAGCGGTCAAAAGACATACACATGACACGTGAAAAATAACTAGACTTCAGCTGGTACAGTTAGCTAATTTGAATGTTTTAGCTGCATGTCTCTAAGAAGCTTTTAACCAAAGTTGGCGTTAACCGTGGTGTTAGCAAAGTGCCACAACTAAAAAAAATAACATGGAAAAGCTGACAGAGGAAGAGCCTTTGGGTCTAGGAAGAGGATGGAGCGAGTAAAATGTGAAGCAGACTTGGTGTGCCACTCGCTTTCATCTGAAGACTACGAACACACAAATTTGGATGCTTTTGGCTTTCTTTGTAGTGTGTGATCCCTAAAGTGGCTCCTCACTTTTCGTGCCTGGTATCTAACAGGTAAGGTAAGGTCATGTTAATCTGTATGTTTTGATTTAGAGACCATGTCAAGAGCCAGGACCAAGGCTGACAACTCTGCAGTGTAGATGGAGATGTCAGTGCGAACATGTTTAGAACATCTCTGGGGAGGATGTGTTGCACCATACACAGCAGAAGCAATCTCTACTCAGATTTAGAACCGTCGGTGAAAAGTGTTCGATTGGATGGAAACTTCGTCAACAGTTCGGTGAGAAAGGACTTGTACGCCAAGAAGCTAGTGGTATGTTTACGATACGAGGCTAAATCAAACAGGAGTGAAGAACGTCCGTGGTTGGTCATCAGAATACTTGGATAAATCACGCACGACTCCAAGGTCTACATCTGCTTCGTTCAAATGCCAATTCCCATGGGTAGAATGGAACAGGAGTGGTCATCAAATTTCCTTCTGGGGTCAAAGACACAGTCATATAGGCCCACAGGGTTTTGGGGTTCAGAAGAGTGATTCAAACAATAGTCCAAGATAACTGTTAACAGAAATTAAAAAAAAACCCCTATGGCACTACTCACGGCATGACTTCCTATCCCAGGAAGGCGTCAGTCCAGAGACACAGAAGCAGACAGACAACGGGTCCTCCTCCTCCCCCGTGTGGCCAATCACAGAGCTACACGTCATCCCTTCGCCGCAGTCGGCCTCCGCTCGGCATTCGCTGCCCACCAACCTCTCTGGTACCCACAGCACTGGAACCCAGAACACAGCTAGTCTGTTCAGTCCTATCAGTTTCCTTTAGTTTCCTTCTTCTTCTCATTTGAAGCAAGGGCTTGATGGGGGATGAGGGTGGATAGGTGGGGGGGGAGGGGAGGGGGCGGAAGGAGTGGGTGGGTCGGCGTAAACAAATGTGCCGCTTATTCAGTGCATGGTCAGGAAAAGCAAATACATCAACCATACACCAACACGAATGCGCGCACGCGCACACACAAACACAGATTTGTTACAAAAACAAATGCATCAAACATACACTAAAACAAATGTTCGCACACACACACACACACACACACACACACACACACACACACACACACACACACACAAACACAGGTTTGTTACACGCATACGCGCACAATGTAGGCCCACAAGCAAGCACGTATACAAGCATACACAAGCACGCACACACACTCGCACGTGCGCACGCACGTACGCACACACACACACACACACACACGCACGCACGCACGCACACACGCACGCACGCGCACACACACACGCACACACACACACACACTCCCATACACATAACAACCAAGGGCTTCAACTGCGATTCAGGGTATCAAACAGTCACGTAAAACGAGAAAAGGAGACCACTGACCACACTGGAGTCCCCGGGTGGCCACGAAAGCCTCCGCGCAGCGACAGACCTTGACCCCCGCCACCTCCACACACACCATACCGTCGGCACAGTCCTCCTCGCTCGTGCACGACTCGTTCACCTGCTTCCCTGCACGTGCAACAAGTCAGGACAGACGGTGACACAATGTCGTCAGACGAGTCGTTTAGTTTCTTGTTTGACTCTAATATTACAGTAAACAAGTGGGGTATGTTTTGCTCCCACAAGGAAACCTGAAACAGAGTAACTTTTATTCAAGACTGGCACAGCCTTTTAAACCTGAATAAAGTCAGACAAATACATAGACGAACAATCTAATAGTGGGGGAAAAACAAGCGCAGGCCAACAACTGAACTGTCTTCATAATAATGACCTGGCAAAGATTTGGACTTAAGGAGAGGGGGGGGGGGGGGGGGGGGGGGTTTGAAGATGGAGAAACTGGAACATGAAATTTTAAAATAATATGTTACAGATATGAAAACTCTTCACTAGCTGCATAAGGGAACCATCGCAATCCCTTTTGAAGGCAGATATATTTGTATTGCTCTGAGGCCTTTCGTCCGCTGGGTCGGACTCATCAGGGAGACACGGCTGGCTGTGTCTAGGGATTGCGATGGTTCCCTTATGCAGCTCGTGAAGAGTTTTCATATCTGTAACATATTATTTTAAAATTTCATGTTCCCAGTTTCTCCATCTTCAAACTCCCCCTCCCCCCCCCCCCCCCTCCCTCCTTAAGTCCAAATCTTTGCCAGGTCATTATTATGAAGACAGTTCAGTTGTTGGCCTGCGCTTGTTTTTTCCCCCACTATTAGACTGTTCGTCTGTGTATTTGTCTGACTTTATTCAGGTTTAAAAGGCTGTGCCAGTCTTGAATAAAAGTTACTCTGTTTTAGGTTTCCTTATGGGAGCAAAACATACCCCAGTTGTTTACTGTTTATCGTTTGCTGTTCCCTACCTCATTTCATTTCCGATTTTGCTTTGATTAAATTGAGGTTATTTGTATTTGTTTCTGTCCGTCTGTGTGTTTGTCTTTTAATCTCCCTTGCATCTTTGGGTGGATCCTCAAGCGTAGGCTCAAAGACTATCCCCTACATTTTATATTACTTGCATAATGTCTTTAGTTTCACAGCAACTTTTTTCCTCCTCACACTTTCGTTTGGTTGCATTTACTACTCTTCCCTGGCTGCTTTGGGGGTGCTATTAGATTCTTTTTTGCACCCTTGGTGGTGAGAACACCACAGTATTATGGACTATGGTGTGTCTCTATATGACGCCGGGAGCGCAGACACAACCAGCCGTGTCTCCCTGATGAGTTCGACCCAGCGGACGAAAGGCCTCGGAGCAGGCAATGCAAATATATCTGCCTTCAAAAGGGATTGCGATGATTCCCTTATGCAGCTAGTGAAGAGTTTTCATATCTGTAATATATTATTTTAAAATTTCATGTTCCCAGTTTCTCCATCTTCAAACTCCCCTCCCCTCCCCCTCCCACCTTAAGTCCAAATCTATGCCAGGTCATTATTATGAAGACAGTTCAGTTGTTAGCCTGCGCTTGTTTTTCCCCCACTATTAGACTGTTCGTCTGTGTATTTGTCTGACTTTATTCAGGTTTAAAAGGCTGTGCCAGTCTTGAATAAAAGTTACTCCGTTTTAGGTTCCCTTATGGGAGCAAAACATACCCCACTTGTTTACTGTTTATCGTTTGCTGTTCCCTACCTCATTTTATTTCCGATTCTAATATTTACGGTATGATAATCTGAATTGGACCTATAAAAAAAACCGCCGCATAATTGAGAAAGAAACCAGATTTTGATCAACAAAGTTGTGTGTTTCCTTCTCATTAATAACTGTGGTAAGGCGCACTATGTAATTAATTAGTATTTAGGCATTCCGACTTGTCCTGACCCGTTATGCAGTATTCGTCTCAATAGTGTTTTCATTCATATCATTCTTCTGATCTAGAATCCAGTGGACGCCATTTGCTCCGCGTGAACATTTTACTATTCTTCTTGCCTGAGCGCCTTCCTTTTCTTTTTCTTTGAAACTGGACCATTTTCATAAGTATACCGACTTCCATAAAAAACGCGAAAACAAAACAAGCTGAAGGTTGGGGATGAATTTTATTGGTCACAATTGTACAGAGTGGAAGCGAGAATTCAACGTGATTTGATTCATTACACCGGTAATGTGTGAAAATGTCATCAGCAATATGTCTTTTGTGTGGAAAATCCAAGGTCACGTGACAAACCAGCTTGAAGTCCTAATACCGTGTGTGTGGCCACCATTTGCATGGACAACTGCTTGACACCTGCGGCTCATCGAGTGGACCAGGTGGTTGATGCGTCCCCTTGGCACACCAGCCCACACATGGACGATGGCCTGGTGAAGTTGAGCCGCTGTTGCTGGTCGTGGACGCAGGAGGTCCATCCGTCTGCCAAGTTCATCCCAAAAAATGTTCTACTGGGTTTAAATCGGGACTGAGGGCTGGCCAGGGCAGGACATTGACGTTGTTATGCTGAAGAAATTGCTGGTGGCCCTGGCGGTGGGTGTTCTTGCATTGTCCTGTTGGAATGTCCAGTTTGGGTGTTGCGCAAAAAAAGGAACGACATGGGGTCTGAGCACCTGGTTGATGTAGCGCTGTGCATTGACACCCTGTCCGCGACCAGGGCCAATGTTCTGAAAGATGACTGGTCCTATGGCGTGGTTAATGCCAATTGTACCCCATATCATAACGTTCGGGCCTCCCCAGGGGTTCCGCTCTACCAAATGGGAGTCAGCATAGCGTTCACCAGGTCGACGCCATATTCTGGCACGACCGTCAGCCATGTCAATACAAAAACGGCTCTCATCTGAGAACAGTATGCGTCCCCACTGCTGCCTGCCCCGGTTGATTCGGGCTTGTGCCCACTGCAGCCTGTCCTGCCGGTGTCTTGGTGTCAGTACCGGACCTCTGCGAGGACGCCTACATGCCAGCCCGTTCTCCTGAAGACGCCGGCGCACAGTGTTGAGGCCGATTCGTTGCTGGAGATTCCCAGGCACCTGTCGAGCAGTGTTAGCGGCTGTTTGTCGCCTGTCCAGCAGATGGGTTTGAACAAGATGGCGATCCTCTCTTGGTGTGGTGACCCGAGGACGGCCTGGCCAGGGACGATCATCAGTGGTACCAGTGACTCGCATGCAGTGCTGCAGACGATAGATGGTTGAGATGTGGACGTTAAAGATGTTGGCGACCTGCCTGGCATCCACACCAGCCTCCACCTAGCCTAGGGCACGATTGCCTTCCTCTGCTCGTAGTCTTGGCATCTCTGTAGCGCTCAGACGGCAAGTCGTTACCTGAACCTTGTAGCGCGGCTTTATAAAGGCTGCATGCCTGCGTACTTGTAGCTGGTTAACTTAGCTCTGCATAGTGTGCACGTGTCTCACATGCAGCAACCAGTTTGCCATTTTTGTTGACCCTCCAATGCCGGGATTGATGTGTTGCTCACACAATTTTTTCACTGCACGTGAGTCTTGGACCCAAACAACTTGCCACAATGGTTCAATATTGTATATTCACCCCTTTTCACCCGAAAAATAGCCTTTCAATTTTTCGCGTTTTTTATGGAAGTCAGTATACAAGGAAGTTATTCCTTTATTTATTTACCTGCACCTTCAAACATCGATTCTGTAGCTTTTGCACAGCCCTGCCGACAGAGAAACAAACACAGAAACATCGATTCTGTAGCTTTTGCACAGCCCTGCCGACAGAGAAACAAACACAGAAACATCGATTCTGTAGCTTTTGCACAGCCCTGCCGACAGAGAAACAAACACAGAAACATCGATTCTGTAGCTTTTGCACAGCCCTGCCGACAGAGAAACAAACACAGAAACATCGATTCTGTAGCTTTTGCACAGCCCTGCCGACAGAGAAACAAACACAGAAACATCGATTCTGTAGCTTTTGCACAGCCCTGCCGACGGAGAAACAAACACAGAAACATCGATTCTGTAGCTTTTGCACAGCCCTGCCGACGGAGAAACAAACACAGAAACATCGATTCTGTAGCTTTTGCACAGCCCTGCCGACGGAGAAACAAACACAGAAACATCGATTCTGTAGCTTTTGCACAGCCCTGCCGACGGAGAAACAAACACAGAAACATCGATTCTGTAGCTTTTGCACAGCCCTGCCGACGGAGAAACAAACACAGAAACATCGATTCTGTAGCTTTTGCACAGCCCTGCCGACGGAGAAACAAACACAGAAACATCGATTCTGTAGCTTTTGCACAGCCCTGCCGACGGAGAAACAAACACAGAAACATCGATTCTGTAGCTTTTGCACAGCCCTGCCGACGGAGAAACAAACACAGAAACATCGATTCTGTAGCTTTTGCACAGCCCTGCCGACGGAGAAACAAACACAGAAACATCGATTCTGTAGCTTTTGCACAGCCCTGCCGACGGAGAAACAAACACAGAAACATCGATTCTGTAGCTTTTGCACAGCCCTGCCGACGGAGAAACAAACACAGAAACATCGATTCTGTAGCTTTTGCACACCCTGCCGACGAGAAACAAACACAGAAACTTTTAGCTTGCCGCCCGCCGACAGAGAAAAACACAAACACAGAAGCTTTTGCACAGCCCTGCCGACAGAGAAACAAACACAGAAGCTTTTGCACAGCCCTGCCGACGAGAAACAAACACAGAAGCTTTTGCACAGCCCTGCCGACGGAGAAACAAACACAGAAGCTTTTGCACAGCCCTGCCGACGGAGAAACAAACACAGAAGCTTTTGCACAGCCCTGCCGACGGAGAAACAAACACAGAAGCTTTTGCACAGCCCTGCCGACGGAGAAACAAACACAGTAAGCTTTTGCACAGCCCTGCCGACGGAGAAACAAACACAGTAGCTTTTGCACAGCCCTGCCGACGGAGAAACAAACACAGTAGCTTTTGCACAGCCCTGCCGACGGAGAAACAAACACAGAAGCTTTTGCACAGCCCTGCCGACGAGAAACAAACACAGAAGCTTTTGCACAGCCCTGCCGACAGAGAAACAAACACAGAAGCTTTTGCACAGCCCTGCCGACGGAGAAACAAACACAGAAGCTTTTGCACAGCCCTGCCGACAGAGAAACAAACACAGAAGCTTTTGCACAGCCCTGCCGACGAGAGAAACAAACACAGAAGCTTTTGCACAGCCCTGCCGACGGAGAAACAAACACAGAAGCTTTTGCACAGCCCTGCCGACGGAGAAACAAACACAGAAGCTTTTGCACAGCCCTGCCGACGGAGAAACAAACACAGAAGCTTTTGCACAGCCCTGCCGACGGAGAAACAAACACAGAAGCTTTTGCACAGCCCTGCCGACAGAGAAACAAACACAGAAGCTTTTGCACAGCCCTGCCGACAGAGAAACAAACACAGAAGCTTTTGCACAGCCCTGCCGACAGAGAAACAAACACAGAAGCTTTTGCACAGCCCTGCCGACAGAGAAACAAACACAGAAGCTTTTGCACAGCCCTGCCGACAGAGAAACAAACACAGAAGCTTTTGCACAGCCCTGCCGACAGAGAAACAAACACAGAAGCTTTTGCACAGCCCTGCCGACAGAGAAACAAACACAGAAGCTTTTGCACAGCCCTGCCGACGAGAAACAAACACAGAAGCTTTTGCACAGCCCTGCCGACAGAGAAACAAACACAGAAGCTTTTGCACAGCCCTGCCGACAGAGAAACAAACACAGAAGCTTTTGCACAGCCCTGCCGACAGAGAAACAAACACAGAAGCTTTTGCACAGCCCTGCCGACGGAGAAACAAACACAGAAGCTTTTGCACAGCCCTGCCGACGGAGAAACAAACACAGAAGCTTTTGCACAGCCCTGCCACGAGAACAACACAGACTTTGCCAGCCCTGCCGACGGAGAAACAAACACAGTAGCTTTTGCACAGCCCTGCCGACGGAGAAACAAACACAGAAGCTTTTGCACAGCCCTGCCGACGGAGAAACAAACACAGTAGCTTTTGCACAGCCCTGCCGACAGAGAAACAAACACAGTAGCTTTTGCACAGCCCTGCCGACGGAGAAACAAACACAGAAGCTTTTGCACAGCCCTGCCGACAGAGAAACAAACACAGAAGCTTTTGCACAGCCCTGCCGACAGAGAAACAAACACAGAAGCTTTTGCACAGCCCTGCCGACGGAGAAACAAACACAGAAGCTTTTGCACAGCCCTGCCGACGGAGAAACAAACACAGAAGCTTTTGCACAGCCCTGCCGACGGAGAAACAAACACAGAAGCTTTTGCACAGCCCTGCCGACGGAGAAACAAACACAGAAGCTTTTGCACAGCCCTGCCGACGGAGAAACAAACACAGAAGCTTTTGCACAGCCCTGCCGACGGAGAAACAAACACAGAAGCTTTTGCACAGCCCTGCCGACAGAGAAACAAACACAGAAGCTTTTGCACAGCCCTGCCGACAGAGAAACAAACACAGAAGCTTTTGCACAGCCCTGCCGACAGAGAAACAAACACAGAAGCTTTTGCACAGCCCTGCCGACAGAGAAACAAACACAGAAGCTTTTGCACAGCCCTGCCGACAGAGAAACAAACACAGAAGCTTTTGCACAGCCCTGCCGACGGAGAAACAAACACAGAAGCTTTTGCACAGCCCTGCCGACAGAGAAACAAACACAGAAGCTTTTGCACAGCCCTGCCGACAGAGAAACAAACACAGAAGCTTTTGCACAGCCCTGCCGACAGAGAAACAAACACAGAAGCTTTTGCACAGCCCTGCCGACAGAGAAACAAACACAGAAGCTTTTGCACAGCCCTGCCGACAGAGAAACAAACACAGAAGCTTTTGCACAGCCCTGCCGACGGAGAAACAAACACAGAAGCTTTTGCACAGCCCTGCCGACAGAGAAACAAACACAGAAGCTTTTGCACAGCCCTGCCGACGGAGAAACAAACACAGAAGCTTTTGCACAGCCCTGCCGACGGAGAAACAAACACAGAAGCTTTTGCACAGCCCTGCCGACGGAGAAACAAACACAGAAGCTTTTGCACAGCCCTGCCGACGGAGAAACAAACACAGAAGCTTTTGCACAGCCCTGCCGACGGAGAAACAAACACAGAAGCTTTTGCACAGCCCTGCCGACGGAGAAACAAACACAGAAGCTTTTGCACAGCCCTGCCGACAGAGAAACAAACACAGAAGCTTTTGCACAGCCCTGCCGACAGAGAAACAAACACAGAAGCTTTTGCACAGCCCTGCCGACAGAGAAACAAACACAGAAGCTTTTGCACAGCCCTGCCGACAGAGAAACAAACACAGAAGCTTTTGCACAGCCCTGCCGACAGAGAAACAAACACAGAAGCTTTTGCACAGCCCTGCCGACAGAGAAACAAACACAGAAGCTTTTGCACAGCCCTGCCGACGGAGAAACAAACACAGAAGCTTTTGCACAGCCCTGCCGACGGAGAAACAAACACAGAAGCTTTTGCACAGCCCTGCCGACGGAGAAACAAACACAGAAGCTTTTGCACAGCCCTGCCGACGGAGAAACAAACACAGAAGCTTTTGCACAGCCCTGCCGACGGAGAAACAAACACAGAAGCTTTTGCACAGCCCTGCCGACAGAGAAACAAACACAGAAGCTTTTGCACAGCCCTGCCGACGGAGAAACAAACACAGAAGCTTTTGCACAGCCCTGCCGACAGAGAAACAAACACAGAAGCTTTTGCACAGCCCTGCCGACGGAGAAACAAACACAGAAGCTTTTGCACAGCCCTGCCGACAGAGAAACAAACACAGAAGCTTTTGCACAGCCCTGCCGACGGAGAAACAAACACAGAAGCTTTTGCACAGCCCTGCCGACGGAGAAACAAACACAGAAGCTTTTGCACAGCCCTGCCGACGGAGAAACAAACACAGAAGCTTTTGCACAGCCCTGCCGACAGAGAAACAAACACAGAAGCTTTTGCACAGCCCTGCCGACGGATAAACAAAAACAGAAGCTTTTGCACAGCCCTGCCGACGGAGAAACAAACACAGAAGCTTTTGCACAGCCCTGCCGACGGAGAAACAAACACAGAAGCTTTTGCACAGCCCTGCCGACGGAGAAACAAACACAGAAGCTTTTGCACAGCCCTGCCGACGGAGAAACAAACACAGAAGCTTTTGCACAGCCCTGCCGACGGAGAAACAAACACAGAAGCTTTTGCACAGCCCTGCCGACGGAGAAACAAACACAGAAGCTTTTGCACAGCCCTGCCGACGGAGAAACAAACACAGAAGCTTTTGCACAGCCCTGCCGACGGAGAAACAAACACAGAAGCTTTTGCACAGCCCTGCCGACGGAGAAACAAACACAGAAGCTTTTGCACAGCCCTGCCGACGGAGAAACAAACACAGAAGCTTTTGCACAGCCCTGCCGACGGAGAAACAAACACAGAAGCTTTTGCACAGCCCTGCCGACGGAGAAACAAACACAGAAGCTTTTGCACAGCCCTGCCGACGGAGAAACAAACACAGAAGCTTTTGCACAGCCCTGCCGACGGAGAAACAAACACAGAAGCTTTTGCACAGCCCTGCCGACGGAGAAACAAACACAGAAGCTTTTGCACAGCCCTGCCGACGGAGAAACAAACACAGAAGCTTTTGCACAGCCCTGCCGACGGAGAAACAAACACAGAAGCTTTTGCACAGCCCTGCCGACGGAGAAACAAACACAGAAGCTTTTGCACAGCCCTGCCGACGGAGAAACAAACACAGAAACATGTTCACGAATGCACGGCCGTTACTTATACATTTGCTGCTTCAAAAATCGATTCTGCAGCTTTGCACAGTCTGCCGACAGATAAACAAACAAACAAAGAAAAACATAACAAAGCGAAATGATGCGCGGGTGACCACAAGTTACCCAGGGGCATCATCACAAGACACTGACCACAGGTGAGGTCTGAGCGACCCACGTAACCCTCAGCACAGGTGCAGGCCTGACCCCCGGAATAGCGACGACACGTCATGAGGTGACCACACACGTCTGACCTCGGACACTCTTGCCCGGACCCTCGGCCTGTGTAAGACATTAACACTATCGTCATCGTGATGCCATGGACTTCTCTACATTAACACTATGTCATCATGATGCCAGTGGACTTCTCTACGTTAACACTATGTCATCATGATGCCATGGACTTCTCTACATTAACACTATGTCATCATGATGCCATGGACTTTTCTACATTAACACTATGTCATCATGATGCCATGGACTTCTCTACATTAACACTATGTCATCATGATGCCATGGACTTCTTTACACTAACACTATCGTCATCATGATGCCAGTGGACTTCTCGACATTAACACTATGTCATCATGATGCCAGTGGACTTCTCTACATTAACACTATGTCATCATGGTGCCATGGATTTCTCTACATTAACACTATGTCATCATGATGACAGTGGACTTCTCTACATTAACACTATGTCATCATGATGCCATGGACTTCTCTACATTAACACTATCGTCATCATGATGCCAGTGGACTTCTCTACATTAACACTATCGTCATCATGATGCCATGGACTTCTCTACATTAACAGTGGACTTCTCTACATTAACACTATCGTCATCATGATGCCATGGACTTCTCTACATTAACACTATGTCATCATGATGCCATGGACTTCTCTACATTAACACTATGTCATCATGATACCATGGACTTCTCTACATTAACACTACGTCATCATGATGCCAGTGGACTTCTCTACATTAACACTATGTCATCATGATGCCAGTGGACTTCTCTACATTAACGCCATGTCATCATGATGACAGTGGACTTCTCTACATTAACACCATGTCATCATGATGCCATGCACTTCTCTACATTAACACTATGTCATCATGATGCCATGGACTTCTCTACATTAACACTATGTCATCATGATGATGCCAGTGGACTTCTCTACATTAACACTATGTCATCATGATGCCAGTAGACTTCTCTACATTAACACTATGTCATCATGATGCCATGGACTTCTCTACATTAACACTATGTCATCATGATGACAGTGGACCTCTCTACATTAACACTATGTCATCATGATGCCAGTGGACTTCTCTACATTAACACTATGTCATCATGATGACAGTGGACGTCTCTACATTAACACTATGTCATCATGATGCCATGGACGTCTCTACATTAACACTATGTCATCATGATGCCAGTGGACTTCTCTACATTAACACTATGTCATCATGATGACAGTGGACTTCTCTACATTAACACTATGTCATCATGATGCCATGGACTTCTCTACATTAACACTATGTCATCATGATACCATGGACTTCTCTACATTAACACTACGTCATCATGATGCCAGTGGACTTCTCTACATTAACACTATGTCATCATGATGCCAGTGGACTTCTCTACATTAACGCCATGTCATCATGATGACAGTGGACTTCTCTACATTAACACCATGTCATCATGATGCCATGCACTTCTCTACATTAACACTATGTCATCATGATGCCATGGACTTCTCTACATTAACACTATGTCATCATGATGATGCCAGTGGACTTCTCTACATTAACACTATGTCATCATGATGCCAGTAGACTTCTCTACATTAACACTATGTCATCATGATGCCATGGACTTCTCTACATTAACACTATGTCATCATGATGACAGTGGACCTCTCTACATTAACACTATGTCATCATGATGCCAGTGGACTTCTCTACATTAACACTATGTCATCATGATGACAGTGGACGTCTCTACATTAACACTATGTCATCATGATGCCATGGACGTCTCTACATTAACACTATGTCATCATGATGCCAGTGGACTTCTCTACATTAACACTATGTCATCATGATGACAGTGGACTTCTCTACATTAACACTATGTCATCATGATGCCATGGACTTCTCTACATTAACACTATGTCATCATGATGCCAGTAGACGTCTCTACATTAACACTATCGTCATCATGATACCAGTGGACTTCTCTACATTAACACTATGTCATCATGATGACAGTGGACTTCTCTACATTAACACTATCGTCATCATGATGCCAGTGGACTTCTCCACATTAACACTATGTCATCATGATGCTAGTGGACGTCTCTACATTAACACTATCGTCATCATGAAGCCAGTGGATTTCTCTACATTAACACTATGTCATCATGATGCCATGGACTTCTCTACATTAACACTATCGTCATCATGAAGCCAGTTGACTTCTCTACATTAACACTATGTCATCATGATGCCATGGACTTCTCTACATTAACACCATCGTCATAATGATGCCAGTGGAGTTCTCTACACTAACACTATGTCATCATGATGCCAGTTGACTTCTCTACATTAACACTATCGTCATCTTTGTGCCAGAGCAGTTCTCTACATTAACACTATCGTCATCATGATGCCAGTGGACTTCTCTACATTAACACTATCGTCACCATTGTGCCAGAGGAGTTCTCTACATCAACACTATCGTCATCATAATGCCAGTGGACCTCTCTACATTAACACTATGTCATCATGATGCCATGGACTTCTCTACATTAACACTATGTCGTCATGATGCCAGTGGACTTCTCTACATTAACACTATGTCATCATGATGACAGTGGACTTCTCTACATTAACACTATGTCGTCATGATGCCAGTGGACTTCTCTACATTAACACTATGTCATCATGATGCCATGGATTTATCTACATTAACACTATGTCATCATGATGCCAGTGGACTTCTCTACATTAACACAATGTCATCTTGATGACAGTGGACTTCTCTAAATTAACACTATGTCATCATGATGACAGTGGACCTCTCTACATTAACACTATGTCATCATGACGCACATTAACACTATGTCATTATGATGCTAGTGGACTTCTCTACATTAACACAATGTCATCATGATGCCATGGACCTCTCTACATTAACACTATGTCATCACGAGGCCATGGACTTCTCTACATTAACACTATGCCATCATGATGCCATGGACTTCTCTACATTAACACTATCGTCATCATGATGCCATGGACTTCTCTACATTAACACTATATCATCATGATGCCATGAACTTCTCTACATTAACACTATGTCATCATGATGCCATGGACCTCTCTACATTAACACTATCGTCATCATGATGCCATGGACTTCTCTACATTAACACTATGTCATCATGAGGCCATGAACTTCTCTACATTAACACTATGTCATCATGATGCCAGTGGACTTCTCTACATTAACACTATGTCATCATGATGCCAGTGGACTTCTCTACATTAACACTATGTCATCATGATGCCATGGACTTCTCTACATTAACACTATCGTCATCATGATGCCAGTGGACTTCTCTACATTAACACTATCGTCGTCATGATGCCATGGACCTCTCTACATTAACACTATGTCATCACGAGGCCATGGAGTTCTCTACATTAACACTATGTCATCATGATGCCATGGACTTCTCTACATTAACACTATGTCATCATGATGCCAGTGGACTTCTCTACTTTAACACTATGTCATCATGATGCCATGGACCTCTCTACATAAACACTATGTCATCATGATGCCAGTGGACTTCTCTACATCAACACTATGTCATCATGATGACAATGGACTTCTCTACATTAACACTATGTCATCATGATGCCAGTGGACTTCTCTACATTAACACTATGTCATCATGACGCCATGGACTTCTCTACATTAACACTATGTCATCATGATGACAGTGGAGTTCTCTACGTTAACACTATGTCATCATGATGCCATGGACTTCTCTACATTAACACTATGTCATCATGATGCCATGGACTTCTCTACATTAACACTATGTCATCATGATGCCAGTGGACTTTTCTACATTAACACTATGTCATCATGATGCCATGGACTTCTCTACATTAACACTATGTCATCATGATGCCATGGACCTCTCTACATTAACACTATGTCATCATGATGCCATGGACTTCTCTACATTAACACCATGTCATCATGATGCCAGTGGACTTCTCTACATTAACACTATGTCATCATGATGACAGTGGACTTCTCTACATTAACATTATGTCATCATGATGACAGTGGACTTCTCTGCATTAACACTATGTCATCATGATGACAGTGGACTTCTCTACATTAACACTATGTCATCATGATGCCATGAACTTTTCTTTCAATAAGGTCAGTAGTAAGACTGGACTTAGGTAAAATCTGCGCCAAGACACACGCCATTCCAACGGGCTGAGAAACGGTCTGGCACCTACTCCATGAGAATCAGCACGTTGTGGATTAACGCCAACGTTTCTACACGATCACCTGCTCAGTCTGAAATAAGAACTGTCGTGATCTCTGACTAATTCTGTTAGTAGCAGTGCTGTTAGCAACACGGCCACTGAACGAATTCCTGCACCAACATGTCCACACAATGACCCACTTGTTCAGTCTGTTTAAAGAAATGCAATTAATATGAAAAGGTCTCTTCATGACAAAACTTTGTATGCAATCAGCAACTCCGCACGCAACACAAGTTGCACGTACGTTGCAAGTACTGGTTTTGCAACGGCTTCGCTGTTCCGACTGGTGCTGCTGCGACTCTTTATGCTACGATTGCACTGCCAAGCACTGCTGATGCCACTGCTACCGATGCTATTACTACTACTATTTCACATTTTGCTGCTGCCACCACTATTATTATTACTATAATTGCTGCTGTTGCTCCTGCTACAACTACTGTAGCTGCTACTGCTGCTACTGACCTTGTTACTAACTACTCTTTCTGTTATTGCAGTTGCCTTTGTCGCTGTGAAAAATTCTTTGACTGTTGCTGGTGATGATGGTTCTACTGTAACTGATGCTGTTGATGCAGTTGGTGCTACAACAGCTGATTCCTATACTTCTTCTGCTACTGCTGTTGCAATTACCTCCTGCTGCTAAATTGCTACTTCTGTTCTTACCACTGTTTTTTATGTTACTATTGCTACTGCCAATGCTGCTGCTGCCACTTCTACTAGTGCGTAATAAATATTTTAACACTACCTCTGCTTCTACCCTACTACTACTACTGGGCGTCAGTAATATTTTCATAATTATTCTCTGCTCTTCATTCAACATCACCATCCCCACCTCCTCTCCCTCCCTAGCCCCCCCCCCCCCCCCCCCCCCCAACACCCTCCATCTCGCCCTCCCTTCCCTTCTTGGCTTACCACAGGTAGTGTTGGTCTGGGGAACGTATCCGGAAGAACAGACACAGTGCGGTTGTTCTGCGTCTCCTTGGCAACGCATGAAGTCGCCACAAGGCTCCTCACTGGAGCAGTCACCTGACAGCGGCTTCCCTGTCGGCAGGCGTGAAGGCCGTCATCAAGCCGTGGTCAGGCGACGGCGCATGTGATAGTGATAACTCCTTTTGTGTGTGGTTAGGGAGGAATGGGAAAGTGTTGGTGTCGAGGGTAGGGCGTGGCGAGTGGTTCACTTCGTGAATGCGCGCGCGCACGCACGCGCGTGTGTGTGCGTGTGTCTGAGAGAGAGAGAGAGAGAGAGAGAGAGAGAGAGAGAGAGAGAGGTGTAAAAATTTGATATATGCGTGTGGGTGACTGCAAGTGCGTGACCCTTTGTGGAAGCGTGTGCCAGCATGCGCCTGCGTGCACACGCGCGTGTGTTTAATATATATATATATATATATATATATATATATATATATATATAATATATATATATAAAACTACATATATGATAAAACTACATACGAGTACATTAGAAAAAAAGAAAAGGAGCTTGTGCACCAAATGGACTTAAGCGATAGAGTGGAGACAACAGCAGCAAGAGAAGCTTTCATAACACTTAAAGACCACAAACCCAACTTCCTGAATAACCCAACATGCAGATTGATAAACCCATCCAAATCTGAATTAGGAAAAATCAGCAAAAAAATCTTAGAAAAAGCCATAAAAAACATAAGAGAGAACACTGAACTCAACCTCTGGAAAAACACATACGAAGCCATACAATGGTTCAAGAAACTCAACAAGCAAGATAATACAGTTTTTATAACATTTGATATAGTAGACTTCTACACATCTATAGATGAAGATCTACTCACCAAAGCTATAAAATTTGCCAGCAAATACACGGAAATATCAGGGTCAGAAATGGAAATCATTTTCCATACAAAGAAAAACTCTACTACACAGCAAAAATGAAATCTGGACCAAGAGCGCAAACAAGAATTCAACTTTTGATGTCACAAGGGGATCGTATGATGGTGCCGAAACTTGCGAACTTGTCGGACTATTCATACTATCTGACATTCAAAAAAAAACTTGGAAAACAAGTCGGACTGTACAGGGATGACGGCCTTGCTGCGCTGAACGACAACCCTAGAAACATTGAAAATAAGAAAAAAGAACTGTGTAAAATCTTCCAAAACCAAAATCTAAAAATCACTATAGAAGCAAATAAAAAGATAGTGAACTACCTAGATATAACGTTTGACCTCAACCAGCACATATATAAACCATACAAAAAAACAAATGATACACCTGTCTATGTAAATATCAAAAGTAACCATCCACCTTCCATACTAAAACAATACCCAGAGGCATAAATAAGAGATTATCTAACCTGTCATGCAACGAAACAGCATTCAATAACGCTGCAGCTGAATACCAAGAAGCGTTACACAAAAGTGGCTACAACTACAAACTACAATATGACCCAGGTAATGACATGAGCAGACACAAGAAGAACAGGAAAAGAAAGATCATATGGTACAACCCCCCATATGACGGAAGAGTGAAAACAAATATAGGGAAAGAATTCTTTAGAATCCTAACATCATCATTCCCAAAAGAGCACAAATTATCCAAGATATTCAACAAAAACAGCATCAAATTATCATACTCATGTATGCCCAACCTTAAAAACATCATTGATTCAACCAACAAAATGAAAAGCAGTACAGAGAAAAACGAGGGTGATGAAAGGAAATCCTGCAACTGTATCAAGAAAGAACAGTGCCCTCTGAGCAACAAATGCCTCTACAACAGCATTGTGTACCAAGCCACTGTAACATCAGAGAACGCAGAAGAAACATATATAGGTATCACTGAAAACCAATTTAAAACTAGATATGCAAACCACAAACAGTCATTTAACAGAGAAAGATACAAAAACCAAACAGAATTTAGTAAATACATCTGGAAGCTCAAAGAGAAAAAAGATAGACTACAATATATCCTGGAAAATCATAGAAAGAGCAGCACCATACAACAACATTTCAAAAAGATGTAACCTATGCTCAACAGAAAAGTACATAATACTATGCAAACCACAACTGGCAACTTTAAATACTAGGACAGAAATGGTTAACAACTGCAGGCACAAGTGGAAATTCCTATCAGTGAACAAGAACCAGAAACACACGAAAAACACAGACAGCACGTGATGACAGACAACACAAGCAGTTATAAAACACCGGCAGCACAGACCCACCACATCCTGATGATTGCATCCGCATGAAACAGCGCTGTAGATAGTTTTAGACCTTATGCTTAGTTCACACTATGGAAACCGGCCTGGAAACAGCCCCAATTTCTTGTCGGGAAACCGAAATCTGCACAGAGAAAACTCACATTACCCCCTTCAACAAACTGCATTACCTCTATCGGATATTCCCGATAGATTTGCCAAGCCTGTTTCCTTCCATCTCAGTCTGCAAAAGTTGTTTGGAAATACAGGCCGAGAAGAAACTAGGACACTGACGCTACCGAGTTTCCATATCGTTTCCAAAGTGTGAACAGGTAGGCAACAAAGTTTTTGTACACGAGACTGACTGAAATTGACCCCCCCCCCCCCCCCCCCCCCCAAAAAAAAAAAAAAAAAGAAAGGCGAAAATAGCAGGAAGTCCGTGCAAAACGCAAAAGGGGAGGAGCTTCGCAGTTTCTGTATAATTTCGTCGAGCGTTCACATTGTCGACAGAAACTCCAGTCACATTTATTTATAGACGGTTTCCAAAGCAGTTTCTTTAACGCGCAGACTGCCAGAGTTTCCCACAGTTTCCATAGTGTGAACCTAGCATTACCTTTTAACAATATATATATATATATATATATATATATATATATATATATATATATATGTATGTGTGTGTGTGTGTGCGTGCGTGCGTGTGTGTGTGTGCGTGCGTGCGTGCGTACGTGCGTGCGAGCGTGCGTGCATGCGTGTGTATGTATGCGTGTGTGCGCGGGCGTTTGTGTGTGTGTGTGTGTGTGTGTGTGTGTGTGTGTGTGTGTGTGTGTGTGTAAGCGCGCGTGTGTGTGTGCGAGCACGTGCGCGCGCGCGCGTCTGTGTGTGTGTTTGTGATTGATGTGTGTGTGTGTATGATGTGTGTGTGTGTGTGTGTGTGTGTGTGCTATTTAAACCTTATATTGATAACAGCACCCTATCATTGGATTCTGCACTTAACAGAATATTTTTATTTAATTTTTCAGCTCTCAGAACACGCAGGGCTGCTACATGTTGAACATATAGGCGTAACAGGTTATGATGACCCTGTGAAACAGCATCGCAATAACAATGAAGTCTGTACGACACGCACGCAGAAAGTAACAGATGTTTTGTGACAGTCTCTGTCATAAATGGACCGTCTGAAATGCTGCTGTGGCAACAGACAGCTAATGGCATCAATGAAACAGGCAACCATCGAGATGCGCACGAACAACGTGAGCATTTCACTCGGAGTTCTACCAAGCGAGGCAGACTGCGTGACGGATAATAATAATAATCATAATAATGAATACTTATATAGCGCCTATTTTCGGCTAGAGACCAAGCTCTAAGCGCTTTACAGTCCATACTCGTTTACACAACGGGCTGCCTACCTGGGTAGTGCCGACTGAAGAGCTGCCAGCAGGCGCTTCATTCCTTCGTTTCCCGTGTCATCCAGTCAATATCGCTCAATATCGTTCACTCAGTTTCCTTACTTCCTTCATTCTTTCCCTTTCTCACGCAGGGTGCATGCTATGTGTAACGTGTCATCCATACCAACGGCCAAACTGGCCTTCTCTTCCGAAAGTTGGTGATGGGATTTGACGTGTGTACAAGATGTTATGCGTGCGTTCACACACGGAACCTCGGTTTATTGTCTCATTCGAAGGACTGTCTGGGAAAAATGGAGTCAGAACCAATGTTAACTCCGAGGGAAAAATCCCCCTGTACCGAAACGGCCCGGCGGAGATTCGAACCCGCAACCCTAGGACCACGAGTCCGGCGCTCTACCAACTGAGCCATTCCGGCTCCCGATGTGACCACTGAGCCTTATCAACGTTTCCAAGACCGGTCACTGACCACAGGTCTCGTCCTCTGTGTCCAGGTACCCCTCTGGACAGGTGCACCGCTGCTTGCCCGCCTCCCCGCTGCAGTGCATGTGGCTGTCCGCGCAGTCCTCGGGTCCCTCCCCACCCCTTCTCTGGACCTGGGGAACATGGGACACCCACCATGTAAGACACAAGCGTACATCACGCAGCTGCAGTGCCCCCGTTTGTGTGTGTGTGTGTGTGTGTGTGGTGTGTGTGTGTGTGTGTGTGTGTGTGTGTGTGTGTGTGTGTGTGTGTGTGCGTGCCTCCAATTCTATTTTAGTTGTTTGGTAAATACACCAGTTATATATAACGGTTCTTGTACTTTGGAAATCTGTTCATGGATGTTCAAACCACTGTTAACTGGTTGTAAACTATTGAGCAGTATAAAGATTCTTTAACACATGTTAACTGGGTGTAAACTATTGAGCAGTATAAAGATTCTTTAACACATGTTAACTGGGTGTAAACTATTGAGCAGTATAAAGATTCTTTAACACCTGTTAACTGGTTGTGAACTATTGAACAGTATAAAGATTCTTACCATCTGTCAACTGGTTGTGAAATATTGAACAGTATAAAGATTCTTTAACATCTGTTAACTGGTTGTGAACTATTGAACAATATAAAGATTCTTTACCATCTGTCAACTGGTTGTGAAATATTGAACAGTATAAAGATTCTTTAACACCTGTTAACTGGTTGTGAACTATTGAACAGTATAAAGATTCTTTACCATCTGTCAACTGGTTGTGAAATATTGAACAGTATAAAGATTCTTTAACATCTGTTAACTGGTTGTGAACTATTGAACAGTATAAAGATTCTTTACCATCTGTCAACTGGTTGTGAAATATTGAACAGTATAAAGATTCTTTAACATCTGTTAACTGGTTGTGAACTATTGAACAGTATAAAGATTCTTTACCATCTGTCAACTGGTTGTGAGCTATTGAACATTTTAAAGATTCTTTTAACGCCTGTGAACTGGTTGTGAACTAGTGAACAGTATAAAGATTTTTTGACATCTGAAGGGAAGTCATGGCTTTCTTCACAGGACTTGAACCGGAGAGCATGCTCATCAGAAATAAAAACACGTTGATTCTTAAGACTGCGTCTTCGTTTTGAAGAAAACCATCAAATTTGACAGGAAACATCTTCGTCCTTGAGTAAATATCTTCATTCTGAAGGGGTGTCTTTGTTCTGAAGGAAATTTCTTTTTCAAGAAAACGTCTTGCTTGTAAAGGAAGCTTCTTTATTTTCTGGAAATACGTTAAATCTGAGGGAAACAGCCTTGAGGAAACTTCGTCACTGGGAAGAAAACACCTCTACTTTTAATAAAACATCTCCATACTGTAGAAGAATCTAAAATCTAAAAGAAACTTCTCCATTTTAGAGGAAACATTTCCATTCCAAAGATATCTCTTCACATTAAACAAAACAACATGTCCATTCTGGAAGGTACATTCGTTTTCAAAGTAAGCTTCTTCATTTCATATCTCCATTTTATAAGAAGTATCTCCATTTTAAAGAAAACGTCTTTATTCTAAATGACGCTTTTTCTTTCTAAAGAAAAACACTTTGGAAACATCTCCGTTCTGTAGGACATCCATTCATTGTAAATGAAGTATCTTCTTCAAATTGAACCATCCTCGTTTCAAATGAATCATTTCGCTTTAAAGGAAGCCTTTTCATTCGAAACGAGGCACCTTTATTTTACGCAAACTTCTTCATTCGATACGAAATCTCTTCGTTCTAGACGAACCCTCTATTTGAAACCAAACAATTTCGTTTCGAAGGAAACATTTTTTTATTTTTAAATGAAACACGCTTACTTTAAAGGCAGATTTTAATTCTGAAAAAACAACAACATTGACTTATAGTATACTTCTCCCTTACAAAAAATAATACTGCTATACTTTCAAGTAAACATCTCAAAGGAAATACCTTCATATTCAAGGAGACATCGTGACTCCAAACAGAACCAAAAATCGCATGACACTGTCGCCTGATCATCCGCTTACCACAAGATCCATCGTCCTTCAGCAGATAGGGCACGACGCATCTGCAGGTCTGAGAACCCAGCAGACCTGTGCACTCCATGCGGTCCCCGCAGACGCTGTCATGGTAACAGGGTTCCCCCTCCCGTTTACCTGGCATAAAAAAGTAGACAAAGGTTGGTGTGCAGCGATGGAACACCAAAGACGTCATGGCGTCATTTGAATCCAAGGAAAATCTAATCCTTTTATGGGAGGTCACATATATGAAGATCACATATGGAACATGGTTGAAAATTGATAAGATTAACGTCCCATTTGTTGGATGCTTTTCGAGGCAACACGCCAGCATTTGTGTTTTCCTATTGGCTGTTTTCTTAAGTGGGAAATTTTTCCGGGTACGTCCACAACTGGGATCATGTAGTGGCATTCCTGCCCGTGGTGTTAGGTTAGATGTTTGCTTCAAGGCCTAATTCTCGGTAGTATCGCCTTCGGTTCCTGAAGCCACCCTCTTGAGCTGTCAGAAACACGGGTCCATAAGCCCCAAAGGAAACGGTTTACACAGAGCTTCTATTGCCTGCCAATCCTCTGCTCGACCCAGTGGCTAAGGCCAACCATACGAACCAGTATACATGCTCGAGTCGTTCAGAATTCTCCATATTCTACCCCTGGTGAGGGACACTGCGGGAGTGAGGACGGCGTTAAGAGACCTACTGACGATCTACTCAGAGATGGGTAGACGGAGGGGAAAGGAAAGGGTGAAGGAAGGAGAAGGAGAGCGTTGTGACAGGTCGCAGCTTAGGGCGCGCGCGCGCGCGTGTGTGTGTGTGTGTGTGTGAGTGCGCGCGCGTGCGTGCGTGCGTGCGTGCGTGTGTGTGTGTGTGTGTGTGTGTGTGTGTGTGTGTGTGTGTGTGTGTGTGTGCGCGATACTGTGCTCAGGATAATCCTTGCATCGAAATCATGAATGCTGATCTACTTCTTTGTCTTGGCCGTTTTATTTGTTGACGAGTTCAATACATCCTTCTCACGACCCATGAGAAGCATGTACAAAATCATAGCTCCTCCAGGGGAAAGCCTTCCCACGAAGGAAAGGGTGGCCGTGGATGTCACACCTATAGCAAAGGCAATAAAGCAGCAGCAGCAGCAGCTGCAGAAGCAACAGGTGCCCGTTAGGAGTTATTTACCACAGGTCCCATCCCCTTTGCCGATGAAGCTGTCGTGGCACTGACAGGTGGAACTACTGCTGCAGTTCATGTTGTTTCCACAGTGCACGCTGTCCACACAGTCCCCTCCCACTGCCACACCTGTGGGGAGGAAAAGACGACGAAAATAATCGTAAAAATTATCATCACAACAAAAAATTTTTTTTATATAATACCAACAACAGTAACAATAATACCGACAACAGTAACAGTATGATAGTAGTAATGAAAATGACCACAGCATTAAGCGTAATACCACCACTACCACCACTAATAATAAAGACGGTTTTAAAAAAAAACATTTACACGAACAAAAATGCTAATAATAACAAGAATGATAATCATCATCACCATCATCAAAATGACAATAATACTAGCACCGCTATCAGTGCCTTGATAATGATAACAATAACAACAAAATAGTAATAATAATAATAATAATACTGGTACCACCACCATTAATGATGATGATGATCATGGTGATAATGATAATAATGATGATGATAGCAACAAACAACAATAAATGATAATAATAATAGCGATAATAATAATACCCGGCCACCACTACCATCACCACCACCAACACCAACGATAGTAATAAAATATTGATAACAACTCTAACAGCAACACCAATAAGGACAACAAACGCAATGATAATGATTAGCTGCTGATCCACAGAGCGCTGATATTGCAGTTCAAGATGCTCTATAGTTGATCGCAATAATGTACTAACATTGAACTGATTATGAACCAGCCGCCGTGGCGAAGTGGTCAGCGTCGCGGACTCCCGGCTAGAAGGTCGTGGGTTCGATTCCCATCAGAGTCATGTCGGATTTTTCTTCCCCGAGTTGAGTTCGCTTCGGGCTCAGCTGGGAAGACTGGGGCCATACAGTCGAGTTACATCTACTTAATGGATGCGTCTCTGAGAGTGTTGCTCAAATTTCCTGACCAACACTGCAGGTGCCTGCATCGCTCGGGCCTGGTTGAGGCCAGGATATATTATGAAAGGAAGGGTAGAGTACAGCCCTGCCATGTAGTCTCAGACTAAAATGGAAATCCGTACGCGTAGCATCATCTTCATTATCCTCATTCTCATCGATCAGCATAAAAAAAGAACTGATTATAAACTGTTATAGCAACGATACATTATACGCAATTATCAGTCAAACCACTGAAACGTCCCGAGCTTTAAGTTTTGGATTCATTTACAGACCGGGATGCAGCCGTTTTCATGATGGTTAATTTTAATTTCATAACAAACATCTGACCACAATGCCTTCTTTAAACGAAAGCATGGGAAGATACACGACTTTTTATTCACCACGAATTACATCTGTCGGTTCTGGAACGAGTAAAAGATGACATCCAGTCCGAACTCCAACGAAAAGCAGAATGACAGCATATGGCGTTTTCTGGCTGTTCATTGCAGAGGAGAGAGGGACAAAGGAGAGGGGGGGTGGGGGGGGGGGTGCAAAGTTTATCTACAGATGAGCAGGAAGCAGGATGAGTGTCGTTTCGGTTTTTTTTCGCAAGTTGGAGCTCCATTGCTCACACTAAAGGCACTGACTACTTCCTGTTGGTCTGATCGGCTCAGTGTCTGCTCCTTGGTCACAGACTGGCTGTCTGGTCACACACCTTGCCGCTGATATTCCCCAACTGTACTGATACTCTCGAACTGTCAAATATCTGAACCCAGTATGTACACAAATACTGTGGTACACACGCTGGCGAAGCGTACGTGCACTCAGAATGCCCATCTCGCTAAACAGTGAACAAGAGAAAGCTGAACTAAGTGGTTATCAGAGAGGGCAGCCCAGGCAGCCAACAATTCCATCGCTGGTAGTGGTAGAGTACCTGCGCCAACGCACGGGGACTCCACCAAAAGCAGTTAGCGAAAAAGCGAGGTGATATACTGATGCTTTCCACTTTTCATCTTTGGTTTTATTGTCCAGCCGGCCTCACAGCGCAGCTAGACTTAAGAAAGGCAGGCAGGGCGACGAACTCACCACAGAGCTGGGGTCCCCGGGGCTTAAGAAAGACAGGCAGGGCGACGAACTCACCGCAGAGCTGGGGTCCCCGGGGGCTTAAGAAAGGCAGGCAGGGCGACGAACTCACCACAGAGCTGGGGTCCCCGGGGCTTAAGAAAGGCAGGCAGGGCGACGAACTCACCACAGAGCTGGGGTCCCCGGGGGCTTAAGAAAGACAGGCAGGGCGACGAACTCACCACAGAGCTGGGGTCCCCGGGGGCTTAAGAAAGGCAGGCAGGGCGACGAACTCACCACAGAGCTGGGTCCCCGGGGGCTGTAGCCCTGCCAGCAGACACAGTTCCGGTCCTGACAGTCCATGAAGTCCCCGCAGTCCTCGTCCATTCCGCACACCCCTGACCGCTCCGTCCCTGACAAGGAGCACAGGACACAAAGCAGTTTACGATCAAGTCATGTTCACATCCCCATCCCTTCCTTTAACTTCCACTCCCCCCTCCACTTTCCTCACCGCCAAAGAAACCATGCTGAAGCATGCTGTTGACAGAACTGTATGCGACTTAACCCCCCCCCCCCCCCCCCCCCCCCCCAACACACACACACACAAACACACACATCCCTTTTTTACACTCTCTCTAGGTTAGAATACACAGCCACGTTGATTCCCCGAAAGTCAACAGACTACGGAGAACATTGATGCTATGGAGAGACGAAAACAGTTGAGTCAAAAATAAAAATCATGCGCAGAACACAAACCAACGTTGTTTACAGAACCATACCTTTTTTTTCAATCTCGCACATGATCTGTACAAGAAGCACACAGAAGAAACAAGGCGGCTCCTGGCCTGCCAATATACCTGGAGGTTATAAACGTGGCCTGCCAATATACCTGGAGGTTATAAACGTGGCCTGCCAATATACCTGGAGGTTATAAACGTGGCCTGCCAATATACCTGGAGGTTATAAACGTGGCCTGCCAATATACCTGGAGGTTATAAACGTGGCCTGCCAATATACCTGGAGGTTATAAACGTGGCCTGCCAATATACCTGGAGGTTATAAACGCGCATGGCAACAACAGCGAAAGAACTGTTCAAATTCGTTCACTCAAGACAGACATTACCTTCAATGATGAAATCATTGCACAGACCAAATCTAGCTTTTTTTCTGAATCAATACGCAATAAGACCAAATATAATTTGTTAGTTTTCTTTGAAAACGATTTTAAAAACTACGCTTTAACAAATGCAATAACAGACCTGCGAAACGTTTTTATGAAGTCTACCGACGAAATCGTATGACTTATACCATACAGATCCCTGCCTTTGATACCATCTTTTTAACACTGGGTGGTCGTTTATACCACAGTACGCACTGGGCACATGGAACACAGACACAGTGATCACATTACCGACGAACATGCACGTCAAACCAGCAGGCAGGGCAAAGGACCCACACGCCATTTACCGACATTAGCCATGAAAAAAACACTGTGCTGGTATTGTCATGTAAGAAGATTCAGCTGCTTTGTGAAAAACAGTCCTCCAAGAGACTGCTGAAGAACGAAGAAGAAGGGAAAGAGAGAATAAAAGATGGATGAACAACATTGTAGAATGGACGGGGAAACCATCTCTGCAGATCAAATGCCTCGACACCTAACCGACAGAAGTGATGGAATATGGTGACCCATTTTCCAGTGGTGTGCCCAAATCACTCCCCACAGAGTCAAGGAAGAAGCCAGAAGAGAAAGACATGATAACGGTCAGATAGATTACAACCAATACATCACCTCAACAAGACAGGTCCAAAGTAAAACAGCAGCAGTGAGGATTTGAAGCAGAGAGAAACAAAAAAAAAGGCTGTGTTACCAAACAGCCAGACAAATGGAACAAACAAATGACAACACACGTGCCACGCATTTTGACATCAAGGTCTTCTACAGACCAGACAAAAAAGACAAATAAATAAAACAAGAAAACAAACAAAAAAAAAGAGTCGTCCTTGGAAGCGTGTTCGTTCATCGCACAGCTTTCGTAGTGATGACCAAAGATGTTTTCAAACACAGCTACATTTCGTCTTTTTTTTCAGTCATTTTATTTTTCTTCTGTCTTGTCCATTGAAGACAAACATGTCGAAGGCGCCACTTCTGTACTGTCAGTTCTTTGCGCCAGTTGTTTAGCGGTCTAGTAACCAGATCTTACGTTTCTTCTAAACAGTTTTCTTACGTTCATCCCTTGTGACTAATACGCAACCCAGCTGAAAGGAAGCAACAGACACACATGCACAAACAGACGTGTTAGACGACCAGGCATCCACCGGAAACTAACGGTGTGCTTCAAGACAGCTTAGACACGAGGATCGGCCGACAGACAGACAGACAAACAAACAAACAGAAAGAGTAAAATCAACAAAGCACTGACCGCGTTCTCCATCAAGGATAGGTTTAGATGCCGACAAACACAGAAACAGTGAGACTAGACGTAAGCATAAAGACAGGCCAGAGAGACAGACAGCAAAGAGACATGACACAGACAGACAGACATGACGGGGACACGGTCAAGGCAGACACAGGCCAACAAGACACTGACGGCATGCTCCAGTGGTGGTGGACACGAAGGCCGGCAGACAGACACAGGTCTGTAGGCCCTCTGAAGCGTGGCACTGCATGTTGTCGGCACACTCTCTGCCGCCCGTCCCGCACCCTTCCCCCACCGCCGACCCTGCAACCACCCCCACAAATACACACCCACACGCGCGCCCGCGCCCGCGCCCCGAACACACACACACACACACACACACACACATTTTATAGAAACGTTCTTCACTTTGTCTATGTAAGCTATTTGCTATTTAAGATTTTGCCGCCGGTGTGAGATGGTTTGCATTAATCAATGAACATAACAGTTAGACAAGGTGTCGGGAAGAAGGCCTGGCCCTCCGTAATTTTTGTTGAAAGAAAAGGGTACACTTCTTGTAGTGCATTGTTTACTTTTTTTCCTCTTTTACCGCATGTCTGGCTTTGAGAATATAATGGCACATAAAGCTTAGCAAGACCGACAAGAGTTATATTTCCAGTCGAGAAAAAAATTATCACCATACTGGAATGTCACAGGTATTGCCCATTATGTTTATCAAAACCTGTCGCGGTGTGTGTGTGTGTGTGTGTGTGTGTGTGTTTAACATGTGTCTGGTTTCGCAGTTCGCCGAGAAATGTCAACTTCCTCAAGACTGAAGCTCACCGAGCCATGGCTTTAAGCTTTTGTCACGGTGTCTTTGTTCTGTTCAAAGATCGTAGTATGAAGAGCACGTATTTGGTGACCATCCTCGATATTTTACATACACCGGCTATCAACAGCAAGTAGTCTAATTTCAGCACTATTCTATTCCTTTGACGTTACACATCACAGCAAAAGGTGAAGAGTGGACCAAGTATGCAATAGGCAAGTAAACGAAGGCAAAGCGATCCTATTGGTTGATACCAAAGATAGAGGTAGCCTGCACGTTTCGGAAAATCGCTTTCTTTGTTTTGTGTTGGTAGGTCATCTGTTTTTCTTTTCTTTCTTTTCGTCAGCTGTCTGTCCTTTTTTCCTTTCGTCAGCTGTCTGTCCTTTTTTCTTTTTCGTCAACTGTCTGTTTCCTTTCTTTTTGGTCAAATGTGTGTCACTAACCAGGTAGGCAGCCCGTTGTGTAAATGAGTGTAGATTCAAAAGGGCTTAGAGGCTTGGCCTCTAGCCAAGTATAGGCGTTGTATAAGTATTCACAATAATAATGACAATAGTTCGTTTCCTGTTTGTCAGCTGTTATGTCTGTCATTTTGTTTCCTGTCTGTCAGCTGTTACATGTCATTTTGTTTCCTGTCTGTCAGCTGTTACATGTCATTTTGTTTCCTGTTTGTCAGTCTGTTTGCTGTTTGTCAGCTGTTATGTCTGTCAGTTTGTTTCCTGTTTGTCAGTTGTTATGTCTGTCATTTTGTTTCCTGTTTGGCAGCTGTTATGTCGGTCAGTTTGTTTCCTGTTTGTCAGCTGTTATGTCGGTCATTTGTTATGTCTGTCATTTTGTTTCCTGTTTGTCAGCTGTTATGTCTGTCAGTTTGTTATATCTGTCAGTTTGTTTCCTGCCTACCATCACTGTCATGTCTGTCAGTTTGTTTCCTACCTGTCATCTGTTATGTCTGTTAGTTTGTTTTGTCTGTCAGTTTGTTTCCTACCTGTCATCTGTTATCTCTGTCAGTTTGTTTCCTACCTGTCATCCGTTATGTCTGTTAGTTTGTTTCCTACCTGTCATCTGTTATGTCTGTCAGTTTGTTTCCTACCTGTCATCTGTTATGTCTGTTAGTTTTTTCCTACCTGTCATCTGTTATGTCTGTCAGTTTGTTTCCAACCTGTCATCTGTTATGTCTGTTAGTTTGTTTTGTCTGTCAGTTTGTTTCCTACCTGTCATCTGTTATGTCTGTCAGTTTGTTTCCTACCTGTCATCCGTTATGTCTGTTAGTTTGTTTCCTACCTGTCATCTGTTATGTCTGTTAGTTTGTTTCCTACCTGTCATCTGTTATGTCTGTCAGTTTGTTTCCTACCTGTCATCTGTTATGTCTGTTAGTTTGTTTTGTCTGTCAGTTTGTTTCCTACCTGTCATCTGTTATGTCTGTTAGTTTGTTTCTTGTTTGTCAGCTGTTATGTCTGTCAGTTTGTTTTGTCTGTCAGTTTGTTTCCTGCCTGTCAGCTGTTATGTCTGTTAGTTTGTTTCCTGTTTGTCAGCTGTTATGTCTGTTAGTTTGTTTCCTGTTTGTCAGCTGTTATGTCTGTTAGTTTGTCATGTCTGTCAGTTTGTTTCCTGCCTGTCAGCTGTTATGACTGTCAGTTTATTTCCTGTTGGTCATCTGGTATGTCTGTCAGTTTGTTTCCTGTTTGTCAGCTGGTGTGTCTGTCAGTTTGCTTCCTGTTTGTCAGCTGGTATGTCTATCAGTTTGTTTCCTATTTGTCAGCTGGTGTGTCTGTCAGTTTGTTTCCTATTTGTCAGCTGTCATGTCTGTCAGTTTGTTTCCTATTTGTCAGCTGTCATGTCTGTCAGTTTGTTTCCTATTTGTCAGCTGGTATGTCTGTCAGTTTGTTTCCTATTTGTCAGCTGGTATGTCTGTCAGTTTGTTTCCTGTTTGTCAGTTTGTTTCCTGTTTGTCAGTTTGTTACTGTCTGTCAGTTGGTATGTCTGTCAGTTTGTTTCCTGTCTGTCAGCTGTCTTACCACAAGCTCCAAGACGCGTTGCCACGAAGCCCTCCATGCAGGAACAGACAAGCTGCTCGTGCAAGGACAGTGAACAGGTCATGTGGTCCCCGCAGTCGGCCGTGGCTGAACACGGTTCCTCGTGCTTCACTCCTGAAACCAATACAGCGTGTGCAGTGGTGACGGTGGTCGGTTTTCTACGTTCGTTCGATATATTTTGTCATCACGTTATGTCATTTTTGTAAGTTTTTTTTGTTTGTTTTCTTTCAAAAATCAGGATTACATATGAAATCAAAACAACACACACACACACACACACACACACACACACAGAAGTGCGTTATATGCTCGTACACATATTTATGTAGCAAGTGTGCACGCGTACAGAACACTCACACACGCACACACATTCACACATACAGACGTGCCCCACGCACGCACACATAAACACTCATGCGTGCTCGTGTGCATACACACATATTCACACGCAAAAGCATGCACATGTACACATGTACATATGCATACACGGCTTACACTACAATTCCACCCCCTCCCTTTTTTACGCTCACACATGCGCGCGCACGCGCAGACACACACACACACATACACTGACCACAAGACCCATCACTTCTGACGACGTAGCCTGGCTCGCACGTGCAGACAGGGTCAAGGTCACCGGTACAGTTCATGTGACTTCCACAATCCGCTGTGCTGACACACATAGTGCCTGCCCTTTGACCTGAAAAAAAAACCCACAAAGATAATTATGAGCTTCGCACAAATAACTTATTATCCTTCCCCCCCCCCCCCCCCCCCCCCCCCCCCCCCCACAATCCATTCCTTTATACCATCCAGTCCTTCACCCTCGCCTTTCAAACTTTCTGTGAAATCATTTGTGTTCATATTCGGCGCCAGTCAATAACTTACCAAGGGCGATGACTTGGTGGATCTAGCTAAGTAGGGAGGCCTGGTAAGTTCCATGCTCCTCCCCCCCCCCCCCCCACCACCCGCCCCTTGTCTTTTTTTTGTTTTGTTTTTTGTAGTTGTTGTTGTTGTTTTGTTTTTTCTTTTCCTTTTAAGATGCAGATAATATGGCGGCGCCAGCGGATTTGAATTCAGAACATCATTAAATTATCAAGGGCGATAACTCTGTGGATCTAGTTCATTATGGTGGCGTGGTTAATTCCCTGTTCCTCCTCCCACCCCCACCCCACCCCCACCCCCACCCCACACCCTCGAGTACGGATAAGAATGAGAAAACTTTCAATCTCATAGTTTTCAAAACATCTTTAAAAAGTGATTTTTTTTTTTTGGTCATTGATGTCCATCAGGTTTTTTTCCGTTTTTCTTTTCTTTTGAAAAAAAATATTGAACAATAGTCTGTCTTGTAATGTTTGAATAGTAAGAACGGAATCCCCGGACTGGCCTTTGGAATCAGACCACGATCAACATCTGATGAAATGGTTCTTCGACCGCATTCATCTTATCAAGTTATGTTAACATTGGTTCGTTAGTCTTTCGCGTGATCTCTTGACTTACAGACAAACCAGCCACACAACAGTCGCTGATGAAAATGTCACCTCCTTGCGGAGGGGAGGGGAGGGGAGGGGAGGAGAGAATATGCAGTCTGGATTATGGTAATGGACTGAACTGGTGGTCAAATAAACCCATACCTTGGGATGTATGCTGAGGACTGATGATTGTTTGTGGAAATCCTTGATCAGCGAAAAGCCTGTGATGGTTCCTTACTAGCTCATCATGGAGAGTAGAGACAGTGGAGGGGAGGGATGGGGTGAGGAGGGTGGGGTGGGATGAAAGGTAAGAAGACAAGGTGGAGCGGGGAATGCGGGGGGGGGGGGGGGGGGGGGGGGGTGCCAGGGAATGTAAGATGAAGAAGGTTGACTCCAAGGATTGTTTTGTGTGATTAAAAACAAAAAAAAACAGGAGTTTTGTTATTTCATGGCAATTAGAGTGGTGAAAACCAGTAAAAGACTTCAATTACCAAGGTAAGGTAAGGTAAGGCAATGTTGCTTATGTCCCAGCCGACCGCAAAGGGCCATATCAGGGCTGTCAACACGTTAAAATCAACTCACAAGTCATTAAAACAAAAAAAAACCATTTACGCATTTCTTTAAAATACACCTTCTAAAAACGCACCTGCAACTTCGTTAAGAATCTTCAATTACCTCTGTGTGTGTGTGTGTGTGTGTGTGTGTGTGTGTGTGTGTGTGAGAGAGAGAGAGAGAGAGAGAGAGAGAGAGAGAGAAGAAAATATAATACAGAGACAGAGAGACAGACAGAGAGAGAGACAGCCAAGAGAGAGAGACAGACAGACAGACAGACTGCTACTGGCATGAAGACAGACGCAAACGCCGAGAGTATGGGAAAAGGAAAAGCAGTTCACGGCTCGTCTCCCACTCACCACACTTTCCCCCACCAGGGGACACAAATCCCTCGACACAAGAGCACAGCATCGTGTCCCCTGCGTCGCACTCCATATTGTCCGCACAGTCCTCGTCGTTGCTACACGTACTGCCCTCTGCCTTGCCTGTACACATATAACACAGTGATGATGATGATGATGATGATGTCGACGACGATGATGATGATGATGATGATGATGGTGATGATGATGATGAGGAGGATGAGGATGAGGATGATTTTTATGATGATGATGATGTCCCGTCACAATGCGTTTGTTCTCCAGTCTTAGTAGTAGTTCCAAAGCCCTGTCTTTCAAAACATTAAGTGACGACGGAAAGGAGGCAGGACTCCTTAATTATCACTAATGTGTCCTCTTTTCAAGATAGAGTGTCCACTGAATTTGTTTCACTTGGCCACTCGGATTGTCATTCTTCCCTACTGACAGTTTAAAACAGTGTCAATCTTCCCTACTGACAGTTTAAAACAGTGTCAATCTTCCCTACTGACAGTTTAAAACAGTGTCAATCTTCCCTACTGACAGTTTAAAACAGTGTCAATCTTCCCTACTGACAGTTTAAAACAGTATCAATCTTCCCTACTGACAGTTTAAAACAGTGTCATTCTTCCCTACTGACAGTTTAAAACAGTGTCAATCTTCCCTACTGACAGTTTAAAACAGTGTCAATCTTCCCTACTGACAGTTTAAAACAGTGTCAATCTTCCCTACTGACAGTTTAAAACAGTGTCAATCTTCCCTACTGACAGTTTAAAACAGTATCAATCTTCCTACTGACAGTTTAAAACAGTGTCAATCTTCCCTACTGACAGTTTAAAACAGTGTCAATCTTCCCTACTGACAGTTTAAAACAGTGTCAATCTTCCCTACTGACAGTTTAAAACAGGGTCAATCTTCCCTACTGACAGTTTAAAACAGGGTCAATCTTCCCTACTGACAGTTTAAAACAGGTCAATCTTCCCTACTGACAGTTTAAAACAGTGTCAATCTTCCCTACTGACAGTTTAAAACAGTGTCAATCTTCCCTACTGACAGTTTAAAACAGTGTCAAATTTTGGGAAAAGAACCTTCAGAAAATTTCTGTTTGGGTTTTCTAAACTGAA
>CM031614.1:69377716-69380216 GCA_018398815.1 Conus ventricosus
TATACGTGTATACTTCAAATCATGCACCTGATATAAATTATCTTTCTCATGCTGCACGTATATCAAAGTTGGCTGACATGTAATTAATTTAGTTTTTGACATATATTTGAGTTTCGTTGTAGAATGTTAAACAGCTCATAAGATATGAAGATTTCATCGTGGCACGGCAAAGATCAATGAACTTCCCCTCTTGATTTTCGGAGAAAAAACAACTAGTTGTATGTCCTACTGAACAACTGGAATGACACTCAGAGATGGCAAATCCCTGCCAAGGTCGAACGGATCCTGGATCTGGCCTCTGATCCGGATCCGCGGCAAGGATCCACTCTAAAATTAAACGTATCTGTCCTTGGCCCACACTGCATCTTTCCACCAAAAATTGTTTGATTGTCCTGTAGTTTTGTGTGATCTCGCCGACAGACAGACAAACAAGCAAATCAATAGACAGATGGCCAATGTATCATCTCCTTTTTAGAGGTAACAAACGTGGTACACGGTAAAGTAAAGCACGGCAAACAAATCAAAAGCAAACAATGCGATTTTCACGCACTGCTTACCCCACAAACCGAGTTCAGACAATTCTTCGTCTTCCATCATCATCATCATCATTATCATCATCATCATATCATCCTCATCCTCATCCTCATTCACACACACACACACACACACACACACACACACACCACGCGCGCGCACGCACACACACACACACACACACACACACACACACACACACACACACACACATACACGCACACACACACGCACAGAGAAAGAGAGAGACAGAGACCGACAGAGAGAGGGATGTAGAGAGAGAGAGAGAGAGAGAGAGAGAGAGAGAGAGAGAGAGAGAGAGAGAGAGAGAGAGGAGAGAAACAGACAGAGAGAGAGAGAGACACACAGAGAGAGACAGAAACAGAGAGACAGAGAGAGAGAGAGAACTGACCACACTGGCCGTGAAGGTTGAGCTGCACTCCAGGCCGGCACAGACAGCGTGGCTGGAAGAACTCGTCACCGTCCGTGCTGCAGTCCATGCCATCTCCACACTCCTGGCTGTCGGAGCACTGCTCCCCAGCCGCCAGTCCTGGCACACCGGTAACCACAGAACCACCATCACACAGGCATGGTACTAGGGTCGAAAAACGGTATTTTTTCCAGTCAAAAGATGATATTTTTCCAATCGAAAGTGGTGTTTTTCGGAGTCGGATATGTATGCTTTTACTAGCGTTTCGCCCCGGCTTTAGCCGGCTCAACAGCCTTCTGATTGCGTCACGTCCGTCTCTTCTTTCTTTGTGTCTGTCTGTCTCTGTCCACAACACTGACAAAGACCATACTGATGATCAGAAGAAGGTAAATGGAGGGAATGGGAGGGGTGGGATAGCCCTTGACGAGAGAGAGAGAGAGAGAGAGAGAGAGAGAGAGAGAGAGAGAGAGAGAGAGAGAGACAGACAGACAGACAGACAGACAGACAGAGACAGAGACAGAGAAATACAGACAGACAGACAAACAGACAGACAGAGACAGATTGAGACAGAGAGAAAGAGACAGAGAAGCGAGAGAGATCAGATTTAGAAACCCTTTTTTGTTGTTGTTGTTGTTTTTTGGTTTGTTTGTTTGTACTGCTAGCAGGTACTGTAGCTTAAATTTAGGCCGCCCGTGAAATGTCAAGGGCGAACCAAATTTACATGAAGGTTACCGTTGCACGCCACTGTGACCCCGACGAAAAGATCGATTTGATCTTTGACCTTAGCACCACACAACTTCTGAAAAACATTCTCAATCAGATTCCATCACTTCGGCTTGGAACTTTACTTACAGTATGGTGCATTATATCGTCGCCCACTTTGCACCATTGCTAAGTCTGATATCAATATAGATCACAGTGACCAAGAACCATCTGCCTATTGTAGACTGTATGAATTCCATGTGACCATCAAGTTTCTTTTTATTCCTGAAGTGGACGGAGGTGAGGACAGCCGGAGGAAAGGAAGGGCAGGGCAGACGCAGGTTTCCACAGCCCTTTGCCTGGACTCTTTCACTCAATCCTTTGACACAGTTGACGGCTGAATGCTGGACTCTTTCACTCAATCCTTTGACACAGTTGACGGTTGGATGCTAGACTCTTTCACTCAATCCTTTGACACAGTTGACGGCTGAATGCTGGACTCTTTCACTAGACACAGTTGATGGTTGAATGCTGGACACTTTCACTCAATCCTTTGACACAGTTGACGGCTGAATGCTGGACTCTTTCACTCAATCCTTTGACACAGTTGACGGCTGAATGCTGGACTCTTTCACTCAATCCTTTGACACTGTTGACGGCTGAATGCTGGACTCTTTCATTCAACCCTTTGACACAGTTGACGGCTGAATGCTGGACTCTTTCACTAGACACAGTTGATGGTTGAATGCTGGACTCTTTCACTCAATCCTTTGACACAGTTGACGGCTGAATGCTGGACTCTTTCACTCAATGCTTTGACACTGTTGACGGCTG
>CM031614.1:69397716-69407716 GCA_018398815.1 Conus ventricosus
TCATCATCATCTTCATTATGATTTGCATCATCATTATCATCATCATCATCATAATCATCATCAGATCATCATCTTTATCATCATCATCATCATCATCATCATCATCATCATTCATCATCTTTATCATCCTTGTTTTCACCACCACCATAACAACCTCTATTATCACGATCGTACTAACAATTATGACTATCACCATCATTGTCATCATCATAAAGTGCACACAGATTCTTCTAGATGACCTGAAAATATTTATCATGAAACATACTGGTTACCATATCACCATCACCATTATCATCACCATCATTTTCACCATTATTACTGTTGTCATATGTCATCATCGCCTTTCATTATCAGAATTATCATCGCCGCCATCACCATCATCATCATCAACATCAAAATCATCATCTTCACCATCATCAGCATAATCATCGCAATCACCATCATTATCATCATCATCATCGTCGTCATCAGCATCAGGATCATCGTCTCCATTACCATCACCATCACCCCCACGGTCAAGATCGTTAGCGTCCTGTCACAGGGGGTCATATGGGGGCTCTGATATACAGTCCAGCATCCAACTTTATCTGGACAATCAGTGTCCCATTTCTTTGGCTCTATAAACAATCAGTGTCCCATTTCTTTGGCTCTATAAACAATCATCCCATTTCTTTGGCTCTATAAACAATCAGTGTCCCATTTCTTTGGCTCTATAAACAATCGGTGTCCCATTTCTATGGCTCTATAAGGATGCTGCGATCAACATTAACAGTCATACGCCTACAGAGGTACACGTTCTCGGTGAGCATCTGCTATGTCTATTCTAAAATCATACGCACTTTCTCTGACCTAACGTACTAAATGTGTTATGGTTATAGCGTATAAACTTCACGTAAATTTCTGTCTGAATTCTCATATGATTAACTCTAATTTCGACGTAACTATTACACTCTTGTTTCATCATCAGTTTCTCCTGGTGTTCTTACCGTAGTTGTCAACGAGCTGTTAAGTTTTGAAAACTGCTGAATCAGAATCAGTGTCGTGACAGTCCAGTTAGTCATGCTGTCCATCCGCTAGAACACAGGGGGTGGAGGGCACGGTTTTTCTATCCATAGCTGAGGAAAGAGGGCTGTAAAATCCCTGGCTACCCACGCCTCTGTCATGGCACCCCTAAATCCTATTGTCACGGGACAGTAGTAACGGTAGTGGACAGCACCAGCAACGATGATGATGATAATAAAAAAATGATAGTAGTAATGAATGATACCAGCAAAAGCAACGATGATAACAATAAAAATAATGGTAATCCTTCTTCTTCCTGCTATCATTATTATTATTATTATTATTATTATTATTATTATTATTATTATTATTATCATTATTATTATCATTATTATTGTTGTTGTTGTTGTTATTACTATTACTATTATTATTATTATTATTATCATTATCATTGTTGTTGTTGTTCTTGTTTGGGAATCACACTGTCGGCGACCATATTGGACTGACCTGTGCACTCGCTCACGACAATGTCGATCGTTTTTTTTTTCACTTTCCATCATTGTGTGTGTGTGTGTGTGTGTGTGTGTGTGTGTGTGTGTGTGTGTGTGTGTTCCGCTTTATTTCACTTTTTACTTCAGAAATGAAAATCTAAGCAAATTCCTAAACAAACAAGAAACAAAAGCAAGAAAACGTGCCCCCAAATCGGAGTACAGGTATGTCAGAATATGCAGTTCGCCTCATCGCAATGTCAGTACGCCTCATCTTAACGGTCATGGATTTGAATGCGACTGATATTCTTTATTCATTCCATTGAACACATGTGACTTTACCTGACTCATCGATGAATAAAGATTTTTTTTAATAGCAAAACGGTATATTGATTAATGATAGGATGATGTTTAACACTGAGGCAGAATTTAAAATTTAAAGTGTTAACAGCTTGGAGCTGATAAAGGACTTTTACAGTTTTAGTGAACATAGTTTAATAGCATACGTCGTTGGTCTTTGATGTGATTGTTTCATTTCTTGCAAACATTTATCGATATCGATATTTTGAAATGTAGAAAATACCAAAGCTCCGAGTTTATATTGCTAAAATATTCGCATTCTTTGGAAACACATTATTTCGTGGATTCGTAACTGTAATTCGACAAGTGTGCATATTCAGCTGAAAATCTGTAACAATCTCGTTGATTATAAACGCTTCGAGGATCCGCCGCTTGTTTCTGGATGTTCACCAGAATTCAACGGTTCCATTCTTGACCTGTAGTCCATATTTGCATCATTTTTTGATCAAATCACTTTCACAGTTTTTGTGTTACGAAATTTGTTAACGATCCTACTGAACGATCCCCGATCCTGTGTTTGATCTAGGTCCGAGCCAGGAATGACTAATATGACGTAATCCTCTTCGTTCCCACTAGAACATTTGGCCTTCACTGTCGACTGCTGACCTCCAGCGTGATCGATCTGAACTACTGATGTGCACCCCCACCCCTCCCTCCATCTTCCATCCCACCTCTCATCTTCTAGCCGTTTTCAGACAATTTTCCAGGTCTCTTCACCATGTTGTTTCTGACCTTCCTCTTTTTAGTGTTCCTTGGGAATTCCAGGTTTCAGTGCGTAATGAACAATGTTGTTTGTACTTTGAACAGGGTGTATCCGATCCATGTCCAATTTTATGTTTGCGTTCTGATGGTGTTCCTTACTGGTCTCTGTCTGATTCAGCGCCACAGATCTTCATTGGTTATGATTTTTGACAGCTGATACAGAGTGTCAGGTGTGGCAGGTGTTGATGAAGATAACAGCAGTCTGCGTTCCAGTTCGCGAATCTCCACGACTATGAACCGTATAGCAACACACACACACACGAACCATGGATGCACACCACAACTTGACAGGTTAATTCTTAGTTAAGTTATCATCTGAAAAAGTTTTGTTCTGAGGGGTTTAATAGTTCTAGCATGATACTACTGTGAGACAAAACAAAAACACAAAAAAAATCGAACTTGGAGCGAACATAAAGCCACCTTGGTGAAGGTAAAGCCACCGTGTGAAGGTAAAGCCACCTTGGTGAAGGTAAAGCCACCTTGGTAAAGGTAAAGCCACCTTGGTGAAGGTGATAGATCAGAGAGAGGGGAGGTGAACAGGTGAGAATGGGGACTGACCACAGGTGGCGAAGTCGTTGGCCTGGAATCCGTCCACGCACTGACAGGAGGACTGACCATCCACATCGTTACATGTCATGTGGTCACTGCAGTTGGCGTCCGCTGAACACGGTCTTCCGGCCATCACACCTGAACACACATACACAGAAGGATCGGGCGATAAAGACAAAGGCAAAAGAGAGAGAGAGAGAGAGAGAGAGAGAGAGAGAGAGAGAGAGAGAGAGAGAGAGAGAGAGAGACAGACAGACAGACAGACAGACAGACAGAAAAACACACAGACAGAGACACAGGCAGAGACATAGAAGCACGCAAGCTGATGGCTATACACAGATGCGATATGTATTGATCGGAGACGCGACGTTATTAGTCCAGAATTTTGCAACAGATGTTAGCAAGATCAGCTGCGCACTAATAAACACACACACACACACACACACACACACACACACACACACACACACACACAGAGAGGTAGACAGTCGAACAGAGAGAGAGAGAGGGAGCAGGAAAGGGAGACAGACAGACAGACAGACAGACAGACATATAGTTCTGCTCATTCCATTATCTTACTCGCACATGTTCTCACCTTCTCTGACATGCACTTCTGCTGCCCTTACTTCTTTCCACACACGCTTTTACACTTTACTTCCACCTCCACACAGACGTACTTTTCACTTTACCTCCACCTCCACACAGACGTACTTTTCACTTTACTTCCACCTCCACACAGACGTACTTTTCACTTTACTTCCACCTCCACACAGACGTACTTTTCACTTTACTTCCACCTCCACACAGACGTACTTTTCACTTTACTTCCACCTCCACACAGACGTACTTTTCACTTTACTTCCACCTGCACACAGACGTGTTTTTCACTTTACTTCCACCTCCACACAGACGTACTTTTCACTTCATTTCCCATCTGTTCATAATTATTTTTACCTTAATTTTTATTGCATTCCATTCTTTTCACCTAGCTTCTTTTCACATGTGATTGTTTTAAAAACTTCTTTCCACCTAAAAATCTTCTCTCGTTATCTCTTTTCAGCTACAATTCTTCTCGCTCTAGTCCTTTCCGCCTACAATTCTTTTCTCCATATTCCTTTCCGCCTACAATTCTTTTCTCCATATTCCTTTCCGCCTACGATTTTTATCTCCATATTTCTTTCCGCCTACAATTCTTATCTCCATATTCCTTTCCGCCTACAATTCTTTTCTCCATATTCCTTTCCGCCTACAATTCTTTTCTCCATATTCCTTTCCGCCTACAATTCTTATCTCCATATTTCTTTCCGCCTACGATTCTTATCTCCATATTTCTTACCGCCTACAATTCTTCTCTCTGCTTATTTCCACCTTTATTATAATCTCTTCACAGCTTTCCACATACCAATCTTCTCTTTGTATATTTTGTTCCACCCGCAGTTCTTCTCACACTTTTTTAATCTACAGTTAGTCTCTCTTTTCCTCCTTGCCACGTACATTTCTGTGTTCCGTATGACTTATTTCAACCGGTCATTTTTCTCTCAATACTTACTTTCCGCCTTCAGTTCTTCTCGCCTTTTTTTTCCACCTACGATTCTTCTCTCCCGACTCCTTTTTCACCCTTATACCACTCTTCTACAACACTGCAGGGCCACGCTACTGTGAATGCATAGCGCTCAGTGTGTCCCAGGTCTGTATTCACTGGGCAGTCCGTCGCGCGTTGGTTAGCAGCGCACGGTCAACTGCTCCGACAGAGGCAGGGACACAGGCAAGCTTCTTACCGCACGTGCCATCCGTGTTCTTGGTGATCCTGGGGTTGCGGGTTCGAATCTCCGCCGGGCCGTTCGGTACAAGGGGATTTTTCCCTCGGAGTTAACACTGGTTCTGACTCCATTTCCCTTACAGTCCTTCGAATGAGACTATAAACCGAGGTTCCGTGTGTGAACGCACGCATAACATCTTGCACACACGTACAATCCCATCACCAACTTTCGGAAGAGAAGGCCAGTTTGGCCATTGGTATGGATGACGCGTTACACATAGCATGCACCCTGCGTGAGAAATGGAAAGAATGAAGGAAGTGAGGAAATTGAGTGGTCGATATTGAATAATATGGACTGGATGACACGGGAAACGACTGAATGAAGCGCCAGCTGGCAGCTCTTCAGTCGGCACTACCCAGGTAGGCAGCCCGTTGTGTAAACGAGTGTGGATTGTAAAGCGCTTAGAGCTTGGTCTCTAGCCCAGAATAGGCGCTATATAAGTATTCACCATTATTGTATTATTATTATTATTCTTACCGCACGTGCCATCCGTGTTGTCGGTGTAACCGCTCTGGCAGGCGCAGGTTCCAGCCCAGCACGCCATGGCCTGACCACAGTCTGTGACGTCCGTACACGCACCTGACACACGCACCCCTGCACGGAGAAATGCCTTTCACTTCAGCGTGACAGAATGCCCACATTTACTGAGTGCTAGGTTTAAATTTGCTCGAGTAGGATGATATTCTTAGGGCGAGTTTGATCACAGAGAGTCTTCAGATAAGCAACCTCCCCTCCACCGCCCCATGGAAGCGTTCCCGCCCTAAACTCCCTACACTCTAAGGGAGCCGAGCTGGCTGCATCGTGGGCGTGATTCCGTTATGCCTTTCTGCTGTGAGGAAGTTTTTTCGGCCATGACTGAAAACCTGCTCCTTCTGGATTACCTGGAACCTCCTCGCCCCAACCTCTATGACGAGGACTTAGCTTGGATGCTAGACTACCTGAAGCCACTGGCTAGATCGGCAAACTTGTCATTCTTGTAGATGTGAACTTTCTCTGTTCCCACTGGATTGAACGGTATTCATTTTCGCTCAAAGCATAACCAGTAAACTAGTTTTCTGCTTCAAACGATTCTCCACCACTCGCACAAGGAACATATTACCACAGACAATGGCACGCAGGATTATTTTGTCAGAGACGACCCAGTATAATACTATCTTCTTTTTATTCGTGATTTGATCGCTGGTTGCCGGCAGATGAGGGATGAGATTGATGGTATTGAGACATGATGGTTCCCGGACTTAAAGGTACTGGGGCCTACTTGTACTGGATGTAATGATACTGGAACTTCAATGTCCCGGTACCTGATGGTACTGTGGTATGGGACCTAAGGATTCTGGGATGTAATGATAATGGGATCTAATGGTTTTAAATCATTTCATCAAGCCAACTAAGCCTGAGACAAGCAAAGCGACAACGACACATCGCAGAGCCCCTACACCTAACGGCCCGGCTCTATTTCGGAAGAAGAAGAAGAATGGCACTGGGACTTAAATGTACTGGGACCTGAAGGAACTGAGAACTCATGGTACTGAGCCGTGATGATACAGCGAAGAATATGTATTGGGACCTTACGGTATTGAGATTAAAAGTACTGGGATTCAGTGGAACTAGGACCTAAAGGTCCAGGGACATTAAAGTGCTGGGACCCCATGATACTGGGACCGTGTGTTACTGAGACCTGAAGGCACTAGGACCTAGACATAACAGTACTAGGACGTAACGGTGCTGAGATCTAATGGCACCGGGACTTGATGGCATCATCTCTGGCAGAAAGCAAGTTGGCACATATGTTGGAAAGCAAGAATCTTCTCCTTGTAGTTATCCAGAACTGTATGTGTGCCTGCTATGGGCATGTGTCTTGCCATCGTTTCTATCCAAGACCATTCAACAGAGTGGACGTCAATGAAAAAAAACATCGAATATGTGACAGAAATGATATAGACTGAAGTGGTTATAACAACAAAACTTATCGCAGTTCAGTAGAAAGAAACTCGTGGAGAGCGTGGCAGCAGCGAGTCCTCAGAAGAGAAGCCCCCTTCAAGCAAGTGTTTCGGCCCTTATCTCCTGACACTCTAGGGGGTTGGGCCACACCCGGTTCATGACTCCGGATGTCCCTCTGCTGCCCCCCCCTTTTTTTCCCCCCATCTTGGGACGAGCCATGGCTGGGATTCGAACCCATGACCCTCTGGACATGCTCATTTTCTACTTAATGACTCGCGCTTTAACCACTGAGCCACAGGGACACCTGATATTTGTAGGGAAATTAAGCCTTATGAAGTTCACTTTTGTTCCTCCTTGACCAGATCCAGCTTGAACACCTCTCTGCCGCTTCTGCCATTGCTTTCAGGGCTCTGGTTTTTTCCTTCCCTGCAACTGAGAGCTGTTTCATGAGGCTGTATGCAGACGTTCCTACAAATCCCCTAGCTCCAATTTCTGCAGTGAGGACTTTGACCTGATAGCCTTCTCTCCTCAGGCTGTTTGCCAGATCAGCATACTTTTCAGTCTTGTAGATTTGAGCTGCCTCCATTCTGTTCTCATATGGCACCGTGAGCTCGATCATGATCAGCTGCTTGGTTGACTTAGAGTGGACTACTATGTCTGGTCTCATGCCACTCTTGCTGATGATCTCTGGGTGACTCTTCCATTTGGGAGGTCTGCAGTGCACTCCCAGTCATCTGCCCCATCCAGCAGACTCTGCCTGCATGTTTCGAGTGGCACTGTTGTTCTTGGCCATGATTTGCTGCCTCCTGCCGTGAAGAATGTTGCGGGTGCTTTTGGAGTCCTGATTCTCCCTTTGTGGTGTTGGTACTAGCCCAGACTACTTGTACAATCTCTTTGAGCACTTGGTTGTGCCTCCATGTGTACCTTCCTTGAGCCAGGGCTACTTTACATGAGCTTAGAACATGCTCCACTGTTTGTTTTTCATGGCAGAGGGGGCATGCAGGATCGTCTGTTTTCCCCACTTCACCAGGTTTGCATTTGAGGGCAGAAGGTCATATGCAGATCTGAGAATGAAGCTGATCCTGAGAGGGGCCATGTGCCAAATGTCATTCCAAGTTAGACTTCTTTGGAGTGCACTCTCCCACGTTGTCCATTGCCCTTGCTGGCTCTGCTGGACTGCTTTTTGGAGTCTTTTTTGGTCTTCTTCTTTTCTCATCTCCTGAATCATCATGTCTCTTTTGGCTTTTCCTTTGGCCTTTGACCACCATTCAGTTTTGGTCACCCCCAGTCCTTGTCTGTTGGTCTGTGTGTGTCCTGTTATTTCTCTGATCTTGAGACTTTCTTTTGCAGAATCCATCGCCTCTTGAACTTTCCATTTTCTGCCTGTCTTCAGCTGGGGCTTGATTGCTTCTACCACCTTGTCTCCTGAGTCCTCCAGCATGCTTTGAAGTCTGATCTTCCCTGCTTTGTATTCCTCCAGGATGGATTTCAGTGGTAGTTTGAGCTTTGCTTGGCGACAGTACAGCGCGATGTCAGTCAGACAGGGTGGGACACCAAGCCATTTCCTTGTGAACTTGTTGATTTTGGCTTCCACTGCTTCCACTGTGCTGGTGCAGATGTCGTATATCATCAGAGGCCATAGGAGCTTTGGTATCAGCATGAACTGCAGACACCAGACCTTGTATTTGCCAGGGAGCCCACACTGGTCAATGGTCTCCAAGCCTTCTTCCGCCATCTGCTTGGTTTCTTTTGCTCTTTGTGTGTCTTTCAGCGTATCATCCTACCATCTTCCAAGGCTCTTGACTGGTTCTTCTGTGACTGTTGGAATGGCCTGGTTGGCAACACTGAAGACCACAGATTCGGCCACTTTTCCTTTCCTCAGTGAGAGACTCCATGATTTCTTTGACTTGAACTTCATTCTGGATGAGGCAACTATGTCGTCCAGCCTCTCCAGCACATGACGTGTCTCGTCTTCTCTGGATGAAATCACTGTAGTGTCATCCATGAAGGCCTTGAGAGGAGGCATCTTGTATCCATCGCCAAGGTCTGTTTGTCTCGCGTTGTTTGTTGCTGCTTTCAAGATGAGTTCCATTGCCAGCACGAACAGTATCGGGGAAATTGCACAGCCCATTGCAATGCCCACTTCCAAGTTGATCCAATCAGTTGTGTACTCCTTGGTAGAGAACCGCACTGAGACGCCATTGAAGTACTTCTTGAGCATGTCGCGGATATTCTTTGGCACATGGTACATCTCAAGAGCCAACTGTATCATCTCATGGGGCACAGATCCATATGCGTTTGCCAGATCAAGCCACACTACGTCCAGGTCTCTCTTTTCTGTTTTTGCTTTTTGGATTGCGTCCCAGATCATTGTGGCGTGTTCTACACAGCCAGCCACGCCTGGGATGCCATTTTTCTGGACTGACACATCCAAGTACTTGTTTTCCATCAGGTACTTGGTCAGCCTTGCTGCCATGACAGAGAAGAAGATTTTCCCTTCGACGTTCAGTAGTGATATTGGCCTGAACTGGCTGATGTCACTTGAGTTTTGCTCTTTGGGGATGTACACACCATCTGCCGTCATCCACTGGCCGCTGATCTTCTGGTTTCTCCAAGCCGATCGCAGTAGCCTGTGGAGCCACTCCAGCATCTTGGGACATTTCTTGTAAAGCTGGTAAGGTATTCCGTTTGGCCCTGGTGATGATTTGGCTCTGGCTTTGTCGACCACCTTCTTGATTTCCGCCAACGTTGGAGGCTTGCCATTGAACTGTTCCTCAGGGTTGGTTGGCCACACCAGACCTTGAATGTCGAGTGGTGCTTTGCTCTGTGAGTCAGAGTATGTTTTCCTCAGATGCTGCTCAAGAACTCCTTTGTCCACACTTAGGGTCCCAGATTTTGGCTGCTCAAACAGTGTTCTGGCAAACTGGAAGGGGTCTCTGAAGAAGCGCTCTTGTGTCTTCTTCTTTTTGCTCTTCCTCTTCCTCGCAGATTCCGCTTTGCTGAGGGCGCTGTGTTTTTCTTTCATGTCTTCCCACAGTTTTTCCAAGCCTTGTTTTTCAGCTGGCAGTGCGGTCTTCA
>CM031614.1:69415216-69427716 GCA_018398815.1 Conus ventricosus
TGTGCATGTTCATTTTTATTTATGCGGGTTTGTTTGTAAATGTGCATCAACATGTGTGTATGTATGTGTGTGAGGTGTGTCAGAGAGACAGAGCGAGAGCGAGAGCGAGCGAGAGAGAGAGAGAGACAGACAGACAGACAAAGAAGAGAGAGAGAGATAAGAGGAGAAGAGGCAGAGAGAGAAAGAGAGAAAGAGAGAGAGAGAGAGAGAGAGAGAGAGAGAGACAGAGACAGAGACAGAGAGACAGAGATACACACACAGAGAGACAGAGAGAGAGAGAGAGGAGAGAGAGAGATAGAGAGAGAGGAGAGAGAGAAGAGGCAGAAGAGAGAAAGAGTGTGCACGTGTGTCGGTCAAACGACAGGAACAGGCTGTGTTCCTCCCTCACCACAGGACCCATCCAGCTTGGCGGCGAAGTCTTCCAGACACTGGCACCGTGCACTGATGTTCCCCGAGGCACCACCCCACCGTCCACCCTTCCTCCACACACGCCATGTTGTCAGCACACCGCACTGTGTCGTCACACCTCTCGCCTGCCACCTTCCCTGCAAGCCACACACACATATTGCACATTAGTTAGATCTCGATCTCGTATTCGGTACAAAACTTTCTTGACCGTCTCTGGCTGACATTGAAGTTACGGTCAGTAGTCCTACCTGCTTCAATGACTGAAAATGATGTCCTAACAATGCTTAGGACTCGGCCTCAAAGTACACATGGAAGCACCTTTGAAACGTCTGTTTGTAAACGAATCGCCACACACCGACTGCAGTCATGGTCTTATCGTAACTGCGTTGTTGGTTTTTATCTGCTTACGCTGCTTCAGAGTCTTGAGAAAGCAAAATGTGATTTTCGAGTCGTAAGACAAGCGGGTAGGCTACGATACAGAAGACTGTGAGACCGCAGGTACCAAAACGCCGGAAGCTGGATCTCGCCGACAATTCATTCCATGCTGCAGTCGGCGGTGCATGCCGCGGCATGTAACTTCCGGCAATATTAACGAAACTGGTTTATGGTGTGCCATGCCTTGAAATTGACGTTTTGATACACACACTGTTATAAGTCGTTTATGCCTTTTTAGAATGAGTGTCTTACTTGGGAACTTTGTGGCATGACTGGATGCTAAACACTTAACGATGTGACAAACCAATCTAAACCACCCGCGCGCGCGCGCACACACACACACACACACACACACACACACACACACACACACACGCACACACACACACACGCACACACACACACACACACACACACTCACTCGCTCGATCACACACACACACACAACACACACACACCTCACACACACACACACACACACACACACACACACTCACACCACACACACACACACACACACACACAACACACACACTCACCACAGAAGCCGTCCTCCCTCAGAATAAAGGCGGAAGAGCAGGCGCAGCGCTGGTCACCTTGCTGGTCAGTGCTACACTCCATGTTATTTCCACACTCGCTGTCCACCAGCATGGACTGCCATGCGTAAAACCTGGGGAAGAGGGGAGGACATTGAACCTTTATTTTTGTTTAGTTTCAAGAACGGAGTGACCGAGGGCGGAAAATGAAGCAAAATTTGGAAAGAGAGGAGGTTAGTTACTGCCAAGGACACAGACAAACAGAGTGACAAACAGAGTACAGGACTAGACACTGGCTAGTCCTGTACTTTGTTTGTCTGTGTCCTTGGCGGTAACTAACCCCCTCTCTTTCCAATTTTTTTGTTTGTTTCTTTTGTACATAGTATGTATGGCTAACTTGCTATAAATGCGTACACGCTGCTCGTAAGGATGTTCGTACATCATATGCACACACTGCATCTTCCGAAATCAAATGGGCCTACTGCACGAAGAAGGCAATAGCAGCCCCACCTACCACCCCCCCCCCCCCCCCCCCCCCCCCCCCCATCCCCATTCCAAAAGTGGGATGATATAATTCTTGCCGTGCGCATGCCGTTCCTGAATATTTAGCCAATTCTAATTATCGTCTCAACTGAAGATGACTCGGGGGGGGGGGGGGGGGGGGGAATAGAAAACAACGAGGACAAAGAACAGAGAGAATTGAAATTAAAAGAGAAATAAAAGAAAACCAAAAACGAGAGAGAGAGAGAGTGTGTGTGTGTGTGTGTGTGTGTGTGTGTGTGTGTGTGTGTGTGTGAAGTGGCTAATTAGAAAAGAGGGGGGGGGGGGGGAGACATCAATAAATAACTGAAAGGAAAACAAATAGAAAGGGTGAGACAATTGAGGATATCAACAGTATCCATAACAAACCGAATATAGATATACTATACATATGCATATAGATGTAAGTGTGTGTGTGTGCGCGCGCACATGTGTGTGTGTGTGTGTGTGTGTGTGTGTGTGTGTGTGTGTGTGTGTGTGTGTGTGTGTGTGTGTGCGTGCGCGCGCGCGCGCGCGCGTGTGTGCATGTATGTGTGTGCGTGTGTGTATATGCATATAACTCCGAATGATACAAAAGAGAAAAGCGAAAGACAGAAAATCAGAGAAAGGAAAGAAAGAATAAAACAAGGAGATTAGCCCTAAGTTTGATCCCAACTGAAAATAATAATGTCGGCGGCAACACGGGGCGCACCTTACCCTGGCAAGGCACACATGTGACAAGACTAAAGAACAGAGTTAGTGTATGAAAAAAAAAGATATTAATTAAAAAAAAATGAAGAAATATTGGAAGCCGTTATTGAGAAAAAAAGTAAAGATAAAGAAAGAAAGATGTAAAAACAAAACTAAACTGAATGGATCGGGCGGAAACGACAAAGGCAAAACGACAGAGAGAGAGAGAGAGAGAGGAGAGAGAGAGAGAGAGAGAGAGAGAGAGAGAGAGAGAGAGAGAGAAGAGAGAGAGGAGAGAGAGACAGAGAGGAGAGAGAGAGAGAGAGAGAGAGAGAGAGAGAGAGGAGAGAGAGAGAGAGAGAGAGAAATGGAAAAAAAACTGACAGAAAAAAAGAAGGAAGTAACTAATTGATAAATCGTTTGCATTAAAGAAAAAAAAGACAGAAAGAAAGGAAAACTGAACAAACAAACGGACAAACATGACAAGACATGTCCACGCAGACTGACCATACTGAACAAACAAACGGACAAACATGACAAGACATGTCCACGCACACTGACCATACTGAACAAACAAACGGACAAACAAGACATGTTCACGCAGACTGACCATACTGAACAAACAAACGGACAAACATGACAAGACATGTCCACGCAGACTGACCATACTGAACAAACAAACGGACAAACATGACAAGACATGTCCACGCAGACTGACCATACTGAACAAACACACGGACAAACAAGACACGACATGTCCACGCAGACTGACCATACTGAACAAAACAAACGGACAAACAAGACAAGACATGTCAACGCTGACTGACCATACTGAACAAACACACGGACAAACAAGACAAGACATGTCAACGCTGACTGACCATACTGAACAAACACACGGACAAACAAGACAAGACACGTCCACGCAGACTGACCACAGGTTCCGTCCAAGTTCGGGATATGCACGGAGGAACAGAGGCACACCCTGTCGTCATATCCGGTCATTCTTTCACACGTCATGTAGTCGCCGCACTCGCCCGACGATCTACACTTCGAGAGGTGGCTTTTGCCTGTGGACCAATCAAATCGTCAAGCAAAGAATCAACAAGGAAATTATCCCGTGAATCAGCTGAGCAGACTTCAAACAAAGGTCACTCGCATGCTCGCATATGCGTTGACTTAAAATTATCTCTCTCTCTCTCTCTCTCTCTCTCTCTCTCTCTCTCTTCACATAAAAAATTAAACATAGAGAGGTAACTATATTGTGAAAAATACAAAGGTGTAAATGTTATTTATCCTGTTCTGAACACTTTAATTCTTTTGTTGTATTATGTTCACGTTTCCCTTCATTAGGCCTTTTTTGTAATACCCGCCTCTCTCTCTCTCTCTCTCTCTCTCTCTCTCTCTCCCCCCCCCCCCCCCCCCCCCCCCCCCCCCCCGTCAGCCTCTCTCCTCTGCCTCTCTTTGCCTGTCTGCCATTTTCTCTTTTTTGATCACACACACACACACACACACACAGAGAGAGGAGAGAGAGAGAGAGAGAGAGAGAGAGAGAGAGAGAGAGAGAGAGAGAGAGAGAGAGAGAATCCAGACACGACAAGAGACTGAAGAAATAAATAGATATAAAAAGACACATACGTATATGAAAGACAAACCATTCGGCAAATGAATAAGATGAATATTGACAACATAGAACAGTAACAGCAAAGAAGCAATATCAAACAAAGACAGTCATAAAATGGCAATTACATGAATTCAAAAGAACATAGTGAAACATTACAAAAAAGATATCAGCAATAACAACAACAGCAAACTAAGAAGAAGAAAAACCGTTCACAATGTTGTGTTGCGCAATCACTTACAAAGAACGATGGAAAAATACACACGAAGGTGGACAGCTGAAATTAACCGATAAATTCACGGTGACGGTGACATAAACCACAGGCACCAGACAAGTATACTAACCACAGGCGCCAGAACGTGTGGCCACAAACTCCTCAGCACACTGACACACTGTGGTCGTGTTGGTTCCTCCTTCGCTCATACAGACCATGTTGTCACCACACTCGTCGTTACTGCATTCCCATTGGAGAGCCTTGCCTAAAAGTTAACAACAACAACAAAGATGAGAAAGAAAAGAAAAACCGACCAAATTTAAACGAATCTGGGCTGTTTGTTGAAGTATAGGCACGGTGTGTTATCCTACATCACCGCCAAATATCACCTTTCACCATTATCACCAATAGTATGATAATCATTTATTATAGCAGATCTTTCACCAAAATGTGCGGTAGGAGTTTCTCTCATCAGAAATTCCTGCAACTGAGGACTTTGGGAAACGTCTCTGCTCTCGACAAGTTCTTTCAATGGAAGTTCAATGACGACTTCCTGTCTGAAAATAGTTTGCATCGTTAGCAGACACAGAACTAAGTTCTAGAGCGAGACAGGGTTAGCAGACACAGAACTAAGTTCTAGAGCGAGACAGGGTTTTTTGCTTGTTTGTTGTTGTTTTTTTTTTGTTTCTTTTTAACTTTTCGTTATATCCCATTCATTCTATGCTGCCGAGAAACGGTCAGTCTCTCTTACGAAAACTTAATAATACAGAGAAATTGGATTTTACATTTACTGTGAATACGTTACACACTACTTTTATTACATGTGCTATGGAGATAGGTCTCTCTTACCAAATTTTTGGATATGAAAAGAAACTGCTAGCATATCAATTGTCAATACGAACAAGATATAGCTATTTGCTGGGTTGTAAAAACAAATTTTGAATGCTTAAACTAGAGTAGAAAGAGAAACGGGGTATTATCACTCATAACGAATATGCTGCATGTCACACACACACACACACACACACACACACACACCACACACACACACACACACACCACTCATACATACACACACACACCGAAGTAGGAAAGACAGAGAAACTGATAATTATACTGACTTCCATAAAAAACGCGAAAGCAAAACAAGCTGAAGGTTAGGGGCGAATTTTATTGGTCACAATTGTACAGAGTGGAAGCGAGAATTCAACGTGATTTGATTCATTACCGGTAATGTGTGAAAATGTCATCAGCAATATGTCTTTGTGTGGAAAATCCAAGGTCACGTGACAAACCAGCTTGAAGTCCTAATACCGTGTGTGGCCACCATTTGCATGGACAACTGCTTGACACCTGCGGCTCATCGAGTGGACCAGGTGGTTGATGCGTCCCCTTGGCACACCAGCCCACACATGGACGATGGCCTAGTGAAGTTGAGCCGCTGTTGCTGGTCGTGGACACAGGAGGTCCAACCGTCTGCCAAGTTCATCCCAAAAATGTTCCATTGGGTTTAAATCGGGACTGAGGGCTGGCCAGGGCAGCACATTGACGTTGTTATGCTGAAGAAATTGCTGGGTGGCCCTGGCTGTGTGTGGTCTTGCATTGTCCTGTTGGAATGTCCAGTTTGGGTGTTGCGCAAAAAAAGGAACAACATGGGGTCTGAGCACCTGGTGGATGTAGCGCTGTGCATTGACACCCTGTCTGCGACCAGGACCAATGTTCTGGAAGATGACTGGTCCTATGGCGTGGGTAATGCCAATTGCACCCCATATCATAACGTTCGGGCCTCCCCAGGGGTTCCGCTCAACCACACAGGAGTCAGCATAGCGTTCACCAGGTCGACGCCATATTCTGACACGACTGTCAGCCATGTCAATACAAAAACGGCTCTCATCTGAGAACAGTATGCGTCCCCACTGCTGCCTGCGCCAGTTGATTCGGGCTTGTGCCCACTGCAGCCTGTCCTGCCGGTGTCTTTGTGTCAGTACCGGACCTCTGTGAGGACGCCTACATGCCAGCCCGTTCTCCTGAAGACGCCGCCGCACAGTGTTGAGGCTGATTCGTTGCTGGAGATTCCAGGCACCTGTCGAGCAGTGTTAGCGGCTGTTTGCCGCCTGTCCCGCAGATGGGTTCGAACAAAATGGCGATCCTCTCTTGGTGTGGTGACCGGAGGACGGCCTGGCAGGGGACGATCATCAGTGGTACCAGTGACTCGCATGCGGTGCTGCAGACGATAGATGGTTGAGATGTGGACGTTAAAGATGTTGGCGACCTGCCTGGCATCCACACCAGCCTCCAGATGGCCTAGGGCACGATTGCGTTCCTCTGCTCGTAGTCTTGGCATCTCTGTAGCGCTCAGACGGCAAGTCGTTATCTGAACCTTGTAGCGCGGCTTTATAAAGGCTGCATGCCTGCGTACTTGTCGCTGGTTAACTTTGCTCTGCATGGTGTGCACGTGCCTCACATGCAGCAACCAGTTTGCCATTTTTGTTGACCCTCCAATGCCGGGAATGATGTGTTGCTCACACAATTTTTTCACTGCACGTGAGTCTTGGACCCAAACAACTTGCCACAATGGTTCAATATTGTATATTCACCCCTTTTCACCCGAAAAATAGCCTTTCAATTTTTCGCGTTTTTTATGGAAGTCAGTATACATTAGCTATGAACAATACACATTTTCATTTTATGAAGTATTGCATAAAAAGTAAATAATACACCCAAAGTGGAGGGGGGGGGGGGGGTGCAAACGCCGGTCATCATCAACGTCATCATTACCACCACGAGCGTATCATCAGTACAGTAACAATCACTGTATTTACAACCAGCAGAAATTATAGGACAGAACAGAACAGGCAACAAGACATAAACAGTACAGGTCCAAGACAGGCTCTAGACCATGAAGGACCCGGACAGACGAGGACAGGAGCAAAACCAGACAGAAATGGACAGGTCAAGTTCCGGACAGCACAAGACATAACCACGAAACGACCAGGACAGGACAAGGAGGGGGACAGACCCTGGCAGGGATAGAGCGGGGTTGACCAGAGCAGGATAGAAAAACAACAACAACAACAACAACAACAACAAAACAACAACAACAAAACGGAAGGGACCAGGGCATACGCAAGACAGAAGAGGACGGGAACACAAGAACAGAATATCTGACGGCATGGCAGCTGAATCGACCACACTTCCAGGACTACGTGATGGCCAGCTGCAAGTAAGCCACTGCAATGGCCTGAACACAACAGAACACAAAGCGGAGAGCAAATACAGCCTGTTCACACACACACACACACACACACACACACACACACGCACGCACGCACGCACACACACACACACACACACACACGCACGCACGCACCACACCACACACACACACACACACACACACACACACACACACACACACACGCACACACACACACACGCACGCACGCATGCACGCACACACACACACACGCACGCATGCACGCAGCACACACACACACACACACACACACACACACACACACACACACACACATATACAGACGCAACTTTGCACGCCGGTTTCTGTGCTTATTTCAATGCCGATTTGTCTTCAGTAACGATACTATCCGTTTCAGCCTTCAAACACGCCTGTTAGTATCGATAGTTCAGTGAAATGGACTGGTTGACAGAGCCTACCACAAGTGCCGTTGTTTCTGGGCACGAAGCCGGACTGGCACGTGCAGGTCTGGTTGCCATAGTCGCCGGCACAGATCATATGGGCACCGCACTGTGCTGACGAGATGCAAGGCCGACCCTCTGATAACCTGAAAGGTGTTCCACAGCGTATTAGAGAGAGAGAGAGAGGGGGGGGGGGTCGAACCTCTGATATCTCTGAAAGGTCGTCCACAGCGTGTTAGAAGAGAGAGAGAGAGGAGAGAGAGAGAGAGAGAGGAGAGAGAGAGAGAGAGAGAGGAGAGAGAGAGAGAGAGAGAGAGAGGAGAGAGAGAAAGTCGAACCTCTGATATCTCTGAAAGGTCGTCTACCGCGTATTAGAGAGAGAGAGAGAGGAGAGAGAGAGAGAGAGAGAGAGAGAGAGAGAGAGGGGGGGGTCCAACCTCTGATATCTCTGAAAGGTGGTCCACAGCGTGTTAGAGAGAGACAGAGAGAGAGAGAGAGAGGGGGGGGGGGGGGGTCGAACCTCTGATATCTCTGAAAGGTCGTCCACAGGTGTTAGAGAGAGAGACGAGAGAGAGAGAGAGAGAGAGAGAGAGAGAGAGAGAGAGGAGAGAGCGAACTTGATATCTCTGAAAGGCGTCCACAGTGTATTAGAGAGAGAGAGAGAGAGAGAGAGAGAGAGAGAGAGAGAGGAGGAGAGGAGAGAGAGAGAGAGAAGAGAGAGAGAGAGAGAGAGAGAGAGAGAGAGGAGAGAGGGGGTCCAACCTCTGATATCTCTGAAAGGTCGTCCACAGAGTGTTAGAGAGGAGAGAGAGAGAGAGAGAGAGAGAGAGAGAGAGAGAGAGAGAGAGAGAGAGAGAGGGTCGAACCTCTGATATCTCTGAAAGGTCGTCCACAGCGTGTTAGAGACAGACAGACAGACAGACAGACAGACAGACAGATAGACCGACAGAGAGAAACAGAGAGACAGAGAGAGAGAGAGAGAGAGAGAGAGAGTACTTACTCATTGTAGTACGCGTGTTAATGCGTGAAAATCTTTGCTTATACATCTAAAAGCAACAGTATGGTTTCTCACGCGAAGAGCAATGTAAACACGCACAGAAAGTTGCAGGTGTACGAGTAGTTAATTTACTGTTAAAGCAATGTACACATTATAGCATATTACTATTCAATTCGCATGGAGAAGACAAAAACACAAGGACGCTGTAAAAATGGAAACAAAAATGCTTTCTAAACTCAAACTCTAGAAGTCAACATTTTTTTTTTCCATTCAAAATCAATTGTATTTTAAACGGAAAGAAGTTGAATCAAATAGATTTTGCTGACAGTTTTTTTTAAATTTCAAACCAAATCAAATTGTATTGATCATACAACCCAGTCAGCCATAGTGAACACACCAATGTTGCGTCCGTGTGTTTTTTTTTGTTGTTGGTGGTTTTGATATTTTGTATTTGGGTGTGTGTGGTTTTTTAATCGACATCCTCTGTTTCTGTCTGAGTGTTCTTATCAAGCTTTCGCAAATTAAGGCCACAACGTAAATTAACATTACTATCTGCACTCACCACAGGCCCCGAATGCCGTTTCCACGTAACCGTGAGAGCACGTGCACATTGTGGAAGCAAACAGTTCCTTACAATCCATATGGTCACCACAGTCGTCAACAACAGAACATGGCTGACTTGTTATCAAACCTGCACGAATGAACGAAAAAAAAAAATTCAGAAGTCGAGGCAGGTAGCTGGATGGAAACTGATGTTTATGATAAGAATGCGAACGAATGGGACCAACAAATCAAATGAACTGAGGTCACCTACCACACGTGCCGTCAGCCTTTCTGACCAATGTCTGTTCGCACTGGCACGTGCTGTTGACGCCATTGGTCTCGCAGGTCATGTTGTCCCCACAATCATGGAAGGTCACGCACCGGGCATCCGCTTGGCTTCCTGAAACAGAGGCGTCGTTGACCTTTGACAGGAGTGGGCTGTTGGGGTCTTCTTGTTTGACTGCTACTTTGTTTGGCTTTGTTTTGTTTTGTTTTGTTTTGTTTCTCCGTTGACCTTTGGAGTCTGAATATAAACGCAAACAAACTGAACAGAACCCTATTCTAATCCCTTCTGATATAATCACTGACGGAATACATTGGAAGACAGGCCTACATGCACGTCACACTGAAATGACGTCACTCTACAAAGACAAAATTTCCGCGGACTACTGTAATCTGAACATAACCAAACGCAGACGAATCGGACAGAAAACGTTTCTGATCTCCTGTAAGATGATCCCTGTAGGTACAGACTGGCAATGAGGTTTACGCGATCGTCACATTCACATGACGTCACACTTCAATGACGTAGACTCTAACTCTTATATTTCGGACGCTACAAAGGACGCAGAACTTTGGCTGAGGTGAATTGTAAGAACTGGTCCGAATCTTGAAACAGATCAGACCGGGGGAAGGTCAACAAGATGGAAAAGTTGTGAAGTCAATATTCCTGACATATTTACTTAGTCTTGTCTTCACATGATCGTCACAATGTTTTTAAAACGGAGTCATGTCCTTCAACTCTATCTCTCTGTCTTTCTCTCTCTCTCTCTCTCTCTCTCTCTCTCTCTCCTCTCTCTCTCTCTCTCTCTCTCTCTCAAAACATGAACACCACAGCTGTTTGTAGTTAACAGACTAGAATGTTTTATATAATGGCCTGAAACAGCTTATCAAAATGAGACATGTTCTTCAACTCCAGGTTACAGATCTCTCTCTCTCTCTCTCTCTCTCTCTCTCTCTCTCTCTCTCTGTGTGTGTGTGTGTGTGTGTGTGTGTGTGTGTGTGTGTGTGTGTGTGTGTGTGTGTGTGTGAGTGAGTGAGAGAGTGTGTGTGTGTGTGTGTGTGTGTGTGTGTGTGTGTGTGTGTGTCCCCCCAAACCACAGTTATTTGTTGTGTGTAGAATAGAACCTTCCGTATCATGACTTAAACACTAATCAAAATGCGTGGAACATGCTAGAAACAAAATTCTGAATCTTTTCGGACTGACACTCTTAAAAGAAACTTCGAAAATCAGCACGTCCACTGCGCGTACATCTAACTAATAAACCTCACGGGCAACTCCACTGGACAAACACCTACAGGAAAACTCGCAACAGAGAGATCTGAAAGTGAACTATGAACGACACAAAGCGAGCTCGGTCTCCGTGCCTCAGGTACGTACCGCAGGCCCCGTCCATTCTGGGCACGTGATCATCGTCACACAGACACGTGGGGTCCCCAAACATCCCCGGTGTGCACACCATGAACTCTCCACAGTCTGGGCTGGAGCGATAGCACCTTTGCAACACCTTCCGACCTGGAATCATCACCGTTCATCACAATTCGTCATAACTCAAATGCAGTCAGGAGACCGCAGACATCTGCCACATTCAAAGGAATCCAGGATCCCCTTTGATCCCATCCCGGATCCGCACCACGGATTCATAGCAGAATTCAATGGTGCTACCTTCTGGGTCACATTCCACCCTTTCATCGAGTTTCGTTACTGTTTTAAAAAACGTTTGTGTGTGTAATGTTATTGAATGAATCCTGGATCTCGTCTTTGATCCGGATCCGCATCACCAACGTTTAATGTGCCATTTATTATAGGTCCAACAGGTTTCAATGATGTTTAATGTGCCATTTATTATAGGTCCAACAGGTTTCAATAACGTTTAATGTGCCCTTTATTATAGGTCCAACAGGTTTCAATGACGTTTAATGTGCCATTTATTGTAGGTCCAACAGGTTTCAATGATGTTTCTCCAGTTTTGCCTTATTTTGATCAAGCGTATCCTGGGTCCAGACCAGAGTTCGTTCATGGGCCACATCCCATCTTTTCACCACATCCAGACGAAATAATTCAGTTTTTCCCTAATCTTCCTAAACGGATCATTGATTCATCCGTGGAGCCGGATCCGCGACAGGGATCCAAAGTGACATGGGTTCATTATTGGGCACCATTCCATCTTTCACCAAAGTTATCAAACTCGGATCAACGGTGTTTGTGTAATCCTGCTAACAGGCTGGCAAACGAACCAACAAACGTGGGTGAGACCACACCATCACCATCATCATCATCATCATCATCATCATCACCATCACCATCCACATCATCACTGTCATAAAATTAACAACAATATAACATCCACTACAACGACAATTAACTGCATCAACGTTTGGACTCGATTGGGGAAAAGAGCAACCACACAGTTGACTTTTATCTACTTCACGAATGCGTCTCATGAATTTCCTTCATTAGGGGGAGGGGCGGTGATGGGGAGGGGTAGGGGAGAGCAGGGGGAGGGGGGGTATGTAGCATGTGGTGTTCAGTGTATGCTGGACAGAACAGGCGTCACTGAACAACAACTGAAGCAGACTCCCCGCAGCAGGGCAGTGTCT
>CM031614.1:69435216-69455216 GCA_018398815.1 Conus ventricosus
TAGGCAAAACGAGACAACAATCTGTCTGTCTGTAGGAATAACGCTGCTATAGGGGCTAGGCAAAAGAGACAACAATCTGTCTGTCTGTGGAATAACGCTGCTATTGGGGGTAGGCAAAACGAGACAACAATCTGTCTGTCTGTCTGTCTGTCTGTGGGAATAACGCTGCTATAGGGGCTAGGCAAAACGAGACAACAATCTGTCTGTATGTGGAAATAACGCTGCTATGGGGGCTAGGCAAAACGAGACAACAATCTGTCTGTCTGTCTTGGGGGAAAAACGCTGCTATTGGGGCTAAGCAAAACGAGACAACAATTGTCTGTCTGTCTGTGGGAATAACGCTGCTATAGGGGGCTAGGCAAAACGAGACAACAATCTGTCTGTCTGTCTTGGGGAATAACGCTGCTATTGGGGCTAAGCAAAACGAGACAACAATCTGTCTGTCTGTCTGTGGGAATAACGCTGCTATAGGGGCTAGGCAAAACGAGACAACAATCTGTCTGTCTGTGGAAATAACGCTGCTATGGGGGCTAGGAAAAAACGAGACAACAATCTGTCTGTCTGTCTTGGGGAATAACGCTGCTATTGGGGCTAAGCAAAACGAGACAACAATCTGTCTGTCTGTCTTGGGAATAACGCTGCTATAGGGGCTAGGCAAAACGAGACAACAATCTGTCTGTCTGTCTTGGGGAATAACGCTGCTATTGGGGCTAAGCAAAACGAGACAACAATCTGTCTGTCTGTCTGTGGGAATAACGCTGCTATTGAGCTAGGCAAAACGAGACAACAATATGTCTGTCTGTCTTGGGGAATAACGCTGCTATTGGGGCTAAGCAAAACGAGACAACAATCTGTCTGTCTGTCTGTGGGAATAACGCTGCTATAGGGGCTAGGCAAAACGAGACAACAATCTGTCTGTCTGTGGAATAACGCTGCTATGGGGCCTAGGCAAAACGAGACAACATCTGTCTGTCTGTCTGTGGGAATAACGCTGCTATGGGGGCTAGGCAAAACGAGACAACATTTTGTCTGTCTGTGGGAATAACGCTGCTATAGGGGCTAGGCAAATCGAGACAACAATCTGTCTTGTCTGTGGGAATAACGCTGCTATGGGGCTAGGCAAAACGAGACAACAATCTGTCTGTCTGTCGTGGGAATGACGCTGCATGGGGGCTAGGCAAAATGAGACAACAATCTGTCTGTCTGTCTGTGGAAATAACGCTGATATGGGGGCTAGCAAACGAGACAACAATCGTCTGTCTGTCTGTGGGAATAACGCTGCTATGGGGGCTAGCAAAACGAGACAACATATCTATCTGGTCTGTGGGAATAACGCTGCTATGGGGCTAGGCAAAACGATACAAAATCTATCTGTCTGTGGGAATAACGCTGCTATGGGGGCAAAGGCAAAACGAGACAACACTCTGCCTGTCTGTGGGAATAACGCTGCTATGGGGGCTAGCAAAACGAGGCAACATCTGTCGCTTCTGTGGGAATAACCTGCTATGGGGGCTAGGCAAACGAGACAACAGTCTGTCTGCCTTTCTGTCTGTCTGTGGAATACGCTTGCTATTGGGGCTAGGCAAAACGAACAACAAATCTATCAGTTTGTTATGGGAATAACGTGTATGGGGGCTAGGCAAAACGAACACAATCTGTATGACTGTCTGTGGGATAACGCTGCTATGGGCTAGGCAAATCGACAGCATTGATTTGCTGTGGGAATAACGCTGATAGGCTAGACAAAGCGAGACAACAATCCGTCTGGTGTGGAATAACGCACTATGGGGCTAGGCAAAACGAGACACAATCGTCTGGTTGTGCGAATAATGCTGCTATGGCCTACGCAAACGAGACAATATCTGTCTGTCGTCTTGGGATAACGCGCTATGGGGCTAGCAAACGAGACAACATCTGTCTGTCTTCTGTTGTCTGTGGGAAATAACGCTGCTATGGGGGCTAGACTCAAGACTCAGATTTCAAGACTCAAAACTTTATCTGTCAAGATAGAGATTTTAGGCGTGCTATTCTTCATCTGTCTTGCTATTCACAACATTCAACTAAACAAACTGCACTATTAATTGACAGAAACTGGAAAAAAATCTACATATTATATATAATATATATATATGATATATATATATTATTATTTAATATGAAACATGAGGTAACAAAATCTGCGTTATCCAAAATTTGGCTACTTAGCCTCCTCAGCAGGAGTTCTTCGTTTGTAAACAAACGCAACGTCATTATGTCTTTTCGAGTAGTTTTACGTCAATTGATGACGTCATTGTGTTCCTTGTCACATCAAAACATTGAGCCCACGTGGTGCCAGAGTTTTTAGCTTGAAGATCCAGAATCGTTCACGCTGTTTTCGTCTGTCTGTATTGTTTGTGTGAATCCTTTCTACGGAAATGCACCGGAGGTTCTGCAGTGTGTGGTTCGGTTTGTTAAAGTGTTGGGCGACTAGTGTGTGTGTCTTTTTGTTGATGTTTGATCTGTGTAGGTAAAACCTCATCTTCAGAGTGTTCTTAGTTTCCCCAACATACTGTGTGTTGTTGCATGTGTTGCAGAAGAGGATGTAGATGATGTTGGAGCTGTTGCATGTGAGTCTGTGTCTTATGTGGAATGTCTCTTTTGTTTGCTGGTTTTGGAATGTGGTTGTCTCTACAAGGTGTTCCTGGCAGATAATGCATTGTGAACTCAGGCACTTGAATGAGCCAGCATCGGGTCTGTTGGCACTGGTAGACTGGATGGCATAAGACGACTCCGCAGTGAATGGCATTTGCGTTCACCAAGTAGAGGTGGTTCTGGAATTGCCCTACTCATGTGTTCACTGTTCTGTGTCATCTCACTGTGGAGTTCTCTCAGCCAGTTCCGGAGGGGAGGGTTGTGGGATGGTCTGTGTCACTACAAAAGGGACTCGTTGGTTTTCTTTTTAGGTTTGTATGCGAGGCAGACCGAGCGAGGCATCCTCGTGGCTTTAAGTCTGGCATTTCTGATGGTAGTGTCTTTGTGGCCTCTGTTTTTCAGTTGTTCTTCCAGTTCTTGGCAGCGTGCCTCAAAGGTTTCTGGAGTCGAGCAGAGCCGACGTAGTCGTAGAAACAGGCTGTACGGAAGGTTTTTGATAGTGTGAGTGGGATGGCAAGACCGACTATGGAGATAGGCGTGAGAGTCAGTGGGTTTGCTGAAGACATCAGTGTTGAGAAATCCGTCGTTGAGGGTAATGGATAAGTCTAGAAACGCGATCTCTTTTGACGACGAAGAAATCGTGAATTTGATGGTTGGATGATTAGCTGTTGAGGAACTGGAAGAATTGGTCCAGTTCATCTTGGGTCCCAGTCCACAGTAGGAAAATATCATCCAAGAATCTCTTCCACACGTCCAAAGAAATGTATAAAGGACTGTCTCGAAGTATGTGATGTTCAAGCCATCCCATGAATAGACTAGCGGCGCTGGGAGCCATTGGAGTCCCCATTGCTGTTCCTAGTACTTGTTTGTAAGCATCCGTCTTCGAAACTGAAGTAGTTGTTACTGAGAACATGGTTTGCAATTCTGAGACATCTTCCTGGGGTGGATCGTTCGGAAGTTGCTCTTTTTCCAAGAAGAATTGTATAGCAGTCAGCATGTCATCGTGCGGGATGTTTGTATAAAGGGACGTTACATCTATGGTCACCAATTTGACGGTTTCTTCAAACGGTCCAGTTCCATGTTCCATTTTGCAATGATTTGAAGCATGTGGGTGCTGTCCTTTATATAGCTTGGGAGGAGAGTTGTGTGATCCTGCAACCAAGAGTCCACAAGTTTTGACAGCTTTTCTGTCGGTCCATTGATGCCTGAAACAATAGGCGTCCAGGGGGGTTGGTAAGTCCCTTGTGGATTTTCGGTAATGTGTAGAATCTGTGACAGCAGACTTTGTTTGGTTCCACTGAGCCCATTGATAGGTGGTTTGGTTAATGATGTTTTGTTCATACAGTTTTTTAGCTAGCTCGTTTGATACCTTTGCTATTTTGCAGTGGGGGTCTTCTGTTACTTTGATGTAGTGGGATCATTGTTGAGCTGTCTCATTGCTTCTTTTATGTAATCATCAGTATTTTGGATGACGATGGCACCTCCTTTGTCTGCTGTACTGATACGTATAGTTCTATCATAGACCATGTCTCGCAGTTGTTTCAATGCCGTTTGTTGTTCTTTATTGGATTCTCTTTAGGCCGTCGTACACACCTGTATGCAGTCGTGCGACTCTTGAGAGTTGACAAAAAGCGTCAAGTGCGGGGTCTTTCCAGAAGGAGGTTTATACCATGTTTTCTTATAGAACTTTGGAGGATCTAGAATCTCAATTTCTATATATATATATAGCAACATTATAATATTAACAATAACAATAGTAATAAGATAATAATTATTTAAAAAAAAAAAAAAAAATCCATTACAAAATTACACAAACACAGTCAAACACATACGCTCGCGCGCTCACATGCATGCACACGCCCACACATCACGCACGCATGCGCATACCCACATCCACCACACACCACACACACCACACACACACACAACACACACACACACACCACACACACACACACACACACATTTTCATTTAGATAATATAGAGGCAAGCATAAAAGTAGGGCGTTGAGACTATGATCAAAAGGTTAGATTTATTGTTCAAGTAAATGTTTAAGTACTGCGGATTTGAAGGACGGCAGTGATTGACATGTTTTGGCAGACGGAGGAAGAGAGTTCCACACAGATGGACCAAAAAATGCTAAAACTAGATTTGAACAAAATCAATGCGGACACGTGGTAGAATGTAATTATTTGAATCATATCGCGTTGTTGCCATTTGGAAAATCAGCAAGATATGTTGGCGCCATGTTTGCATGGACTTTAAACATTAGTACTGCCTTATTATAGGTCAGTTGGCTCTGCAGTGGTAACATCATTAGTTTGCGAATTTGCCGTGGTTGATAGAGATTGTCGGGAAGAATCAGCTTAATTCCCCGTCTATGCATAGAGGTGATCTTTTTTATGTGATTTTCACCGGCACCACTCCAGACAGTGGGACGCATAGTTGATGTTGAGAAGGCAATGGGACTTCAAAAATAATTTTCAGGATATTGTTGTTCAACATAATAAACTGAGTTTTTTTGAGTAAAAAACAAATTGCGAGCCAAAATGTTTGCAACATGATTTATATGTGATTTGCCATTTAATGTTCTCATCAATGATCACGCCTCTATGACACGGTGTTCGGTAACCGCTCGATCAAGGTTTCACTCATTTTTAGGCTCAAACATAAGATGCTGTCGTTGAGGTTTCTGTCTCGATGCTAGGGACCATACATTTTGTTTTGTGCGGATAAAGGGACCCATTCGGTTTTGGTTGCACCATTCTAAGACATCAGTGAATACTTTGTTGTAACGATATTTGTACAGACATGATGTTTGTATGACTACAGTGAAGAGAACTATCGTCAGCGAACAGATCACAGTGAAATCATTGTGAGATATGTGCATCGGTAAGGTCATTATAAAATACAGAAGAAGATATAGAAGAGGTCCAAGGACAGAGGCCTTGTGGAACGCCACAGATCACTGTTTCCTTAGGGATAGTACACGTTTAAGTAAACACGCTGGGTCCTGCTTTCATGATATGACTGAAAGAAGGTGACTACTGCGGATTTTGAACACTATGCAGTCATTTTTTTTAATAATATGTTGTGGGTCTACATGATCAAACGCTTTCTAAATCGAGGAAAACAGTTCCAGTGAGTTTTCTTTCGTTGATGGCTGATAGCCATGTAATTCAGAGGCGTTTAAGGCCGTGTTGGCATGAGTGATTTTGACGAAAGCCAGACTGAATGGGTTGGGACATCAGTTTGTGATGTTCCATTTGTTTAGTTAGGTGTTTGTAAACATGCATCTCTAGAGTTTCGATACAACGGATAAAGAGATATTGGTCTAAAATTGTTTAAATCAGTGTGAGATCTCTTGATTTGGGTATGGGACCATTTTGCTGCCTTTAGACCACATGGGAAGGATATTCTGATCAATACACAAATTATAAACATACGTAAGGGTTCAACAATGTAGGGTAGAGCCAAGCTTAAGTATAGGGACAGGCACTTTTTAAGTTAATCTGGGGACCCATTGCTTTTTTTATTTTTAAGTTTTGAAATTAAGGAACCAATTCATTAATAGAAACAAGTAAGGGGATGATAAATGATCTCTAGTATTTATCGGTTTTGACAAACGATTGAGAACAGCTGGAGTTTCATACCGATTAAACATGTGACACTGGCAGCCGTTTGTACTGCTTCAGTTACCTGAAGGAAATGATTGTTTGAAAGTGTTAGCTGACACATAGTCGCAGATATTATCTGATTTCTTTCTCGACTTGTCGTATTTCATTAACAGCACGCCATAATTGTTGCTGTATCCCTCGTTGCGTTTATCAGTTTCCTAAAATGCTCAGATTTGATTTTCTAACTAAGATTGATACTCTGTTTCTCTGCTTTTTAAGTCATCTACTTTTTTTGCTGGTTTTAAGTGCAATCCCTTAGTGCCATTTCTATAATAATGTTCTTTTGTCAGCCAGGCTGGGAAGTACTCTGTGTTTTACCCTTTTTCCTAAGAGGGCATGTTTATCAACGATTGAGAGGAAAGATATTATACCAGGGTTATTATACGCTATTCATTGGGATATGTTGTAATTGAGTACACTATAGGAAGGAAGCTATGCTTAAGTCGAGGAAAAATTCATCCTTACTGAAATTTTTGAAAGCAGCGAATATTGATGGTTGTGTGGCCTTATTCTGTTGCTTTGGAAGTTACAAGACCAAGATGCACAAAATGAGACAGTGGTCGCACTTATGGCTTTTGTGCCCAATCGTTATGTTAGATACATGGCTTTGTTGTTCGTGTAGATATGATCAGCAATGTAGGAAGATGTCTTTTGCCCCGATTCTAGTTGGATATGAATATGCTGATTGCAGCCAAAGAGTGTGGTGGTCTAGCATCCCAGGCAGGCTGCCGGTTTTTTAACGATCAATGTTAAATCAACGAGAAGAATGAACATTTGGATAGCTCTTATATACCATCATCATCATGTGTACAAAGTTGTCATACAAAGGAAAGTGCAGGCGGGATTAATGTAACATATTCCAACTAGAAGAGGGGCTGGAGTTGGAGGGTTTTACTGCAGCCACATTGCATTCAACATATCAGGTTCAAGGTCACGCCGCCATTTTTGTACAGTGAGCGATGCTTTGATGAATATATATTTCCAAGTCCTGTTTCACAGAGTGATGTGCATCGCGTCGTGGACAAAGTTATAGTTAGTTATGGATAAAAGCTGTATCATTGAAACGTTAGTCAAGGCAGAGTTTCACTAAGACAAGCAGATGAATAGACAGGGGATTCGTTTAGAAGAAAACAGAATCATGAATCTTATTTGGCAAATGATAAACATTTAGGTTTGACCAATGCGTATCCCAGCATCAGTAATAATTTTCATTACAATGGTCCATTGTATTAATTGAGGGTTAAAGTCCTGAGCAGGAAAACAAAAATATATATTCTGTTACACAACAATTAAAATATAAAATCAGCAATACTGTTACAACAACAATGAAAATATAAAATCAGCAATCATAAAATATCCAAGAACACACAAAATCCGAAAAGCAGGGCAATGAAGTTCAGTCCAAAGGACAATTCAAGTATGTGTATGATAACAATATTCAGGGAAATATGGCCAACCAAGATAAATGTCGCTTTCAAGCTGTCCGGGTCACAATAGGAAAAAACGAGACAACAATCTATCTGTTTGTCAGTGGGAATAACGCTGCTATGGGGGCTAGGCAAAACGAGACAGCAATCTGTATGTCTGTCTGTGGGAATAACGCTGCTATGGGGCTAGGCAAAACGAGACAGCAATCTGTATGTCTGTCTGTGCGAATAACGCTGCTATAGGGGCTAGACAAAGCGAGACAACAATCCGTCTGGCTGTGGGAATAACGCTACTATGGGGGCTAGGCAAAACGAGACAACAATCCGTCTGGCTGTGGGAATAACGCTGCTATAGGGCCTACGCAAAACGAGACAATAATCTGTCTGTCTGTCTTTGGGAATAACGCTGCTATTGGGCTAGGCAAAACGAGACAACAATCTATCTGTCTGTCTGTGGGAATAACGCTGCTATGGGGGCTAGGCAAAACGAGACAACAATCTGTCTGTCTGTCTGTCTGTCTGTGGGAATAACGCTGCTATGGGGACTAGGCAAAACGAGACAACAATCTGTCTGTCTATCTTTCTTTTTCATCCATCCATCTATATGCACACATATATTAACTGCCCCTCCTTCCCCCCACCCCCACCCCCTTAAATCCCCCCCCCCCCCCCTCTTCTCTTGTTCCGCCTCCCTCTGCACTACGTCCCATCCTCCCCCTTGTCTCACCTCCTGTGCCTCCTGTCTCCTCCCCTCCCCTCCCCTTCCCCGTCCTCCTTCCTCTTCATTCCCCGTCTCCCCCCCCCCCTCCTCCCTTCCCCCATCCCCTCCAGAGGGCGATGCTTAATCACGCTGGCTCCGTGACTCAGCAATCATCAGTCAGTAACTGCCCACAAGGGGGAAGGAGCGAAGGAGGAGGTTTTAGTGCGTGCTGTCCCACGAATGCTGGATCAGAACAGGCAGCGCCTGAACACCACTGAAGTGACTCGGCGGCAGCGCAGTGTCTCCTCCGGCGGGTTGCCTCATTTCGACTTGATACTGACTGCTGTGTGTGTGTGTGGATTGCTTGCAGCATCGGAACTAACCAGGCTGTGGCTGTGGACGGGGAGCCGGGGTAAGCAGCAGAGGAGTGATGCCACAGAACGTGGGACAACAATACCACCAATTACAACAAACACCCAAGCCAACGAGCAACCAACAAAGCCTCACCACACGTTCCACTTGGCCGCTTCACATATCCAGGGAAGCACGCACACACTGCGCTGTTGTGCAAACTGCTGCTGTTCTTCGATGGGCTGTTGTCGTTCATGGCTGCGGCGGTGGTGACCGGATCGCTCGCGCTGGTGGTGGTGCTGGCGGTGGCGGTGGTGGTCGTGGCGGTGGTGGTGGTGGTGGTGGCTTTCTCTGAGGTGGCACGGATGACGTCACAGGTCATGTAATCACCGCAAACGTCCTGGTTGGTGCAGACTTCTCCTGCTTTTAGTCCTGCAGAGATGTTCGTCAGAACGGTTCGTCATAGTGTGAAGTCTGACGTATCTGTCATTTTGTACACGTGTGTGTGTGTGTGTGTGTGTGTGTGTGTGTGCGCGCGCGCGCGCGCGGTGTGTGTGTGTGTGTGTGTGTGTGTGTGTGTGTGTGTGTGTACATGTGAGTGTGTGTGTGTGTGTGTGTGTGTGTGTGTGTGTGTGTGTGTGTGTGTGTGTGTGCCTACGCTATTTGGGTGTAGGCTTTGACAGAATGCTAACTTTTAGAAAGCACGTTGAGAATATTGTTCTTAAATGCAAAAAGGCCTATCTGCCATGGAAGCAATGGCAGCTAAAGGCATTGAACAGCGCCATCTCTACCGACTGCATCACGCACTTGTACTTAGTGTGATAGATTTTGGATTAGGGCTTAGAACACTGTCCAACAGCAACCTTCTGAAATTATAATTCAAAATGACGCAATGAAATTGATCCTGGGAACCACAAAGGACACACCAGTTGAAACTATGCGATACCTGCTCGACCTTCCTTCAATGCAGACAAGACACAAGCTGGAATAGGTGAAGGCATGTTTCAGAGCCCTTGAAAATCCCCAAAACCCACTTCATGGGATAGGACAGGCAGAAGACAGTATACAGTTTGTGTGCCAGTTAGCAGAAGTCAAAGAAACCAAGGAATGGGAGAAATATCCAGACCACTTGAAGCACCTCTACCAAACTGCCATCGTTCCAGAATTTGGAAGACATTATCGAGAATGGCCGGAAGGCAAAACCAACGCAGAAATTCATATGCTGGTAGAAGACCTTTGCAAAAAAGATGATATTTTAATATACACTGATGGTTCTGTCACCAAAGGTAAGTCAGGCTGGGGATACACAGTGAAGCAAAATGGCTGAACTATCCAGGAAGACAATGGTGCGCACAGTTTAACAACTTCAAGTCTAACAATGGAGGTAGAAGCAGTGACACAAGCACTCCACTGGCTTACATCCATAAGGCAGTTTCAAACTCAACAAACTATGATACTGACTGACTCCAGACTGACTCCATGAATCTACTTCAGAAAGTGAAAAGTGAAATGGGAAGCCCTGCTTGGAATGAACTAATGCGCAGCCTTCCATTGGAGAGACTCATGTGGATGTACTGCCCTGGACATGCTGGAGTTAAAGGAAACGAGAGAGTAGACACACTGGCTGGTAAGGCAACGATAACAACTTGATTACAGCTTGGCCGATCTGATGTGATAAGAAATCTGAAGTATCACTTAAGCAAACAAAAGCAAAGCCATTATACCATAGACCATCTTTCAGATCTGAACATCAAGAGAGGAAGTGGCCGCACATCCAGAATTAAGGGAAGAGCAAGAAACTTCACCAACCAAACAAACATTGAAATAATCTCGAGGCCAACGTTGCGAAGACTCCTAGAGACTGGGGCAAACTCATACTGGGCCTTTCCAATACCAGACACAAAAAAATGAGACCTGCTACAAATCTCTTCCCCGCTGGGGGGAAAAAGGGCCGCACAGAATAACGAGTCAGACCCGGGCAAAAACCGAATGCGTCACGAATAACTGTCTCGCGGGTGCGGTCTCCGTTGCAGCGCCCTACAGGCATTGGTCGCCGCAGTCCCGTCTTTGTAACGGGCGCTCCTTCCCCAGACCTCCCGACACCCACAGCGGGAACAACCGACAGCGAAAATCACAAAGATTAAAAGCTGGAGTTTTAGCTCTACGTAAAAAAAATTAAGATCTTCGTGTCTTCGGCATGGCATCATGGAAGATGAAAAAAAGAAGAAAAGAAAGAAGAAGAACAACAACAACAACAACAGAAACAACAACAACAAACAGAAGCAGAAAAGGAAACTTAAAGATGATACTGACAATGAAAAATTTACAATGATGCTGGTGAAAAATGATGATGATAACCATCCTAAACGCGGTGGTTTAAAATTTTGATAATAAAACAATGAAGATGTAAAATCTTATCACCACACATAACCACACACACACCACACAACACACACAAACTCAAGATTACAGCAAGACTAAAAGGCCCACCAGAAAGCAAGCAGCAAGCCAGCACCACCATGGTGCTCCGTACCACAGTCCCGACGTCATTGGCCCGAACCCCTTTGAGCAGCGCAGCGTGGTCAAAGTAGGGCCCCTCGATTTCAATTGTCGCCGCAATCCTCGCCCACCTCGCACCTGAACCCCGCACGTGCACCTTTTTTGTGATGCGGTGTACTTTGGGTTATCAATAGTGGTGCGTTTTCTTAATCAAGGGGTGTAAATACCGATGATGGTGATATGTGGGTAAAAACGACGACGACGAGACGATGACTAGGACGACGAACGCACAAGATATGATGATGAGAGATGAAATGAGGATGACGACGACGACGACCCAAAAGACCACGAGGACGACGACGACGACGAAAGATAAAGATGATGAATGATGATGATGAAAATGATGAGATGAGACGACGACGACACGACAACGAGGGCACGACGACGACGACGAATGAATGTGAGATATGATGATGATGTATTTGTAGGGGTGTGTTACAGATTGAAAAAGAATGATGATGATGAATGATGTATTGTTAGGGGTTTTTACTATGATATGATGAAGATGAAGAGAAGATATGATGATGATTGTTTAGGGGTGTGTAAGATTGATTTATGATGATAGATATGAGATGATATGAGTATTGTTTAGGGGTGTGTACTATTTAAAGAGATGTGATGATGATGAGATGAGATGAGTATTTTGGGTTTGGTGTGTGAAATCTGATGAGAGATGGATGGGGTGATGAGATGATGAGTATTGTGTTAGGGGGTTTTTTTACTAGATGAATGAATGATGAGATGTGATGATGAAGAAATATTGTGTTAGGGTGTGTGTATACTTACGTGGGTCTATTTACTGTTCTTTGTGTCGTCTGTCTGTTTCATATGGCACTACTTTTGTTTGGTTTTGCTTTTCACAGTGTTTATTGGCTAGCCTCGTTGGAGATTTTCCCCGGATTGCAGGTGCACATTTTATTGGTTCTGCCATTGTGATGAGTTAACCGCATATTTTACATTTAAGTGTTTTGCTGCATTTTAATGACTGTAAACCCCATAGTTTTTCATTGTATTTGTTTGTTGCATTGTATGTACTGTGTTAAATGCATAGTTTTTTTCATTGTTTGTGTTTTTGTTCATTGTATGTACGTTTGAACGCATGTTTTACATTTCAAATTTTGGTTCAATTTTATTACGTGTTTAACGCATATTTTACATTGATTGGTTCTGCTGCATTGTAAGACGGTTGTACCCCATACTTTTTTATTGTATTTGTTCTTTGCATGTGTGTACTGTTGAAATGCAAATTTTTTTACAAATTAAAATTTTTTTTTTGCATTGTAATACTGTGGAAACCCCATTTTTTTTACATTGTATTTCCTGTTTGTTTTGGTACTGTGTTGAAACCCCATTTGGGTTTACATTGCTTGTTTCGTTGCCTGTATCACGGTTGAACCACACTGTTTTACATTGTATTGTGTTCTGTTGCATTGTAATGACTGTGTTGAACCGCATAGGTTTACATTGTATTGTGTTCTGTTGCATTGTGTGTACTGTGTTGAACCGCGTAGTTTTACACTGTACTGCGTCACTCCATTTTGTGCTTTACTGTGCGCGGCATTTTCATGTGTCGTCTTATGTTCTACTGTATTGGGTCATATTGTTTTCATCGTGTTTTGTTGTGGCGCGTAGTTCTGTACTGTGTTGTGCCCTGTTGTGTTTTAGGTCATAGCGTATAGAGGTGTGTGTGTGTGTGTGGTGTGTGTGTGTGTGTGTGGTGTGTGTGTGTGTGTGTGTGTGTGTGTGTGTGTGTGCGCGCGCGTCTGTGTGTGTGTGTGTGTGTGTGTGTGTGTGTGTGTGTGCGTGCGTGCGTGCGTGCGTGCGTGCGTGCGTGCGTGCGTGTGTGTGTGTGCAATAACGTTCTCAGCTGCCTTGTGCTGCATCGCAGAGACCCTCGCCATTTCCCCAGTAAATCTCTCCCCCGACACTCCACACACATTCCTCCCCTTGTCATCCTGTCCTGTTTTGCATTGCTGTGTACTGCATTATTTGCACTGCATTGTATTGTAATTACATTTGACTGTACTGCATCATATTGCAACGTGTTTTGCTGTATTGTAATGAGTAATAACACGTTGCGCATCATTGCTGTATAGTCATGCGTATTGTAATTTATTCCACTGTACCATTTTGTACTGTTTGTGTTGTACTGCATTACATTGCGCAAATATTGTATCGTAGGCTCCATGGCAGGCAGTTTTGGTACTCAATCACACCTTGATCATTTTCTTAAAGAGTCAAAAGCAAGGCTTCGTTTTTACCTAGAAACTCTTTTTCCCACACTACACAATACGTTCAGTAGAACGCTCATAACGTCTTCAATCATTTTCCCCTAAACGAACGTTTTTCTTTCTTGTTGTTGGTACATTTAGATTCTTTCAGCCACGTGGGAGGGACACTGGGGGAGGGAGGGGGGATGGGAGGACAGTGAGTCCACAGAGGTGGACGAGATGGAATCTGATTTGTCAGCACCATCAGCCAAAGCGGGCTTACCGCAGTGCCCATCTCTCTTTGGAATGTAGCCGGGGTCACACAGACATCTGCCGGGCTGGTCGGCGTTCCCATCCATTTCGGTCTGCATCGGTCAGTTCATGTGGTCCCCGCAGTCTCTCGTGAAGGTGCACGACCCATCAAGCTGCTTGCCTGTCGCGCGCTCGCGCGCGCGCGCGCCCAAACACACACACACACACACACACACACACACACACACACACACACGCACACACACACGCACACGCACTAACATGTAGATAGATAGATAGATAGATAGATAGATAGATAGATAGATAGATAGATATACAAAGGTATACACAGATAGATAGACAGATGTCCAGTTAGATTTAGATAGGTTGGATAGACATGCACATAGAGAGAGAGAGAGAGAGAGAGAGAGAGAGAGAGAGAGAGAGAGAGAGAGAGAGATTGCATGAGTTCGTGCGTACGTGCGTGCGTGCGCGCGTGCAAGCGTGCGTATGTGTGTGTGTGTGTGTGTGTGTGTGTGTGTGTGTGTGTGTGTGTGTGTGTGTGTGTGTGTGTGTGTATGCGTGCGCACGCACGCGCGCGTGCCTGTGTGTGTGTGTAGTTACATGACTAATTCTCTCTCTCATGCCTTCCAAGACAGCACTGATGAAATAATAATAATAAAAAAGGGAAGTAAAAACTGATTTGGTCCGCTGATCAGTCAAGTGAACCAGTTAGTAAGACAGTCATCCGTCGGTAGCCGGGGAGTCAGTTATTCAGCCGGGGAGCGAGTCAGTCTCTCATTAGTTTATCTACCCATTCATGTATTCACTGACCCAACGTACTCCTTACATTTTGCTTACCAGCGTTGAACGGTTTTTTGTCTTAACTGGTTTGTTCCCCACGTTTGTTTAGAGCATCACCTGCCATTTTCATTGCGCTAAGAAACCCTAAATCAGTTACAAGTCTTTTTTTGTTCTGTAATCGCACTTTTTCACAGCCGATACAGATTCGATCCAAACCCACGTGTGTCTTGTTTCGTTTCGGGTAAAGGCGCGAGGGGAACAGTGAGGGGCGGGAAGAAGCGGTGAGGATGGGGCGTAGAGTGGAGATTGTTCTTGCTTCTCTTGCATTACTGGATGGGCGTAGAGTGGAGATTGTTCTTGCTTCTCTTGCATTAATGATGGGGCGTAGAGTGGAGATTGTTTTTTGCTTCTCTTGCATTAATCGATGGGGCGTAGAGTGGAATTGTTTTTTTCTTCTCTTGCATCAATGGATGGGCGTAGAGTGGAGATTGTTCTTGCTTCTCTTGTATTAATGGATGGGGCGTAGAGTGGAGATTGTTTTTGCTTCTCTTGCATTAATCGATGGGCGTAGAGTAAGAATGTTCTTGCTCTCTTGTATCAATGGATGGGCGTAGAGTGGAGATTGTTCTTGCTTTTCTTGTATCAATGGATGGGCGTAGAGTGGAGATTGTTCTTGCTTCTCTTGCATTAATGGATGGGGCGTAGAGTGGAGATTGTTCTTGCTTCTCTTGTATCAATGGATGGGGCGTAGAGTGGAGATTGTTCTTGCTTCTCTTGCATTAATGGATGGGGCGTAGAGTGGAGATTGTTTTTGCTTCTCTTGTATCAATGGATGGGGCGTAGAGTGGAGATTGTTTTTGCTTCCTTGTATCAATGGATGGGCGTAGAGGGGAGATTGTTCTTGATTCTCTTGTATAATGGATGGGCGTAGAGTGGAGATTGTTTTTGCTTCTCTTGTATCAATGGATGGGGCGTAGAGTGGAGATTGTTCTGCTTCTCTTGTATTAATGGATGGGGCGTAGAGTGGAGATTGTTTTTGCTTCTCTTGTATCAATGATGGGGCGTAGAGTGGAGATTGTTCTTGATTCTCTTGTATTAATGGATGGGCGTAGAGTGGAGATTATTTTTGCTTCTCTTGTATCAATGGATGGGCGTAGAGTGGAGATTGTTCTTGCTTCTAGAGTGGAGATTGTTTTTGCTTCTTTGCACTAATGATGGGCGTAGAGTGGAGATTGCTTTGCTTCTCTTATATTAATGGATGGGGCGTAGAGTGGAGATTGTTCTTGCTTCTCTTGTATCAATGGATGGGGCGTAGAGTGGAGATTTTTCTTGCTTCTCTTGCATCAATGGATGGGCGTAGAGTGGAGATTGTTCATGCTTCTCTTGCATCAATGGATGGGGCGTAGAGTGGAGATTGTTTTTTGCTCTCTTTGCATTAATCGATGAGGCGTAGAGTGGAGAATGTTCTTGCTTCTCTTGTATTAATGGATGGGGCGTAGAGTGGAGATTGTTCTTGCTTTTCTTGTATCAATGGATGGGCGTAGAGTGGAGATGTTCTTGCTTCTCTTGCATCAATGGATGGGGCGTAGAGTGGAGATTGTTTTTTGCCTCTCTCTTGCATTAACGTATGGGGCGAAGTGGAGATTGTTTCTTGCATCTCTTGTATCAATGGATGGGCTGAGTGAGATTGTTCTTGCTTCTCTTGTATTAATGGATGGGCGTAGAGTGGAGATTGTTTTTGCCTCTCTTGCATTAACGTATGGGCGTAGAGTGGAGATTGTTCTTGCATCTCTTGTATCAATGGATGGGCGTAGAGTGGAGATTGTTCTTGCTTCTCTTGCATCAATGGATGGGCGTAGAGTGAGATTGTTTTTGCCTCTCTTGCATTAACGTATGGGGCGTAGGTGGAGATTGTTTCTTGCATCTCTGTATCAATGGATGGGGCGTAGAGGGGAGATTGTCTTGCTTCTCTTGTATTAATGGATGGGCGTAGAGTGAAAATTGTTCTTGCTCTCTTGTATTAATGGATAAGCCGTAGAGTGGGATTGTTCTTGCTTCTCTTGTATCAATGGATGGGCGTAGAGTGGAGATTGTTCTTGCTCTCTTGTATTAATGATGAGCGTAGAGTGGGGATTGTTCTTGCTTCTCTTGTATCAATGGATGGGCGGTAGAGTGGAGATTGTTCTTGCTTCTCTTGTATCAATGGATGGGACGTAGAGTGGAGATTGTTCTTGCTCTCTTGCATCAATGGATGGGCGTAGAGTGGAGATTGTTCTTGCTTCTCTTGCATCAATGGATGGGGCGCAGAGTGGGAATTGTTCTTGCTTCTCTTGTATCAATGGATGGGGCGTAGAGTGAAAATTGTTCTTGCTTCTCTGTATTAATGGATGAGCCGTAGAGTGGGGATTTTCTTGCTTCTTTGTATCAATGGACGGGGCGTAGAGTGGAGATGTTCTTGCTTCTCTTGCATCAATGGATGGGCGTAGAGTGGAGATTGTTCTTGCTTCTCTTGCATCAATGGATGGGGCGTAGAGTGGAGATTGTTCTTGCTTCTCTTGCATCAATGGATGGGGCGTAGAGTGGAGATTGTTCTTGCTTCTCTTATATTAATGATTTGTTGTTTGCAAATGCTACGAGGCATATGTTTTCGGTTTGTTCGATTTTGTTGTTGTTGCTGTGTTTGTTGTTGTTGTTGTTTGTTGTTGTTTTGTTGTTGTTTTTTGGGGGAGTGTTTCATATGTCCGTGTTTTTGATGTTCTAGTGTCTATACCTGTTATGCGGAGCTCTAATTCAGTCGTCTGGTGTACCTGTTGCCCAAGACCGACGCTAAGAATCAAAGTGTCTGTCCATTGTATATTCAAACATTGTCTTGGACCGCACATTGAATACCAAAGATGAAATCATGTGCATTCTTTTCTGCAACCAGTGCCACATTAAACATAAAAATCAATTATAAACACATTTTGAAATAAGAATTTCGATCAATCGCGAAGAAAAAATATGGAAAACTATGGCTGTTGATCGGTAAAGGAGAAGAACATGGACACCAGCCAAAGAAATGAATGAAGAGACAAGGGAACTAGAAGAAGGATGCAATGCGGGTGATGTGTCTTGGCTGATTAACTTCAGAGCAGCATCAATCCTAATTTCGTGAACTACGTGTACAGTGTTTCGCCACAGATCATGTTGTATCTAACAAGTACAATTGGAGCTTACATGGACAGAAAGGAGAGAACAACACATTTAATCCAGACGCCTCGTATCTCATCCATTTTGTTACCGAGTGGCAAAAGCATAGGAAACTATACCTAGCCAATCAGCTCGTCAAATAGCAAGCAGATAGCCAACTAACGAGCTGCTGATTACAATTAACAGCAATCAGCAGGGGCACCCACAGATAACATAATTTTTATGGAAAAGCAAAAAAGCACGTCACTCCACAGCCATGCTGCTTGTGGTGCCCATTCATCTAGCACACTCATGCACACACAAAGCTCACAGACAAGATAACACAGCCTATGCAGCAGCGTTCATCACTGTCCTCCCCTCACAAGCAACCCGCCCAGCCACTCACCACAGTAGCCGTCATATTTAGACACAAAGCTGTCCTTGCACGTGCACACGAAGAGGTCGGGCGAGCTGCCCGTGCAGGTCATGTGGTCGCCGCACTCCTCTTCCACCTCGCAAGACTCTGCCACCTGGATGGCTGAATAGAGCAAAAGGTTATTTTCAAACACCCACAGTCGTGAAACTTTGAATTGAAATCGGTGTGCGTTTCAACTAGAAAGAAATTGTTCTCGTTGTGAGCATCAACATATGCACGTTCAACACCGAACGTCAGTATGGACTGCAAATTATTTGCCCGTGTAGTCCAGATTATCGTTTAACTGACATTTGTTAGACTCTCTTGCAACCAGAACCCCGCCCCCTCCCAAGATAGAAAACAACAACAATAACATGTTGTGATAATGAAACTGATTTTTACTTTAAACGGAATGCTAACATGTTTCTGATTTTAGGTCTGAAATAGTATAAAAGACTGGATGCTATATCTCGGATGTGAATTTGTTCACAATAATGTACTATAACATAGTTATCTACTTCACAGTAATGTACTATAACATAGTTATCTACTCAGTCTGAACGATCCCAATTATGTAATTATCTGGCAGTTGAAAAAGTCAGTTCGGAGACTGCGGCTCAACGGCACAAAGCCCATAATCTGTTAACAAGAAGAAGAAGACGAAGAAGAAGAAGATGAAGAAGAAGAAGATGAAGAATAGCAATGGTCTTAAAGTATCTTTGATTTCCGCAAAACATGTTTCTAATTCTAGGCAGATTAGCGCACAAGACTTCCTCTAGAAAAAAGCAAAGGCATTGGATGAAAACTGGTTGATTTTTCCGGCTTTTCTTTCTCAAACATGGTGATTATTTTGCATAAGAGTAACTTTTCTATGGAAGCCCTTCTTGGAGAAAAGAACTTTCTTCACAGGTCTTGTTTTGAAAAAAAATAATTCTACATAATGTACTGTCAGAATGACTGATGTTACCTTGTTACATGTACTGCTCACGCGTATTTTTTTCTCCAAAATTTCATTTTTTTAGTTTTAAAGACGCAAGCTCAAGCTTTGAAACTGTTGTGAAGAAACTCAGCGAAACTGATCGGAAAATGTGAAACCGCACCATCTGTGATGACAGAAGATATGTGCGAACGAGAGACACAGTGACAATCTGTGTCCTTGTGACAGAAAGTCAGAAAGAGACAAAAGTAAGTTTCAGTAATTGAAAACGGAAGAAAAAAAGCTGCTAAAGCAAATTCACGACAAATATTCAGTCAAAGACGCAGAACAGAATAGGAAAAAGAGATTTGGGATATTTGTCCATTGCCTCCCAGCCGTGTAAATCAACTTTTTAAAAATCAGTAGTAACTTTGAAAGGGTCAATCACACAGTCTTGAAAGCCTTATGCAGTAAAAACACAGCGCGTGTATTTGTATTCGTAAAGTGACAGGTAAACACGAAGGAACTGTGAACTGACCTCAGCTTTTGAAGACCAATACAAACGATTTGTTATAATTATACTCAAAAGGCCTTGAGAACAAACAAAAAAACAGAGAGAGAGAGAGAGAGAGAGAGAGAGAGAGAGAGAGAGAGAGAGAGAGAGAGAGAGAGAGAGAGAAGAAGCTGAATATTTACAAAGGGAAGGGTTTCTCGGATATGTTCTAATCCAAGTAATTTACACACACACACACACACACACACACACACACACACACACACACACACACACACACACACACGCACCAGCAAAAGCAAGAAACATTTCCTCTAAAGCCCAACATCAAACCACTGACCACAAAACCCGTCGTCCCGGACGATGTAGGAGGAC
>CM031614.1:69465216-69477716 GCA_018398815.1 Conus ventricosus
TGTCTGTCTCACACACACACACACACACACACACACACACACACACACACACACACACATTCATATGCGCGCGCGCACTCACACACGCACGCATGCACCACGCGTACACACACACACACACACACACCACACACACACACACACACACACACACACACACACACACACACACACGCGCGCGCGCGCGCGCGCACACACGCACGCACACATACACGCGCGCACACACGCACACGCACACACACACATGCCTAAAACTTTAAAGTTTTTCCGTAGGCTCGACACTTTCATTTTATTGTTGTTCCTTTTGTGTTTGCGTGAATCTGCTTTACACATGAGCTGGTTAGCAAGTTTCACAGCCTTACAAACTCTGCCAGCAGCAAGCGTTCTTCTCGTGTCTGTGGTTTGCAGAGTTTTGCCTCAACGTGATCATCTTCACCTTTGGCGAGATCATGTTCCAAACACTGCCCTTCCAACTCTGCATTTTCATAATTTCATCCACGTACTTGGCGAGATCATGTTTCAAACAATGTCCTTCCAACTCTGCATTTTCATAATTTCATCCACGTACTTGGCGAGATCATGTTTCAAACAATGCCCTTCCAACTCTGCATTTTCATAATTTCATCCACGTACTTGGCGAGATCATGTTTCAAACAATGTCCTCCCAACATGGCATTTTCATAATTTCATCCACGTACGTGGCGAGATCATGCTTCAAACAATGTCCTTCCAACTTCGCATTTTCATAATTTCATCCACGTACTTGGCGAGATCATGCTTCAAACAATGTCCTTCCAACTTCGCATTTTCATAATTTCATCTACGTACTTGGTGAGATCATGCTTCAAACAATGTCCTTCCAACTCTGCATTTTCATAATTTCATCCACGTACTTGGCGAAATTGTTCACTCCACTGCTTCGTGCTCGGGGAAAACCTTGTATTAGTTGAGTTCTTTTACATTTGACAAATCTGACATCGTTTAATCACAACTGCCATATAATACGTTTATGTATAAAAGACATGGTTGTTTTACGTTTGACAAATCTGACATCGTTTAATCACAACTGCCGTTTGATACGTTTACGTGTAAAAGACATGGTTATTTTACGTTTGAAAATCTGAAATCATTTAATCACTTTCATGTTTGACAAATCTGACATCGTTCAATCACAACTGCCGTATAATACGTTTATGTATAAAAGACATGCCTATTTTACGTTTGACAAATCTCACATCGCTTAGTCACAACTGCCGTATAATACGTTTATGTATAAAAGACATGGTTATTTTACGTTTGACAAATCTGAAATCGTTTAATCACAATTGCCGTATAATACGTTTATGTACAGAAGACATGGTTATTTTACGTTTGACAAATCTGATATCGTTTAACCACAACTGCCGTATAATACGTTTATGTATAAAAGGCATGGCCTGTATGGGGTTAGCAACACAACAGACATGTCTGTCAAGAAAACAAATACAACTTTTAAAAATTGTCGAGTTAAAATCACTGAATATAAGCCATACGCCAGTAGGGCTTTTTGGATGATGCCAGAAATACCGTCAATTTCGTATGAGTTCATAACCATAAGTGACAGATGTGCAATCAAGTGGAAGTGGTGTTGCAGGAAAAATCGTCGCCAGTGACTGCTCTGTGCGTTTATTGTTTCTCTGCACTCTAGTAAACGTAAGTTTGGCTATTTGCTGGATAGAAGCACATCCGTTTCCGTGTACAGCCAGAGACAGACAAGAAGAAGAAGCAGGGGAGAGAGAGAGAGAGAGAGAGAGAGAGAGAGAGAGAGAGAGAGAGAGAGAGAGAGAGACAGACAGACAGACAGACAGACAGACAGACAGACAGAGACAGAGGGAAAAAGAGACAGAGAGGATTGGCGGGAATAACAACAACAACAACAATAAAAGAAGTTCAAGAATGCGTAAAAAACAAGGAAACATAGAAAAGACTTTTTTTAATTACCGCAAGTGCCGGTGTTCATACGAACAAAATCCGGGAGGCAGGAGCAGGTCTGGTTGCCAGGACCACCGTCACATACCATGTTGTCCGCACAGTCTGTGTCAGTGGAGCAGTTTTCACCTACAATACTGCCTGTTGGACACACACAACACCCACTTCATCTTCACCTACAACACTGTCTGTTGGACACACGGAACACCCACTTCATCTTCACCCTCAACACTGTATGTTGGACACATACAACACCCACTTCTTCTTCACCCTCAACACTGTATGTTGGACACATACAACACCCACTGCATCTTCACCTACAACACTGTCTGTTGGACACACAGAGAACACCCACTTCATCTTCACCAATAACACTGTCTGTTGGACACACACACACAACACCCACGTCATCTTCATCTACAACACTGTCTGTTGGACACACACACAACACACACTACATCTTCACCTACAACACTGTCTGTTGGACACACACAACACCCACTTCATCTTCACCTACAACACTGTCTGTTGGACACACACACAACACCCACTTCATCTTCACCTACAACACTGACTGTTGGACACACACACAACACCCACTACATCTTCACCTACAATACTGTCTGTTGGACACACGGAACACCCACTTCATCTTCACCTACAACACTGCCTGTTGGACACACGGAACACACACTTCATCTTCACCTACAGCACTGTCTGTTGGACACACACACAACACCCACGTCATCTTCACCTACAACACTGTCTGTTGGACACACACAACACCCACTGCATCTTCACCTACAATACTGTCTGTTGGACACACGGAACACCCACTTCATCTTCACTACAACACTGTCTGTTGGACACACACAACACCCACTGCATCTTCACCTACAACACTGTCTGTTGGACACACGGAACACCCACTTCATCTTCACCTACAACACTGTCTGTTGGACACCCACACAACACCCACTTCATCTTCACCTACAACACTGTCTGTTGTACACACACAACACCCACTGCATCTTCACCTACAACACTGTCTGTTGGACACACGGAACACACACTTCATCTTCACCTACAGCACTGTCTGTTGGACACACACACAACACCCACTTCATCTTCACCTACAACACTGTCTGTTGGACACACGGAACACCCACTTCATCTTCACCTACAACACTGTCTGTTGGACACACACAACACCCACTGCATCTTCACCTACAACACTGTCTGTTGGACACACGGAACACCCACTTCATCTTCACCTACAACACTGTCTGTTGGACACATACAACACCCACTGCATCTTCACCTACAATACTGTCTGTTGGACACACACACAACACCCACTTCATCTTCACCTACAATACTGTCTGTTGGACACACACAACACCCACTTCATCTTCACCTACAATATTGTCTGTTGGACACCCACAACACCCACTTCATCTTCACCTACAATACTGTCTGTTGGACACACACAACACCCACTTCATCTTCACCTACAATACTGCCTGTTGGACACACACAACACCCACTTCATCTGCACCTACAATACTGTCTGTTGGACACACACAACACCACTGCATCTTCACCTACAACACTGTCTGTTGGACACACACAACACCCACTGCATCTTCACCTACAACACTGTCTGTTGGACACACACAACACCCACTGCATCTTCACCTACAACACTGTCTGTTGGACACACGGAACACCCACTTCATCTTCACCTACAACACTGCCTGTTGGACACACACAACACCCACTTCATCTTCACCTACAACACTGTCTGTTGGACACACACAACACCCACTGCATCTTCACCTACAACACTGTCTGTTGGACACACGGAACACCCACTTCATCTTCACCTACAACACTGTCTATTGGACACACACAACACCCACTTCATCTTCACCTACAATACTGCCTGTTGGACACACACAACACCCACTTCATCTTCACCTACAATACTGCCTGTTGGACACATACAACACCCACTTCATCTTCACCTACAACACTGTCTGTTGGACACACACAACACCCACGTCATCTTCACCTACAACACTGTCTGTTGGACACACACAACACCCACTTCATCTTCACCTACAATACTGTCTGTTGGACACACGGAACACCCACTTCATCTTCACCTACAATTCTGTCTGTTGGACACACGGAACACCCACGTCATCTTCACCTACAATACTGTCTGTTGGACACACACAACACCCACTTCATCTTCACCTACAATACTGTCTGTTGGACACACGGAACACCCACGTCATCTTCACCTACAATACTGTCTGTTGGACACACACAACACCCACTTCATCTTCACCTACAATACTGTCTGTTGGACACCCACAACACCCACTGCATCATTTCCCAACAACGTCCAGGTGTTCATCCCTCTTTCAGTCCCACTTCACTCCCTCGCAACAGACCCAGTTTACTATCTCCATACAGCAATTACTTTATCATCTCCTGCGAACGTCCAGTTTTCTCTCTCCCCACTCAAAACAACCATCTGGCTATTTCACCACCATGGCACCAACTGTATGATGTCAATACTCTGTAGCCTACACGAAAAAGCACGCTTTGAAAACTTCCCCCCAAACGCTCACCTTACTCTCGCCAAATCTTGAAAATACAACACCCACTTTATCACTCCCTACCAACATCCACCCTACCCCCCCCCCCCCCCTACCCCCAGACCCATTTTGCTATTTGCCCCAATTTTACTATCTCCCCTGAGCACCCACTATGCTATCTCCCTGCGCACTTCGCTTCTCCCCACAGCACCCACTATGCTATCTCCCCACAGCACCCACTATGCTATCTTCCCACAGCACCCACTATGCTATCTTCCCACAGCACCCATTATGCTATCTCCCACAGCACCCACTATGCTATCTCCCCACAGCAACCAGTTTGCTATCTCCCCACAGCACCCACTTTGCTATCTTCCCACAGCACCCATTATGCTATCTCCCCACAGCACCCACTATGCTATCTTCCCACACCACCCACTTTGCTATCTCCCCACAGCAACCACTTTACTATCTTCCCACAGCACCCACTATGCTATCTCCCCACAGCACCCACTATGCTATCTCCCCACAGCACTCACTTCGCTTCTCCCCACAGCACCCACTTTGCTATCTCCCCACAGCACCCACTTTGCTATCTTCCCACAGCACCCACTATGCTATCTTCGCACAGCACCCACTTTGCTATCTCCCCACAGCACCCACTATGATATCTTCCCACAGCACCCACTTTGCTATCTCCCCACAGCACCCACTATGCTATATCCCCACAGCACACACTTTGATATCTCCCCACAGCACACACTTTGCTATCTCCCCACAGCACCCACTATGCTATCTTCCACAGCACCCACTTTGATATCTTCCCACAGCACCCACTATGCTATCTCCCCACAGCACCCACTTTGCTATCTCCCCACAGCACCCACTATGCTATCTTCCACAGCACCCACTATGCTATCTCCCCACAGCACCCACTTTGCTATCTCCCCACAGCACACCACTTTGATATCTTCCCACAGCACCCACTATGCTATCTCCCCACAGCACCCACTATGCTATCTCCCCACAGCACCCACTTTGCTATCTTCCCACAGCACCCACTTTGCTATCTCCCCACAGCACCCACTATGCTATCTCCCCACATCACCCACTTTGCTATCTCCCCACAGCACCCACTTTGCCATCTCCCCACAGCACCCACTTTGCTATCTCCCCACAGCACCCACTATGCTATCCCCCCACAGCACCCACTATGCTATCTCCCCACAGCACCCACTTTGCTATCTTCCCACAGCACCCACTTTGCTATCTCCCCACAGCACCCACTATGCTATCTCCCCACAGCACCCACTTTGCTATCTCCCCACAGCACCCACTATGCTATCTCCCCACAGCACCCACTATGCTATCTTCCCACAGCACCCACTATGCTATCTCCCACAGCACCCACTATGCTATCTTCCCACAGCACCCACTTTGCTATCTCCCCACAGCAGCCACTATGCTATCTCCCCACATCACCCACTATGCTATCTCCCCACAGCACCCACTTTGCTATCTCCCCACAGCACCCACTTTGCTAACCCCGCAGCACCCACTATGCTATCTCCCCACAGCACCCACTTTGCTATCTCCCCACAGCACCCACTTTGCTAACCCCGCAGCACCCACTCTGCTATCTCCCCACAGCACCCACTTTGATATCTCCCCACAGCACCCACTTTGCTATCTCCCCACAGCACCCACTTTGCTAACCCCGCAGCACACATATCATGTTTTTTTCACATCAACCACTGTATCTGCCAAAGACACCCGATTTGCTGTCTCTCCACAATACCCATTTACTTTCTACCCACAATCTCCACTTTGTATTTTCCTAAATCACCCATTTCGCCATCTTCCTTATCGCATATTACAAAAACCAAACTCCCACATTACTCTCTCCTTTACTGTCAAATACATACACCAAAACGCTATTTCAATCTCCAATGTGGTCTATTGGACTTATTAAATGTCCGCTTCGCTATCTCCAATCCTGCGCTTTGGACGCAGACACTCCCGATGTTCTATATCCCATGCTGTCTATTGGACACAGAAACACCCAATTCTCCATATTGCATACTATCTATTGGGCAAACAAATATCCAATTCTCCATATCCCATACTATCTATTGGGCAAACAAATATCCAATTCTCCATATCCCATACTATCTATTGGGCAAACAAATATCCAATTCTCCATATCCCATACTATCTATTGGGCAAACAAACACCCAATTCTCCATATCCCATACTGTCTATTGAACACACAAACATCCGATTCTCCATATCCCACACTGTCTATTGGACACACAAACATCCAATTCTCCATATCCCATACTGTCTATTGGACACACAAACATCCAATTTTCTTTATCCCACATGTCTATTGGACACACAAACATCCGTTTTCCACATCCCATACTGTCTATTGAACACAGAAACATCCAATTCTCCATATCCCACATGCCTATTGGACACACAAACATGCAATTCTCCACATCCCACATGTCTAGTGGACACACAAACACCCAATTTGCTATATCCCACATGTCTATTGAACACAGGAAACACCCAATTTTCTATATCCCACACTGTGTATTGGATGCACAAACACCAAATTTTCTATATCCCACATGTCTGTTGGACACACAAACACCCAATTTTCTATATCCCACATGTCTATTGGACACACAAACACCCAATTTTCTATATCCCACATGTCTGTCGGACACACAAACACCACATTTTCTATATCCCACATGTCTATTGGACACACAAACACCCAATGTTCTATATCCCACATGTCTGTTGGACACACAAACACCAAATTTACTACATTCTACATGTCTATTGGACACACAAACACCCAATATTCTATATTCCACATGTCTATTGGACACACAAACACCCAATTTTCTATATCCCACACTGTCTACTGGACACACAAACACCCAATGTTCTATATTCCACATGTCTATTGGACACACAAACACCAACTTTTCTACATCCCACGCTGTCTACTGGACACACAAACACCAACTTTTCTACATCCACGCTGTCTATTGGATGCACAAACATCAAATTTTCTATATTCCACATGTCTACCGGACACACTAACACCCACTTTACTCTCTCTCTCTCAACCTGTCTGATAGACACACTAACACCCACTTTACTCTCTCTCTCTCAACCTGTCTGTTAGACCACTAACACCCACTTTACTCTCTCTCTCTCTCAACCTGTCTGATAGACACACTAACACCCACTCTACTCTCTCTTTCTCTCATCTTGTCTGTTAGACACACTAACACCCACTCTAACTTCTCATCCTGTCTGTTAGACACACTAACACCCACTCTAACTTCTCATCCTGTCTGTTAGACACACTAACACCCACTCTACTCTCTCTTTCTCTCATCCTGTCTGTTAGACACACTAACACCCACTTTACTCTCTCTCTCTTAACCTGTCTGTTAGACACACTAACACCCACTTTACTCTCTCTCTCTTAACATGTCTGTTAGACACACTAACACCCACTTTACTCTCTCTCTTAACCTGTCTGTTAGACACACTAACACCCACTTTACTCTCTCTCTCTTAACCTGTCTGTTAGACACACTAACACCCACTTTACTCTCTCTCTTAACCTGTCTGTTAGACACACTAACACCAACTCTACTCTCTCTTTCTCTCAACCTGTCTGTTAGACACACTAACACCAACTCTACTCTCTCTTTCTCTCATCCTGTCTGTTAGACACACTAACACCCACTTTACTCTCTTTCTCTCTTATCCTGTCTGTTGGACACAGAAAACGCCCATTTTATTATCCCCATTCTGCCTGTCAGGTAAACAAACACAGAGTTCAGTAACCTGCACATTGCTTATGGAACACACAAATGCCCGCTTTCCACAAGATGTTTAATGTTTATTTTGTGTGTGCGTGTGTGGGGGTGGGGGTGGGGGGGACAAATGGAGGGACGTGCATGCACGCGCGCCTGTGTGTGTGTGTGTGTGTGTGTGTGTGTGTGTGTGTGTGTGTGTGTGTGTGTGTGCGCGTGTGTGTGTGTATGAGTGTATGCGTGCGTGTGTGCGTGTGTGTGTGTGTATGTGTGTGTGTGTGTGTGTGTGTGTGTGTGTGTGTGTGTGTGTGTGTGGAGAAAGAGAGTGTGTGTGTGTGTGTGGTGTGTGTGTGTGTGTTTTGTGTGTGTGTGTGCGCGCGCGCGCGAGCGTCTGTATCTATGCATGCATTCGTGCATGTATGCATGCGTGCACGTGCGCGCGTGTATGTGTGTGTGTGTGTGTGTGTGTGTGTGTGTGTGTGTGTGTGTGTGTGTGTGTGTGTGTGTGTGCGCGCGCGCGCGCATGTGTGTGTGTGTGTATGTGTGTGAGTGTGAGTGTGTGTGTGTGTGTGTGTGTGTGTGTGTGTGTGTGTGTGTGTGTGTGTGTGTGTGTGTGCGTGAGCGCGCGCGCGCGCGCGCGCGCGTGCGTGTGTGTAAGTATGCCGGCGTGGGGGAGGAGATAATCTATAAAAAAAAAAAAAAAAAAAAGACTCACTACACGATCCCTGCAATGTGGCCACGTAGGGGCCAGTGCAGGCACAGGTGAACACGCCACGAAACACCTCCACACATGCCATGTGGTCCCCACACTGAGTGTCCTCCTCACACAGCCCGCCTTTCACCTTACCTGCAACGCACCACACACATCATCCACTTCATCATCGGCACGGGACAAGCCATTCACTTCACCAGCCGAAAGCACCTTACTCGCACTTCACCTTGCAACAGGACATTACTGTTTAGTAGTTGTTGCACTATTTCGATTTCACGTCTTTTTCACAAAATCATGTGATATTAGACGACATACTTTATTCACTCGATCATCCCATAGCATATTTACAGCCAATGTGCGACCGCAGGTGACTGAATTGATTTATTACATCAGAGGTCAGATATATACAGAAAGCTACATCCGAGAATGTTTCCTAAAAGGGACATCACCGAGGGTCCTGTTCTCACTCATCCGGTGATGCGCTCGTCAGGGTTATCTACCTTTCTGTATCAGAATTCTGCCTTACCTTGCATGCCCGCCCGATCGGGAACAGAGGAGTTTAATCCACAGAACATGCTATTCGTTACAACGTACAAATCGACACTGAATGCTCCTTCTGTCTTATGTCTTTTCACCACCTTGCTATGTTATACACGAGACGCGGTGATGTTTACATCAGATCATAATCATGAAGTCGGGTTGGAATAACCCTATGGGGCCTTGCGCGCAGTCACTGGACTCGTCCCATGAAAGGCATTTTTCACAGGGGCAGATACTTTTAAGAGTGTGTACGATGTCGAGTTCCACGGTATTCCACTTGGGAACGCTGATGCCAGTGACACAATGATCTGCCCGCGGGACAGGGCTCGATCAATCTTCTGACGTGGCCGCTTTCTTTCCCTGTCACTACCAACAACACCACGTTCCCTTTACCTGCCAAATGGATAGCCTTTCCTGTACCGGCCAACAGGAAGAAATATCATTTTGTCTGATAACCTTCTCTTTATCTGCCAAAAGGATAATCTTCATCGTACCTACCGGAAAGGATGCACTTCATGTTATCCGCTAACATCCCTGTTCGCATACAAACAGAACAGATCAACAGATGATGCCACACTCACACTTCTCCATCATGCGTTTTCACACCTCGAAAAACCTGCCTCCTTTGTACGCATTCTTTACATTGATTTCTCATCAGCATTCAACACCATACAACCACATCTGATGGCAAAGAAACTCATTAACATGAATGTCTGTAACAAGCTCATTCTTTGGATAATAGATTTTCTAACAAAGAGGACACAGTCTGTTCGATATCAGAGTGTTGTTTCGTCTTCCAGAGTCATTTCAACTGGCGCACCTCAGGTACTGTTTTATCTCCAGTGCTTTTTACTCTGTACACAAATGATTGTTCAGGAAGTGATTCAACTTTGTACATTAAATACTCAGATGACTCAGCACTTGAGGATCTTTCCAACTCTGACTCTGTTTACTTCAAGGAGGTTCAAAGATTTGTTGACTGGTGCGATCACAACTATCTTGATCTGAATGTAACAAAAACGAAAGAAATGTTGATTGATTTTAGAAAGAATCCAAAAGTTGTACCACCGCTTTTTATCAAAGGTGCTGAAGTAGAACGTGTTGAATCATACAAATATTTAGGAACTTTTATAGATAATAAGCTGAATTTTAAATCCCATGTTGATTATGTCCACAAAAAATGTCAAACCAGATTATATTGTCTTCGCAAGCTGCGATCATTTCATGTGAATACTGACATTCTTCGGACATTTTATTCATGCTTCTTGGAATCTGTTTTAACTTTCTCATTTATGTGTTGGTATGGTGGGCTGACTGTGAAGAGTAGGAATGTGCTTGAGAAAGTGGTGAACGTGGGAGGAAAAATTGTTGGTGGGAGACAAAAAAGTCTGAGTGAGCTGTACAAATGCCGTGTTGTCTGTAAAGCGAAGAAGATTGCGTGTGACCAGACCCACGTTCTTGCAAGTCAGTATGACCTTCTTCAGTCAGGACGAAGATATCGGTCAGTTAAATGCAGAAGTGTCAGATTTAAACAAAGTTTTATTCCCCTGTCCATTGATTTTCTTAACAGAGGTGATGTTTAATTGCTTTTTAGCTATGGATTATTGTTACATTTTGTTTTATAAAGATACATAATTTAAGCTCAGATTGAGCATACTGTTGCATTTAGATAACAAATAGTTGTGTTCTTTTAGTTTAAAATCTCATCTTAGAATTTATTGTCAAATGCGTTGTAGGAATGCAATTTTTATACAGTAATATTCTTATATTATTTAGTCACCTTGAAATCCAAATTCTTTTATATGAATGTATGCCATATGTGACAAAATGGGTGATGTGACAAAATCATTGTTTATTTGCTGTGAATGTGTATGACCACAAACTAATTTCTCGAACAGAGATAATAAAGTTTACTTGACTTGACTTGACTTGACTTGACTGACGACAGGATGACGTTCATCGTACTGACCAACAGGATATATTTCACCTTCTCAGATAACCTCTTGCCTGTCCACGGGATAACTTTCACTGTATCTAACAGCAGTATGAATTTCGCTTTATCTGATAACCTCCTCTTTACCTGCCAACAGGACACCCTTCAGTGTACTTACCATCGGGATAGATTTCATTTTATCAAACATCACCTGTACAGGCCAACAGGATAACCTTCGTTGTGGCTTCTAACAGGACTCATTTCAGTTGACAGAATTCACTCTGCCTGCTAGCGGTTGTTCTAGCTACCAGGAAAATGAATTTCACTCTGTCAGAAAACCTTCACTTTACCTGCTGACAAGATAACCTTCATTTCACCAACTAACAGGATAAATTTCACAGCTTTTGATAACCTTCATTGCACCTGGAACGTTCAAGGTACCTGCCAACAGGACACATTTCAAATCATTCAATAACTCTTTCTTTACCTGCAGACAAGCCAACCTCGACTGTGCGTGCCGCCTGGAAGAATTTCTTTTTCTTGATAAGTTAATTCCCTTTAATGTACAGAGATTACCTTCAATGTGTCTGCCAACAGAATAACTTACTCTTTATCTGTCAACTGAATTTTTATTTTCACTTTATCTGCCACCAAACAGCGTACTTTTTCAGTGTCAACGGATTTTCCTTCTTTTTGTCCCTGCCAACAGAATAACTCACTCTTAATTGTCAACGGACTGTTTTGTCTTTTAAGTTCATCTAACATTTGAATAATTTAATCTTGACAACGGATTTTTTGTTGTAGAATTTACTGACAGAAGAATGTTGAAATGTATGTATCTGCCCCGAAAAGTGGCTTGCAGCACATGCTACTACTACTACTATAACTTC
>CM031614.1:69480216-69485216 GCA_018398815.1 Conus ventricosus
GGAAAAAGGTTACACACACTGACAATAGCAACAAGAATAGGAAAAAGGTTACATACACTGACAATAGCAACAAGAACAGGGCAAAGGTTACACACACTGAAAAAGAAAAGAACAAGAACAGGAAAACAGGTTTCTCTCTGAAAAAAAGCAACATGAACAGGGGAAAAAGGATTACACTCTGAAAAAAGCAGCAAAAACAGGGAAAAGGTCACCCACTGAAAAAGCAACATGAACAGGAAAAAGGTTGCACACTTTGAACAAAACAAAAGCAACAAGAACGGAAAAAAGATTACCCACTAAAAAAAGGAAGATGAACAGGAAAAAGGTTACACACTGAATGAAAAAAAGCAGTAAAGATAAGAAAAAGGTTACACACTGAATGAAAAAAGCAGTAAAGATAAGAAAAAGGTTACCAAAAAAAACCTACAAAAACAGGAAAAGGGTTACCCACTAAAAAAAAGCAACACGAAAAGGAAAACGGCTTAGACTGAAAAACCAACAGGAAAAAGAAACATGAACAGGAAAAAGGTTACACACTAAAAACCCGCAACAAGAACAGGAAAAAAGATTACACACTGAAAAAGCAACAAGCAAAAAAACCAACAACAATGTTCAATGAATGTCGTGGTAACTAAACTACTGACAACATCTAAAGTTGGAGCCGGAATAACTCAGTTGGTAGAGCGCCTGACTCGTAATCTTGGTGATCCTGGGGTTGCGGGTTCGAACCTCCGCCGGGGCGTTTCGGTACAGGGGGATTTTTCCCTCGGAGTTAACATTGGTTCTGAATCCATTTCCCTTACAGTCCATCGAATGAGACTATAAACCGAGGTTCCGTGTGTGGACGCATGCATAACATCTTGCACACACGTACAATCCCATCACCAACTTTCGGAAGAGTAGGCCAGTTTGGCCGTTGGTATGGATGACACGTTACACATAGCATGCACCCTGCGTGAGAAATGGAAAGAATGAAGGAATAAGGAAAATGAGTGATCGATATTGAACGATACTGACTGGATGACACGGGAAACGACTGAATGAAGCGCCAGCTGGCAGCTCTTCAGTCGGCACTACCCAGGTAGGCAGCCGTTGTGTAGACGAGTGTTGATTGTAAAGCGCTTAGAGCTTGGCCTCTAGCCGAGAATAGGCGCTATATAAGTATTCATTATTATTATTATTAAGTGCATAAGACCATACTGCGCGAAGAGCGCCTGCCGTTCTGTTCCAAGTAACCGGTGTGGGATTGAAATAAAAGGTTTGAAAAACATTTAAACATAACTAAAATGTATCGGCTAAAACGTCCCATGGGCGATCAGACGCAGCAAAATGGACGACAGCTAGAATCCTGCCCTGATAATGTGTACAATTCTCACAACCTAGCTGCAAGATTACATAATGTTTTAACATTGACCGGATTTCTAGAAGAAAAAAAAATGTATAAGTTTCCGCAACAGAGACAGAAATATGGTTCACCATATGAAAATAAAAAGAAGAAAAAAGGCAGATGCAGATCGAGGAGAGTAAGAGAGAAGCGGAAGTGCTAGCGCAGAATTCCTAGAAGGCGAGAAGTCCTTTTTGTTTAAACGAAATAAACAAAGAAACAAACAAAACAATAATGTTAACATGCCGAAATCGCCTCCATGCAGAAGTAAACCAATAAACAAACAAAAACAATATGGTCAACATGCCGAAATCGCCTCCACTCAGAAATAAACCAATAAACGAACAAAAACAATATGGTTAACATGCCGAAATCGCCTCCACTCACAAATAAACCAATAAACAAACAAAAACAATATAGTTGACATGCCGAAATCGCCTCCACTCCCGAAACCACCTTCGGCGGGTGAGAAAGGGCATCCTGTCAACACTCAGCCCCGCCTGGGCAATAAATCCAGGCTGACCTCCCTTTGGATGATAAAATCGCTTCCCTCCTCGATTCTCTAAGCTTCCAATGCGTCACAGCGCATCACTCAAAACACACTGCGTCTGAATTTGACAGGCGGGAAAGGCGATTCTGTGCCAGAACTGCTCTTTACCCTGTTCCAAAATAAATCCCAAGAACGTCTTTTTGCACGGTCCAAGCACGTGCCAAAACTACCCCGCCTTACGTGACAAGGAGTGGAAAATGGCACAACTGGGTAAACACTGCCTATAACCGTTAATAAGGATTCGGTGCTGATAAACAATATTGTCAACAAGCTCAAGGAGAAACGAGGTCACCTTTCTTTGGAGGGACAATCTCAACTGCATGCGTTCTGATGTCATTTGGGACACAACAGGGCAAACGTCTTGTGATGTATTGCTGACTATGACAATATGACCATCAGTTTTCCTTCCATACCTTCAATGAACAGGCGTTGCAGCTCTGTCAGTTACATTTTCAAAACATTTTACTGTGATTCATTTAATATAATTAAATGGTCCGCTGTACATCAAAATATGAAAGTACATTAGATTAAGGAAGAAATAAGTTTGGTCGTTTTTTTTCTCGTTTTTTTCCCCCCTTAAAATGGCCGAGAGATGACCGAGTTCCTATCATACCCTTTTGTATATCTCATACGTAGTTGACACAAACACACCGCTATCGTCCCAAATGTAATAGTTTACGTAGTTGACACAAACACACCGCTATCGTCCCAAATGTAATAGTTTACGTAGTTGACACAAACACACCGCTATCGTCCCAAATGTAATAGTTTACGTAGTTGACACAAACACACCGCTATCGTCCCAAATGTAATAGTTTACGTAGTTGACACAAACACACCGCTATCGTCCCAAATGTAATAGTTTCTTATTTTCTTTCTTCTTGTTTCTTTCTCATCTCTTCTTCTTTCTGTCCCTTTCTCCGTCTTTTTTTTTAAATTTCTTTCATTGTTTACTCACATCTTTCTTGCTTCATTTACACTGGCCTTTGCTTAATCTGTTTGTCTACTCTATTTTTTTTTTTTTTTTTTACAGATGATCCGCCTGATATGAATGGAAATTGTGAAACTGCTGTATTCATGACGCTGTGTGAAATACCATTTCCGCGCATACAAAACAAAACTTTATAACGTTTAAAAAAATGCCAAAAGTCCATGAAGACAGAACGTGTGTGAAAACTGGCATTACACGGAAGCTGCACCCGTTCACATGTACGACACACAAACGTACCACAACGGCCGTCGTCTCGCTTGACGTATCTCCTGTTACATTCACACACTTTCCCTGTGACGCCTTCGCTGTTCTGTCGCACCTCGCAGGTCATGAAGTCACCACAGTCCTCTGTGACGTTACAAAGCAGTGACGCACCTACACCTGCACATGGTCAAAAGAGTCGTGAAACACTGAGCGAGAAGTAAACCAACTTTCTTGGCAAATAACCACTGTGGATTTTGTTTATTTTGTGACATGCTTTCCACATTCAAGGCAATGTTCATTGAAGCAGTATATCAACTGCCATCGTTAATTCGTATCTTTATCATTTCCACATTCAAGGCAATGTTCATTGAAGCAGTATATCAACTGCCATCGTTAATTCGTATCTTTATCATTTCGACATTAATTAAAACCAATTTCCTATATTAAAAAAAAATTTAAACGGTTCAGAGTTATATTTGAGCACATAAACAGGGACACTGTCAATCATTCTGACTATTGACCTGTCTCATTACTATCCTTTTGTCAAAACCATCTAAAAGATATGTTCAAACACTTTTTTTCAGTATAACGACTTAGAAATTCATGAAAATAAACAAGAGTTTCAAGCAAATTACTTTACCATTCGTCTCTTATACAGCGTACAGATAAATGTCGATCTAATATTTTTAAAAATGAAGTTATTGGAGGGGTTGTTGTTGTTGTTGTTGTTCTTGTTCTTGTTCTTGCTGCTTCTGCTGTTGTTGGTGTTGTTGTTGTTGTTGACTTTGTGTAAACATAACACATCTCAGAAAAAAAAAAAACGTGCGCATCAGAAAAACTTTTAAAACGAGATTACAATTTTCATTAGATCTTTTCTGACCGAGTCTCAACAATTCGTTGAAATTGGTTCCAAAAGGTCAGAGTCACTCCCTTTAAAATTTCATTCTCCTCAAGGACCATTACTAGGACCCGTCTTATTTCAGTCTATATAAATGATTTGAGAGAGCTGTCGTGAAAAGGTATGCTGACGAAACTCTACTACAATCACACAATGGTAATCGCGCGCCATTCTAGTAAAACCTTCCAAATGATATTAAATGATATAATGATTGAAAGAAATGAACAACACGTGTCTTGGTGTGAATAAAACAAAATGTGTGTGTCTGACCACACGACACAAACGGTAAAATAGGAATTTCCTATTCGCACCAAGTAATTTGCCGAAGACAAATGATCAGCGAGGAAACATCACATAAAGCCGCGCCTGGCAGTTGATACTGATAATGAATCATCAAGGTGTTATTACATCACTGTCCTTGGAAAACGTCTTTCTAAAAGAACTTCTCAATTGTAAAAAACGAAATCAATTCTGAATCTTCAGTTTAGGAACTATTTGTTTTTGCATGCATATATTGCATCTTGTTAGTTACACATCCAAATTACAAGATACTTCCAATAAACTATCCACGGATTTTTTTTCTCTTTTTTCTTTCTTTTTTTGGAAACTATCCAACTGCCAAGCTAACCACCTAACCTCTTTGTTCACTGCTATAACAACGGACAGGCTAACCACACAACACTCTCCTTCATTACCAAAATAGCTGATACGTTTACACCATAATCTATGCGTTCAATGCCATTATAAAAACTAAGTTAATGCATGACCCAAGCGTTCATTACCATAAAAACCCAAGCTTACCACTCGACCCGTGCGCTCAGTACTATAGCACAGTTCAACTCACCCGGTTCTTTCACTACAGAAACAGTAAAAAAAAAAAAAAAAAAAAAAAACACACACACACAACAATAAACAAACAAAGCAAGAAACAAACAAACAAACGGACAACGTTTTACCACGGCACATCAGTCAG
>CM031614.1:69495216-69528872 GCA_018398815.1 Conus ventricosus
AAGGTAGAGAAGCAGGGGGAGGAGGACAGAAGAAACAGAAGAAGAAAAGGGAGGAGAAGGAGGAGAACAAGGAGGAGGTAGAGAAACAGCAGCAGTAGCAGCAGTGGAAGAAGAAGAAGAAGAAGAAGAACAACAACAACAACAACAAGAACAAGAAGGACAAGAAGAAGAAGAAGAAGAAAAAGAAGAAGAAGAAGAAGAAGAAGAAGAAGAAGAAGAACAACAACAACAACAACAACAACAACAACAACAACAACAACAACAACAACACGAAGAAAAGAAACAAGAAGGACAAGAAGGAAAGAAGAAGAAGAAAAGAAGAAGAAGAAGAAGAAGAAGAAGAAGAAGAACAACAACAACAACAACAACAACAACAACAACAACAACAACAACAACAACAACAACAACACGAAGAAGAAGAACAAGAAGGACAAGAAGGACAAGAAGAAGAAGAAGAAGAAGAAGAAGAAGAAGAAGAAGAAGAAGAAGAAGAAGAAGAACAACAACAACAACAACAACAACACCACGAAGAAGAAGAAGAAGAAGAAGAAGAAGAAGAAGAAGAAGAAGAAGAAGAAGAAGACGACTGGGAAAGAAGAGGAGAGGAGGTTTTGGAGGAGGAGGTTTAGGAGGAGGAGGAGGAGGAAGAGGAGGAGGAGAAGAAGAAGAAGACGGAGAAGAAAAAGAAGAAGATAAAAAAAAACTACTACTACAACCACTACCAGTGCGACTACTACTACTACTACTACTACTACTACTACTACTACTACTACTACTACTACTACTACTACGTGAAGAAGCAATCAAGCAGACATAATGTAAGCCCCCCCTCCCCGCCCCCCTTCGCAAACTCTCAGACAGCCTCAGAAAACAACAACTGATGGAGGGGAGACACTACCGTCTGGGCATCGGCGGTGCTTCAATAACTCTAACTCATGGTAAAGCGATAGATGCGAGACGAGTTGACCAAAACCAAAAATGAACTAAAACTGCAATGAAATCAATAAGGATGCAAATTGCAACTGTGGAATCGAGAAATCACACACACACACACACACACACACACACACACACACAGACACACACACACACACACACACACTCTCTCTCTCTCTCTCTCTCTCCTCTCTCTCTCTTCTCAAGAAATCGGGTCACTTTCGTTGTTACTTGTTTTCAACTCACCACAAGAACCGTCATCTTTGGCAGTGAGGTGGTCGTGACACAGACACGTGCTGAGCGCGTCCTGGCCCACACACGTCATTCCCTCGCCGCAGTCCGACGCCGTGGCGCAGGGCCGGCCGTGTTTTTGTGCTGTGAGACGTAGGGGAATGACCTCAGTATCGTTTTCCTTCCTTACTGACCACTGCACTGTGGTAAGTCACACGTGTTTCGTTGTGCTGCTGAGCGGAGCTTGTATTGTGTTTAGTACCATATTCACTATCTTTTGTTACTTAGTGTTCTGTGTGCATTGTTTTAGTGCCTACGATAAAGTATATTTGCTTTGTCTGACGTAGGTGAATAATCGCAGTATCCTTTCGTTCCTAGCTGCCTGCTGGACTCTGTTAAGTAGCATGTGTTCCATTCTGTTCGTCAGCGGATCTGGTATAGTGTTTAGTGACATATCTACCGTTTTGTTATCGAGTGTTCTATGTGCATTGTCTGACGACTGATGTAAAGTTCTTCACTGTTGACTGTTGCGTATTGTTCAGGGTACCACCACCTTGCATAACAGTTTTGGTATTACCTTGTCGTTCAGTGAATTAATACATTGTTTAGTAACCTACATATACACGTCATTATTCATATATATATATATATATATATATATATATATATATATATATATATATATATATATATATATATATATACAGATAGATAGATAGATAGATAGATAGATAGATAGATAGACAGATAGATATACATACTACACACACATATACATATACATAGACATATATATATATATAATATAAAGTGAGACAGAGACAGAGACAGAGACATGACAGAAAGACAGACAGACAGACAGAGAAAGAAAGACGGAGAGGCACAGAAGGAAGCAGAGACAGAGAAAGAAGACGATCAATACCAGTGTGTCGATTATGATTTTCACAGTGCCAATTCATCACGACTCGTGACTGACATCGATCTAGCCCAAACCGTTTCTTCAAAGACCCAGGATGTTGATTTCTATGAGCGGCTGACGATTTTCTGGGAGCAGCACGTGACAAGAGATGTGGATGGAGAAAACAAACGAAGGCTAAATCATGTTGCGGAATTTAGAGTTACCAGTTTGTTTCTATTCTTGTTCTCTCTAAGCGCGATTCCATTTAACCGTTGATGGCAAGAATATCGGGTAAAAAAAATCTGCGTGCACTGAACTGGCGCACTCAGAATTGGTTTAACACCGAAAACTGCGTATTTCCCTCCCTTGTCCTCTCCGCTCTGGCACCACTTCAGTAGAAACCCTTCCCGGTGGTGAATACAGACACCGCCCTATATGTGTGATATGAGTGGGCCTCACGCTAACACTGAGACTAACGGTCTTCCCAGTTCTCGTCACATCAAGCCACATCTTTTTTTGTGTGTGCATCACTTAAGCAAGTCTTGCAGGCAGTCTTATGCCTTATGACACAAAACCAACAGAGAAGAAATATGTTTTTTAGAAATGAAATGAACAAAAATGTTTTTACCATAAGATCTTTGAGCTGTCTCCGTTTCAGATGGTGATAAACCAGCGGACGGGGCTGAAAACATTTTCTTGGGCGTGTAATAAAGCGGGTTAAGTTATAACTTCCTTCGGCAAGTAAAAAGTGAGAGAAAATATAGCTGTCTTGGGCAAGAAATACGCCAATGGAATTTAGGTGAAAACGTCCTCAGGCTGGTAATGATTAATGGATGTGGGTGAAATCATAGCTTCCACAGGCATGTAATCATCCAACAAACGGGATGAAATATCGCTTTCTTGAGCTGATGATAAGCCACAGATATGGGTGAAAATCCTAACTCTTCTGGCAAGAAATATACCAATGGACGTAGAGGAAAGCATAACCTTTTTAGGCTGGTAATAAACCCAACGGTCATGGGTAAATCTGCAATCTTCATAACCTGACTGGGCAGGCTAACTACCAATGATTGTTAGTGAATACCTAACCTCTACGGGCTGGCAATATGCCAAGGGGCGTACAGAAAAGCTTGGCTTTTTTTTCTTCGGCAGATAGTACAAGAAGAATCGTGAGTAAATGCGTACCTTCAAAACCTCCTTGGGCAATTTATATACCTATAGGTATGGGTGAAAATACAACTTCATTGGACAGGTAATTAACTAACGGCCATGAGGGAAAACATTACCTCCTTGGGCAGGTGATAAACCAACGGATATGGGAAAATAAAGAAACTCTTTTGGCAGGCACTAAACCAATGGTCATGGGTAAATGCATTCACTCCTCAACCTATTCTGGCAGGTGATGAACCACTGGTTGTGTGTGAAAGCGTAAATTCCATGGACCGATAATAAACAGTCATGGGTGAACAAATATTTAACTTGGGAGGTAAATACATCATCATAATTATGTCAGTAACTCGAATACTTTGCTTACCTCGTCACACGCTTTTGAAACACCATCATAATACTTTTTCTTTTCGCATAAAGTCTGTCACTGATTGCAAATACGACACAGACGAACGACACAGGGATGGTTCCATGCGAATCAGGTAGCAACGTTCCTAGTCACAATGAACATGGTTTTCACAGTTGGAAGACAGGACGTATTTCTGACCATCAAAAATAAATGATAAAAAAAATCATGGACCCCCCCCCCCCGCCCCCCCCCCCCCCCCTGTTCCTCTGTTCTTTCATAAACTTAGAGAGCTTTTTCCCCTCCCAGCCAAAGAGAAGTCGTCTCCAATGAAGATGTTTGAAACGTGGAGTTTTTCTTTCCCTACTTTTCAGAGTGGCTACCTCATCTTTGAAGGACGTACAACGGGCGATTACGGCACTGTTCGGTTGGGCGTTAAGTCGATGGACACGGTCGAAATCAACACGATGAGGCATGCCTAATTAATCGATGGGACATGCCTAATTAATCAGCCACCACGCTTTCAACGTGATCTCACCATTGACACTGGCTTTGTTTGGCTGCTAGGAAACTGCAAAAAAAAGGGAAGACAGGAAGAAAGCAAATGGCTTTAGCCACCACCACCCAAGCACCACTCACCACAGGTGCCGTCCTGACGGGGGGTAAAGTTCTTGTTGCACGTGCACTGCGTTCTCCCTTTCTCGAAGGCACATTTCATATTGTCCCCGCAGTCTGCCGGGCTCTGGCATGTCTGACCATACGCCAGTCCTGCAGTCAGAGACCGAGCACTCCACACACACTGTCAGCAGGCCAAGTCTGACGGCTCTGCTCACCAGTCACAATGAACATCACACAATTCGGCATGCGCACGCACCTTACAAACACCATCAACGCTTACGCATGGAACTAAGCGCGAATACACGTGCACGTCCGCGCAAACAGACAGATAAACACACACACACACACACACACACACACACACACACACACACACACACACACACACACATACACACACACACACGCACACACACACACGCACACACACACGCATACACATACAAACACACACACACACACACACACACACACACACACACACACACACACACACACACACACACACACACACAAGCGCGCACACGCACGCACACACACATACACATTCACAAACAGACACACACGCGCGCGCGCGCGCGTGTGCGCGCGTGCGCACGCACACAATACACATGCGCGCAAGCAAGCAAGCAAAATGACACCTCCCAAAAACGGATGCTTACGCACGAAAGCGAGTACGTATAAGGGCACGAATCCACTGAGAGAGAGAGAGAGAGAGAGAGAGAGAGAGAGAGAGAGAGAGAGAGAGAGAGAGAGAGAGAGAGGACATTGACGGACAGACAACCAGAGAGAGAGAGAGGGTGGGGGCAAAGATCAGTGACAGAGAGAATTACAGACAGACAGAGAGAGGCAGAAACACACACACACACACACACACACACACACACACACACACACACACACACACACATGCATGGACATAAACAATTATGATCTCTCACACATGTGTACACACACACACACACACACACACACACACACACACACACACACACACACACCATGCGTACATACCGCAGACTCCATCAAAGGTTCTAGCTGCATAACCGGACATGCAGGTGCACGTCTGATTCCCGACAGGACCAGTGCATTCCATTTTATCCCCGCAGTCCGAGTCCACGTCACAGGAGAGTCCAGACAATTTGCCTGAGAACAATAATCGGATTTCATACGTAGCCTTAACCACGGGGTCACGGCAGTGTCTCGTTGATTTTATTTTTTCTATTTTTATATAGTGATCAACATCAAATTCCCGAAAAAAACATGGCTGATGGTACTACTACTACTACTACTACTACTACTACTACTACCACTACCACTACTACTACTACTGCTACTACTACTGCTGCTGCTGCTGCTGCTTCCACACTACTACTACTGCTACTAACGATGATGATGATGATGATGATGATGATGATGACGACGCCGATGATGACGATGATAACAACAGAATGATGATGATAATAATGATAATGATATTAACAGAAAATATATACAAATAACAATAACACTATTGATCAACATTATCATCATCATACAAAAGCCTACTGGCGTGGTCATGACTTCCTGAAAAAAAAAAGAGAAATAATTTTCATCTGATCTAAAAATTTTACAGCAGAAAGATTTCAAAGCAGTTATTACGTTCTTGAACAGATCTGGCTTACTTTCTTTAACCACCGTTTAAGGAATAGACTTCCATGAGATAACAGCTCTCACAGTTACCTCGCTGATCGGCTTGGTTATAAACACCACGAACTGGTTCGAACGTCTCTTTCAGATTTAACCCATCTATTGTAATAATATGCAGTCAACCAGAACAGCGTACCCGACCAACACAGAGTATATGGCACTCAGCATTGGTAGTGCAATTGCAGACCAAATAGATTGCGATCGCTAGTGATATTCCTATCCAGCCGATCCTTGAAACACCGGTTATCCCCCCTCCTCCAGCTAGATCATTCCAGTTTGTAAAGTCTTGGACAGAGTATCATAAACCCCTTGAAACACAGGTTATCCCCCCTCCTCCAGCTATGATCATTCCAGTTTGTACAGTCTTGGACAGAGTATGATAAACCCCTTGAAACACAGGTTATCCCCCCTCCTCCGGCTAGATCATTCCAGTTTGTACAGTCTTGGACAGAGTATGATACATTTTTGTGTAAGATACCTCGATTTTTTATGTTTCGTCTGCCTCAAAAACAATCTAATTCATTACCAATACAAATTCACCAAATTCGTTATGGAGGCTGGACTACCATACTGAATTTCGGAGGAGCGAGGTGCTACATCGTTAAGCTCAGCAGATAGCACATGAAATGACAACGACAACGATGATGACAGCTAAGATGATGTTGGTAGTGTTGGTGATGATGATGATGATGATGACAATGAAGCTGATGACGATGACCACGACGATGATGATGACGAAGGCAAAGACACGATGTTGACAAAAAAGAGATGAGGATTACCACAAGACCAGTCGGGCTTGAGGATGGCTTGGTCGTTGCACGTACATTCCCTTTGCACACACGCCATGTTGTCGCCACAGTCTTTGTCAGAGGCACAGCGCTGCCCAGCCTGTTTGCCTGCGACGGGAAAGAGTTAATGGTTAGGGCCTGGGTTTCAATTCGCCCCGCGGTCAAAATGAGTTAATCATTATGGCCCCAAATTTGCGCTTTTTTTTTTTTGCAATCAAAATGAGTGGGACTATTATGACCTGGGATTCGTAATTGCCTGTGTGCAGTCCGAATGTGTGATCGTGACCTAAATATTTTGTTTGGCGACAGTCAGAAAGAGTCACTGATTATGGCCAGAAAATCTTCACTCTCTAGGGTCAGAAAGACCTTGGATGCGATCGGAAAAGAAATCAGTGACTTAGGACTGGGATTTGTGTTGAGTGCCATCAGAAAGGGTCGATCATTGCGATCTCGGATTCATGTTGGCCTGCGGTTTGAAATTGATGATTCCAGCGCATGACTCTTGCTTTCCTGCGATTAGAAAGAGTCAGTGATCATGATCGAAGATTCATGATTGCTGGTGGCTAGAAAAAGTCTATAGTTATGGCTTAGGATTCATGTTTACATGCTGTCAGAAAGAAACAATGATTCAGGCCAGGATTATTTATTATGTGCTCCTATTCAGGTATGTGTATATGTGTGGTGTGAGCGGATATGTGTGCGTGAGTGTGCGCGCACGCGCACGTGTGTGTGTGTGTGTGTATCTGTATGTCTGTGTGTGTGTGTTGTTGTTGTTGTTTTGTTTTACGTCTTTCCACATTACGTGATATTAGACATGTCTGAGTATGCCAGAGCCAGACAGAGCCAGGTCAAGAGACAAGACCACACACAGGACCACAGACAGATATTGAACGATACTGACTGGATGACACGGGAAACGACTGAATGAAGCGCCAGCTGGCAGCTCTTTAGTCGGCACTACCCAGGTAGGCAGCCCGTTGTGTACACGAGTGTTGATTGTAAAGCGCTTAGAGCTTGGCCTCTAATCGAGAATAGGCGCTATATAAGTATTCATTATTATTATTATTAAGAGACAAGACCACACACAGGACCACAGACACAGCCAGATCAAGAGACAAGACCACACACAGGACCACAGAGAGAGCCAGACCAAGAGACAAGACCACACACAGGACCACAGAGAGAGCCAGACCAAGAGACAAGACCACACACAGGACCACAGACAGGACCACAGACAGGACCACACACAGGACCACAGACACAGCCAGACCAAGAGACAAGACCACACACAGGACCACAGAGAGAGCCAGTCACCACACGTCTTGTCCCGGCGAGTCACGTATCGCCTACTGCAGCTGCACCGAGACGCCTCGGACGTGTCGTCGCACCAGGCGTTGTCCGCACACTGGTCCGACTCCGTGCAGGCCTCGCCCACCACCCTGCCTGCGGACACAATGCAACTAGCGTGTGTTAGTAGTTTAGGGCCATGGGTAACGCCCGAGACGAAGGGGGACATGTTCTGTTCCGGAGATCAAGAAGGAAGTGCTAGAAGCTTGGGGAGGGGGTGGGTGGGAGAGAGAGAGAGAGAGAGAGAGAGAGAGAGAGAGAGAGAGAGAGAGAGAGAGAGAGAGAGAGAGACAGACAGACAGACAGACAGACAGACAGACAGAGACAGGCAGACAGGTAGACAGACAGAAAGATAGACACAGAGACAGACAGACAAACACAGAGGCTGACAGACAGACTGACAGACTGACACACACACACACACACACACACACACAACACACACACACACACACACACACACACACACACACACACACACAGAGAGAGAGAGAGAGAGAGAGAGAGAGAGAGAGAGAGAGAGAGAGAGAGAGAGAGAGAGAGAGAGGAGTGGTGGAATAGAAAGGGAGGGAGGGGGTTGAAACGTTTAACGGAAAAAAATGATTAAAGAGACGGAGACAGGCACCGTCGAGAGAGAGAGAGAGAGAGAGAGAGAGAGAGAGAGAGAGAGAGAGAGAGAGAGGAGAGAGAGAGAGAGAGAGAGAGAGAGAGAGAGAGAGAGGAGGACGGACGGACGGACGGACGGACGGACGGACGGACAGACAGACAGACAGACAGACAGACAGGAAAAAATATCTATTCGTGAAGGTCATGCCGCCTTGGAAAAGGACACATAAAGAATGTTGTTGCATGACACGTTTTGAACAGACATAACAACTTAAGCTGACATGTAATTTCGTAGTTTAAAGGGTCTTACGAGTATCTTTCTCTTATGTCGTGTAGCAAAGGAAAAGAATTTCACTTCGTTCTTTCACACCCCGATTAAAGACATATTAAACAACAACGTGCATAATTGACTGAGCTACTGGTTTGACAAAATCGATAGCATACGAAGGGAGGTTGTTTAACATAAAGGATTTAAAGTTTATTAACGTTGGAAATGTACATGAATATTTGAAACGCTAGATCTGAACTTTCCTTACAATAGCTTTGTGATGTTTATCAATTAACATAGGAATTAACAGTCTGAATATCAAATACATTTGGAGTCTTTAACATGTCTTCCATCTCTGTCAGCTGTAATTTGTCAGACATTGCCAAAGCACATAAATGAAATCATTTGACCTCATATACACTGATCATGTAAAAATAAATCCATTCTCATCCGATGTTAGTCTTACACCAGACGTTCAGTTTTTTCTTACCCTAACATCAAACCCTATCAGGGTACTATAGGCTTTAGGAAGCTGTCTATTTGGATCCACTGGAATTATCCTTAACCACGTCACTATCGAAGTGTTTTATTTCCATTCTTTTCAATTACTGTTCATCTCCCCTTATACGAAAATAATTGTTGTTTTTTTGTTTGTTTTTTTTGTTTGTTTGTTTTCTTACAGAAACACCAAGAAATTTCGTTAGCGCGAATGTAACATGGAATGATTTCGACAGCCAACTACTTATCTAAAAACGAAGTCAACGATTCGCAAAGATTGTTTATTCACAATACTTGATAATGCATATTCAGTTATATTTGCAAGATCTTTATTGGCAAAAGTAAGGCTAAAGCGTCTAGGAAAAAAATGAATACCCCATCAAAATAATATACATTTTCTACGAGCTTAGCCACTTCATTGTGGATACTTTTCTCCGGCATCCGTTCTGAAGACCATATTATCATGTTCATTCATGCTTCTGTTCAATTAAAGTGGGTGTTTACATTGCTTTGTTGGGTTTGTAAGCCCACTACACTTTCAGAAATCACGGCAAGTTCTTCTGCTTAAAGAAGAATGTACTTTTCTTAAATGTCACCAATGACCTCTGCATCACTTCGTCCAGAATTAGTAGTTTCCACAAATCATTGTTTCAAAGAAAGAAAACAAGACAGGACTACCTACACACATCCACTTGCATACTCCCAGAAATGGTCAACATTCTTTCTGGTCACTCACAGAGGAAACCGATCGTTCGATAATGTGTGGTTAGGATGTTCACATTTTGGTTTGAAAAGCATTTTAGTCATGTTTGGTCATATAAAAAGAATAAGAAATTGAGGAAATGATGGACGACGAAATTCATTTTGAGAATTTATGGACCTTATCTCTCTTACAAGGAGGCATTCGACATTATCTCAATCTTCAAAACTTACTTCAGCATTTAAATTGATTTCTTTTGTGTGTGCAGCTGCACCTTTCAAACATCTTTTGAATACACGCACAGCCTCATCTATTCCACATCAGATATATCAATCGCCATTTTTTCTCTCTGTGATATTCAGAACGATACATTGTCTTTACTACTTGCATTGGCAGAGGTCTTGTTTAGCACATAATACGAAGTCAACATGTGAATAACTTTTCTTTCTGTCATATTCATGTTTCTTATTAAAAGAAAAATTTGAAATGCATAATCCTCTGATCCAATTCAATTCATTCTCATGCATGTAGTCACAGTCATTACAACATCATGCAACGTACTTGGAGACATGACAAAACAAACATCTATTCTATTGTGTCTCTCAGAAATGCATGCGTAGCGACTGTAGAGGTCACATTGATACATAAATATTTAAAACAAATATATCCAAAGTGGAGACAGATTAATTCACATACACATAATGAACAGCAAGTATACGATCAGACACACCCTGGAGAGAGAGAGAGAGAGAGAGGAGAGAGAGAGAGAGAGAGAGAGAGAGAGGAGAGAGAGAGAGAGAGAGAGAGAGAGAGAGAGAGAGAGAGAGAGAGAACGAACGAACGAACGAACGAACGAATTTTATTTTAAGAGGGTAGTGGATTAAGCATGAATACTTTTTTTACAACCAGCCCTCGGGGGGGGGGGGGGGGGGGGGGGGGGGGGGGGGGGGGGGGGGGGGATCGATATATAGTAAAAAGCAAATCAGAAAAAAAATGCAACAATTCCTTGCATGGGAACCTTTGACAAAAAAGAAGATAGAAGAAAAAGAAACCAGTGAATACCACCACCACCACCACCACCACCACCACCACCACCACCAACAACAACAACAACAACAACAACAGCAACAACAACAAGAACAACAACAACAACGAGAAAAGATGATCAGGGCAATAGGGGGGAGTGTGAATGGAGAGAGAGAGAGAGAGAGACAGAGAGAGAGAGAGAGAGAGAGAGAGAGAGAGAGAGAGAGAGAGAGAGAGAGAGAGAGAGAGAGACCGACCGACCGACTGACCGACCGACCGACCGACCGACTGGCGAAAGAAAGGCAGAGATAAAGGAAGAGAAAGACAATGAAGCAGATATAGATAATCACCTACGAAAAACTTTGAAAAAACACATTAATGGCACAGGATGATCACTGCAATTTGCGTAGAATTAAGTCAACTTCGAACATCACATGTTTGTTAAATTGAATCTGAATTGAGAATTATCAATACATTTTCGGGTATAGTGCAGTCAAATCTGAGACATTCATAAGATATTTGTGAAAATCAGACTTGAACTTTTTAAAGTTTGATTGATTTTTAAGTTCTTCAGGAATATGGTTCCATAGCCAACCCCCGGAATACGCCAGACTAGACTTGTATAGATTAATCATGGCAAACGGGAGGTTTATTTTATGTGAATGTCGATAGTCGTTAAAAGTGAACATATTTGTTAGAGAAAGTGGAGCATTTCCATGGAGTACCTTATGCATAAAGAGTCCTTATTGTATAGAAGTTTGGCTTTAAATGGGAGAATGCCTGATTGCTTGTAGTCTGAATCTACCAGTGAAGATGGATGACCTAATGTTACTTTGACAGCTCTTTTGTGAAGGCTAATTAGTGGTTTGAGTGAATTCTTGCTCGCTGAGTCCCAAAGTGTTGAGGCATAGTCGATAATAGGCTGAATATAAGAGTGAAAAAATAGTTTTCTTGCATGCAAATTTAAGAAGTTCTTAATCCTTTTTAGAAGATGTAGTTTTCTTGCAACGTTTTTAGATAAAGGCTCTAAGTGTTTTGACCAAGTTAGATTATTATCTATTGTTATTCCTAAGACTTTGTGACTGGATACTTCTTCGATGGTTTCATTAGAAATACAAAGTACTGGTAGATTCTGGCTTAGAATTTGACGCTTCTGTCTAGTAGTTATCATCATGAATTTAGTTTTTTGAGGATGGATAGCCATGTGATTAAATTGTGTCCATTTAACCAAAAGATTGATGTTTTCTTGGATGTCACTGCAAACCTGTTGGGCATCAGAATTACTTGTGTCTAAAGTTGTATCATCAGCGAACATTTCGCTGTTTATTTTCAAGTACAATGGCAGATCATTGATGTAAAATGAAAACAACAGAGGACCTAATACTGACCCTTGTGGACTCCAAATTTGTTGGGAAGAAAATAGATTTGTATGTATTTACGGACACAATTTGTTGTCGGTTGGACAGAAAAGATGAAATCTGTTTCAGTGTTTTGTATGATAGCTTATACAAAGTTAGTTTTCTGAGTAAAAGTTCATGATTTATAACGTCGAAGGCTTTTGCGAAATCTACGAAGAGAATTCCTGAAAATTGTTTGTAGTTCATGTTTAATAGCCATCTATCTATTAGTCTAGTTAGCACTGTGTGGCATGAATGGTTTTCTCTGAACCCTGATTGATTTGGGTGGATTAAATTGTATTTTACTGCATGGGAATGGAGACACTTATTGATGTGGAGTTCTAATGGCTTAGAAAGAACTGATAGAATCGAAATAGGTCTATAATTTGATGGATCAGTAGTGTTTCCTGATTTGTATATTGGTACGATTTTTGCCTTTTTTAAGGTATCTGGAAAGCATTGTTTATCTATACAGAGGTTGTAAATGTAAGTTAACGTTTCTGCGATAACGGGTGCGGAGAGCTTTAGAATTTTACCGTCTATACCGTCAATTCCACGAGTGGCTGTCTGTTTCAATCGCCTAAGTGACACGAAAACAGAATGAACATCTAGATGGCTGATATCTAAATCTGAATGGATATTTTTCCCCTGCAGTATTTTGTAATTCTTCTAGGTCATTATCATTTGATTTATCATCATGAATTATTTGATCTGCTACTGTTGTAAAATGGTGATTTAGTTTACTCGCAGATATATCATTCATAATATTTGGAGCAGAGGAAACATGTTTATTTGTTAATCCATGGATGGCTTTCCATACGGACTTGCTGTCTTTCTTTTCACTAATTAAGTTTGAAAAATATTTCTTTTTCTCTGCTCTAATGAGAGAAGTTACTTTATTTCTTTGTTTTTTATATTCTTCACGAGGGCCATTTTTTAACAGGTACTCTCTTTGGTAAATAGCGTTCTGTATCTCATTTGTTAGCCAATGAGGTTTTATCCGATATTTGACTCTTTTGGTTTGGAGCGGGGCATGTTTGTTGTATATACTATAGAAGATGGAGTACCAAGCTTCTAGAGCCTGATTGGGTTCTGTATATTGATACACTATATTTAGAGGTGAATTTAAAAGGTCAGAGATAAATTTGTCACGATCAAATTTTGAAAAGTTTCTAAAGGTAATCGTTTTATGGTTTAACCTTGGAATTTTGATACCCTTTTTTTGACCAAGTGCAACAAATCGGGAAGTGATCACTGCATCCATAAACAGGTACACTTGTCTCAAGAATGGTTTCTGGATTTGTAACATATAAATGGTCTATCAATGTTTCAGAAATTTCAGTGACCCTTGTAGGAGTGTTGATTAGCTGAGTGAGACCAAGTGACTCAAAAACATAGTTCCACTGTTTATTTGATTTTAGTAGATCTATATTAAAATCCCCTAATATCATGATGTCTTTCGATTCGTCATGTGCGTTTTCCATCATTAACATGAAACGGTCAACCCAGTCGACATGTTCAGCTGGATTTCTGTACAGAAAACATATAAGTATAGGCTTATTAAATTTAAGCTGGATCTCAATCCAGATTGTTTCTACATTAAACTGTTCTAAAAAATGGATCCTCTGAAATTTTACTGACTGATGAAGATATACAATAATACCAGTTTCTATGTTTTGTTTAGGATCATGATGTCTTTCGATTCGTCATGTGCGTTTTCCATCATTAACATGAAACGGTCAACCCAGTCGACATGTTCAGCTGGATTTCTGTACAGAAAACATATAAGTATAGGCTTATTAAATTTAAGCTGGATCTCAATCCAGATTGTTTCTACATTAAACTGTTCTAAAAAATGGATCCTCTGAAATTTTACTGACTGATGAAGATATACAATAATACCAGTTTCCATGTTTTGTTTAGGATCTCTACGAACAACATTATAACCTGGGATTGCAGTGTCGTTATTTGATATTATACTGGACAGATGTGACTCCGAAAATCCAAATATGTGAAAGTTTTTTCCCGAATTTGATATGACTGATGGTATTTCAGTCATTTTGTTAATCGCATGGTTGACATTGAGATGCCCAACTCTAAGTCCATCTCTTTTCAGCCAAGGGTTGTTGTCTTCTGTCATATCTATTATAGTCAATACTATAACAAACTTAACACACAATGATAATAACAGCAGACAAAGCTCTTACAGACTAACAAGTAAGGTTTGACTGAACGAATAAGAAAGAAAAAAACATTGTCAAGGCAAACTGGATTACAACACAATTAATAGCAATAAAAGAAAAAAAGCTTCAATTGTAGATCAGTAAACAATGGCGAATCCACGAAAGGACGAAAGCAAAAAAGCTGAAAATTCAAAGGCAAGTGTATATAAAATAATAGAATGACTTCAAAACTCCAGCAGAAATCTACCGTATTCCAATACGTTTCCAGTCAATCAATTTTCTCGGGTGAGATCACAACTATAAATACATGCAGAGCCGGCAATTTCAACACACACACACACACACACACACACACACACACACACACACACACACACGCGCGCGCGCGCGCGCGCGCACGCGCATGCACACACATGCATGCAAGCACGCACGTGCACACACACACACACACACACACACACACACACACACACACACACACACACACACACACACACACACACACTCACACACACACACACACACACACACACCACACACACACACACACACACACACACACACACACAAACACATGTGCTCGCGCACGTGCGCGCGGCCTTTTAAACACTATTCACAGGAAAAACTTAATTCAAATCAATGCTGTGACAATAGTTGCGATGCCATCCTGCACAGTTCAAGAGCATAGGCATTTACAACATTTCCATCAGGAGCCGGATGATTAGACCTTTGACCCGGTATATTTTGTGGGTATGTTGGGTATTGGAAGGCAGCGGAATATTCATTAGAATAATCACGTTGGTGACTTAAATGGCTAGATGGGGTGGGATTCGCTCTGCTCTGTGTACATTACTGGGGAGGGGTCTTTTTGGAAGAAAGGGGTCTGCAGAACATGGATCCATCGGAGTTGGACGGGGATTCAAAGATGGATAGTGAAAAGGAGATGAAGGATTTGGGTAATTTGGGGGGTAACGTGCGATATTCCTTTGGGAATTGCAATGGGGGAATTGGCTTGAGAAGCATCATTACTGTCAGAGAATAAATTCCTTGGTGTGTCTTGATGTGGCACACTCAGATAATAGTCCCTTGACGGATTATTTCTGACTGGCGGCTTTCTCTGCGACACATCCGGGAAAGCCGGGGACACGTTTCCAAAGTCTGGTTGTGTAGTCTGCCATGTGGTTTTCAAGTCTGCCGCCAGTTTTGCTGTGCCTTTGACGCTTGGTGGAGCAGGTCTTGGTAAAACGCAAGACAAGGGGCTCCGGTTGGAGTGGTGAACGTAGGATCATGGTCGATGTAAGTTGCACCCACACTTTCACACACAGTTTGAAGATTATAGTTGGATGGTCGGATGATATTGTTCAAATGATGCCGACCTCTGGCAGGGATGATGGAGCTGAAGGTCAGTTTGGCATTTGGGAATGTTTTGCAGCACAGGGAAATAAGGTTCATCCAGTCTTCCTTTGGAATGATCCCTGAACGACAGGAGTTCACCCCGATGTGGACAGTGACATGTCTCTGCTTCGGCAAGGTCTGGAGTGACAGCAGCCAGGAAATCAGGTCATGTACTGTCATCCCCGGCACGCAGATCTTGTACATGAACTCACTCCTTGGGGCCAGTCTTCTTGGATTTATGTATCGGAGAATGGAGTCTCCAATTAGTAACATGGACGCTCTTTCCGGAATAGAAAGGGTTTTCAAAACGTTCATGGGGGGTGGGCTGGTTGGTTTGGGGGGGGGTCCTCTTTGGAGGTTCTTGATAGCTCTGGTGCGATGTTTTCATTCGTTTCACCCACGTTTTCCAGCACAGAATACGTGTTTGTGACAGATATGGCGTACTTTAGGTCGCAGAGAGAGAGAGAGAGAGAGAGAGAGAGAGAGAGAGAGAGAGAGAGAGAGAGAGGGGGGGGGGGGTACAGTGTGAATGCTAAAACTATTCAACGAAAAGCCAACACCCCGTGTGATGGGGTATGTGCAAAATGACCCCTTACAACCACTGTTATTCAAATGATACTTCTATGCCTACCATTGAAGACAAACCTATTTCTCTTATCTTGAATACTTTCTACCAATAAATACACACAATGTTACTGTTTTAATGCTTCTGGATGACATCAATAATCTAAATCTGAAGTCATTTGGATTTTTAGGAACGTTTGTGGCAAAATGCAAACCAAACTTCTGATGTCTTCCAAGATGGGCACCAAAAGAAAAAGTAAAAAACGAATGACTTCATCTCTAGCTTCTTAACTTACAATGATGTACAACTACATGGAACATCAAGTCAAATTCAGTATGATGCTTATAATTATGTGTGTGTGTGGTGTGTGTGTGTGTGTGTGTGTGTGTGTGTGTGTGTGTGTGTGTGTGAGAGAGAGAGAGAGAGAGAGAGAGAGAGAGAGAGAGAGGGAGAGAGACAGACAGACAGACAGACAGACAGACAGACAGACTGACCAACAGACTGACCAACAGACAGACAGACAGACAGACACGAACACACACACACACACACACACACACACACACACACACACACATGCACATGCAACATTAAAGAAAAAAAATGCTTACCACAAGAACGGTCACTCTTGGCCGTGAAATCGCTCACGCATATGCAGACACTTTGATTGTTTTCGTTTCCACAGACCATATGATCACCACATTCATCTGAGGCCAAGCAGTCACCACCATAACCCGTACCTGGAGGAGCAACAACAACAGTCTGTCAACGTCTGGTCTCTTGAATGTCGTTACTGTCCCTGGTGGGGTTGGATGGGGGGGGGGGGGGGGGGGGGGGGGGTTGTAGTTGTAGAGCTGCTGCTGATACCTTCTGGCCAATTCTCTCTTTGTACATGGCGGTTCTTCGTGATTCTCGACTGCCGGCGAAGAACCAGGCTGCCCACTCTCTGGTGTTCTGTCGCGCCTTTCTTCACATCGTGTGCACACGCTCTCTACGAATCCTCCCACAGACCCGAGGCAAGATTCCACGGATTTCTCCATGGCCAGAGTCAATCATTCCGTCACGGTTTGCGCCATAAACAGATTCTGCAGTTTGTGCGTGATCGTGTAGACATGACAGTCTCAATGAAAAACGCTCGTGAAAACGTTGCACCCGTGGCGGTGGTAAAACTTACAGAACGGAGCAGCTCTTGAAAATAACTGACTTAAACCTGCACTCACCAGCTATAAAAGAAACGTTAATTATTGCTTTTGACGGAAATATCTGAGCCAGTCGTCACGTACAACTGTGCAGGAAGAGTTCTGATGGTGGGAGTCAGTGGGAAAGCACCCCGTCCTTTTGTTTGACCCAAATTGTGGTCAACAACGCGTTTTCTGCCCTGCAATCGATTCCAAGGCCCGTGGTCAAAGGCCAGAGCAGTCAACTGCACAGCTGGCGGTCGTGAGTTCGAAACTATCATGGCCGGCATCGCATTTCCATGGCTTGAAAATCGTCCCTGTCCACCCAGTGGAAATCCGACACTGGTTTAGAGCAGTAAGGCAGGAGAAGGATCTGGCACCTGGTTCAGAGCTGTAAAGGCAGGAGAAGGATCGACACCTGGTTCAGAGCAGTAAAGGCAGGAGAAGGATCCGACACCTGGTTCAGAGCAGTAAAGCCAGGAGAAGGATCCGACACCTGGTTCAGAGCAGTAAAGGCAGGAGAAGGATCCGACACCTGTTCAGGCGTAAAGGCAGGAGAAGGATCCGACACCTGATTCAGACAGTAAGGCAGAGAAGGATCCGACACTGATTATAAGCAGGAAAGATCCACTGATTCAGAGAGCGTTAAAAGGCAGGAGAGGATCCAACTGGTTCAGGCAGTAAAGGCAGCAGAAGGATCCGACACCTGGTCGAGCTGTAAAGGCAGGAGAAGGATCTGACACTGGTCAGAGCAGTAAAGGCAGCAGAAGGATCTGACACCTGGTTCAGAGCTGTAAAGGCAGGAGAAGGATCCGACACTGATTCAGAGCTGTAAAGGCAGGAGAAGGATCCGACACTGATTCAGAGCTGTTAAGGCAGGAGAGGATCCGAACCTGATTCAGAGCAGTAAAGGCAGGAGAAGGATCCGACACTGATTCAGAGCTGTAAAGACAGGAGAAGGATCCGACACCTGGTTCAGAGCTGTAAAGGCAGGAGAAGGATCCGACACCTGATTCAGAGCTGTAAAGGCAGGAGAAGGATCGACACTGATTCAGAGCTGTAAAGGCAGGAGAAGGATCCGACACTGATTCAGAGCTGTAAAGGCAGGAGAAGGATCCGACACCTGATTCGAGCTGTAAAGGCAGGAGAAGGATCCGACACCTGATTCAGAGCTGTAAAGGCAGGACAAGGATCCGACACCTGGTTCAGAGCTGTAAAGGCAGGAGAAGGATCCGACACCTGATTCAGAGCAGTAAAGGCAGGAGAAGGATCGACACTGGTTCAGAGCTGTAAAGGCAGGAGAAGATCCGACACCTGGTTCAGAGCTGTAAAGGCAGGAGAAGGATCCGACACCTGGTTCAGAGCTGTAAAGGCAGGAGAAGGATCCGACACCTGGTTCAGAGTGTAAAGGCAGGAGAAGGATCCGACACCTGGTTCAGAGCTGTAAAGGCAGGAGAAGGATCCGACACTGGTTCAGAGCTGTAAAGGCAGGAGAAGGATCCACACCTGATTCAGAGCTGTAAAGGTAGGAGAAGGATCCGACACCTGATTCAGAGCTGTAAAGGCATGAGAAGGATCCGACACCTGGTTCAGAGCTGTAAAGGCATGAGAAGGATCCGAAACCTGATTCAGAGCTGTAAAGGCAGGAGAAGGATCCGACACCTGGTTCAGAGCAGTAAAGGCAGGAGAAGGATCCGACACCTGATTCAGAGCTGTAAAGGCAGGAGAAGGATCCGACACCTGGTTCAGGGCTGTAAAGGCAGGAGAAGGATCCGACACCTGGTTCAGAGCTGTAAAGGCAGGAGAAGGATCCGACACCTGATTCAGAGCTGTAAAGGCAGGAGAAGAATCCGACACCTGATTCAGAGCTGTAAAGGCAGGAGAAGGATCCGACACCTGGTTCAGAGCAGTAACGTAGGAGAAGGATCCGACACCTGATTCAGAGCTGTAAAGGCAGGAGAAGGATCGAAACCTGGTTCAGAGCTGTAAAGGCAGGAGAAGGATCCGACACCTGGTTCAGAGCTGTAAAGGCAGGGAAGGATCCGACACCTGATTCAGAGCTGTAAAGGCAGTAGAAGGATCCGACACCTGGTTCAGAGCTGTAAAGGCAGGAGAAGGATCCGACACCTGATTCAGAGCTGTAAAGGCAGGAGAAGGATCCGACACCTGATTCAGAGCTGTAAAGGCAGGAGAAGGATCCGACACCTGGTTCAGTGCTGTAAAGGCAGGAGAAGAATCCGACACCTGATTCAGAGCTGTAAAGGCAGGAGAAGGATCCGACACCTGGTTCAGAGCTGTAAAGGCAGGAGAAGGATCCGACACCTGGTTCAGAGCTGTAAATGCAGGAGAAGGATCCGACACCTGGTTCAGAGCTGTAAAGGCAGGAGAAGGATCCGACACCTGGTTCAGAGCTGTAAAGGCAGGAGAAGGATCCGACACCTGATTCAGAGCTGTAAAGGCAGGAGAATGATCGACACCTGATTCAGAGCTGTAAAGGCAGGAGAAGGATCCGACACCTGGTTCAGAGCTGTAAAGGCAGGAGAAGGATCCGACACCTGGTTCAGAGCTGTAAAGGCAGGAGAAGGATCTGGGTGGACGCTGTCTTTCATAATGGTGGTCCCTGGGCGTGGCCAATTTGTAGCAGTTCAAAAGGGTTTGGAACTTTTAATCTTTTAAATGTAACCAAATCTTAAATAATGTTAGCGAACCGCCCAGAGAACGTGGACAAACGAGTCACAAGACAAAACACAACGCGTTTCGACCTATTAGGTCTTCCTCGGGTGATACATAAACGAATAAAACAACGAAAATTCACTCGAAAGACGTATACACGATAAAAATCGCACACACCTATGACGTACACAGAAATACAAAACAACGAAGGGTAGCAGTCAGTATGAATCAAAATAGATTAGTTGCAAAGCAGACGACTGCAGGCGGAAATCTAAGGAAGACCTAAGAGGTCGAAACGCGTTGTGTTTGTCCTGTGACTCGTTTGTCCACGTTCTCTGGGCGGTTCGCTAACATTTATGTAAGATTTGTTTAGATTTCCGTCTGCAGTCGTCTCACTTTGCAACTAGATCTATTTTGATTCATACTGACAGCTACCCTTCGTTGTTTTGTATGTCTGTTTACGTCATCAGTGTGTGCGATATTTATCGTGTGTACGTCTTTCGAGTGAATTTTTGTTGTTTTATTCGTTTATGTATCACCGAGGAAGACTTAAGAGGTCGAAACGCGTTGTGTTTTGTTTTGTGACTCGTTTGTCCACGTTTCTCTTGGCGGTTCGATAACATTTATTTAAGATTTGTTTAGATTTCCGCCTGCAGTCGTCTCGCTTTGCAGTTAGATCTTTTAAATGTAGCAGACAAAAGCGAATTACCACAAACCAACAAATCGAAGGAAAAACGCGCAGTACCCAGGCAACATGTTTCAAGCCGTGAGGTCCTCCACAGGCAAGACAAAGAGCCGTAACAATCAAGGGAAAACCTTGGCTATGATGTGCGGTCTGTCCATCTGTTCAGCTGAACGTACAGTGACACAAGCTGAACAGACTCGACTACCCCAGAGTCTTCTTGCTTATAACACTGGCTTGTTTCGCCCGTGTTGAAGACCTCTTTGATCGAAATGCGTTGATTTGAATTGTCATTGGTTTGTGCCATTCATACGGTGGCCTGGTGACCTACCTATAATCTTTGTAATCTTCGTTAAAGTCTCACTTACATTCGTTTTATTACCAAACTATCTCGTTAATGTCATGCACTTTGTCCACGGACCAGCTCTTCCCTTCCCCCTCCCTCCTCCCCTCCCCACCCCCAGTAGTCCCCTCCCTCCCTCCTAATCCTTCCTCCCGATCGCCCCCTCTTCCTCCACCCCCGCCAAGGACCTCTTCCCTTAGACCCGCTTCGAACTCCGCCATCACTTCGCTTCGCTCTGTATGTTTGACTTTTGTCGCATTAAAAACGCAACAAGCATGACTGATATAAGTCCTTGGGCTAAAGTTGTAAAAGATCAGATGAAAAGAATAGGATTTGTATTTCAATAGAAAAAAAGACAGACACACATACAAGCGGTCCCAGAGAGAACGCGTTTTATACCGTTCACGTACCGCAGGACTGGGGCTTCTGTGTAAGGATAAATTCTGGCTTGCAGCGGCATCTGGAAAATCCCGATAACCCCGTGCAGGTCATGCGGTCAGCGCAAGGGATTTCTGCATCGCATGGCTGGTTCAGCATGGCCCCTGAAAACAGACACACACACACACACCACACGCACACACACGCTCGCGCACACACACACACACACACACACCACACACACACATGCACACACACACACGCGCACACACACATACCACACACACACACACACACACACCACACACACACACACACACACACACACACACCACAAACGCTAACGCGCAGGCATACACATGACAGCGCTCGCTCAAAAGTGCGCGTTCACTTACGCACACACAACCGCACAATTCATGCTCGCGTACACACATGCGTACATACACCAAAACAATGTGAAAATTTGTGTTTGTTTTATAAGTAACAGCAGTGAAACACACACACACACACACACAAACACACACACACACACACATACACGCACACAGAGGCGTGCATGTACTTATGCTGACAAAACAGATTGACATTTCTCTCTCTCTGTTTTTGTTTAAGGCGTTTAAGATCCGACAAATAACGACGTCTTAGGTGTTGTTGTTTCTTTTGTTTTTGTTAAGTAATAATCATTTGCATTTTACATCTAATGTGAATGATCGCGCTCATTCCCTTTCAAATGGGCCAGTGCCCTTTCTGTCTAAAAACCTGAAGTCACTCTTCATGTGGATGTAAACAGGCCGTTTTTGTTCCGAGCACACAGATTACAGAATGCAATTAGTTAACACGTATGAAAGGGAATGTTATTTGCTCAATGCTTTTACATTGTGCGTGCATGCGTGCTTGCATTTCGTGCGCACGTGTGTGTGTGTGTGTGTGTGTGTGTGTGTGTGTGTGTGAGTGTGTGTGTGTCTGAGTGTGTGTGTGTGTGTGTGTGTGTGTGTGTGTGTGTGTGTGTGTGTGTGTGAGTGTGTGTGTGTGTGAGTGTGTGTGAAGAATCATTTCAATGCTACCTTATTCCATTCATTGAAAGGGCCTACTGCCTGTTGAATAAGCTTCTCTCTCTCTCTCTCTCTCTCTCTCTCAGACTGACTGAAAATGACAACTATCTTCGTTCCATCGTACCACATGCGCCGTCCGCCTTGATCATGAAGCCCTGGTTGCACGTGCACACCGGATTGAGGTCATCATCACCTTCACACGTCATAGACGTCGCACAGTCCTGGGTCACGTTACAGGTCATACGACTCTCAGGGCTGCATGAGATGGGTCAAAGCAAACGTCAGAAATAATGCACTCTTCTGATTCAGTAACTTCGACCAAATTTTCGCTTAATGCAAGAGAGTACCTGTGAATGCTCTTAACGATTTATTTAGTCTTTCCTTTTCGTATAACTATGTGCAACACCATTCTTGATTTTGTTCAGAGGAACTTAGTATAGTGGTGAAAAAGGGTTGTTTTTTAGTGACACGAGAACAAGTTGAAACAGATGCGGTGATACTGTTCAAAGAACAGTGCATCACGCACCCACTGACAAGCGATCAGTGCATAATGAAATGCAGGCACGCTTCAAGCTTGATAACGTGGTTCTAGAAACAAAAACAGACTTGACCATGATATGAAATGTCTGTTACATCACACACACACACACACACACACACACACACGCACACGCACGCACGCACGCACGCACGCACGCACGCACACTCTCGCACGCACGCACGCACGCACGCACGCACGCACGCACGCACACACCACACACACACACACACACACACACACACACAGCAGCAGCAGCAGCAGCACTGATTAGTTGTCTTGTTCTTTACATTCTCTGACAGATTCGAAATCGAATCAAAAGAGACCCCTGGGACACTGATATAATGACTTGCACAATCCACATTTATTTTTTAGAGAATGAAGTTGGGTTAAAACACTACCAAATCAATAGAACGAGCAAATGAAAGTCCAGAAGCAACGAGTTTCGACCTTGAAGGAATTCAGCAGCACGCCAGACTAGCAAAAGTGAAAAACAGAAATACACAGGAAAAAAAAAACAGCCGTAACAAACGCCTGTCGGTTGTTCACTACATTCGTCTGGCGTTTTCATCCATCGAAACATCAGTATTTCCAAGAACTCCTGTCTGTGGTAGTTCTGCTTTCAGCATGGACCCCTTTTCTTTTTACAAGAACGAACTGAGAGCGTGGTAAAACCAACTTGTTCAGTGAATAGTATCATTAGGCGAAGTAATATATCTCTGGCAAATATTTTTGTTGTTGTTTAAACAGTTCAAAACAACAACTATAATTTTTTTTCCCGCAAAGTTCCGATATTTCTTGCAGGCGCTCCTAAGTTTTGTGTTTTTGACTGGAAATTGGTAAAAGGCTCTGTATATCCCTGAAATGGACCGAAAATTCTTGTTTTTTGAAGTTGGGGGGGGGTGGGGGGGGGGTGTGAACCTGGTCCATGGCTAACATTGCAAGTACAAACAGGTGTTTATTTACATTGATAAAGAAATAGGACAGAGCGCTGTGAGACGAGAAAAGAGGGGTTGGGGAGGTGGGGTAGGAGTGAGGGGCAAGTAGACTGATACTTGAATTGCGTCACTTGGTGTCGAAAAGAGCAGTCTTGGCAAGTCAGGGTAGACAATGAGTGCGGTGTAGAGGACACAACTTGTTTTTCATGTGAAAGCGAACACAGCATGTCTCATGCAGCACTGTAATACATTCTTCTGTTACATTAAAAAGAACAACGTGTGGCTTGTTCCCGTCCTGAACAGGCTGGAAAGCTTTCGATTTCTTTCTTACGCAGTTTGCTAAGTGTTCTTTAGGTGCTTTAAAGTTCGCAGGATTTCAGTGCCGGAAGTGTGTGGGTGGCCTGTTCTAAACATACCGCACGTGCCGCCTGGGACCGGAAGCGTGCCTTCCACACAGGCACAGATGAAAGAAGACTTGGATTCTTGGACACATTCCATGTTGTCGGCGCAGTCTCTGTCACCGGGTTGACACTCCTCTCCTTCGATTTTACCTGAATGCAAAAGAGAAATACTGTGTAAGCCGGTACTTGTGTGGTAAAAGATACGTGGGCAAGTTGGAAACTTGGAAACATGGAAACGTGCGTGCGTGCGTGCGAGAGTGTGTTTGGAAGTGGGAGAGAGTGAAGGTGTTTTTCATTTGTTATATGTACCTCTTCGTCTGCATGTGTGGACTGAGTGAACTGATGCGGAAAGCAACATTGGTTCAGAGTTATACATCTCACTATTTCAATTTAGGAGCTGCCGCTACCTTTCGTGTTCATTACTTACGAAATAAAACACCATCATCTTCTGGTTCTTTTTTTCTGTAAGGTCCGCAGACGTGTTTTGCCGCAATCAGTTAGACTGCATTTGGTAAGAACTGTTGAAAAGTCCATAAAAGGTAATTTATCAGACTTAATGTTTTAAACGATAAATGTGTGGTGAAGAATACTTCCATGTGTGTTGTCCGATCTTCGTTCTGCCAGTAACATCACTTACATGCCTACATTCTGGTTCCCACATAGATAGCCACACTCAGAATTTTTCTATGGCCTTGCCTCAGTGTTGTGCTGGAAGTCCAAGGGTAGCAATGAAGATGAAGTCGACAAAAGGCAACACACCAGCGGAGATACTGCACTGCTGCTAACTTCCTTCGGTGTGTTCAATGATGCTTTGTCTGATCCAACTTCCCCACACCACCACCGAGTATTCAACTAAAGGCCATGCTAACTTCCTTCGGTGTGTTCAATGATGCTTTGTCTGATCCAACTTCCCCACACTACCACCGAGTATTCAACTAAAGGCCATGCTAACTTCCTTCGTGTGTTCAATGATGCTTTGTCTGATCCAACTTCCCCACACCACCACCGAGTATTCAACTAAGGCCATGCTAACTTCCTTCGGTGTGTTCAATGATGCTTTGTCTGATCCAACTTCCCCACACCACCACCGAGTATTCAACTAAAGGCCATGCTAACTTCCTTCGGTGTGTTCAATGATGCTTTGTCTGATCCAACTTCCCCACACCACCACCGAGTATTCAACTAAAGGCCATGCTAACTTCCTTCGGTGTGTTCAATGATGCTTTGTCTGATCCAACTTCCCCACACCACCACCGAGTATTCAACTTAAGGCCATTAATCCTGTGGCGAATTACATTCTCGCATCCTCGTCACTGTGATGGGCGTCTATCAAACTGATTTTATTTGTATGTGCTCTAGGATAAATCACTAAGCTGTGGGCTAACTTGGGTTGTTTCAAAAGAGCGGTGGCTGATTCTTTGGAAAACATTTCACTGAGGTAGGGTCGTGGGTTGATAGCCTTACAGACAGAATTGTACGTTGTTGGTGGCGATTCTTCATGCATGAAATAGAGATGAGCAGTGCTGGCACACGCCAGTGATAATTTGATTGTAATCATCATCGACTCCTTTAGGTAACAACTGACACTGACCATGCAGCCCATGTATCTCTTACCATTTTAACGTGTTTGCTGCTACAACGACATATATCACAACCTTCCTCGCTCTCATTAAACAATGACAACCCCCCCCCCCCCCCCCCCCCCCCCCCCCCCACAACCCCTCCCAACCACCCCACCCTCCGGAAAAAGTAATGAGAAATAAGATAAACGAATAAAACATTTGAGAAGCCGACTCACCACATGATTGGTCTCTGCGCGGCACGTGACCACCGAGACAGAAACACGATTGATTCCCTGACTGGTCCGGAGCGCACCCCATGTGGTCCCCGCAGTCTTGGCGGGAGGAGCACAACCCACCCACCTTGGCACCTGTGCACGGTCGTTCAAGACATGCAGTTTACAATCAAGCCGACCACGGGTCTCTGTCTGGGCTCAAAGTCAGTTAGAATCATGATTGTGTACGGTTTTAAAATCAGGGTTAAGTTCCGAAAATAAGGGGCAGTTCCTGATACTAAAAATATAGTCTGAAATACTTTTTTAACCGTTCGCATGTCAATCACATATTTTCTTTTCTAAATCCAAGTTTCACGGGTACAACATTTCGGAACAAGGTGTTGAAGGAATCTGCGGCGGAATGTTAGCTCTCAACGCTGTGCATACTGTAGCACTCAAAACTGTTAGTCAACCACTCAATCAACCAACATCTTGAAATCAGTCAATCAATATTTCCGTTAATTAGATATTCAACCAAAAAATCAATCGCTAAACCGACTTGTCCGACTAACCAGTCAACCACAAACTGACCAATAAGCGATCAGTAAGTAGCTATACCAACCGTGTCTCAATTAACCATCTAAAGAAACAATCCATACTTGGATATTCAACCGACCAACAACCTACCCACCAAGCAATGAATAAGCACAATCCATACTTGGATATTCAACCGACCAACAACCTACCCACCAAGCAATGAATAAGCAATATGGAAATTTCTTGACCATCCATACAATAATAATCGTCCATCAAATGAAAGAGGCCACACCAACTCTGCCAATCAACTACGACCAACTAATCAGTCGATGAGTACTCTGAAAATTGCTGAACTACCATGTAACACCCGTCCATGTAGAGAATCAATCTGAACCAATGCCACCAAACAACCAACCGACTGTCTTGTAACACCCGTCCATGTAGAGAATCAATCTGAACCAATGCCACCAAACAACCAACCGACTGTCATGTAACACCCGACCATGTAGAGAATCAATCTGAACCAATGCCACCAAACAACCAACCGACTGTCATGTAACACCCGACCATGTAGAGAATCAATCTGAACCAATGCCACCAAACAACCAACCGACTGTCATGTAACACCCGTCCATGTAGAGAATCAATCTGAACCAATGCAACCAAACAACCAACCGACTGTCATGTAACACCCGACCATGTAGAGAATCAATCTGAACCAATGCCACCAAACAACCAGCCGACTGTCATGTAACACCCGTCCATGTAGAGAATCAATCTGAACCAATGCAACCAAACAACCAGCCGACTGTCATGTAACACCCGACCATGTAGAGAATCAATCTGAACCAATGCCACCAAACAACAAACCGACTGTCATGTAACACCCGACCATGTAGAGAATCAATCTGAACCAATGCCACCAAACAACCAACCGACTGGCAAGGTGTGTGGTGCTTAGCAAGCCAGACAACAATCGTCCATCCAAAAAAACAATTTGAACCAAGTCTAACCATCGAACCCCCTGCATGACAAACAATCTTTCAAATCTTACGCTAATGAAAATAAATATTTTCCTTTCTATTCAATGAACCGACGCACATCCAACCTGACTAACCAGCCGGTAAGCAGGCTGTAAACTTCAGTCAGCTACTGAACAATTTCTCGTAATATAAGTGAAGCCGACATGTTGGTAGCAGTCGTTAAGCAATGTGTCACTTGTTCAGCCGGTTACATGGCAATTATCTACATCTTCACCCGTTCAACCAGCTGACTGCTCCACCAACCAGCCGATACATTTTGTTAACGTAACCAGTGACAATGGTCCATTTCATAGATAAAGCCATTCACACCCAACCAAATAACTTTCAAACCGGACCAATGCATGAAGATCATCTATTAAAAGAATCCTCGACCACAAAGCCAACCAGCCAGGAAAAATAAGTAGGCTCTGAGTTTGCTTTATCGACAATAACGATCGTCGATGTATTGAAAGAACCTACCCCATCCAACAAGAATAAACAACTACACCACGAGTTAAAAATATGAACTACTCAATCTGCAAGTGTATTGATTTTTTATCCACCCTACACACAAAACAAAAAGAAAACAAAAAAGCCAAACAAACGAAAAACTAAAGCAAACCACCTGCAAAAAAAGAGAGAGAAAAATTCAGGCAGCCATATTTCTCCAGAGATCGAATTGAGAGGAATGTCTACTAAATCAATGATTTACTGGATGCAAATGAAAAACTTTTATCATTCAAAATGTTCTCGGAAAAATATGGCATCCAAACTAATTTCATCATTTAAATCTGACAAGTTAACTCTGGAAAAGATTGTATTCTCAGAAGCGGATTTAAGCTTACTAACGGAACTCTCCTTCCGCGCAAGCAAAGCTTTTCATATATTCTCTCTTCCAAAAGGTGATATTCTCTCTGCCAAAGGCGTGAGGCAATTTTACAACTGTTTGACAAAAATGAGCCCGTTTTCAGAACTGGGACAGACGGCTTGCATACAGTGGAAAGCCATTTTTAGTCACATGAAAAAAATTGCAGAGGCACTATTAAAGTGGCTTTCACTTCGTATAGTTCACAGAATACTATATATAGACGCAATGTTACTAAATACGAATGTGAATGAAACCAGTAATTTTTTTTTTTGTGGCAAAACTGAACAAGAGAACATTTTGCTCATCTTTTTCTTGGATTGTCAGTTTTTTCAGATCTTTAGGATGTATTTTTGGTCACTGCTAACTCGAAATATATTTTGACTAATGCTCCCCGTTTTAATGAACACCTAAATCTGTCTGGATGCGAATGGAATATTGAAACAAACGAAGTTATTAATCTCCTGATTTTGCTAGTTAAATTTCACATTTACAAGTGTCAGAAGAAAAAAGAACTGCCCTCGTTCAGTGTGTTTATTTCTATCCTAAAACGTAGATACGAGATTGAAAACTACATAGCGAGAATACAAATATGCGAGATTGAAAACTACACACCGAGAATACAAATATCTCCTGATTTAGCTAGTTAAATTTCACATTTACAAGTGTCAGATGAAAAAAGAACTGCTCTCGTTCAATGTGTTTATTTCTATCCTAAAACGTAGATGTGAGATTGAAAACTACATAGCGAGAATACAAATATGCGAGATGGAAAACTACACACCGAGAATACAAATGAAATACGAAAAACTCGCCCGGTCTTCGAATACCTATCTTCCTCTTTTCACAAGCTGTACATATTTTGTTAGCCTTAACTCTTGTTTCCTGTAACGCCAACAAAGTTCACTTGAAAACTATGCGTAGAATTGTGATGTGTATTTTCATGTCTTCAGCGAGATATATGTCTGCTGTTTTGTTATTCAGTCTCTTAATATTCTCTCTCTTTTCTCTCTCTCTCTCTCTCTCTCTCTCTCTCTCTCTCTCTCTCTCTCTCTTCTCTCTCTCTCTCTCTCTCTGTGTCTCTCTCTCTCCCCTTCTCCACCCCCCCCCCCTCCACTTTATCATTCTGTCTCTTTCAATGATTTATGTAACATCGAATATGTCCGTTTTTTGATTTTGGACAAAAACTTGCAAAATTTAATTGAACTTTGCGAAGCTCAACGAGGATCTTTATCTGTATCAATGTTATGTTTTGTACCTGCGCATGTTTTATGATTTAAAAATTGTTAAAAACAAAAACAAACAAACAAACAACCAGCCAACCAACTGGTTGACAAGCTGTCAACCACAATCAGCCTAGAATCAGCTGATCGGCTAGCTAAACAAGAGCCTCAAACGTGGGAACTTGCCACAAAACCCGTCATCCCGGGGCTCCAAGTCGACGTCACAGGCGCACTTGCTGTCGTCATTCTCTGCCGCTTTGCACGTCATTCCAGGCCCACACTCGTCCGATGACGTACAAACGCTTCCCCGGATTCGACCTGCGTACACGTGGTTCCATTCAGTTTCAGGGTAGCCCAACCGACCATGTAGGTGAAGAGTGAGAATTCAGACCATTTCGCCCACAATTTAAGGCTGTGTGTATTGATCCAAAAACTATACTGACATCAACGTGATTTTTTTTGTGTGTGCCTGTATTGGTGTTTCTTTCTTTCAAAGATGTATTCGAAGCTGCAAAGACCTCTAACTGCTGATAAGCAAAGTGCAAGCACAATAGAAGAATGCTACTATCCAGTGACAGGAAAAAAAGGAAAACTTTGTGCAAGTGTTTCAAGTGTACATGACATGGGTGACCTGAAAAAAACTGTATTAGTACATATGCGCTGCATGTATTAAATACACACACACACACACACACACACACACACACACACACACACACAAATGCACACGCACACACAAACACACACACTCACGCAGAGAGAGAGAGAGAGGGGGGGGAGGGAGGAATGGATAGATGAACAGACAGACACAGAGAGAGAATGAGAGAGAGCAAGAGGGGGGGGGGGAGGGAATGGATAGATGAACAGACACAGAGAGAGAATGAGAGAGAGAGAAGGGGGGAGGGGGGGGGGAGAAGGAGGAGAGTGACTAAACAATTAAAATAATTGAGAATTAAGAAAAAAGGATTTCCTAATGATCTTATGGGAGATTACTCTGAAGGAAAATAAACAAACTGACCACAAAAAAGAAGAAGAAGAAGAAAATCAGATCCGAAATAAAATCATCTGTAATGTGCAGAAATCTTTAGGCTACAAAAATTATTACAGAAAACTAGAAGCAGTAACGGAGAGAATGGCAGAGTTATCATTTCGACAGCACGGCACATCAAGTTACGGTAATTTGTACAGATATCTTGTCGTAATAGCGTCCGAATCGGTATTTGAGTACGCATCCAAAACAGCATATATCCTGACTATCAATGAGAAAATTTTCCTATTTCTGATTTAACGGGTAAAGATTATGGCTGAATATGATGAACACAAATTTGTTCGTCCACTTCAATTTCCTACAGGCCAGATTTGTTTTGTGTGTGCCCGAAACTACGTGACTGTTACACGGGAAACAAGCCGAATCGAACACAATGCTACGTCAGCTGTGTGTCTTGTTTGTCTGTTATATTGATGAGGATGTCGGGCTACCTAATTAGCCAGATTCTGTAAATTATCTCCACGTTCGGTAGATAAGATCGTGACTCACACAGACACAGACGCAGATAAACACACCACACACACACACACACACACACACACACACACACACGCGCGCGCGCGCGCGCGCGCGTGCGTGCGCGCATGATTTCTTTCTCTCTCTCTCTCTCTCTCTCTCTCTCTCTCTCTCTCTCTCTATATATATATATATATATATATATATATATAGATCAGTATTCATGCTGTCCAACATCAAGAAAAAACTCGGAAAACAAGTCGGACTATACAGAGACGATGGCCTTGCTGCACTAACCAACAATCCAAGAACCATCGAAAACAAGAAGAAAGAACTATGCAAAATCTTCCAAAACCACAACTTAAAGATTACCATTGAAGCAAACAAAAAGGTAGTGAACTACTTAGACATAACACTGGATCTCAACAATCACATATATAAACCATACAAGAAACCAACGATACACCTCTTTATGTACACACCAAAAGTAACCATCCACCATCTGTATTAAAGACCATACCCCATGGCATAAACAAGAGACTATCAAACCTGTCATGCAATGAGAGAGTGTTCAACAATGCAGCAGTAGAATACCAGGAGGCACTACAAACAAGTGGATACAATTACAAATTACAATACAACCCAGACAACAACACAACAAAAGCAAGAAAAATAGGAAAAGAAAAATCATATGGTATAACCCCCATACGACGGGAAACTCAAAACAAACATAGGGAAAGAATTCTTCAAAATCCTAACAACTTCATTTCCAAAAGAACACAAACTGTCCAAAATATTTAACAAAAACACTGTCAAACTATCGTACTCATGTATGCCCAACCTTAAAAACCTAATTGACGCATCCAACAAAATGAAATCAACACAGCAAAGAAGGGTGAAGAAAGGAAATCTTGCAATTGCACCAGAAAGGAGCAGTGCCCACTAAACAATAAATGTCTTCACAACAACATTGTATACCAGGCTACTGTGACATCAGAAAATGAAAAAGAAACATACATAGGGATCACTGAAAACCACTTCAAAACCAGATATGCAAACCACAAACAGTCATTCAATAAAGAAAAATATAAAAACCAAACAGAACTGTGCAAATATATCTGGAAACTTAAAGAGGCAAAAACAAGCTACAATATATCCTGGAAAATCATAAAAAGAGCATCACCATACAGCAATGTTTCAAAAAGGTGCAACCTATGTTTAACTGAAAAATGGTTAATACTATGCAAACCACACTTAGCAACTCTAAACACCAAAACAGAAATAGTAAACAACTGCAGGCATAAATGGAAATCGTTGTTAGTGAACACACCCAAAACAAAAACCTGAAAGCCCCCAAAAAACACGTGCAGCCAACCCGCACGTGCAAACAACCGCAAACGGGAGCCCACACGCTATATAACATCGGCGGTGGGCAAACCAAAAACCATCCTGATGACAGCGCAACACGCTTGAAACAAATTTGTAGATAGTTTTAAGACTCCTCTTTTAACTTGTTTTATACATACATACATACATACATACATATATATATATATATATATATATATATATATATATATATATATATATATATATGAATTTTTCCCGATAGAGAGAGACAGACGACAGACAGACACACACACACACACACACACACACACACACACACACGCACACACACACACACACACACACACACACAGAGAGAGAGAGAGAGAGAGAGAGAGAGAGAGAGAGAGAGAGAGAGAGAGAGAGAGAGAGAGAGAGAGATCCACACACTCAGAAACTACACAGAAACCAAGGAAAGAGTAGTGCATTGCAGAGAACCCAGATTTGTTCTGCTATTTCATTTTCACAGGAACGGTTAAGGAAGAAAATACACCAATAAGA
>CM031614.1:69530260-69535260 GCA_018398815.1 Conus ventricosus
GCTAAGCCGGACGTAAAAAAGAAACAAAACCCTCCCACAACTAACCCATTAAACATATAACACTCACACAAGAACTGACAATAAAACAATTTTTATTCCGACACAACAATCAATGACCGGAATCTTCTATATACCCCGTCTCAGACCCCAGCCTGAAACACACGGTTCCTACGGCCAAGGCCGCCACAACCAGTTATTTAACCCCTTTTCCAGTCACGGTGTGCAGTGTTTCCAGATCCGCAGATTACACATAGCATAATACAAATCATTTTTTTTCCCAAAACCAATTCCCCAAAAGGAAAAAAAAACAACAACCAAACTATACTAACTTCACTTAACTATATTCATTTTAGCATATAATTCACTGCGCACATTCACCCCTTCAGTCATACCCTTTTTAATCACCATCCATCCTTCATGTATGCACATCCAAAACCCAATGTCTTCGGGTGTTTCAATGTCACACACACACAAAAACCCCAAAAAAACCAAAACCATGCCACACGACGACAACGTTGACTGTCTCACGACGACGACAGCGACGGTGACGGTGACCAACGAACCTGCCTGCCGAAGACGAGAAACAACAGTAAACACCCCGGGCTTTCACAAACAGTGGAGTCACAGCAACGGCGACAACAGCAGCGGTGACACACTGACGGCGACACAGACGACAGCGACCAGTGACAGTGACACTGGCTTCCACATCAGTGGTGTCACAGCAACGGTGATAACAGCAGCGGTGACCCACCAACGCGACACAGACGACAGCGACCAGTGACAGTGACACACTGGCTTCCACATCAGTGGAGTCACAGCACCGGCGATAACAGCAGCGGTGACACACTGACGGCGACACAGACGACAGCGACCAGTGACAGTGACACACTGGCTTCCACATCAGTGAAGTCACAGCACCGGCGATAACAGCAGCGGTGGACACACTGACGGCGACACAGACGACAGCGAGCTACGGCGCCCACGGCAACAGTGGCACCAGCTACGGCACCAGCAGCAAAGGTGACACCAGCAACGGCCAGGCTGTAAAGGCCCGGTCGGATGGGAGGAAAAAGTAAAGGGTTGTAGCACCGGACGGGGGTAATGGCTGGGACAACCGTCCGGCACACGCAGGGTGGGGAGTGGCAGGAAGGTACTTGCAGGCACCTGCGACGACCACCGGACAGTCAAGGACAGGAATGCCCGCAATTGGCCGTCCACAGCACCCCGACTAAGCTGCCCTGATCCGCCTGGTTTTACCGGGCTACAGGATGGTGGGAATGCGCCCTCACCTGCACTTGACATAGCTGTTACCCTCTAATCGTAGATATGCATAGGGTAACCCCTTAGTTCGCCCCTTCCCAGGATTTCCTTTTCGCACCCATTCCTAATTGCTCACAATCGAGTTACCATCCCACGTTGTTTATATCACAAAATTATATTCTCGTACACTACGGTATACACAAAGCTACTCCATAATACACCTTCCCACACACACATTCTCAATCATATTGTAACAACCACAAATATCATTTTCTCGATTCCACAGAAAACCAATGGGACAGGACAGGTATATCCCTTGGCAATCACCCAAGGCATTAGCACACTCTCACAAATCAACAATGTAGGAACAAATCTTTAAATCTATATTATTGAATTAGGGTACCCACACCCTACAAAACCGCGCGGCTTGACACCAGTACTTCACACAACTACCCAATACTTATCCTTTCTAATTACCTTCCATGACACGGCACAATCATAACCTCTACAGCCCCCCAATGGCCAACACACCTTGTCTATGCTTCCCGAAAGCATTTCCGTTCAAACCCCCTGTCACGAATAAGTAAAAAACTCAATCCAAACATCATGATCGAACCAATGGTAACTATTTCCATTTCCATTCAAAACCTCACAACCAAATTTCCTTCTTTCCTTTTCCTTGTTTGCACCTCTCAACACAACCCACTGGTCACAAACCACCATCACACTTTCTCAGCTTGCTTCGTTTTAGTCACTTATTTTCCCCCCATTTTCTCCCTCTTCCTTAAGAAAACTGGAAATTGATTCAAAATATGAGCTCATATTATTTACACGTTTGTACAAGTCGACAGAAATGTGCACAAGACAACGCCATCCTTAACACTACACTACGATCACCTTAACTAACTCCACATACCTGCCACAACACAGAACGATGACAACAACTGCGGCTGGCCACCCCAGCACCTGAACCTCAGGGTCGCAGCACACAGAAACACAGATGACTTGCACAGCCAAGAGCAACATGCTCACGAGGGCCGCTCACCATGTCGACCGAAGTCGGGACCCACAGCACAAACGCTGGCACCAAGACAAAAGCCCAACTGCTCTTCACCAAGGACTTGACCGAAGTGATAGCCACCCGGCCCCACCAAACTTTAAAGCCTGATGACTCAGCACTCACTCCTTGCTGAGTTCTGAAAATCTACAACACTGCAACGTGCAACGGGACTCCACACAACACAAAACAAGAGACGGAAGGCTAACCCCCTCTCTCCCCACCCTTAATCCTTTCCCTGCCTGTGCCTGGTAGCAAACGCACACCCAGTAATATGTATCCAACACCCCCACCATCCCTCCTGAACCCAACAACTACCATATATGGCCCGGTAAGCCTACCCCCCCCCCCCCCCCCCCCCCCCCCCCCCTCGTGGAATGATGCCACGAATCGATACAGAGCCCGTCCGCGTCTGTACGATTTCCACACTGATACAGATCGGTGACATCTGTATAAGCCAACCTGTTACCAAGTATTTTCTGTATATGAACAACATGAAAAGTCCAACTAATCACAAGTTTCAGCTCCATCATAAGATCCCATCGTGACAAACGAATGTGGAATTTCTGCTGTGTTTTTTTATCCAAGTTTCACTGTTGCTATGGAGAAGGGTTTTCTTAGTGTGGAGAATGATTTCCATCTCAGAATCTGTTATATTTGTATATTTGTTGGCGAATCTTAGTGCTTTAGTAGTAATTCCTCATTCAATGGAAGGTAGAAGTCCACTATGTCAAAGTAATGAACACTGTATATTTTTCTGTTATGTTCAATTCTTTAAACATTGGATAATTCGTAACTATTTTTCCAGAGATTGTATTCAGTGTTTGTTTTTATGTCCTCTATTGCTTTTTCCAGGATCTTTTTACTAATTTTGCCTAATTCAGATTTTGATGGGTTGATCAGTCTACAAGTAGGGTTGTTGAGAAAGTTAGGTTTGTGGTCTTTAAGGGTTATAAAGGCTTCTTTTATTGCTGTTACTTCTATCCTATCACCTAAATCCATTGGGCACAGTTCTTTTTCTTTTTGCAGATGTTGTCATATGTGGTCTTATCAGCTTTTTTATAATTTTTCTGAATATTTTTGTTGAGGAGTTGGGAGTACTCATTAGTTTCCATTTTATATAAATTGTTTGTCTTGTCCGCCTTTATGAATATTTTTTGTCATTCTGGATTGTTTTTATATTATTATTCAACGTTGTTTGGAAATTATTATGTGGTTTTCTGAATTCAATATTAGCTATTAGTTTTTTTCATGCTTTCTTCAAAAGGTTTCATTTCCTTATTATAGGTGGCGATTTCCATGACTTAAAACCATAAGTTTTTTTATCTTCCTTTTTGGCATCCGGGTTCAAAAAGAAAAAACGCCTTCCACTCATGTTGCGCACAAATGTTCAGTCTGCTCTATGAGTTTTTTCATGTAGAGTTGGGGATTAGAAAAAGGTATATTTTTGGTGGACTGCCCAAAGTTAATTCTCTCCATTTCAAATTTAGATTCTGCTAGGCCACAGTGCTCAACGTGAGGAGCAATCAATAAAATCAGAGTTAAGCCACTCAGAACGTTAAAAGTGCTCAACCATGTAGGGAGCGACATACCAGTATAAAATATAATTTTAAATGGAGAAATTAAAAAACCTACAAGCTTGTTTCAAGCTGATAATAACGCTCTCCTCTGCTGGATAAAAAAACACCAGCAGAAATTCCACATTCGATGTCACGATGGGATTTATGATGAGCTGAAACTTGTGAATTAGTTGGACTTTTCATGTTGTCTCATATACAGAAAATACTTGGTAAACAGGTTGGCTTATCAGAGATGACGGTCTTGCCATGTTAAACAACAAACCAAAACCATTGAAAACCAAGAAAAAGAACTTTGTAAAATTTTTCAAAGCCATAACCTAAAAATCACGTAGAAGCCAACAAAAAACAGTAAATTATTTAGACATAACATTAGCCTTAAGGATCCATACATCTAACCAAATAAAAAAACCTATGACACACCTGTCTACGTAGACATCAATAGTAACCATCCACCCTCCATCTTAAAAACCATACTAATGGTATAAACAAAAGATTATCTAAACTGTCATGCATGAGAAAGAATTTAACAGTGCAGCAGCTGAATACCAGAGGCGCTGAAAAAAAGCGGCTACAACTACAAATTACAATATAACCAGATAACAACATGAACAGCAACAGGAAAAACAGGAAAAGAAAAATTATATGGTATAACCCTCCATATGATGGAAGAACAAAAATAACGTAGGAAAAGAATTCCTCAGAATCCTTAAAACATCATTCCCAAAGAACAATGTACTATCTAAAATATTCAACAAAATTACCGTCAAGCTATCATACTCGTGTATGCCAACCTTAAAAATATAATTGATTCTTCCAATAAAACCAAAAACAACACAACCAAAGAGGGTGATGAAAGGATATCTTGTAATTGCACAAAAAAGACCAGTGCCCTCTGAACAATAAATGTCTCTACAACAACATTGTGTACCAAGCTACGGTAACAACAGATAGTGATAAAGAAACATATATAGGGATCACGGCAAACCATTTTAAAACCAGATATGCAAACCATAAACAGTCTTTCAAAAATGAAAATATAAAAACCAAACAGAATTAAGTAAATATATTTGGAAGCTTAAAAATAAGAAAATAGATTACAACAT
>CM031614.1:69552760-69570260 GCA_018398815.1 Conus ventricosus
TCTGTTTGTATTAATGTAGATTTGTATGTATATGTTTTATAAAATATTCCTCTCTCTAGATATACATAGATAGATAGATAGATAGATAGATATAGATAGAAAAAAAATAGAAAACGTGTGTGTGTGTGGTGTGTGTGTGTGTGTGTGTGGGTGTGTGTGTGTGTTTTGTGTGGAGAGAGAGGAGAGAGAGAGAGAGAGAGAGAGAGAGAGAGATCTTAAAACACATACAATTCTGTAACAGTGTGACATCAGTCCAGTGGATTCGGTTCGCGGGTTGCGTTTGGTTGGACTATACTTAATCACGCGTTATTCATTTCGTGTGCACCTTTTTTCATTCTATCTTTATTCGTTCATTCATCCATCATATCATTCACTCCGTCGAAAATCATTCATTCATTCTTCTTTCCCCACGTGAACGGGGGCTGGGGATTGTGAACGATGTTGAAACAGGAGGTCAAGTGGGCAGCACCTGCCAGGCGGCGGCCCAGTGCCCCGATCACATGATCTGCTCCAGCGCGCGACAACCGCGTCGTGCACGTGCAACGTGACCTTCGTCACCACTCTCAGCTTGACCTGGGGGTTTACGTTGGCTGTGTGGGTTGCCTTTTTGGGCTGGGTGACCGACGACTCTCTGTCCGTCTGTCTGTTTCCCCTTTGTCGTCTGTCTCCCCTTCTCTCTCTCTCTTCTCTCTCTTCTCTCTTCCTCTCTCTCTCTCTCTCTCTCTCTCTCTCTGCTTTCGCTCTCTCTTTTCTCTTTTCGCTCTCGCTCTCTCTCTTTTTTCTCTCTCTCTCTCTCTCTCTCTCTCTCTCTCTCTCTAAAAGAAGAGCGATAATTCTATTGCTTTGTCCTTGATGACCTGCAAGCTAGAGTTTTTTCCTTCTCCTTTTCTCTTTTTTCTTTTTCTCTTTCCCTCAGAGAACTGATAAATGCCAATCCTGGGCCAGCTGCTCCTAAAACCAGTTTCGGAGCAGCTGACCCTGGAATTGGCAATTTATCAGTTCTCTCATACTCAGTAGACTTGATTCTACTGGGCATGCGCATTAACGGGGTAAACCAACCTGCATTACACAGTTCAACCAGTTTCGACCGGTTGACTTCAATACAAAAAATAACGATTATCTACAAACAAACATATGTGTAGGGTTATCCGTTTTCAATACTTTTTTACTAAAGTTTTCATAGAGTAACGTAGGGAAAGTACCCGTGGTTAAACACGCCCATAGAGTAACGTAGGGGAAAAGCAAGCCGTGGCTAAACGCCCATATACACGGTGGTGCCCCTAGGCTACCCGATTACTTCGCGGTATGTTAATTACAGCGTGGAGTTGTCAGCAGAGAGAGGAGGCGCAGCCAAAGCCCGTTAAGGTCAAGTTGCCCTCAGAACAAACGTGTGGTGAAGGATTGCTTGTGGGTTTAAATAATTTTTCTATTTAGACACGGAGGAGAAGCCAGTCTTGGAGCCATAGACATACGTGCGTATGCGCACACACACAGACACAAGCATGCACACACACACACACACACACACACACACACACACACACACACCACACACACTATTTATTAGTTCTCTGCATGTCTTCCCGAAAGCCGGGTTTGACAAAAGTTTTTCTTTCTGCTGTACAGTCATCTATAATAAATAGTGTCTGCGTTTTAAGTTAGCCCGTCGCTCAGTGCTGACAAATTGTGAGGCCAAAAAATCAATACTGCCCACCTCCTCCCTTTCTTCTCCCTCCTCTTCCCCCCACTCCCTCCCGCCAGCCTGCCCCATTACAACATATGACATCAGCTTCTAGAACCCTTCACTCTGTTCCCACGGCTGAACTTGGAAGAGGTCGGCTCTCTTTTCAGTACTGTCAACTCTGTCAGGGCGGTGTCAACGACCTGCTCTCCCACGTCAACGCGGGTGTCACGAGGGGGGTTACATTTAAGCGTAGGCTTACGGGCGCTCACATGACCACACATTCTTCTACTGACTCCTGGACTAGCAGGACGCGTTTACTGCGCTGTGTGCTTGGCTGGGGTTATTCTAAAATGGCGAACCGTTTACCGAGGGAAACAGAATCGTGCTATTCATGATCACAAGTTTTACTTTGACTGCATGTTAGAGTATTTGTCAAAAAAAGAATCAGGTGAAGCATGTTGTTCCCGCCAAAACCCGAAAAGAAGTTTTGCTTTCCTAGAGGGTGGAGAAAAAGAAAAAGTGAACGACTGCTTGAAATGAACGACTATCTTCAAGGTTTGTTGTTCAAGGAAAAGAAAATGACATTAGCGAACAAAATGAGGCCAATTATAATAAGTGTTTAACTGTTGATGAGATGCTTCCTTTTTTAAAAAGCGGCGCTATGTTGTAAAAACAAAATAAAAGCAAAACAATTCATCAGCGTTGATTTTTGGACGCTGGCTTGAGACGGCTAAAGCCATGTTTTAAAGAGCAAAAAACGCATCAAACATGGCGTTCATTTCTTCAGGCGCAGGTGGGCATGTCTGATTCATATGCCAGAAAACTTATTCAAGTTTCAATATGTTTTTACCACTATCCTAAATTCCCTAGCTGGGGATTGCATTGCTGAAATGTATATCAAACGTCAAAGTATTATTAAACTTATGCAACTGGATTAACGATTTTTGAATGTTCTGGCAAGAATAGATAGGGTTAGGCAGGTCTTAGTACATCTACCAGTATGGAGAGGAGTAGTGTGTAGCCAGCACTCTCCATATAAATGCTCCAAATTACAATGACGGATGTACTACTACTGGCGATTAGAGCCGCCATAAAAGCTCGGCTACAGCAGTAACTGCTGTAACTCTGCCAAAGCCAGTTGCAAGCCTGGTTGAGGGAAAAAGAGGAGCACAGCAGCGAACTAGGTCAACGTTCCTGTAAGAACGTTTGACCTGCAAAGCGCAGCAGTAAACTAGGTCAAACGTTTGGCCTAGTTGCTGGCCTTCAGTCACAAAGAAAGTGGCCCCCGTTCTACTTTGAGACACTTGACACCCTTTACCCCCAAGTCACCCAAGTCACCCCAAGTACCCCAAGTCCTTAATTAAGTTCTTGATTAAGTTTCCCCAAGTCCTTAATTAAGTTTTTAAAACAAGTCACCCCCAAATTCTTAATTAAGTTCTTAATTAAGTTCTTAATTAAGTTACATAAGTTATTAATAAGTTCTTGATTAAGTTACCCCAAGTCCTTAATTAAGTTTTTAATTAAATCACCCCAAGTTCTTAATTAAGTTCTTAATTAATTTACATCAAGTTCTTAATAAGTTCTTGATTAAGTCACCCCAAGTCATCCTCTAAGTACAAACAAGTTCTTATTTAAGTTATCTTATAATTATCAAAAAAAATACAATCTATGTTTTTATCTTAAATAGTAGATGTCTAATATAGTACACCACGCCTCAAAAAAACGCGTCATCACTGAGAATATCTTGCTTGGCGTTCTATGCGCGAGATCGGTCAGCATAGATCTTTAAAGAAGTTCTACATCCCAAGCACCCCAAATTTATTACAATTCTGGTCTATGGAAATGTCTTTTATAGACTCCATGTCTTTATTTATTGACTTTATCATTTTTATAATACGCCATGATCTATTTTTATTAAAAAATTTAAAATTAAGTTCTTAAAATATTATTCCATCTGAAATGGTCAAAATGTCTTTTGTTTTTGACGGTGCTGGCGTGCTGTTGTTTTTTGTATTTTGCGGTTCAGATTTTTTTTATTGCTTTTGTTTTGGCTGCCATTGTTTATATATTTTATAACAGTAATAACTGCCCCAGCAGCAGCAAGGGCGCCAAAAATGGCAACAGTTTTAAGTTCAAATTTTTCCCTGAAGTTTGGGCTGTAGGTCTTTGAATCACATGGAGTTTTATAGCTGGCATTGAATCAACTTGTTCTGGCGTTTGGGGGTGTTATGTTTTCATTATGAGCTATATTTTGTAACATTAATTTTTTTTGTCTGTTCCCCTCCGCTAATTTTTTTTCCTGCTTGAGGTGTTTTACTGGTCACTTTCCGACTTGATTCAAAGTTTTCTGATTTAGGGTTTCTTTATTCTGCTGATTTTCCCGGGTCGTTCATTTTGAAGGGAAATAAAGTCTATATGATTAAAAATAATTAATCCCATGATTAATGGCGATAACAATGTTCCAAATCGATCAGATCACACCTAGAGACTCTAATGACTTTGTTAAAAACCCGGATCTTGCGTTAAATCTTAACGTAAGATCTTGTTCAGAATCAATGGGAGCAAAACTATGACTAGTTTAGTGTACAAACTAAGAACCGTTTGGCCTACACTTTTTCACCATTCTCGGACCCCCGCTGCGCTTCATACTGTTATGATACTTTATAATGTCTTGCGGCGACATTGCTGAAAACTGTTCTATGCTGAATTTCAGTTCCGAGGAATGTTTTGTTTTTCCCCCACGCTGCCAAAGAATACAACCTTTCCTTTTTGGGCATAATAGCTTGGTTATCACTTGATCATTCATAAGTTCAGGAAGGTTTGGCTACCTTGTGGCTGTAGTAGATCATCGATGTTATGTTTTTTATTAATTATAATTATTTTATTTTAAAAAATGGCACCGAAAAAAACTGTTACCAACCTTGTATACCATTCTGCTGTTATTGGGGGGCTAAGTGTAGGATACTCAAAAGCTTGGTAAAAGCTTGTTAAAAATAAAGCCGGCAGATCTGGAAACTAGACTTTGAGGATTCAGCAAAACTGATTGCTATTATTGCAGCTTCATTTGCTACGAAGATTTTCTAGTCAAGCAAGGATAATTCCAGACAGTATAAATATGTAAATAAAAAATACATTTATAAAAAATGGCTTCACTCGTTTAAAGATGATAGGCGGCGCTGTGGTGAATGCGCTTGCTTTTAGCGGAAGTAATTACGCATTTAGTAAACTATGGGATGACGGCGAGAGAAAAAGACATAACAAAGCTGTGGAGCAACTAGCTGCAGCACAAGATCGTATGAAAAGCAGAGAATCGAGCAGTTAGATTTTATTAACGACAAACTGAAAAAACAGGGACATGCAGCTTACACATTTAAAAATGTTGACCAGGCAATAAAAGAATATTATCTTGTAACAGGCAAACCAATCGAGACATTGCCCCCACCAAAATTCAGTGACTTTTATCATCCATCAGAAAAACAAAAAGATGCAAGAACTCGGGTTTATTATTGTTGGTATGACTGTTGTGTATTTTGTTGCGCATAATATTGGCTGAATAAAAAATGAACAAAATCTATTATTCGCCCAAAGGATATTGGAAGGGAATCACGGCAATCAAAAAGCTAAGCCAAGCGGCAGGTGTCAGTGAACAAACAGCAAAAGAATGGTTATCTAAACAAGCGATTTGGCAAATTTATCTACCTGCGCCTGGACGAATACAGAGACCGCACTTTGTCAATACAATACCGAACGACACCCATCAAATGGACCTTCTATATTTACCCTCTGATACGATTAGACGAAAAAGATTTAAGTACGCACTCACAGTCATTGACATAGCTTCAAGATATAAAGATGCGGAACCATTAACACAAAAGAGTGCTTCTGCTGTTGCTGTTGCCATACAACTGATATACCAACGAGGCCCGCTAACTTATCCTCGCATGATTCAAGTCGATGATGGAAAAGAATTTAAAGGCCAAGTGAATCAATTATTGTTAAAACATAGAGTTACCATCAAAAGAGGCATTCCAGGAGTTCACAGATCACAGGCTTTAGTTGAAAACTTTAAACAAACAATTAGCTGAAAGACTTTTTTCCTACCAGTATCACAGAGAGCTTATTTGACAATTCTCGCAACACAGAATGGGTTAGAAGACTGCCCTCAGTTTTGCGCGCAATGAATAATGAAGAATTTAAAGGGCTAAAACCAGTACAAGCAATCAAAAGAAAAACAATAAATGTTGCTGAAGGAGAGCCTTCATCCGCAAACTATTACCATTTGGTTTGAAAGTAAGGTACCTTTATTTACCGGGGAAGCAGAAGGGGACACTCGCATCAGGGCAACAGATCCAGTTTGGAGTGTTGATCCATATGAAATAAAAAGAATTGTAAAGATGAATCCGCCCGTGTATTATTTACGAGAAACGACACAACAAAACAAACCAGCTCCTCAAAGATCTTTGTGAAGGAAGAACTGCAGATAATTCCGCCAGACACAGTTCCGCTTTAATTAAGTTTACGTAAATATATTTTGGTTTAAAATGGAAGGCCAAAAGAAAGAACCTGGAACCGAAATGGAATCAAAAGAGATAGCAAGAATGATAAATAAAGAGACCTTGGAATTAATACGAGAATCACATGGGGCGTTTTCTGCTGTTAAAGAAACAATTAAAAGGATTCATTGGCCAGGGGCACTGCTCCAGTTTCGCCTACAGAAAAAAAAAAAAAACCCCCAAATTTTTGACTTTTCAAAAATGGGATAAAGAATATCTTGAAATAATAAAAAAAAATTGAGGCATAAAAGAAAAACATGAGAAAAAATTTTCTAAATTTGGAGGTTGATATGTTTGTTTTTTCTAGTTAAAGTTGGGGAAAAAAAATGGCCCGTTTTAAACCCCGAAAAAGGATTTTATAATTATGTGTTCCCCAGTCCCCCAATTGCTATGAAAACTCGGGAATTAATAATTCCCCTTTTGTGTTTGTTCATCTAAATGACTTCTTTGTTAAAACGGTTGTGTTGATTTTCATGTAGTTTTGATCGTGGGTTTTTTCTTTGGTCATGTGAAAAGTTTGTTTATTGAACAATGCTTCTTTGTAGTTGTTATGCGATATGCTCGACTCCCAACACTGCGAGATATTCCCTTTGCTTTTTTGAGGTTTTTTTCCTCCTGGCTTAAAATACTGAAACTTTTTCGCCCTTTAAAACCAAACAAATCCTTGATCCCTTTCCAGAAAATTATCTTCATTTTTCCCAAAAACCCTTCTTATTAGAATTGAATGAAAAGGCGTTTTTTTAGGAAAATCGGATTTGTATCCCCATCTGCATGCCCTTTAGCTATTTTCTAATTCCATGTCTTTATAGATTTCTTCAGTAGGGATATCTATAAAAAAACTTTTGTATCTGGGGTTAAAAGCACTCTGGACTCAGGATACAGGGGTTTAAAAGTAGTCTTTAAAGAAATTTTTAACATAAAAAGGGCTTTGGGGATAATTCTAAAACATTCCCCCAAAAAAAAACGGGCTTGTCCTTTTTGACTTTTTTTTTTTCATATTATCCCAAAAAAAGCTGATCAGGGAAATCTTTTTAAAAGTCCTGATAATTGGTTTTAAAAGGTCAGTTTAAATTGCTTCGTTCTCTTTGGTGACTAATCTGACATCTTTACGTTTGTGGGGATTCCCCCTAGTTTTTCCAAAAAACAGCGTTGTTCATAAACTTAAAAAAAGTTTTTTTCCCCCTAAAAAGGCATCTGTGGATTTAGTTTGAAAATAAAGTGTTCTTCATGATGTAGGGTTTTTCCATGAACTGTTCTTGATAAAAAGAAAATTTTTTACGATGAACAGCTGTCAATTCAAACCATGTTTTTTAAATAAAATTGTTAAAAGTCTGAAATGCAGCCCATAATTTTTTTTGCCCCCAAAAGGGTTTTAGGCACAATTTTAGGCGGTTCTGTTGGATTATCTTTAGGTTTTCGGGCTGCTAATGGATAGTAAATTTGCAGGTCATGGATTTTCATGAGGTATTTTTAAATCAACTTTAGAAGGAAACCACGCTGTTGATGGTTTTTAAAAACCCCCAACCACTTTAATCCCTTTTGAATATTATTCGGATCGCCCCTTTTGTGTACATTTTAAAGTTACTTTTAATGGAAGTGATTCCCGCCATTCCCCATCCATACAAAAATTGTTTCCCGTCTAAAAAAATTTTAAGTTATTTTGGACCTTTTCTCGGATCATAGTCCCCCCAAGTATTTGGGGGTTTGTTTTAGAAATGATGCGAGCCATACTAATTCCCCCGGAACCCGTTTTAAATCATCGGGTTTCGGGGGTTTAAAATCTGACAATAAATAAATCTTTTACTCCAGTAAACTTTAAAAAAAGAATCCCAACCCCCACCCCGGGCCCGCAGAAATGAAATTGCGCGGGACCCGGGGCTATAATGTTTCATGCGGTCTTTCTGAATTTTCAAAAAAGCCCCCAAAAAACTTACATCACCCCTCAAGTAGGATCATGATAGTCCCCCTTTCGTTTACACTCAAACCCTTCTGCCCGTTCCCTTGGCTGGGGGAAAATCAGAATCACTGATTTTCCTTTTCCCTCAAGGGACTAGAAAAAAAAGGGCGCCTTTGGGGGAAAGTGAAACTTCGTAAAACCCTTTAATGTTAATGTTTTTCAAAAGGGGTTTAAACACCCTTTTTAAAAAGTTTTGGGTTTCAAAAATATTCTTCCTTTTTTTGGGCGGGACTTTAAGGAAATTAGCAGTGACTCTAATAAACCCATCAGGGTTGCTTTAGTTTAAAAAAGCCCATGTTATTAAAGTTTAAAGAACAGGGTTTTTTTCTGGATTGTGAAAATGCATGCTCCCCTAAAGGCGTTGGTTACTGCTTGAATTATAAGGTGAGAGTGTAACCTCGCAAGTTATGAAAAAGATGGGGCAGTTTCCATTTTTTTTGGTTCAAACTTTAGTTGAAAAATTCCCATTTACTGTGCGCTGCTCCTCTGAACTTTCCGCAAATTTTATCATGGTTTTTAATGTCGGATTGGCTTCCTCTGGTTCTAAACGCAAACCCAAAAATGTGTGGTTTAATTTTTTCTGTTTTGGGTTTCGGGCGTTTTTTATAAATTTAGAAAAGTTTAGATTATTAAAAACAGTCATTACGCCCCTTTTCTGCATGCGTTTAAGAATTTATTCTGCAGCTTTGGGGGCCTCAAATACAATTCTGGGGGTGAATGGGCCCCATCCGCCCTGAAAAACAATGAAGGAAAAATTGAAAAAATCTGATGTTTACCTTTTAAGTTTTTTTTTTGGGAAATTTTTTTGGGGGCCGCGGGGCCCCTTCTAAGGAACAATGAGTGATTCGAAGTTGCTTTAAACAAATTAGGGGAAAATTTTTTTGCACCCGGGTTCCCAGTTTTAAAACTAATTTTTGACCCAGGGAGGGGGCTTAATTAGTTCGGGTATTACGTCAACTGGGCCGATCCCGTGTTTCTTAGTTCGCTCGGGGCCCTTGGGAACAGAGGGAAATTCTTTTTAAAAACATTTTCTCCCGGAATTTTGTTTATGTCCTTTCTTTGAAGTATGCTGCTTGTTTACTCATTGTTCGTATCAATGTTAATGTGGTACCCCTGTGGTGAAAAACATCAGTAGAAAGTAACATGTTTTTTGTCGGGAAATTCCCAATCGTTGGGCTTTTCTTAGAATTTTTAATGGGCTGTAGATTTTTTTCCCCAAACCCCATTTTGTAAATATTAACAGTTTTTGGGTTTTGTTTTGTTCTTCAAATGATCAATTTGATTTTCACAAAACGGAAAAAAAAATTTTCCCCATTAAATTTTTAAGATCTTTGGGGTTTTTCCCGATAGTTAGTCACTCTTTTTGCGTTTTCCGCGGACATGATGCCCCCTTTGAAAGAAACACACCACATGAAACATTTTTTCGTTGAATTTTTTAAAGTTTAAAATTTGCCCTCTTTAAAACCCAACCTCTCGAGGTAGGGGGAAGGTAACCCTTCCCTTACAACGGTGCATACTTAGCCTTTTTTTAATTAATTTTTGACTTCGCCCTCTAAACCAACCCAGAGCCTCTTTTTACTTCTTCAGCGGCCATAAAACGGGTTTTAGCATTTTGTCTCCCCAACCCGGGTTTTTAAGTCATTATGGGGAAAAAAATGGGTTGCTTTTTTATTTGAAAACCCGGGATTTTTGATTTTCTTCATTTATTGTTTATAGTCGTTTTAAAAACAGTTTAACATTATTTTAAACTGGGGGGGTCAAAGGTTATTTTAAATTGGGAATTTGGGGGGAAATTGCTTTTTACAACGCTTGCCCGCCGTTTTCTGGATTAATAACTTCAAAATTTCAATATCATTCAGTGCTTTTGGGACAAACGCTCTTTCTGGGAGCATTCCTTCAAACAATTCTTTCGGGGCCCTTTTTCATATATCTTGCCATGCTGTTTTTTCTTTTTAAGCCAACATATTTATTTAAATTAAAAAAAAAAAAAATTTAAATTTCAGAACCCAAAAAACAACGGTCTTTTTGTGTTTGGGGACTCATAAATAAGTATAAAAACCACCCTTTGGCGCTGTTATTGCGAGCTGTTAGACAGATTTTTTAATTTTTCGTTTACTTTTTTTAAAGGCATTCCTTTTTTATTGCTGGGGCGTTGGCTTTTGAGAAAAACTTGCCCTGGGCCCTTTTTTTGAAGACCCAAACTTTTGTTTTTTGGGTAGTCATAAAAATTTGGGCCCTTGAAAAACGATTAAAATTTTTCACCCGTTGAGGGTTTGGTCAACTAGGTTTTATTTATTGCCCGTTTAAACGGCTAAGTTTAGCTGTTTTAGTTAAAACTTTGCTGTGTGCTTTTGGAGTTTATTTTTTAAATTTTTTTGTTTAGCCCCACCTACAGCTAATGAACACAACCCAAGACCCAAAAGCAAAACCACCTGAGGTAAAGGGCCCCGGGGTCGCCTATGCCCGTTTTTCTAAAAAAACCAACACTCGTTCCCGCCCATTTGGGGGCGCTTAAGTTGATGTTTTCCCGTTTTTTAAAATATGTAACAGCATTGAAGGGAGGGAGAAAACCCTTTGCCTGGTTTTTTCTGTTTTTTTGAAAGGTTTTGCCCCTTTGTTTTTGTTGCATTTGGGGTAATTTTTTGTTAATTGAAGGGGTTTTTTTGTTAGGGGTTTTTTTATATCCCCTTTTTTTGGCGACTCTGGCGCTGTAGGCACTTTTTTGGGTAAACCTGAACAGACATGCTTTTTAAAAATGGAAAAAAAAATTTAGTAATGTATATTTTTTTTAAATTTTTTTTCTTTTTAAAATTCGCTGCGCTTTATATATTTAAAAACAAATGTACATTTAAACGGTTTTCGGCTTCTTCTTCTTTATCAATTTTTAATGTTTAAATTTGTCTCTCACAGTTCTCCCGCTTCCATGCAACGGTTTTTCCCCTGTTGACCTTAGGTCAAACCTTTAAACCCTATTTCTTGTTAAATTTAAACTTTATGCCGAACATTGTGAAGATGTTAAATCTTTAGGGCACAAGGTCAGCGTTGGATTTCTACACCCCCCCTCCAAACAGTTTTTTTTTATTTATCAAAATGCTGTTTAAAGGGTTTAAGGGCCCCCTAAACGTTTGATTTTGGTTAGGACTGCCCTCAAACGAACATTGTAATTTCGGTTTTTTTAGGATTATAAACCCTTTTTACTTCCTTTTTGGAAAGGTTTTTCATCTTCCCCACAGCAATAAATACCTTTTAAACGACTTGCGCGACACCTTTAAAAAATAAAAAATTTCCCTATAGGGGGCTGCCCCCGCTTCTGGGATTGTTGTATTTATGAATCCCCTCTTTGTAATATATTTCTAATTTTGGCTGATATTGTTCCTAAAAACAGCCTTTCTAAATTTTGGGTTGCTAACAACGTTCAAACTCTAACGGGGATGTCAGGAATTTTCTTTTACTTTGCTTCAGTTCTGATTTATCTGTTTAAACGTTTGTTTTTCAAATTAAAAAAATTAGTTTAAAATGACAATCTGGCTTTTATTTTCTCCCTTTAAAGTTTCGGTGCATGCGCTTTTTAAAACAACTCAAAATTAAGGGGATGGAAAAGCGAAATTTCCCCTACAAAAATTTTTCAGCTGGGATACTTTTTGCCGTTCCCTTTTAAAATCTGCGGGGCCTATTTATGTTTTTGTGATTCTTTTATTTTCGATTCCTTGAAAGCAAAAATCAGCCCTTTCATTCCCCGGTTAGCCTTTGTCAGAATAGGTTAAAAAAATGTCTGCATTGTGTAAAGAAAAAATTTCTTGCCCCCCAAGTTTTTTAGAAATTTCTTAACGATTGCCCGGCCCCCGATTTTGTACAAAATGTCCTGTTTAGGTCTGTTGTTGAAGCGGGGTTCTTTTTTTGAAAGTAAGGCGCGAGAGCCTGGGGACCCTTTACTTCATCCCCTCCTAGGTTTTGGAAATTTTAAAAGTAAGAAATTTTTATCCGCTTTAATAGTAGATGGGAAATTTTTGGAAAAATTAAAATTCCCCTTATTTCCCTTCACCCCAAAAGGGGTTTTTTAGTCTTTTTATGGGGTCAAGGGAAAAAAAGCCATATGTTGTGACCCTTTTTTTAAAACAAAATAAAAAAATTTAATTATTTTAAAAAAATTTGGGAGGCATTTAAGGGTGAAGGGAAAATTTTGAAAGTTTTAGATCCTGGGGGGACGACCCTGAGTAAAAAAAAGACTCCTTTTTTGGTTTCAACTTGCTCGGGGGGCCCCTTTTGGGGGGGGGGCGTGAATTAAAAAGAAAGTAAGGTTTAGATCATTTTTTCCCAAAATTGGGAGGCCAAGAACCTCCCGAATTTTTAGACCCTAAGGGTTTTGAAGTAAAGAGCCATTTGTTTGTGAAAAAAGATCAAGGGGCAACTTGTTCAGCTTACATCTTTAAAACCCGGGCTCATAAAGTTTTTTTAAAAAGAGACAATTAGACAAAGGCCCCAGTTTTGAGCGAACAAAATCGCCTTGGCATTTTAAAACCCAAAAATTTGATAGGGGTGCCCGTTTTCTAAAAATTCAAAAAAACACGCAGGAACTCCCAAAAAGCTAACCAAAAAAACCCAAAAAATTTGGAACTTAAAGAATTAAATCAAACAGCAGATGGAAAAAAATAAATTTCAATAGAAGAAAAAACCAGTTTTTCAGAAGAAAAAACGTTAAAAAAAAATTTTTTGATTCCCCAAATTTCCCATGCGGGAAAAAAGCCCGGCCCCCTTGATCAGGGTTTGAGAAAGCATCAGAGGCGAATTAACAAACAATTTAGCAAAAAAAGGGTGAAAAAGATGAGCATATTTAAAAAAAGAAAAGAAAAACTTTGTTGGGGGGTTGACGCCAACTTAGGGCCCGATAAATTAAAAAAAGAATAACCCCAAAAAAATAAAAGATTTGAACAAGGGATCAGCAAGCTAGAAGTGTTGTCTACTACCCAGAACCAAATTTCCCCAACTTTTAAGTTTAGCAGAATAAGAGGGAAAATGCCCCAAAAAAAATTTTATATGAAAGGGCCAAAGCTTGCAGAAACGAATTTCGAACCCCTGTTTAGAGAGCAGGGAGTAAAATTAGCAAACGTTATTTAAAAGCCTTAGGATTTGGCCCCAAAAAGCACCCCTGGTGTTTTGGGTATTTCAGGCGGCGGTGGAGGGGCAAAGCCCCGTGCCTCCGCCCCATCGCTCCCTCGCCGCCCCGATAAATCAGGGGGAAAAAAAAAAAACTTGCCCTTTTGCAGGTTTATTAAAAAAAATTTGCCAGGTTAAAACCATGGACGCTTTGCCCCGGGGATATTGGGGGGTATTTTTAGCTGGCTTTTTACTACTGCAAGCAAAGTAGTTGGCTTTTTGGCCCAGCACTTTTGGGCATTTGTTCCCCTTAATAGTGGGGTTAATATTTAGTTTAAAATTAAAAGGCCCAAATAATCCCTAGACCCGGTTTTTAAACCCCAAAAACAAAGCGTGTCTTTTATATTAATGGTCCCTCGCGAACAGGTCCGGGTCTTAACGGCCTTTTTGGGTTGGGGGCCCCGGGGGGTTGGATGGCTTATTCTTGGGGGGTTTATCTTGTTTTTTATGCTGCAATATTTCTGGTCAGGAAATTTTTTTTGTTTTTTCCGACTTTCTGTTCATTGCCTGCCCCAAGGTTTCATTATTTTTAGTTTAAATTTTTTGTTCCTATTTGGGCCCGAGGTCAGAAGGTAGATTGGGATAAACCAGTGCCAACAGGCCCAAAATCAAATTTTGATCTTTTGGGATTGAAAAAAATTTTGGTACCTTTTAAAACTTGGGAAAGGAAATCAACTGTTGGGAAATTTAATGGCCCTCCCCTAAATTTGAAAAATAAATGCTTTTGGGGGCATCAAAAAACCGTAGGGAAAGGTTTAGGTTTTGCTTACCTTTTCTGTGCTTGCGAAAACCCAGCAAAAACCAAAAAGTAATTGAAAAAGAGTCGGTTTTTTGTTCTATTCCGGGTTTTGTTTTGGCCCCTTTGGGAATTTCTAAGATAAATGTTGTCCATTTCTGTTTTAATTTTTTCTCTTGGGTTATGGCCCCGGTGAAAAAGTTTTTGGGCCTTTAAGAGAAAAAATTTTGTAAGGAGGATTCCAGTCATTCTTTTACTTTCTGTGCCCCGCCCCAAAAAAAAGGGGTGCCCAAGCCCTGATTAAGATCCGATTTTGTCCCAAAGTCTGTCTTGATGTTAATATTAAAATTTGTTTTCAGATTTCCCTTTTAAAAGCCTTCATGTCTATTCCCGGGTTTCCCGAATGGAAATTTAAAAGGTTTGTCATTTGGCAAAAAGGGGCTTGCGGGTTTAGTTTTAAAATTCGTCTGAAGGTGTAAAAAGAAATGAAATTAAAACCAAAACCCAAACCCAAAAGGGTCAGGGGGTGATTTAAATGATCAGCTTTTCGTACTCCACACCCCGTTGATGCACAAAACCAGCAAAAATTTAACTGGTTCTGATTTAAAAATGCCCTCGGATGGCTGAACCAAAAATTTTTCGATGTAGTCTTTTTTAATTTGGGGGGGGTTAAGTTTCGTTTAATGGAGTTTCTAAAAACCCTTTTCTTGAAAGGGGTCAGACTGGGGCACAGAATGTAAAAAGGGTTTTGTGGTTTTTATTTTTAAGATTGTTGTGCGGCCCCAACAGAATTTTTTTTCGCCAGTATATTTTAATGCACTCATTTTTAATTTTTTTTTAAAAAAAGTTTGTAACAAAAACAAATTTAAGACCCCCTTCGTTTTTTGAAAATTTCTATTTATAACAATTGCGGAAAAGAAAGGGTTTGCACTTCATGAAAAAATTTTTTCCCAAAATCGTATGGTTTTTAAAATAAGGGAAAGCCGGGAGAAAAATTAAAGGGTTTTAAAAAATTGACAAAAAAAGGGGGCCCAAAGTTGCGGGTTTAAAAATACCTGATGGGTTTTTAGGGTTGTTTTCTCCTAAAAGAAGCAATGAGTAACTTTTAAATTTTCTTCAAACTGAACAATGGAATCTGAAAACAATGTTAACATTCAAGTGAAGAAGGGAAAGGGGGTTACTTTTTGATAAAGAGCTAGCTAAAAAAATTAGGCTTTGGGAGTGACAAATTTAGATTTAGAGTTACCCAACCAAAAAATACTTATGAGGGAGAAAACCCCTCGATCTTGCATTTCAATTTATTACTCTATGTTCATTTGGAAAGAGCCCGGCATGATGAAAAACCTTTTATGATGGGGGGCCCTCCCAAAAGTTTTAAGGGGCTCTTCCATTGGAAAAGCTTTCATTTTGCGATTTTGAAATTATACAATTCCCTAATTTCAGTTTTTAAAATGTTTTGTTTGTGGGAGGGTGGATCAAATTTTAAAATAAAAAAACAAAGACAAAGGGGGGGGGAAAGTTGTAAAAAGTGATAAACCGCACATTTTTTTGGAATTAAAAAAAATAAAACTGTACTACAAAAAGTTTGCGTGGGCCAGAAGAATCCGGAGTTACATTAGCGCCTGTGAGGTGTATAACTTTAGAATTAAAAGACCTTGCAGATGTTGCGGATTTTGAACAGAATGGTGAGATAGGCGCTTTGTATGGTTTTGAGTACACTAAAGATGGCGATTATAAACGCAAAGAGGTTGGCGACAACAAAAAGTTTCCTAAACTAGAACAACTGCGCAATCTAGAAGCAAATAATGTTGGCCAGTATGAATATAAAATAGTTCGAAAACCTGACCTCAAATGGCATTAGAACCATATTTAGAATGGGAAATAAAATTTGAATTCATAAGCCCATTTACATTTTTTAGCCGTCAAAAAAGTTTCAGAAAAGCATTCAACTCAGGTCCTTTACATGTAAGTCTTATGCCAGATGACAATGGTCGAAAAGAAATTGAAATAACGCCATATGGAAAAAACAGTACATCCTCCACAGAAGAGAAACGGTTTTAAAGAAAGCTTCTACAAAATTACAGTTCTTTCCAAGCAGAAAATTAGAGACACGTTCACAATGATATTTGAAATTTCTGTCTTTAAAGATGTGGAGAGGGGCGGGTTGTGGGCGTTAGTGACGCCCTTATAAAAGGAATTAATATTAGCTGGCAAAACTTAGACGTTAAACGGCTTACAGTTACCATCGTCGTTCTTCACAATGGTGAGGATATTAAGATCATAACAACAAGTAACAAAATCAATGTTGACTTAAATAGAAACAATCTTACAAAACTGAGATGGATTAATCTTACACATTTAGGCCTCATAGGGTTTTATAATCAGAACAATTTTGACAGAGAGTATGATAAAAATAATAACGATTAGATTAAATTCTGTTTAAAACTATGGAGCAGTTAAACTTTATGACAAAACCCCTCATTGTTCATTAATTTGTGGACAAACTGGTTGTGGAAAAAAAATTATTTATCCTCGACCTGTTACAAACAGTTTATCGTTATAATTTTGATCATATTGCGGTTTTCTGTCCAAACACTTAAATGGAACAAAGCATATCTTTGATAGAAGGTTTATATGGACTGATGAAAACCCTATTTTAGTTAATCCTAGCAAAAAACTGAGTGAGTGTCTAGAACACTTTTATAGATTGTTTGAGGGAACGCAGACGCTATTTTTTAAATAGATGACTGTTCAGCAGAAAGAGACATAGTTAAAAAGAGAAACACTTTGTCGAAACTAGCTTTCAGCGGAAGACATGCTGGATAAGTGGTGGATTTTATGCCAAAAATATAACTCAGTTTTAAAAGACTTTAGAGAACAGTTAAAGACTGTAGTTTTATTTCACATGAAAGACAGAGATGCATTTTGATGAATGTTTGCGTGAAAATGATGTTATGAAAATGACCAGAAAAACACAGGATTAAACAAAAACTAAAATCTGAAAAAAGTTTAGTAAATTAGTATTGAAAAACGGATAACCCTACACAGTATGTTTGTTTGTAGGGTCTTTTTATTTTTTGGTTATTGAAGTCAACCGGTCGAAACTGGTTGAACTGTGTAATGCGGGTTTTGGGTTTTACCTCGTTTAATGCGCAGCCCAGTAAATCAAGTCACTAAGTATGAGAGAACTGATAAATCCCAAATTTCCCCTAGGGTCAGCTGCTCCGAAACTGGTTGAGGAGCAGGCTGGCCTAGGATTGGCATTTATCAGTTCTCTCCCTCTCTCTCTTTTCTTTTCTCCCCTCTCTCTCTCTCTCTCTCACTCTCCCCGCCCTCTTCTCTGTCTGTCTGTCTGTCTGTCTGTCTATCGTCTGTCTCTTTCTGGCTCGCTCGGTGGGTCCCGCCCTTCTGTGTTT
>CM031614.1:69573759-69586259 GCA_018398815.1 Conus ventricosus
GAATTGGTATGAACAGATATGTAAAAAGTGCTTTGACTAAGTTTAGATTTGGTGTTTCTGATAATACTTGCCATCGTTTTAGATATAGACTTGAACGTGAACGAGAAGTGTTATGTCGATTGTGTAGTAGTGCTAAAGAGGATGAAATTCATTTCTTGTTTTGTTGTTCCGTGTTCCAGGGTCTTAGAGAGAAACTAATCAAACCTAAATATTTCAATAATCCATGTAACCTTCGATTCAATCTGTTATTGTCGTCTAGAAATGACACCACTCTTTTAGAACTTGCAACGTTCATATATGACGCTCTGAAAAGATGACGAACCGCAACATTGTAGCATGTTACAGTTATGATTTGTTTCATTGTTAATTCGTCTTATGCAAGTAACTATGAAATTTGATAGTACTCACGAAGCAGTGCTTGTCATGAATTTCATTTCATTACCATATGTGTCACCCCCTTCAGTTAGGGCTTTGGCCTAAACTGAATAAATTATTCGTATTCGTATTTGAAATCGTATTCTCTCAGCAATACAGATAACTGTCAACACAATATACATTAATTAGTTAAATGCTAATTAAATTATCAATATCTTCAGCTAGGGAAAGAAACTAGTCCATACCGAGTGTTTCAGCCATCCCACTTGATCTATCGACCGATCCATCCACTCATCACCATCCATCCACCATCCATCATCCATCCATCCATCCATCCATCTATCGATCAATCTATCCTCCTTTTTAAACCCCCCCTCCTTCTCCCCTTCATCCATCCACCCTCCATCCACCCATCCACCCACCCACCACCATCCTCTATCGATCAATCTATCCTCTATTTTATCACCTCCCCTCCTTCCCCATCTTCATCCACCCCATCCATCCACCTTTCCACCATCCATCCCCCATCTTCGATCAATCTATCTTCTATTATCACCTCCTCCCCTTCCCCCTCCATCCCCCATCCATCCACCATTCCATCCACCATCCATCCATCCATCCATCTATCGATAAATCTATCTCTCAAATTTATCACCTCCTCCTCCTTCTCCATCTTCATCCAAACCACCTCCATCCATAACCATCCACCCAATCATCATAAATCTCTCTATTTATCCCTCCTCCTCCTTCCCATTTCATCCACCACCCTCCTCCATCCATCCATCCATCCATCCATCCATCCATCTATCGACAACACTCTCTATTTATCACCCCCTCCTCCTTCTCCATTTTCATCCATCCATCCACCATCCATTCCATCCATCCCCCTCCCTATCGACAATCTACTCTCTATTTACACCTCCTCCCCTTCCCATCTTCATCCAACCTTTTCCTCCATCCACCATCCATCCTCCATCTATCGACAACTATCTCTCTTTACCCCTCCCCCCCCTTCTCCATCTTCATCCACCCATCCACCATCCATCCTCCATCATCGATCAACTATTTTCCTATTTATCACCTCCCCCCTTCCTCCATTTTCATCCATCCATCCATCCATCCATCCATCCACCATCCCCACCCATCCATCTATCGATAAATCATCTCTCTATTTATCACCCCCCTCCTTTTTTCCCATCTCACCTCCACCACCATCCATCCATCCTCCATCTATCAAACAATCACCTCTCTATTATCCCCCCCTCCCCTTTCCCTTTCTTCCCCCTCCACCCCTTCCACCCAAATCCTTTCCAAATCCCCTTTTTTTTCCCCCCCCTTTTCCCATCCATCCACCCAAATTCCATCCACCCTATCGACAATCTATCTCTCTTTTTTATCACCTCCTCCTCCTTCTCCATCTTCACCTCCATCCACCATCCATCCACCATCCATCCATCCATCCATCTATCATAAATCTATTCTCTATTTATCACCTCCCCTCCTTCTCCATTCTTCCCCCATCCATCCATCCCCATCCATCCACCCATCCATCAATCCCTCCATCCCCCCCATCCATCCATTCCACCCATCCATTCCACCCTAACCCCAACAATCCTATCCTCTATTTATCACCTCCTCCCCTTCCCATCTTCAAAATTCCATCCACCATCCCCATCCATCCATCCCCACCATCTATCGTCAATCAAAATTCCTTTTTATCACCCCCCCCTTCTCCTCCCCCCTCCCTTTTCATCCATCCATCCACCAACCAACCACCACCCACCATCCATCCATATCCATCCATCTATCGATCAATCTATCTCTCATTTATCACCTCCTCCCCTTCTCCATTTTCATCCATCCATCCATCCACCATCCTCCTTTCCCCATCTACAAAACATCTACTCCTTTTACACCTCCTCCCCTTTCCCTCCATCTTCCCCATCCACCCTCCACCCATCCACCATCCAAACCATCCACCCATCCATCCACATCGATCAATCATCTCCTTTTTAAACACCTCCCCTCCTTCTCCATCTTCATCCCCCACCCAAAATCCATCCATCCATCCCATCATCAATCTACCCTTCAACCCCTCCCCCCCTTTTATTTTAACCCACCCCTTCCTCCTCCTTCCCCACCCACATACCCAATCATCCCCAACACCCCCCCTTCCTCCATCCAAATCCCCTTTACCATCCATCCATTTCGATCAATCTATCCTCTATTTATCACCTCCTCCCCTTCCCATCTTCACCATCCCCATCCTCCACCATCCATCCACCCATCCATCCATCCTCGATAAATCTATCTCCTATTTATCACCTCCTCCTCCTTTCCCCAAACTTCATCCTTTCCCATCCATCCATCCCCATCCATCCATCCTCCATCTTCGAAAATTATCTCTCTATTTTCACCTCCTCCCCTTTCTCCATCTTCACCATCCATCCACCAAACCATCCACCATCCACCCACCCAACCCATTTCAAAAATCCTCTATTTTCCCCTCCTCCCCCTTCTCCATCTTCTCCCCCATCCATCCATCCATCCACCACCCATCTATCGATAAATCATCTCTCTATTTACACCTCCTCCTCCTTCTCCATTTTCACCATCCATCCATCCTCCATCCATCCATCCATCATCGATCAATCATCTCTCTATTTATCACCTCCTCCCCTTCTCCCTTCATCCACCATCCATCCCCCCTCCACCCATCCTCCATCTACGATCAATCTATCTCTCTATTTATCACCTCCCCCCCCTTTTCCCTTCCATCTTAAACCATCCATCCTCCACCATCCATCCATCCCCCATCAACGACAATCTTCTCCTATTATCACCTCCCCCTCCTTCTCCCATTTTCATCCACCCCCATCCACCATATCCCCATCCACCACCAACACAATCTATCTCAATTATCAAATTCCCTCCTCCTCCTTCTCCATCTTCATCCACCATCCATCCATCCCCATCCATCCACCCATCCACCATCCATCCATCCTCCATCTATCGATCAATCTATCTCCTATTTATCACCTCCCCTCCTCCCCATCTTCATCCATCCAACCATCCATCCATCCCCATCCCCTCCCCCAAACCCAATCGTCAATCTTCTCTCTATTTCACCTCCCCTCCTTCTCCATTTTCATCCACCCATCCATCCATCCATCCACCCATCCTCCTCTATCACAATCTATCTCTCTTTTTATCACCTCCCCTCCTTCTCCTCCACCCATCCATCCATCCATCCTTTCCCCCATCCATCCATCCATCTATCGTCAATCATCTCTCTTTTAAAATCACCTCCTCCCCCTTTTTCCCATCTTCATCCATCCATCCATCCACCCACCCCATCCACTATCGATCAATCTATCTCTCTATTTATCCCTCCCCCCTTCCCATCTTCATCCCCATCCTCCATCCATCCACCACCCATCCACCCTACCCATCAATTAATCTATCTCTCTATTTATCACCTCCTCCTCCTTCTCCATCTTCATCCAACCACCATCCTCCATCCATCCATCCTCTACGACAACTATCTCTCTATTTATCACCTCCTCCCCCTTCTCCATCTCACCATCCACCCTTTTCCATCCATCCACCATCCATCTATCGATCAATCTATCTCTCTATTTTTTAACCTCCTCCTCCTTCTCCATTTTCATCCTCCTCCATCCATCCTCCACCCATCCATCCATCCATCTTCGATCAACATCCTCTATTTATCACCTCCCCCTCCTTCTCCATTTTTCCCACCATCCACCAACCCATCCATCCATCCATCCCCCCTATCATCAACACTCTCTATTTACACCTCCTCCTCCTTTCTCCATCTTCACCCCATCCACCCATCCACCACCATCCCCCCCTCTTCGATAAATCATCTCCTATTTACACCCCCTCCTCCTTCTCCATCTTCATACCACCATCCACCCATCCATCCATCCCATCCATCTATCGATCAATCTATCTCTCATTTATCACCTCCTCCCCCTTCTCCATTTTCATCCATCCATCCATCATCCATCCTCCATCCATCTATCGACAATTATCTCCTATTATCACCTCCTCCCCTTCTCCATCTCAACCATCCATCCATCCATCCATCCATCCATCCTCTATCGATCAATCTATCCTCTTTAACCTCCTTCCTCCTTCTCCATCTTCTACCTCCTTCCACCCACCCAAACCATCCTTTCCATCTATCGACAATCTATCTCTCATTTATCACCCCTCCTCCTCTCCATTTTCTTTCCATCCATCCATCCATCCATCCCCACCATCCATACCCCATCCTATCGATAAATCTATCTCCATTTATCACCTCCTCCTCCTTCCCTCCTTCTCCACCATCCATCCCCATCCATCCCAACCATCCTCCACCTATCGATCAATCTATCTCTTTTTTTATTTATCACCTCCTCCCCCTTTCTCCACTTCATCCATCCATCCACCCAAATCCATCCATACCATCCATACCATCCATCCCATCCACATCGACAACTATCTCTCTATTTACACCTCCTCCTCCTTCTCCATTTTCATCCATCCATCCACCCCACCCAAATCCTCCATCCACCCTCCACCACCCACGATCAACAATCTCCTATTTACACCCCCCCTCCCCTTCTCCATCTTCACCATCCATCCCCATCCACCATCCATCCATCCATCCATCATCGAAAATCTACTCCTATTTATCACCCCTCCCCCTTTCTCCTCTTCACCCAAAACCCCACCCATCCTCCATCCATCCACCAAACCATCTATCGATCAACTATCTCTTTTTTATTTTTTCCCTCTCACCCCCTCCCCCTTCCCCCTCCACCCATCAATCAAAATTTTTCCCAATTCCCCCCCCCTTTCCATCCATACCATCCTCCTCCACCCCTCCATCATCCCCCCAATTTTATCTTTTTCTTTTTTATCACCTCCTCCTCCTTTCCACTTCATCCACCAAACCAATCCCCCTCCATCCATCCCTATCGATAAATCTATCTCTCTATTTATCACCTCCTCCCCCTTCTCCACCATCCATCCATCCCCATCCATCCACATCCATCCATCCATCCATCTATCGAAAATCTATCTCCCCTTTTTATCACCCCCCTCCTCCTTCCCCCACTTCATCCACCTCCACCACCACCACCCACCTCTACGATCAATCTATCTCTCTTTTTACACCTCCCCTCCTTTTTCCATTTTCATCCATCCTTCCATCCACCCATCATCCCCCCATCACTTCGATCAATCTATCTCTCTTTTTATCACCTCCCCTCCTTCTCCATCTTCATCCACCATCCATCCATCCACCATCCACCACATCGAAAATTACTCTTTTTTTTAAACCCCCCCCTCCCCTTCCCATCTTCATCCATCCACCATCCACCATCCATCCATCCATCCACCTCTATCGATCAATCTATCCTCTATTTATCACCTCCCCCCTTTCTCCATCTTATCCACCCTCCATCCACCATCCACCATCCATCCATCTATCATCAATCACTTCTATTTATCACCTCCCCTCCTTCTCCACTTCATCCATCCATCCATCCATCCATCCTCCATCCACCATCCTCCATCCTCTATCGATCAATCTACTCTCTATTTACACCTCCTCCTCCTTCCCATCTTATCCTCCATCCATCCATCCATCCACCATCCACCTATGATAAATCTACTCCTATTTATCACCCCTCCTCCTTCTCCATCTTCTCCTCCATCCACCATCCATCCACCATCCACCCATCCATCATCGATCAATCTATCTCTCTATTTTATCACCTCCCCTCCTTTTTCCACTTCATCCTCCACCCTCCATCCATCCATCCATCCTTCCCCCATCCATCTACGATCAATCATCTCTCATTATCACCTCCTCCTCCTTCCCCATCTTCATCCACCATCCACCCATCCCCTCCATCCTCCTCCATCCATCTATCGATCATCTTCTCTCTATTAACCTCCTCCCCTTTTTCCATCTTCATCCATCCACCGCCCACCCACCCCACTCATCCACCCCATCCATCATCGATCAATCATCTCTCTATTTTTCACCTCCTCCCCCTTCCCCATCTTCATCCATCCATCCACCAGCCCCCATCCCCCATCCATTCCATCCACCACCACCCATCCACCCTTCCACCATCCTCCACCCATCTATCGATAAATCATCTCCATTTATCACCTCCTCCTCCTTCCCCATCTCATCATCCTCCTCCACCCACCATCCATCCATCTATCGATCAATCTACTCTCTTTTTTATCACCTCCTCCCCTTCCCCTCTCTCCACCCACCCATCCATCCATCCACCCACCACCATCCATCCATCCACCCCTCCTCTTCGAAAATCTATCTCTTTTTTATCACCTCCCCCTCCTTCTCCATTCATCCATCCATCCGTCCATCCATCCACCACCCATCCATCCATCCTCCATCCACTACGATAAAACTATCTCTCTATTTATCACCTCCCCTCCTTCCCATCTTCACCACCATCCACCATCCATCCACCCACCATCCAAATCCATCCATCTATGTAAATCATCCCCTCTTTTTACACCTCCCCTCCTTCTCCATCTTCTCCATCCATCCATCCACCTCCATCCACCATCCATCTATCATAAAATTCTATCCCTTTTTATCACCTCCTCCTCCTTTTTCCTTTTTTTCATCCATCCACCCATCCATCCATCCACCTCCATCCTCCATTTTCACCACCCACCCATCCATCCACCCACCACCATCCATCCATCCATCCATCCACCATCATCGATCAACTACCTCTATTTAACACCTCCCCCCCTCCTCTTCACCCCCATCCATCCATCCATCCATCCATCCATCCACCCAATCCATCCATCAATCGACAACTATCACTCTTTTTAAACACCTCCTCCCCTTCTCCATCTTCACCATCCACCACCATCCATCCATCCATCCACCATCTATCGATCAATCATCTCTCTATTACACCCCCTCCCCCTTCTCCATTTTCATCCACCATCCACCCATCCACCATCCATCCACCATCCATCCATCCATCTATCGATAAATCATCTCTCATTATCCCCCTCCTCCCCTTCTCCATCTTCATCCACCCATCCATCCATCCACCATCCACCATCCATCCATCCACTATCGATCAATCTACTCTCTATTTATCACCTCCTCCCCCTTTCCCTCTTCATCCCCATCCACCCATCCTCCATCCATCCATCCACCACACGAAATCTATCTCTCATTTATCACCTCCCCCTCCTTCCCCTTCATCCATCCATCCACCATCCACCATCCATCCTCTATCGACAATCTATCTCCATTATCACCCCTCCTCCCCTCCATTTTCATCCACCATCCATCCTCCATCCTTCCACCATCCCATCCATCCATCTACGATAAATCTATCTCTCATTTACCCACCCCTCCCCTTTTTCCCATTTTCATCCACCATCCCCCATCCACCACCCACCATCCATCCATCCATCCATCCATCTATCGTCAATCATCTCCATTTATCCCCTCCCTCCCCTTTCTCCATTTTCACCATCCATCCATCCATCCCCACCATCCACCATCATGGGATCAATCTATCCTCTATTATCACCTCCTCCTCCTTCTCCACTTCATCCATCCCCCCACCCCCCATCCATCCATCCATCCTCATCGATAAATCTATTCTCTATTATCACCCCTCCCCTTACCATTTTTCATCCATCCACCCCATCCATCCTCCATCCATCTTCGATCAACATCCTCTATTTATACCTCCTCCTCCTTCTCCATCTTCATCCACCATCCCCAAACCACCCCCTTCCCCATCCATCCATCCACTTTCCCACCCATCCATCCTCCATCCATCCACCCATCCTCCATCCACTATCGATCAATCTATCTCCTATTTATCACCTCCTCCCCTCCCATCTCCCCTCCATCCACCCACCTCCACCCATCCACCTCACCACGTCGCAATCTATGCCTTTTTTATCACCTCCTCCCCCCCTTTCCCATTTTCACCTCCTCCATCCATCCACCATCCACCCCATCACGATCAATCATCTCCTTTTTTATCACCTCCCCCTCCTTCTCCATCTCACCATAACCATCCATCCATCCACCTCCATCCATCCATCTACGATCAATCATTCCTTTTTTTACCCCCTTCCTCCTCCTTCTCCATCTTCACCCTCCACCATCTCCACCACCACCATCCACCCAAACCATCTATCGATAAACATCTCTCATTTATCACCTCCTCCCCTTCCCTCTTCATCCACCATCCATCCTCCATCCATCCATCCACCCACCCCATCCATCCATCCATCCTCTATCGAAAATCTACTCTCTATTATCACCCCTCCCCCTTTCCCACTTCATCCACCCACCATCCACCACCCCATCCATCCATCCATCCATCTATCGATAAATCTATCTCTCATTTTAAAACCTCCTCCTCCTTCTCCATTTAAAACCCCCCACCACCATCCATCCACCCATCCATCCATCCACCCAAACCTCCCAACCATCCATCTTCGATCAATCTATCTCTCATTATCACCTCCTCCCCTTCCCATCTTCATCCTTGTCCCCCTTCGTCTGCTTCTTTCCCTTTTTTTGTTTTTTCTCCCCCCTCTTCTTTTTTCTTCTCCTCTTTCCCCCTCCTGCTTTTTTTCTTTATTCTTCTCTTTTTTCCCTTTTCTTTTTTTCCTTCTCCTCTTCTTCCCCTCCTCCGCTTCTTTCTTTTATTCTTCTCTTTCCCCCCTCTTTTTTTTTCTTCCCTCTTCTTCCCCCTTTCCTGTTTCTTTTCTTTTTTCTTCTCTTTCCCCCTTTTCTTTTTTCTTCCCTCTTCCCCCTCCTGCTTCTTTTTTTATTCTTCTTTTTCCCCCTCTTTCTTTCTTTTTTCCCCCTCTTCCTCCTCCTGCTTCTTTTCTTTATTTCCCTTTCCCCCCTTTCTTTCTTTTTTCTCCTTCTTCCCCTGCTTCTTTTTTTTATTCTTCTTTTCCCCCTCTCTTTCTTTCTTCTCCTTTTTCTTCCTCCTCCTGCTTCTTTTCTTTTTTCTTCTCTTCCCCCTCTTCTTTTTTTTCTCCTCTTCCTCCTCCTGTTTTCTTTTTTTATTCTTTCTTTCTCCCCTTTTCTTTTTTTCTTCCCCTCTTTTCCTCCTTTTTCTTTTTTTATTCTTCTTTCCCCTCCCCTCTTCTTTCTTTTTTCTCCTCTTCTTCCCCTCCTGTTTCTTTTCTTTATTTTTCCCTTTTTCTTTCCCCCCCTTCTTTTTTTTTCTTTTGTTCTTCCTCCCCGTTCTTTTCTTTATTTTTCTCTTCTCCCCTCTTCTTTCTTTTTTCCCTTTTTCCCCCCCTGCTTTTTTTTTTTTTTCTTTCTTTCTCCCCCTTTTTTTTTCTCTCCTCTTCTTCCCTCCTCCTGCTTCTTTTCTTTTTTCTTTTTTCCTTTCCCCCTCCCCTCTTCTTTTTTTCTTCTCCTCTTCTTCCTCCTCCTGCTTTTTTTTCTTTATTCTTTTTTTTTCTCCCCCCCTTTCTTTCTTTCTTCTCCTCTTCTTCCTCCCCTGCTTTTTTTTTCTTTATTCTTCCTTTTTCCCCCCTTTTCTTCTTTCTTCCCCTCTTCTTCCCCCTCCTGCTTCTTTTTTTTATTTTCTCTTTCCCCCCCCTTTTTTTCCTTCTCCCTTCTTCCTCCTCCTGCTTCTTTTCTTATTCTTCTCTTTCTCTCCTCTTCTTTTTTTCTTCTCCTCTTTTTCCTCCTCCTGCTTCTTTTCTTATTCTTTTTTCCCCCCTCTTTTTTCTTTCTTCTCCCTTTTTTCCTCCTTTTTTTCTTTTTTTCTTTTTTCTCTCCTCTTTTTTCTTTCTTCCCTCTCTTTCCTCCCCCTGCCTTTCTTTATTCTCTCTTTTCCCCTTCTTTCTTTTACTCCTCTTTCCTCCTCCTCTTCTTTTTTTTATTCTTCTCTTTTCTCCCCTCTTTTTTCTTTCCCTCTTCTTCTTTTTCCCCTCCTTTTTTTTATTCTTCCTTTCTCCCCCTCTTCTTTCTTTCCCTCTTCTTCTTCTTCCTCCTGTTCTTTTTTTTTATTCTTCTCTTCTCCCCTCTTTTTTCTTTTTTCCCTCTTTTCCTCCCTTTTTTTTTTATTCTTCTCTTTCTCCCCCTTTTTTCTTTCTTCCTTCTTTCCCCTCCTGCTTCTTTTTTTTATTCTTCTTTTTCCCCCCTCTTCTTTCTTTCTTCCCTTTTCTTTCCTCCTCCCTCTTTTTCTTTATTTTTCCCTTTTTCTCCCCCTCTTCTTTCTTTCTTCCTTCTTTTTCCCCTGCTTTCTTTTCTTTATTCTTCTCTTTCTCCCCTCTTTTTTCTTTCTTCTCCTCTTCTTCCTCCTGCTTTTTTTCTTTATTCTTCTCTTCTCCCCTCTTTTTTCTTTCTTCTCCTCTTCCTTCTTCCTCCTCCGCTTCTTTTTTTTATTCTTCTCTTTCTCCCCTCTTCTTTCTTTTTTTCTCCTCTTCTTCCTCCTGTTTCTTTTTTTTTTCTTCTCTTTCTCCCCCTTCTTTTTTTCTTCTCCTTTTCTTCCCCCCCTGCTTCTTTTTTTTATTCTTCTCTTTCTCCCCTCTTCTTCTTTCCTCCCTTTTTTCCTCCCCGCTTCTTTCTTTATTTTTCTCTTTCTCCCCCTCTCTTTCTTTTTTCCCCCCTTCTTCTTCTCCTCCTGCTTCTTTTCTTATCTTCTCTTCTCTCCTTTTCTTTCTTTCTTCTCCTTTCTTCCTCCTCCGCTTTTTTTCTTTATTCTTCTCTTTCCTCCTCTTCTTTCTTTCTTCCCTTTTCTCCTCCTCCTGCTTCTTTTCTTTATTCTTCTCTTTCTCCCCTCTTTTTTCTTTCTTCTCCCTTTTTCTTCCCCTCCGCTTTTTTTCTTTATTCTTCTCTTTCCCCCTCTTCTTTTCTTTTCCCACTCCTCTTCTTCCCCTCCTCCTGTTTCTTTCTTATTCTTCTCTTTCTTCCTCTTCTTTTTTCTTCTTTTCTTCCTCCCCTGCTTTTTTTCTTTATTCTTCCTTTTTCCCTCTTCTTTCTTTTTTCTCCTCTTCTTCTTCCTCCTCCTGCTTCTTTTCTTTATTCTTCTTTTTCTCTCCTTTTCTTTTTTTTCTCCTCTTCTTCCCCCTCCTGCTTCTTTTCTTTATTCTTCTCTTTCCCTCCCCTTTTCTTTCTTTCTTCCCTCTTCCTTCTTCCTCCTGCTTCTTTCTTTATTCTTCTCTTCCCCCCCTCTTCTTTCTTCTTCCCTCTTCTTCCTCCTGCGCTTTTTTCTTTATTCTTCTCTTTCTCCCCTCTTCTTTCTTTTTTCTCCTCTTCTTCCCCTCCTGCTTTTTTTCTTTATTTTTCCCTTTTTTCTCTCCTCTTCTTTCTTTTTTCTCCTCCCTTCTTCCCCCTCCGGCTTTTTTCTTTATTCCTTTTTCTCCCCTTTTTCTTTCTTTTTTTCCCTTCTTCCCTCCTGCTTCTTTTCTTTATGCTTCCTTTCCCCCCCTTTTCTTTCTTTCTTCCCTCTTTTTCTTCCTCCTGCTTCTTTTCTTATTTTTCTTTTTCTCCCCTCCTTTCTTTTTTTCCCTCTTTTCTTTCCTCCTCCTCTTTTTTTTCTTTATTTTTCCCTCCCCCCTCCACTTCGTATTTTTTTCCCCCCTTTTTTTCTTTTCCTTTCCCCCTTCTTCTTTTTCGTCTTCCCCTTCTCTGCTCCCAAAATTGGTTTCTCCCGCTGCACCCCTCTTCCTTTTCCATCTTCATTTTTATTTCCCCTCCCCCTTTAATTTCATCCTTTTTTCCTCCTCTTTCTTCTTCTCTTCCACTTCGCCCCCCCCCCCCCCCCCTCTCTTATTTCCCCTCTTCTGCCCTTTCCCCATTTCTTTCTTTCTCCCTTCCTCTTTGTTTCCTTCCCCTTGGCTTTTTCCCCGTTTTCCCACCCTCTACCTCCCCCCCCCCCCCCCCCCAATCTGTTTTTAATTCTTCCCTTCTCCTTCCCCCCTCCTCCTCCCTCCCCCTCCTCCTCCCCCCTCCCCCTGTTCAAAATTTCCCCCTCCTCCTCTGCTTCCCCTTCCTCCTCTTTATGTCTTTTTTTTTTTTTTTTTCGTGTCCTTCCCTCCACACTCGCCAC
>CM031614.1:69591259-69593759 GCA_018398815.1 Conus ventricosus
ATCATCAGCAAATAACAGAATCAAAAGTTCAACGAAGTCTGGAGAAAGCTGAATACCATGTCTACCAAAGTGTTGATATCTTTAGTTAATTCATTGGAGAAGAGTGAAAAAAGCACAGGTGAACACATCTCACCTTGTTTTAGTCCCCGTGGGCATAGAAAAGTGTCAGTAAGGTCACCACTAGTTCGAACACAAGTCTTCACAACATTATACACACTTTGCAATGCTTTCAAGAATTTTCCATTAAGACCATTAACAGAGAGAACCTTCCATAATTTATCCCTACTTACTAGGTCAAAAGCCTTCCTAAAGTCTATAAATGCGACATAGAACTTCCTGTGTCTTAACAACTGCTTCTGAATCATTGCCAGTAAAGTGAAAATGTGATCTCTTGTACATCGTTTGTCACAAAAACCAGCTTGCTCCTCCCCAAGAATGTTGTTCACTTCAATCCATTTGGTTAACCTTCTATTGAGAACAGAGCTATATATTTTACAGCAAATGTTCAACAAAGAGATTCCACGGTAGTTATCTGGACAATTCCTATCACCCTTCTTAAATAGTGGTTGCAAGATAGAGACTGACCAATCTTCCGGAAACAAACACTCATCAAAAATTGTATTGAAAAATTTAACAAGGAAAGGTATAATGACTTGTCTACTGTACTTATAAAACTCTCCAATAAGCTTATCTGGGCCAGCTGCCTTATTACTCTGTATTGCTCGAATTGCAGCTTCAATTTCGGTAACAGAAATAGGTTGATCAAAAAGTCGCAGTCAGTATGTACGGGTTCCCTATCATAATATTCATCAAAATCTGAACTGGTGTTTAATTCAACAGGTAAGTCATTAAAAACACCTTTAAAGTGATTATACCACTGTTCACTGGAAACCAACCCCCGACCTTGAGAGTTCTTGGTCTAACTGAACGAACAATTTCCCAGAATTTCTTTGAGTCATTTATATTACTTTGTAACGATGCAATAATATTCTCATTATGTAGCTTCCTTTTCTGTCTTAACAATTCCTTATACTCTTTCCTTTTCTGGCCATAGGCAAGTCTATCATTAACGTCATTAGTTCTATGAAACTTGTTTATCTGTGTTCGTAATACTTTTCTGCTTTGTTTACATTCAAGGTCGAACCAAACATTTCTCATACCTGTGTCAAATCTAATAGTTTTCATCATGCATTCACCAGCATACAGAAAGCATTCATTGAACTTGGACAAGGCTTGATTAATGTTAACATCAACAAGGTCAGCAGCTTCACTAACTAATGATGAGACATGGTCAGAGTTCATACGTTCATGAAAAGTAGCTGAACTTTCTTCACCCCATTTGTACTTACTAACAGAAACAACTTGAGAAGCATCATTCTCAATAACAGGTAAACAGTCAGCACTATCAAACAGTGAGAAAAACAAAACAACAATCGCATGCTTAGTTTCTATTAACGGTCTTACATTAAGGCACTGACGATGAGGAAGTAAGGAACTTGAGGCAATCATATAATCAATTACGCTATCAGATACATAAGTAAAGTCACCTGACCATTTCAATGCTTTCAGACCATTAAGAACACACAGATCAAATTCATGACATACATTTAACAAATATCGACCAAAAGGGTTTACCATAGTATCCTTGGAGATTCTCGGAAAGGGTTCCTCACTTAGGGACGCATCCATATCATATGACATATAATTCTCTACAAAGAGAGAGAGAGAGAGAGAGAGAGAGAGAGAGAGAGAGAGAACGACACACTTGCTGAGTTTTGGAAATAAGCTTCAACGATGTGTCAAACAAGGTCTTTGAATCAAATATATTCAGTGTACACTGTCATAGAGTGATTGCCAAATCGTGTCGGTGCATTGGGCTATGCGTTTATTACCAACGCTGCTAAGCCATTCTGTTTTCGATGTAACAGTAGCAGCTATCGGCAGAATAGCGAAAATAATTATTATTCCTAAAAATGACAGAAATACGGTCCGTCAGTAAACGTGAAATTTCCCGTCAGGGAGTGTGTGTGTGTGTGTGTGTGCGCGTGTGTGTGTGTGTGTGTGTGTGTGTGTGTGTGTGTGTGTGTGTGTGTGTGTGTGTGTGTGTGTGTGTGTGTGTGTGTGTATGTGAGTGAGTGTGTGTGTGTGTGTGTGTGTGTGTGTGTGTGTGTGTGTGTGTGTGTGTGTGTGTGTGGTGTGTGTGTGTGTGTGTGGGAGAGAGAGAGAGAGAGAGAGAGAGAGAGAGAGAGAGAGAGAGAGAGAGAGAGAGAGAGAGAGAGAGAGAAAATCCCTGTCGGTGTCGTTTGAATTTAAATATCTCAGATTGTGAAACGAGTTTGGCTGGTTAGTTGGTTGACTGGCTGGTTAGTTGGTTGATTGGCTGGTTACTTGGTTGATTGGCTGGTTACTTGGTTGATTGGCTGGTTACTTGGTTGATTGGCTGGTTACTTGGTTGATTGGCTGGTTAGTTGGTTAATTGGCTGGTTAGTTGGTTAATTGG
>CM031614.1:69598759-69601259 GCA_018398815.1 Conus ventricosus
CTGCGTTTAACCCCTGGGGTGCAATATCTTGAAAACTCAAAGGAACAGGCACTAAAACCTAAGCAGCCGGAATTCACTGATATAAGACGTTTGTTCGGATATGTGTGCAAGGGAGATAACCTGTGTTCAAGCCCGCGTTCAACGAGAGTAAGCCCGCCTTTCCATGGGACAAATGTTGCTGGTACGCTCTGCCCAAGCAATGCTTGCCCCCCCCCCCCCCCCCCCCCCCCCCCCCCCCTGTCAGCTAGTTTACAAGTGTCATCAGACACGGGGAATGCCAAACCATGGATGGAAAACGATGAGCCTGGCATGCTGGCAGTCAACATTCAGATCGTCAGCCATAATGTTACTTATGGCTTACAGCTTACAGAAGCGTTCAACGAGGACAGCACTCAGTCTTTTACACATCAGCAGCACTTCTGTACACCGCGCACATAAAGATTGCATATTTATTCTTGGGACTACAAGAAAAGAAGGCAAAACCAGAACATGACATGAATAAAGAAAGAAAGCAAACCAAGCAAAATACAGTTTAAGCCGGCAAATTAAACTACAGGACAAAACACAATGCATTTCGACCTCTTGGGTCTTTTTCAGGCAAAGACAAATAACATTTAGGACAGTGAAAACGAAGAACGAGAAACCACGTTATCTTTTCATATTCGGTGCAAAACCAAAAATGCTTTTGCGCACGAATATGAGATCAGTGGTTTCTCGTTCTTTCTTTTCACTGTCTTAAATGTTATTTGTCTTTACCTGAAGAAGACCCAAGAGGTCGAAATGCATTGTTTTGTCCTGTACTTTGTTTGTCTATGTCCTTGGCGGTAGCTAACCCCCTCTTTTCCTAAATTTTGCTTCATTTTCCGCCCTCAGTCACTTCGTTTTGAAACCAACCCACTTTCAAGCCAAAGTTTATCGCCATGTTTGTGTGTAAATCTGGGTGTTAAATGGAACTGTTCCTCATCATCTACCTGAGCTAAGAACTGGACCAGGGCACTGTCACTCTCCGTTCTATCACCGTTAGAGCGAATGGGTCAGCACGCTAAACATTAGAACATAAACAAACCCAGACGTCTCGTATCAAACACAACGACCTAAAGCAGGAAGCGAATGTCCATCAGTAATGTAATACACAGACTATGCATGGTGTGTGAGGCTTTGAGGGTGGAAAAGAAAAGTTTCAAAGTGGGGAAAAACACGAGGATGGAGACCCCACGAAAGAAAAGAAGAAGAAGAAGAAGAAAGCAAAAACGTTTCAATGAAAATCAATGTGGGGGAAAAAATTGGAGGATGAAGGCCCTACATTCAAAAAAGGGTAAAAAAAAAAAACAACTCATTCCGAGGCAATCCTATGCAGATGATACAGAAAAATGAATCAGACAAAGTAACAAGACATTAAACAATTTTGCACGTGGAATTGGCATTGCTTATTTCTACTTATGCGAGACAAAAATTGACATACGTCCCTTCCCTAATTAAGGGCAGTGAAACAGTTAAAGATTAAAAAAAAAATCGCAGCAAGTGCTTTCATTTCTGCATCATGTTTCACTTCTAATCAGGACTCAACAATGAAGTATTGGATTTCCATGGAAAGTATTTGGTGTCACCCTTACACGTTTCCTTTTTCCCACAAGGCGTGAGAAACACGATCACCCAGTATACTGGATATTATGGCAAAACACAGCAGACAGGCAAATGATTGCCCACCTTCACTGGGTCCCCTTAACAGCAGAGTTATGTAGATGAAAGTCAATCTGAAAGGAGGCAGGGAACAGGAAACAGTAGATAACAAACAAGCTGGGTAGCTCTTGCTGCCCCGATGAAATGAATACACACCTATAACTGCTACCCCGATGAAATGAATACACACCTATAACTGCTGCCCCGATGAAATGAATACACACCTATAACTGCTACCCCGATGAAATGAATACACACCTATAACTGCTACCCCGATGAAATGAATACACACCTATAACTGCTACCCCGATGAAATGAATACACACCTATAACTGCTACCCCGATGAAATGAATACACACCTATAACTGCTACCCCGATGAAATGAATACACACCTATAACTGCTATCCCGATGAAATGAATACACACCTATAACTGCTACCCCGATGAAATGAATACACACCTATAACTGCAAAGAAATATTGCTGACGGCACTGAATTGCCCGGCAGACAGGATCAGCACAGAGCACACAGAACAAACAGCAGACAGGACAGCACAGAGCACACACAACAAACAGCAGACAGGACAGCACAGAGCACACACAACAAACAGCAGACAGGACAGCACAGAGCACACAGAACAAACAGCAGACAGGACAGCACAGAGCACACAGAACAAACAGCAGACAGGACAGCACAGAGCACACAGAACAAACAGCAGACAGGACAGCACAGAGCACACACAACAAACAGCAGACAGGACAGCACAGAGCACACAGAACAAACAGCAGACAGGACAGCACAGAGCACACAGAACAAAC
>CM031614.1:69606259-69608759 GCA_018398815.1 Conus ventricosus
GTGGTGTGTGGTGAGTGAGTGAGTAGTGTTTTGGGGTGTGGGGGGTTTTGTGTGTTTTGTGTGGGTGGTGGTGGGGGGGGTTTGGGGTTGAGTGTGGTTTTGTGTGTTGTGTGGTTGTTTGTGTGTGGGTTGTGTGTGGGGGGGTTTTTGGGGTGGGTTGTTGTGTGGTGGGGTGTGGTGGGGGGGTTTGGTGGTGTGTGTGGTGTGTGTGTGTTTTGGGTGGTGTGGTGTTGGGGTTTGTGGTTTTTTTGGTGTTTTTGGTGGGGGTGGTTGGGGTGTGTGTTGTGTTTGTGAGTTGTGTGGGGGTTGGGTGTGTGTGGTGGGGGTAAAATTGTTTTGTTTGGTTTTTGTTTGGTGGGGGGTTGGGGGGTTTTGGGTGGGGTTGGTGGTGTGTGTGTGTGTGTGGGGGTGGTTGGGGGGAAAAATTTTTGGGGGAGTGGGGGGGTTTTGGGTTGTTGTGGGGGGGTTTTGGGTGGTGGGGTTTTTTTTGGGGGTTGTTGTGTGGGGGGGGGGGGGTTTTGTTTTTGGGGGGGGGGGGGGGGGGGTTTTGGTGGGTGGGGTGTGGGGGGGGTGTTGGGGGTTTGGGTGGTTGGTGGGGTTGTGGGTTTTGGTGTGGGGGTTGGTAGTTTGTTTTTTTTTGTGGTTTTGTGTGTGGTGTGTGTGTTGGGGTGGTGGTGGTGGTGGTGGGGTGGGTGTGTTTTGGGGTTTTGGGTGAGTGGGGGTGGGGGGGGGTTTTTGGGTTGTGTGTGTGGTGTGTGGGTGAGAAAATTTTTTTGGGGGTTTTGTTTTGGTTTGTAAGTGTGGTGGTGTTTTGGTAGTTAAGTGGTGGTGGGTGGTGTGAGTGTTTTGGGGGTTGTGTGTGGGGTGTGTGTGTGTGTGTTTGTGGAAGTGAGGGGGGGTTTTTGGGTTGTTGGTGGTGTGTGGGTGTGTGGGGGGGTTGTTGGTGGGGTGTGTGTGTGTGTGTTGGTTTTTGATTTGGGGGTTTTTTGGTTTTTTTTGGGGGTGGGGGGTTGTGTGGGTGGGTGTGTGGGTGTGTTTTTTTGGGGTTTGTTGTGGGGGTTGGGGGGGGTGTGAAGGGGGGGTGGTGGGGGGGGTGTGTGTTGTGTGGGTTTGGGGGGGGGGGGTGTGTGTTTTGGGGGGGGGGAGGGGGTGGGGGGGGGGGTTTTTTGGGGGTGGGGTGGGGTGGTGGTGGTTGTGGGGAGGGGGTTTGGTGGGGTGTGGGGTTTTTTGTGTGGGTGTGGGGGGTGTGTGTGTGTGGGGGGGGGGGGGGTGTGTGTGGTTGGTTTGGTGGGGTGGGGGGTTGGGATAATGTTTTTTTTTGTTTTTTTTGGGGTTTTTTTTCCCCTTTTTAAAGGGGTTTTTTTTTTTTTTTGTTTTTTTGAAAACCCCTTCCCCTTTTTCTTTTTTTCCCCTCTCTTTCCCTTTCCCTTTCCCCCCCCTCTCCCCCCTCCTCCTCTCTCCCCCTTTCCCTCATCTCCCCCCCCTTTTTCCCTCTCCCTTTTCTCTCCTCTCTCTTTTTTCTCCTTTCTTTTTCCCTTTTTTTATTAAATTATATAAAAAAAAAAAAATTTTTTAAAAAAAAAAAAAAAGGGAAGGGGGAAAAAGAGAGGAGAAGAGAGAGAGGGGAAAAAGGGGAGAGAGAGAGAGAGAAAGGAAGAGAGAGGACAGACGCCGGAAAAAAGGGGAGAAAGGGGGGGTTTGTTGGGTGGGGGTGGGGGGGGGGGGGGTGGGGTGTGTGTGGGGGGGGGGGTGTGTGTGTGTGTTGTGTTGGGTGTGGGGGTGGGTGGCGCCGCGGGGTGTAAGGAAAAAGGGGGGAAAAAAGAAAAAAGAGAGAGAAGACAGACGGAGAGAGAGAGAGAGAGAGAGAGAGAAAGAGAGAGAAACAAAAGAGAGGGGGAAAGAGAAAAGGGGAAAAGGGAAAAGGGAAAAACAGGAAAACAAAAAAAAAAGAGAAAAAAAGGGGAGGGGGGCACCCCCGGGAAGGAGGGGCGACATGGAGCAACCGCTGACAGCGGAACGGAGGAAGAAGTGCTAGACAAAGTCCTGCAACCACGCCAGCCAACAGACAATGCAAAAAGAACTGAGCAACAAATCAAATCAGCATAGTGCACAGACACGGACGCAGAGTACCGAACTCAGGACACGCACAAATAACTGCCCTCCCTTACCCCCCCCCCCCCCCCCCCCCCCCCCCCCCCTCCCCTTCCCACAAAAGACGACCGATACAACCCAAGACAGACGCCAAAACAATACACAGCTGACCAACAGCTTTCTCACTAATGAAAGTCAAGTTGGCCACCATTGTACCTATCGGAGGCTTTTAGTACGTGGCATCAAGGAACAATGTCCAGCCAGGTCATAGCCATCCGGGATTCCAGACAAACCTTCCCCTACAATCAGCAAATGGAACGAGCATGACTTGGTGACAATGATCTGTACAGGAAAGACGTTTTGGAGGTAACGAAAGGGAAGCAACCCCACTGATGGGAACTAATCCATA
>CM031614.1:69613759-69621259 GCA_018398815.1 Conus ventricosus
TTCGCAGTCACCGGTTGCAACATTTTTATAAAGATCAATACTAGGGTATTTCACTTATGTAAGCATGCACATATCAGATGTGGGTTGAAAGTACTCACGTGGATGATAAATTAAGTGTGGAGTTTTTTTTTTTTATTATTATTATTATTATTTTTTTAATAAGTGTCTAATATCATCTGGCGATGAAAAGACATTAAATAAACCACTGAACTGAACTGAACTTGGTTTGGGATTTCTACAGATCCGTGCTCTTTTATTCGTTTGTTTGTATTTAATAGAAGCTCGTTTCTGTTTTGGTGGAATGCGTAGCGCACTTGTGGCATGTGATGGGGGTGGATTGTGTGCGCACGTTTTCCTCGAGCCCTGTGGGTATATCTTGAGGGGAAGGGCGTTTAGTTGGCATGGGTGTAGTTTGGGACGGAAAAGCTCTATGACTGGGTGGTGAGGTGATTGATTTGCTCAGCGAATGCAGCCTGGAAAGGTTTAAAAAAAAACTTCCGTGGGCAGACGGGAGTTTTGGATGCCCAGACCACCAAGGGGAATCCTCTTTGGGCAGGTCAAGGGGAAGGTCAGTGTCATGAGTCGGCCGAATGTTCTCGAGCATTTAGGCAAATTAAGGGTAGTTTTGCTGTTGTTGAGAGCACGTTCTGGGTTCTTCAAGTGTGCGAATCAGGCATCACCAGAGGGGAATACCCCGAGTCGTATACTGAAGGAGGGAGAGTTACGGGGAAGTTTTTGGCATGTCCGAGGGATAGTAAAAGGGAACTTGCGCCCTCCCGGGCCCTGGGTAGAGAAAGTTTTCCACTTTGGCACGGGCTATTCACGGGGCTCTCCAGTGGGCCAAAAGGGGAAAAGGCGATCGTGTCAGGGGCCCGCGGGGGTTGGGTGACCGCCCGGCCTGAAAGGCAGAGTACAGCGACCATTCAGCCCGTCCTTGTTCTGGGGAAATAAAATGGAAGGCTGGGGCCCAAATTGAGTGGTTTGCGCCTTGTTGCCCTTTTAGAGGTAGTAAATAATTTGAAGCATAAATTCAGGGGCTGGAAAGAAGGCCAGGCTTTTTAGTACAAGGGGTAGCTTGGGGGGGAATCAAAACAGGGATTTTTGAATAGGAGGTTATGCTTTAAACCCACTGGGTGCCCAAGTCTTTGTTGGCGCTAGCAGCGTGGGTGTGTGTGTATTGTAGGTGACTTGTGATTCCATTGGGGGAATAAAAATAACTTGGGGTTTTTTAATTGGGTAAAAAATCGTGTTTGGGGTGTGGCCCGTTTTCCCTTTGGGTTGAGCCAGTTAAACCGGGTTTCTCTTTTTTTGAGAACGAATATAATTTTTGGGAAAAACCGGGGAAAGTGTGTGACTCACTTAAGGGAAAGGGGAACCCCCGCCCTTTTGGGCTGAGGGCTCAAAAAAAAAGGGAAGCGGGGTTAGGTCCCCTTTGGGTTGTCCCCGGGGTGGGGACATAAGACAGTGGGGGTTTTGCTGTAGCCTGGGAGCCGAAAACGAAAGAATTGCTCCCGTGTGGGGATGGTCGACAGAAAGGGACGTTTTAAAACCTTTTTGGAGCCTAACAGGGGGGGCTCCCCAGACAAGGGTTGGGGTTTTGCAGCCAGGAAGCCCTGGGGGAGGGGCCGACAGGACCCCTTTCCTTTGAGGAAGGGGGCGAAGTGTGGGGGGAGCCCGGGGAAGACTTTTGGGTGGGGGTTTGCAAATAAGCTAGGGTGCCAGTGTCCCCCAACGGGGGTTTTGGGCCCAACCCGGAGGAACAACGTGTGGTAGCTTCACCCTCGTAGTCCCCACGGGGGGATGAGAAAAAAACTGAGGGTAACCAAGGGAAATTCTGGCAAGTTACGGACTTTTTATTTGTTCTTTAATTTTAAAAAAGTGTGAAAAACAGAATTGGGGAATTTTGTTTTCCCGGGTTTAATGAAGAGTAATTGAAGGAAAGGGGAAAATGCGATTTATGAGATTGTCTGTATGATTTTTAAAATTTTTTTTGTATGATACAGTATTTGTGTTGGTAGTAAAGGGGGGGGGCTCGGAGTCAAGTTAAATAAATTTTGTTTATTTTTAATGAAATGTTTTTGGGTTTTCCCCGTCACCTTTGTGGGGGCCCCGATGTGAGTGACAAGGGGTTGTGTGCCTATGCAAGAGCCCCCTTTTTTGGTTTTAAAAAGCGAAAAATACTTCTGCCCCCATAACCCCCCTGCATCCCAAAATTATGAAAATCATATTTTAATAACGGGGGGGGAGCGTCGGAGACCCGCCCAAAAATTGGGGGGGACGGGTCGCCCGGGGGATGAACTTAAATGACCCAAATAAGTGTTTTTTAAATTCGGGGTTTTTTTTTAAAAGGGCAAGGGATTTGAAGTTTGTCGTAATTGGGGAAAACCTAGTTTTTTTTTCTTACCGGGAAAGACGTTAGTCATTTTTGGTTGTTGTTTTGATCTTTTTTTTTCATGACGGGGCCTTGTTTTTGAATTTGCTTGATTTGGTTCCCTTTTTGGGGTTTTGTTTGGGTGTGTACCCACAACAAATTGATCCCCTTATTAAAAAGTGATGGGGTGGATATCTCGCTTGTTAAAAGTGGGGGAAATTAGCTGGTTTGGACCGGGGGTTGATAGCTTCAAAATGTCGACGGAAAAGGGGTCCCTGAGACAAGGGGCCCCCGAAAAAAAAGGGACCTCTTTAAAAAGAAGGAAAAGTTTTTTAGGACAAAAAGGGCCCGGGGGGAATGAAGGCAATGTAGATGAAAGGGCCCCCTTGAAATCGGGGCTCAAAAAATAAAAAGGGGAGGGGGAAAAAACCAGAGAGAAAAAAAAAAAAGGGTGAAAAAGGGGAAAGAGAAAAAGAAAAACCCGGGAAAAAGAGGAGAGAAAAAGAGAAGGGGAAAAAAAAAGAGAAAAGGGGAAGGGGAAAAAAAAAGGGGGAGAAAAGAAAGAGAACGAAAAAAAGGAAGGAGAGAGAAAGAGAAGGGAAAAAGGGAGGGGGGGAAAAAAGGGGGGAAAAGGGGAAAAGGAGGAAAAGAGAAAGAGAACGGCAAAAGGGGAAGGGGAAAGAGAAGGGGGAAAAAGAGGAAAGGGGAGAAGGGGAAAAAAAAAAGAGGAGAGAGGGGGGAAAAAGAGGGGGAGGGGAAAGAGAACGGGAAAAGGAGGAGAGAAAAAGGGAAAGAGAGGAGAGAGAAAAGGAGAACGGGAAAGAGAGAGAAAAAAGGGGTTTGGAGGGAAAAGGGGGAAGGGGGAAAGAAAACCCCAAAAGGAGAAAGAGGGGAAAGAGAGAAGAAAAAGGGCATTTTTGGATTTAAAAAAATTTTAAAATTGGAGAAAGAAGGGACGGGGACGAAAAACCCCTCAAGTGAACTTTGAAACCACATGTCAGCCCCTTGTTAAAATCCAAAGGTTCGTGATAACCCGGGACCTTTTGGGATTTCTTTTTCGCAATTTAAAAGGGGATTCCCCAAAGACCCGGGGCTTACCCAAAGAACGGGGGGCCACAAATTTGCCCGGCGCTGCGGGAAAACCCAAAGCTGGGGATGTTTTTTTTTCTGCTTGCCACCCAAAAAACCCGACAGATTATGATCGGTGCGCGTGTTTTTGTTCCAGAGGTTCAGGAAACCCCCGTTAGATATAGGAAATTGTTCAGAAAACCGTTCGTAAAAATCGGGTGGGGACGAACGTACATTTCCCTTTTATTGGCTTGGGGCTCCTTTGAAAAAATGGTTTGGGTTAGGAAACATCAAAAAAAAATTTTTGAATCTTAAAGGGAGGGAGATCTTTTAAGGAAAAATTTCTCTCCATTGTGGGAAAGGGATCTCACGTATTTTTGGGCGGAAAGAGAATTAGGAATTTTAGGGGGGGTTAGTGAAAGTTGAAAGACGGGTTTATGAATCTCCCCCGATAAAGCGTAATGGGATAAAGGGGATAAAACCCATTTCGCCCCGTAATGCCCAGCCCACCCAGTCAGGGAGTGATTCGCCGACTCCCTACAAACGGGGAGGCGGGGACCCCGTTAGAAATGCATTTAATTCCCAAGGAAACGTGGGACTAAAGAGAATGTTAGAGTGAAACGCACATGTTTAAGTGTGGGAGAGAGGGTCATATTGCCAAGGAATTAGCGGGTGCGAAAAACACTCATTTGTTGCTGTTGATACAATTCAACAGGGAAGGGGGAGGGGGGCCACCAACCCAAAATATAGGGCAGTAGTAAAAGGGAAGCCGGTGACCTGCTTGTTTGACACAGGAACCCGGGGGTCTAGGGGGCAATTTGGTTTTGAAACCCCGGGTTTTTTTGAGAAAAGGGCAACCCATACCGGGGAAACCACCCGCGTGCGTTTTGCAGTGGAAGAATTTAATCGGCCCACCTTTGGGGCCCCTGTCAAAGGTTTGAGTCAGAGTTTTTTCAGGGGGTACTCTCCCCTTTTTTTTTTTTTTTTTCCCCCGCAGTTTCAAAACAAATCTTTCCCCATCCACTTTTTTAGGGGGTAGGTAATCCTCCCGAAGCCCAACCCGGCCAGCCGTCCCAAATTTGGGGGAAAACAAAGGGGAGTGGGAAAAGTAGGAAATCCTACTGGAAAGTAAACAGGAGCAGGTTGGGGGGCACAGGGCCCCCAGCATAAGCTAGCGTGGGGCCCTAAGGGGGCCCTGGGGGGGGTGCAGGGGGGACCTTTAAAAAAGGGCGTCGTGGCGGGGCCCTAGGCCATGGTTGGCCGTTTGTGGTGGGGTTTAAAAAAAATTGTTGGGGTTGCCGTGGCAGCAAAATGTAGGAGCCCGGTGGGGACCTCAGCCCCGGGGCCAAAAAAGGACCCCCAGAGTGACTGGAAAACCCGCAGCTGGGTTGGGGGCCAGGGAGGCAGTAATAAAAGCCTGGCAAGAAAGGGAAAGGGGACCCGCCCATTTGTTAGGAAAAGCCCAAAAAAATTTAGCTCCCAGGGGGAAAACGATCCAGTGTCAGGAAAGGGTTTTTGTAAATAAGGGTCATCAAGTAATGGGCATAGGCATTGAATGGGATTCGAAACCAAGGAATTTTTCCCCAGAGAGAAGGGAAAAATTGGGTTTGGGTAAATGGGGGAGGGATCATCCAAAAAATTTGGAAAAGGGGGGGAAAGACGTCGTCGCAGTGCATGGGTTTCGACAGGCTTTTGAAAAAGGATCGCGCAGATTTTTTACCCTCCTTTAAGGGCCCAAAAATGTGGGGGAAAAGGGGCGCTGACTCTCGTTTTAAAGGGCCCGGAAAAGCGAAACTATCTGCCCCCAAAGGGACTAGGCCCAAAGGGGGAAACCACAAACACGGGCCGATTGAGAGGGGCCCGGGAGTAGGTCAAGGGTTGGAGAAATGCCTCCTGGGTGTTGCTCTTTTGTAGTGTGAACAACAGAAGCGGCCCAAAAATAGGGGCAATGCCCACGGGGGTGCGTGATTATTGGGGGTGGTTTTTGGGGAGCAGTCATCGTTACGGACAGCTACTGTGTAAATAATTTTTGTGGCCCGGTTGGTTTTTTATTTGATTGGCCCTGGCCCTCGTGGGTGGTTGAGCCTAGGGTTTAAGTGTTATTTTTCATTTTTTTTTTTTATATATGTTTACCCGAGCGTTTTTTTTTTTCTTTGGGGCCCCAAAGGGGGGGTCGGGGGAATTAAATACGTGCTCACCTGTTATGATTTATAAATTTTCTGATTTATAACTGTTTGCTCATTTTGTTTTGTCACAGCTCGGGGAAAGGGGTGAAAAATGGACCCTTTAAATTGTGACCCTCAGGAAAGAATGTTTTATTTGCTTTGTGTGTGAGACTTTTGTGAGCAGTTGTGGCCCCACGCCTGAAAATTTTATTTTGGGGTGTTACGTGGCTGGGGCCCGCGGGCCCGAAAATTTTAATTTTTGTCCTTGTGGTTGGAAACCCCACCCCCCGAATTGGAAATTTTTTTGTTAAGTAGGCTGGGCCCACCACCCGAATTTTGGGTCTTTGGTAATATGGGTTTTGCCCAAATAGGAAATGAATTTGGGAAAGATTAATTAATAGTAAAGGACATGCTGATAGCTAACGTTATAGAGAAGTTTTGTTTTTAAGTGAGGGCCCGTTTATACTGGTATTCAATTTGGGCTAAACTGAATTTATTTATTGATTTTAATTAGGTACCTTATCCTTTTTAGGATTTTTGATGGGGAAATGATTGTCTTTGAAGCATAGGGGTTTTCTTGTTTTTTTATCGACCCAAGCAACTGGGGGGTTTTTTTTAAAACCAATCTAAAAAATTGTCCTGGAGGAAATGTTGGGTTGGGAAACAACATTCTTTTTGGGACGGGGGTGTCATGGGGTTTGGGCCCAATGTTCTCGAGCTTTTAAAGGGAAATTTAAAAATAGTTTTGCTGTTTTTTTGAGAGCACGTTCGGGGTTTTTCAAGTTTTGCGAACTCAGGCCCTCCCCCAGAGGGGAAAACCCCCAGGGCGTATAAATGAAGGAGGGAGAGTTTTGGGGAAATGTTTCGCATGTCCCAGGGATAGTAACAAGAACAAAGCGGAAACCCGCCGGGCCGGGAGAGAAAAAGGGGTTTTCCCCTTTAAACACTGGCTATTCCCACTGGGCTTTCCCTGGGCCCGAAGGGAAGGCGACGTTTTCCCCGGGGACCCTCACGGGTAGGTGACCGTCAGCCTGCAGGCAGAGTTTCAGCGACCTTTTAGTGCCTTGTTCTTAGGATTTAATGGAAGGCTGCGGCCCAAATTTAGGGTTTTTCGCCCCTTTTTGTCTTAGGGTGTAAATACTTGGAAACACCCGTCAAGGGTGGTTTGAGAAAATCCCGGGTTTTTATACAAAGGGGAAACTTCGGGGAATCGAACATAGTTTGGGAAAAGGGGGTTTTGCATTAACCAATGGGTGCCCCAAACTTTTTTTGGGGCTACAGCTGTGGGGTGTGTGTAAAGTGTGGTGACTTGTGAAAATTTCCCTTTGGGGGAATAAAAAAAATTGGGGGTTTTTTTTTGGTACAAATCGGGTGATGTGTGTGTGCCCGTGTTCCCCTTGGTTGAGGCCCTTAAACTCCGGGGTTTTCTTTTCTTTGAGAAAAGAAAAAAAGGTGCTTGGAAAAAACCCGGAAGGGGTGTGACTCACTTAAGGGGGAAATTTAACTCGCCCCCTTTCTGGGGGGCCTCAAGAAAAACAGCGTGAAAACAGAAGGGTTTGCTGTCGCCCTTTTTGGCTCCTGGGTGGGGACCCTAAGACAGTGGAGGGTTGCTGTAGCCTCCCGGGGCCGACGGGCGAGAAGAATTTTTCTCCCGGGTGGGGGGTGGCCCACAGCAAGGGCGTGTTTTAAAAAGTTTGGGGCCTAGACAGGGAGCTGCCAGACAATGGTAGGGTGTTTGCACCAGAGAAAAAAACCCGTGGGGAGAGGCCGCCCGGGACCCTTTCCGTGGAGAGGGCGAAGGTGGGGGGAGGTTTGGGGGGACTGGTTTTTTGAGGGGTGCGACCAAGCTAACCCCCCTTTCCAGTGTCCCCCAACGGGGGGTTTGGCCAATCCGGA
>CM031614.1:69626259-69638759 GCA_018398815.1 Conus ventricosus
TCCCCTGTACAAAATAACAATGATAAAAAATGACTTAATCATTTCACAATTCATGTATAGCACATTCACAACTTCTCGACCTCTGTTAAGGAGATAAAAATTGATATCCCAAAGGGAGCTAACCGGACATCCTCAAGCCAGTTAAACTGTCATCCTTAGATACGTAAATTGACATTAACGAGGAAGGTAAACTGGCATCCTGAATGCGGATGAATTGACATCTTTAAGGCCATTTGATTTACATTCTTTCACTAACATCCTCTGAGCAGCTAAACATGCATCCTTGAGGCAAGAAAACTGACAAACTAAGGGCAGATAAAGCGATATCCTTAAGGCAGAAAACGTGGCATTCTAATACCAGGTAAACCGGCATTCTTAAAGCAGAATAACTGACATACTGAGGACAGATAAACTGACATTCTTGAGGTAGAAAAATGGACATAACAAAGACAGGCTAATGAGCGTACTATAGAAGAAAAAAGTGACATACTGAGAACAGGTAAACGGACATTCTTGAGGTAGAAAATGGACATAACAAAGGCAGGCTAATGATCTTATTATAGCAGAAAAAGTGACATACAAGGGACAGGTAAACTGACATTCTTGAGGTAGAAAATGGACATAATAAAAGCAGGCTAATGATATCATTATAGCAGAAAAAAAGTGACATACAAAGGACGGGTAAACTGGCATCCGGAAGGCAAAATTGGCATACTAAGGGCAACTAAGCTGACTGTCTTTATGCAGCAAATCTGACATGTTAAGGCCAGGTACCTCGCTAGGCAGAAAAATACGTATATTATGAGCATGTAAACTGACATTCTGTAGAAAAGGAAACTGACATATTAAGGCAGGAAAACTGACATCTTTAAGGCAGGAAAACTGACATCTTTAACTGACATCTTTAAGGCAGGAAAACTGACATCTTTAAGGCAGGAAAACTGACATCTTTAACGCAGAAACACTGACATCTTTAAGGCAGAAAAACTGACATCTTTACCACAGGAAAACCAACATCTTTAAGGCAGGAAAACTAACATCTTTACCACAGGAAAACTAACAGCTTTTAGGCAGGAAAACTAACCTCTTTAAGGCAGGAAAACTAACATCTTTAAGGCAGGAAAACTAACATCTTTAAGGCAGGAAAACTAACATCTTTAAGGTAGGAAAACTGACATCTTTACCGCAGGAAAACTAACATTATTAAGGCAGGAAAACTAACATCTTTTAGGCAGGAAAACTAACATCTTTTAGGCAGGAAAACTGACATTTTTAAGGCAGGAAAACTAACATCTTTTAGGCAGGAAAACTAACCTCTTTAAGGCAGGAAAACTGACATTTTTAAGGCAGGAAAACTAACCTCTTTAAGGCAGGAAACCTCACATCTTTAAGGCAGGAAAACTAGCATCTGTAAGGCAGGAAAACTGACATCTTTAAGGCAGGTAAACTGACATCTTTAAGGCAGGAAAACTGACATCTTTACGGCCGAAAAACGGACATCTTTAAGGCAGGAACACGGACATCTTTAAGGCAGGAAAACGGACATCTTTAAGGCAGGAAAACGGACATCTTTAAGGCAGGAAATCTGACATCTTTAAGGCAGGAAAACGGACATCATTAAGGCAAGAAAACTGACATCTTTAGGGCAGGAAAACTGACGATGCTAAAAGCAGGTAAACTGACATACTGTAGGAATGAATAGTGACAGAGTAAGATGTAAACTGACATTCTTAAGGCAGAAAAAATGACATGAAAGGGCAGGTAAACTAGCATGCTTGAAGCAGAAAAAAACCCTGATATACTATTGACAGGGAAAATGATATCCTTAAGGCTGAGAGACGGACGTCTTAAGGGCAGGTAAACTGACATTCTTAAGGCAAGAAGCCTGGCATACTCAAGGCAGGAACATTGACGTTCTTGAGATAGGAAAACACCCCTAATATGTTAATGGCAGGAAAAGTAACATCTTTAAGTCCTGAACACTGACTTACTCGGGGCAGGTAAACTGACATTCTTGATGCAAGAAAAAAAAAAACACCACTGACCCACAATGGGCAGGTAATCTTACATTCTTAACGCAGACACCTCGACATCCTTCAAGTAAATACATTCACATCATTGATGTGAGTAAATTGACATTCTAATCACAGGTGTGCCGATACCCTTAAGACCCAGACATTCTTAAGGTAGAAAAAAAAGACATCTTTACGGCAGATACATTGATAATCTTAAGAAAGGCAGCATGTTCAGATCTGTTCCTTTGTTACGGCAGACACATTGACAACCTTAAGAAAGGCAGCATGTTCAGATCTGTTCCTTTGTTACGGCAGACACATTGACAACCTTAAGAAAGGCAGCATGTTCAGATCTGTTGCTTTGTTACGGCAGACACATTGACAACCTTAAGAAAGGCAGCATGTTCAGATCTGTTCCTTTGTTACGGCAGACACATTGACAACCTTAAGAAAGGCAGCATGTTCAGATCTGTTGCTTTGTTACGGCAGACACATTGACAACCTTAAGAAAGGCAGCATGTTCAGATCTGTTCCTTTGTTACGGCAGACACATTGACAACCTTAAGAAAGGCAGCATGTTCAGATCTGTTGCTTTGTTACGGCAGACACATTGACAACCTTAAGAAAGGCAGCATGTTCAGATCTGTTGCTTTGTTACGGCAGACACATTGACAACCTTAAGAAAGGCAACATGTTCAGGTCTGTTCCTTTGTTACGGCAGACACATTGACAACCTTAAGAAAGGCAGCATGTTCAGATCTGTTCCTTTGTTACGGCAGACACATTGACAACCTTAAGAAAGGCAGCATGTTCAGATCTGTTGCTTTGTTACGGCAGACACATTGACAACCTTAAGAAAGGCAGCATGTTCAGGTCTGTTCCTTTGTTACGGCAGACACATTGACAACCTTAAGAAAGGCAGCATGTTCAGATCTGTTGCTTTGTTACATTGACATCCTTCAGGTAGGCAAACTGATGTCGTCATGGAGGATAAATTGACATCTTTTCAGAATGCCTTCTCCACATCCTCTTGATGTTTTGTTTCCTATACCTAACGAACATCATAATAATGGCACTACCAATGTCAGGTAAGAACTCAAAGTCTGACCACCGCATTGGACTAATGCGTAGGTCAGACATCTGCTAAGTCGTAGCCACGAGACACTCTTCTTCAATTCTCTCATCTCAGTCATTAAAATTCATTTATCCATTAGCTTTAAATCATGCGCAGTGTGGTCTCAAAACTTAGCGGATGTGGGATAGCCTATATGGACAACACGCAGTGACGCCTCCTTGATGAAACTGAAACTAACGAACGTCACGTGCTGTAGTGTACATACTATCGTACTGAAAGCTCATTCCGTCCTGTTCTCAGTGATAACATGTATGTAGATGGGCTTCGTGAGCAAAGCGTCCATTTCGAGTAATGTCGATGAAGCAGTTTCTAGTCCATAATTGAAGAGACAAGTCAATGTCGAACATTTATCATTTACGGAAACATTGACCCTTAAAACAAAAGGTGGGCAAACCCTACGGGGTCATCCCGATAGATCCCCGCACCGATAGATCCCTGCACCGAACCGATAGATCCCCGCACCGATAGATCCCCGCATCGGTAGATCCCCGCAAAGGGATAGGGTTAGGGTTCGGGTTAGGGATCTATCGGTGCGGGGATCTATCGGGGTGCACCCAACCCTACGAGGTAAAGAAAAGTATGGCAGAGCATACGTAAAGAACAGTGTGACAGAAAATGGTGAAGACCAGCCTGACGTAGCATGGGTACAGAACAGTACGACAAAGCAGGGGTAAAAAAAATCCAATATGACAGACCTTGGGTAAAGGCCAGTATGACAGAGCATGGGTACAGAACATTATGACGGAGCATGGGTACAGAACATTATGACGGAGCATGGGTACAGAACATTATGACGGAGCATGGGTAAAGAACATTATGACGGAGCATGGGTACAGAACATTATGACGGAGCATGGGTACAGAACATTATGACGGAGCATGGGTACAGAACATTATGACGGAGCATGGGTACAGAACATTATGACGGAGCATGGGTACAGAACATTATGACGGAGCATGGGTAAAGAACATTATGACAAAGCATGGGTACAGAACATTATGACGGAGCATGGGTACAGAACATTATGACGGAGCATGGGTACAGAACATTATGACGGAGCATGGGTAAAGAACATTATTACAAAGCATGGGTACAGAACATTATGACGGAGCATGGGTACAGAACATTATGACGGAGCATGGGTACAGAACATTATGACGGAGCATGGGTACAGAACATTATGACGGAGCATGGTACAGAACATTATGACGGAGCATGGGTAAAGAACATTATGACAAAGCATGGGTACAGAACATTATGACGGAGCATGGGTACAGAACATTATGACGGAGCATGGGTAAAGAACAGTATGACGGAGCATGGGTAAACAACATTATGACGGAGCATGGGTACAGAACATTATGACAAAGCATGGGTACAGAACATTATGACGGAGCATGGGTACAGAACATTATGACGGAGCATGGGTAAAGAACATTATGACGGAACATGGGTAAAGAACAGTATGACGAGCATGGGTAAAGAACAGTATGATAGGAGTAGGTATAGAGAACATTATGACGGAACATGGGTAAAGAACAATATGACGGAGCATGGGTACAGAACAATATGACGGAGCATGGTAAAGAACATTATGATAGGAGTAGGTATAGAGAACATTATGACGGAGCATGGGTAAAGAACTGTATGACGGAGCATGGGTACAGAACAATATGACGGAGCATGGGTAAAGAACATTATGATAGGAGTAGGTATAGAGAACATTATGACGGAGCATGGGTAAAGAACAATATGACGGAGCATGGGTACAGAACAATATGACGGAGCATGGGTAAAGAACATTATGATAGGAGTAGGTATAGAGAACATTATGACGGAGCATGGGTAAAGAACAGATATGACGGAGCATGGGTACAGAACAATATGACGGAGCATGGGTAAAGAACATTATGATAGGAGTAGGTATAGAGAACATTATGACGGAGCATGGTAAAGAACAGTATGACGGAGCATGGGTAAAGAACATTATGACGGAGCATGGATAAAGAACATTATGACGGAGCATGGGTAAAGAACATTATGATAGGAGTAGGTATAGAGAACATTATGACGGAGCATGGGTAAAGAACAATATGACAAAGGTTGGTTAAGCACTGCATTTTGGAGCATGGGTAAAGAGTAAGAGTGACAGAGTATGGGTAAAGCATAGAATGACAGCGTATGGGAACACACTTTATTGCAGTAAAACATTTATGTGTCCACAGACAGAAACTCTTGTCAGAAAGAGACGGGGGAAGGAAGAAAGGAGGGAGAGAGAAAGGGGGGTGGGAGGGGGGACGGAAGGGTCTTGTCCCTAAGCTTACACATTTACCTGATTGTTATATCTCAAAAGGGGAGGGAGGGAGGGAGGGAGGGTCTTGTCCCTAAGCTTACACATTTACCTGATTGTTATATCTCAAAAGGGGAGGGAGAGAGGGAGGGAGGGAGGGAGGGTCTTGTCCCTAAGCTTACGTAATAACCTGATTTCTATATCTCAAAATGTCGAAATTCTGAATAGCCCTTTTTTAATTCGGGAAGCATACAGAACAGAATAGAACAAAACAAAACAAAACAGAACGTGCACACCGAATAGCAAAGACAAATCACCTGTAGCTTGTTTGCTTGTTGGTTTTTTTTTTTATAAAGACAAGGAGAAAACAAACACGCATTTTAAATCTACTGCAGTGCGACTGCTGATGATGACATATTTCATCTTCTTTTACATCAATTATAAAACACCTAGCTCTCTAAAAAGGTAGGTATTTAACAAGATGCAAAGCATATAAACGTACTCCCAGTTTATCCTGAATACGTGTGAGATATTCCATAAAGAGGAAAAACCGTCTTGGACTGGTGTAACCGTTAGTAATGACTATCCTGGTAAACATCGGCCATCGTCTGTGACCTAAAATGAACATACTTACAAATTTTCAGAAAGATCGGCCAAGAACTTTCTGAGATTTTCCATAAAGAAGAAAACCATTATGGGCCGTTAGTAATGGCTATAACGGTAAACTTAAACATCGGGCATCATTCGTGACCCATAATGAACATACCTACAAATTTTCGGAAAGATCGGCCAAGTGCTTTCTGAGATATTCTATTAAAAAAAGAAAAACGGTTACAGGCCGTTACAGCCGTTGCTAACGGCTATAACGGTAAACTAAAACATCGGGCAATTTTCGTGACCCATAATGAACATACCTACAAATTTTCATAAAGATCGGTCAAGTGCTTTCTGAGATATTCCATAAAGAAGAAAAACCGTTACAGGCCGTTACAGCCGTTAGTAACGGCTATAACGGTAAACTAAAATATCAGGCATTATTCGTGACCCATAATGAACATACTACAAATTTTCAGAAAGATCGGCCAAGTACTTTTTGAGATATTCCATAAAGAAGAAAAACCGTTACAGGCTGTTACAGCCGTTAGTAACGCTAAAACGAGGTAAACCAAAACATCGGGCATCATCCGAGACCCATAATGAACATACCTGCTAATTCTCACAAAGATCAGCCAATTACTTTCTGAGATATTCCATGGAGAAGAAAAAGCGTTACAGGCCGTTACAGCCGTTGCTAACGGCTATAACGGTAAACTAAAACATGGGCATCATCCTTGACCCATAATGAACATATTTACAAATTTGCAGAAAGATCGGCCAAGTGCTTTCTGAGATATTCTATAAAGAAGAAAAACCGTTACAGGCCGTTACAGCCGTTAGTAACGGCAGTAACGGTAAACTAAAACATCACGCATTATTCGTGACCCATAATGAACATACCTACAAATTTTCAGAAAGATCGGCCAAGTACTTTTTGAATATTCTATAAAGAAGAAAAACCGTTACAGGCTGTTACAGCCTTTAGTAACGGCTGTAACGGGGTAAGCTAAAACTTCGGGCATCATCCGAGACCCATAATGAACATACCTGCTAATTTTCACAAAGATCGGCCAAGTACTTTCTGAGATATTCCATGGAGAAGAAAAAGCGTTACAGGCTGTTACAGCCGTTAGTAACGACTGTAACGGTAAACTAAAACATCGGGCATCATCCTTGACCCATAATGAACATATTTACAAATTTGCAGAAAGATCGGCCAAGTGCTTTCTGAGATATTCTATAAAGAAGAAAAAACGTTACAGGCCGTTATAGCCGTTAGTAACGGCTGTAACGGTAAACTAAAACATCACCCATTATTCGTGACCCATAATGAACATAACTACAAATTTTCAGAAAGATCGGCCAAGTACTTTTTGAATTATTCTATAAAGAAGAAAAACCGTTACAGGCTGTTACAGCCTTTAGTAACGGCTGTAACGGGTAAACTAAAACTTCGGGCATCATCCGAGACCCATAATGAACATACCTGCTAATTTTCACAAAGATCGGCCAAGTACTTTCTGAGATATTCCATGGAGAAGAAAAAGCGTTACAGGCCGTTACAGCCGTTAGTAACGGCTGTAACGGTAAACTACAACATCGGGCATCATCCTTGATCCATAATAAACATACCTACAAATTTTCAGAAAGATCGACCCAGTAGTTTTGTCTGGAGCGAGTGGAACACATTTTTGACCACGGACACACACACACACACACACACACACACACACACACACACACACACACACACACACACACACACACAGCATTTCTTCGTTCCCATTCTAAAGTACTTCCTGTTCTATAAGAACTGGAAGTACCAAAAGCAAACACAAAAACATCTTTTAAAAACCAGATGGTCCACACCACACCTCCCCTGAAAAGCAATTGACACTTCCTGTTTTAACCCTTTTAAATTTTTTTTTTTTTAAAAAAAAAATTTTTTTCAGGTTGTTTCTTTTTTTCTTGATCAATTTTAAAAAAAAAAAAAAACATTTTGCGTGAGTTTGTTTATTTGGTTCTTTGGGGTTTATTTTTATTTCCGTACTGCTTTCATTTTTTAATTTTTCCCTTTCAAGTTATCTTTTTCTTTTCTTTTTCTTCTTTACCCTATGTTAAAAGATTTTAAATTATCTGGTGAAATAGTTTCTTTAAAGGAGGGGATGCGAATAGTTGCCGTGTGTACTGATTGCGTCTTTAAACTTACTTTGTGGGTTTACCTGTTTTTTCCAGTATTTTTTGAAAACCTTTTGGATCGGGCATTGTCCCCTTCTTCCGTGTACATGTTGTTTTAGTTTAATTTTTGCAGTCTTTCTTTTAGTGAAATTTAAAGTATTTTTTGTACGTGTTTTTTTTCAAAATTGTTTTTGTATTTTCCCTTTTGTACATAAAAAATCAGCGTTTGTGGGGTTTATGCATTATACTGTTTTTTTTAAGGTTAGGGTTTAAAAACTGTGTTAGGGATCAGGGTTATAAAAGCCCTTTGTACTTGTTACTTTCAGTTTTAATGCTTTCGGGTTTTTTACGGATCAGGGTGTTTTAAAGCCCCTTTGTATTTGTTTATTTTCAGAAATTTGTTTTCATTTGTACTGATCGGGTTTTTTAAAACGCCCTTTTGTACTTGTTACTTTCCGGGATAATGTTTTCAGTTTGTGCCTTTGTACTTTTTACTTTCGATAATGTTTTCATTTTGGTACTGATCAGGGCTATAAAGGGCCTTTTTGTACTTGTTATTTCGTTAATGTTTTAGTTTTTTACTGTTCAGGGTTATAAACGCCCTTTTTACTTTTTTACTTTCGATAATTTTTTTCTTTTTTTAAATGTTCGGGGCTATAAACTTCCTTTGTACTTGTTTCTTTTTTTTAAAAAGGATATTTAAAATTTGTTTTTCCAAGTTTTTTTTTATGATCAGGGTTTTTAAACCTTTCTTTGTATTTGGGTTTATTTCAGTTTATGTTTTCGTTTGTACTGATCAGGGTTTTAAAACGCCCTTTGTATTTTTAAATTTGATTTGTTTTCAGTTTGTATGATCAGGGTTATAAAGCCCTTTTGTTTTGTTACTTTAGATAATGTTTTCATTTTGTACTGTTCAGGGTTATTAAAACGCCCTTTTATTTGTTACTTTCAGAAAATTGATTTTCAGTTTGTATGTTTGGGGGGTTTTTTAAACGTCCTTTTTTATTTGGGTTTAACTTTAGTTAATTTTTTTTTCATTTTGGTTTTCTGATCGGGGAAATAAAACCGCCCTTTTTTGTACGGGGTTTATTTTCCCGTTTTAATTTTTTTTTTCGTTTTTTTTACTGTTGGGTTTTTAATTTTAAAAAAACGCCCCTTTGTTAATTGTTATTTTCGTTTAATTTTTTTAAAGGTTGGGAATGTTTCAGGTTTTTAATTTTTTTTTTAAATTTTTGTATTTGGGTTTACTTTAAAATTAATTTTTTTTTCAGTTTTTTAATGTTCGGGGTTTTTTAAAAAGTCCTTTGTAGGGGGTTTTTCTAATAATTTTTTTCTTTTTGGGGTCGGGGATCAGGGTTTTTGTTTTTTTTTTTTTGTTTTTTTTGGGTTTTTTGGGGGAAAACGTCCTTTGAAACTTTTTTATTTTTCCGGTTTTTGGTTTTCGGGTTTTGTACTGATCAGGGTTTTTTTTTTTTTTAAAACCGCCCTTTTTGTTTCTTTTTTCTTTCAGATATGTTTTCAGTTTGTTTATGGGGGGTTTTTTTTTTTATACCGTCCTTTTTTTTACTTTTTTTATTTTCCCGATAATGTTTTCATTTTTTGTACTGATCGGGGGCTTTAAAGCCCTTTTGGGCTTGTTTACTTTAGATAATTTTTTTCAGTTTTTTTTACTGATCAGGGTTTTAAACGTCCCTTTGTACTTTTTATTTTTGAAAATTGTTTTCAGTTTTTTTATTTTTCGGGGTTGAAAAAAAACGCGTTTATTTGCGTAAATTTTTCTTTCAGATTATTTTTTCTAGCCCAAAAAGCGCTTTGTTACCCAAAACTTTGTGGTGGGCATTTTGTGTTAGATAAGGGGGGGCCAGTTCGTTCATAATTTCTTTGGGTTTTTCAAGCGCTTTTTTGTTGTTTTTTTGTCCGTTTTCATTGATTTTTGTTGGGGTTTTGGGGTGTGTGTGTGTTCGTGTGTGTGTGTTGTGTGTGTGTGTGTGTTGTTGGGGTGCGTTTTGGGGTTTAAATGTATGTGTGTGTTGTTTGTGTGTGTGTGTGTTGGGGTGTGTGGTTTTGTGAAAGGAAAAGGGGGGGGGGAAGTGCATGTGGCATGGTGTGTGCTTTTTGTGCCCGTTTTCTTTTGTTTTGTGTGTTTTGGTGGTGTGTGGGGTGGGGGTGTTTTTTGTGTGTTGTGTGTGTGGGGTTGTGTGTGTGTGGGGGTTTGTAAAAGCGTTTTTTGTTTTTTCGTTTTTTGTTCATTTTTTTGGGGTTACCTGAAATTAAAAGAGGATATTTCTAAACGCGTTTTGGGGGAAAAAAATTTTGGGTTTGGGCCCTTTCCCCAAAAAAAGATTGTTGTTGTTTTTTTTTTTTGTTTTTTTTTGTTGTTTTTTTTTGTTGTTGTTGTTTTTTTTCGTTGCCCTTTCGTCGTTTTTTCTTTATTTTTTTTACCTTTTTTGTTTATGTAAAGGGTTGGTAGTGGGGGATTGTGGTGATGGGGGTTTTGATTGCGGGGCATGGTGTGGGGCTGTTTTTTGGTTCGTGGTATGTTTTGCGTGTGTGTGTGTGTGTGTGTGTGTTGTGTTTTGGGGTTTGGGGATGGTTGCGTGCGGCGTGCGTGCGTGCGTGCGTTTGGTGTGTGTTTTGAGGGTGTGTGGGTGCTTTTGGAAAAAAACCCCGAAAAGGGGGCGTGCTTTGCAGGGAAAAACGAAATCGTTTGGTGCGTTTGGGTGTGGGTTGAAGGAGAGTGAGAGGAGAGTAAAGAGGGGGGAGAAGGTTGGGGGGAGAGAGAGAGAGAGGGGGGGGGAGTAAAGGGGAGAGGGAGAGGGGAGAGAGGAAGATAAAGAGGGAAGAGAGGAGAGGGGAGAGAGCGTGTGTGTGTGTATGTGTTTTATAGGAAAAATGTGGCTCGCCGCGCTTTTGGCGTTGGTCTGTTTTTAAATCCCTATATAAAGTTTTCGCCATGGCTTTTAATCTCTATCTTCTTGGATGAATTAAATTTTTTTCCCCCAAAGTTCTGTTTTTCCCCCCCCCCCTCCCTCTCTCTCTCTCTTCTTTTCTTCTCCCCTTTTCTCTCTTCTCTCTCTCTCTCCTTTTAACAAAAGGGAAATTTGGTTATGAAGGATTTTTTTTTTTAACCCTTTGTTTTGGGTTTGCACACTAGGAATAAATTGTGAAACTATTTGTTTGAGGAAAGGAAGAGGGAAATGTCATTGTTTGTTCCCTCCCCCCCCCCCCCCCCCCCCCCCCCCCCCTTTGTAAAAAGCCCCTTTGGTAAGGGGAAAATTAAAGTTCAGTGTAAAGGGGTAAAAGTCTCTTTTCTCTCTCTCTCTCTCTCTCTCTCTCTCTTTCCTCTCTCTCTCTCTTTTCATCTTTTCTCTCTCTCTTTTTTTTTCCCGCTGTATATTTTTTTTTTTCCCTTTTTTTTCCCGTTGTTTTTCTTCCTCAAAAAGCACTACCCTCAGGGCAATCATGAAATTTTTTTGTTTACCCAGAGCGGGAGGCGAACGATGATCAGAGAACGGGTTTGGGGGGAAAGGGGGGAAAGGGAAAAGTCTAGCATCATCGCCCAGGTAAAAGCATAAAAAACGTAAACACACAAAACCCCAAAAACACACTTCTCTCTCTCTCTCTCTTCTCTCTCCTTCTCTTCTTTCTCTTCTCTCCCTTTCCCCTTTTTCTTCTCCCCTTTTTCTCTTTTCCCCTGTCTCACTCCCTTTCTTCTCCCCAAAACCCCAAAATATCCTTCCCCCTTCCTTTTTCTCTCACACAAAAAACCCCAACACCCAAACACACACCACACAAAAAAACCCAAACTCTTTTTTCCTCTCCTGCAGCACCCCCCACCCCCCCCCCCCCTAATTATTTCTCCCCCTTTTTGCCCCCTTCCCCACTCCCCGCCCCCCTTTTCTCCGTCCCCATTATTTTTTTCTTGCCCCCATCTCTCTCTCTCTCTCTTTCTTTCTGTACTTTTCTCTCTCTCTGTTCTTCTTTCTCTTCTTTTTGTCTCTCTTCTCTCGGGTCTCTCTCTCACTCTTCTTCTCTGTCTCTCTCTCTCTTCTTTTGTCTTCTCTCTCTCTCGGGTCTCTCTTTTCCCCTTTGTCTTGCTCTCTTCACTTCTCTCTCTCTGTCTCCTTCTTTTTTCTCTCTCTCTCTCTTTTTGTCTCTTTCACTCTCTCCTCTCTCTTTTCTCTCTCGGGTCTCTTTCTTGTTCTTCTCTCTGTTTCTCTCTCTCTCTCTTTTTGTCTCTTCTTCTCTCTCTCTCTTCTCTTTACAAAACAAAACACAAAACACA
>CM031614.1:69643759-69663759 GCA_018398815.1 Conus ventricosus
GAAAGGTTGCTCCTCGAGACAATCCAATGTCTGTGGACAGTTCTGAAATCTTGTCCTGAAGAGCTCTGTGGAAGTTGCCCCAAGCCTTCTCGGCGGCAGCATTTGGAAAGCGTCCTTTTGTAGGCAAGCAGTCATTCAGAAAAGACAACTTGTCCTGAATAGGAGCCTCTCCTGTTAAGACAAAACAGCGATTGTTCTCATAATACATTGTTACAGTATCATTGAATTTCCTTAACATATATTTGAGCATGTGTGTGTGTGTGTGTGTGTGTGTGTGTGTGTGTGTGTGTGTGTGTGTGTGTGAAAGAGAGAGAGAGTGTTCTACTTATAAGTGTATCATTAAACATGAGTAAAATAAAGAAAATGGTTTTGTATTGCATGTGAGGAACAATAAGATGAAAGCTTTCAGCAAAATTTCAATATTTTTACCATGCACTTACAGTGCTTGGAAATATATGTGATGTAGTTCTGTTAGATTAGCTGATGAGTATGATCTGTACTCACTTGCTGCTTGTGAAATAGACTGTCTTGTCTCATCCGGAAGGCATTTGTCTGCTTGCATTGAGCTGCACACTTCACTGACAAGGTCTGGTGTAATCTGAAAAGGTTAAAAAAAAAACATCAACGTTCTGAGTTGTGTGTGTGTGTTTTGTGTGTGTGTGTGTGTGTGTGTGTGTGTGTGTGTGTGTGTGAGAGAGAGAGAGAGAGAGAGAGAGAGAAAAGAGAGAGAGAGAGAGAGAGAGAGAGAGAGAGAGAGAGAGAGAGAGAGAGAGAGCATCATAATGTGATGCATACCACTATGTAATTATTTTGAGTGTTGTCTTTGTTGATGTTGCCACACTGTTGATGTATTAAAAGTCAGTAAACATGTCATAACACATTAGTCTCTCTCTCTCTCTCTCTCTCTCTCTCTCTCTCTCTCTCTCTCTCTCTCTCTCTCTCTAGTCTTTCACACACACACACACACACACACACACACACACACACACACAGAGAGAGAGAGAGAGAGAGAAAAGAGAGAGAGAGAGAGAGAGAGATGAATTAACTTACCAACATTGGCTGTGGTTCGCTGCCTTTTTTTGATGAATCAGCGACTGGTATCGGTGTTCGTTTCTCTGCCATTGCAACAGGCTGAGCAGTGTTCACTGCAGTCGCTTGTTTCCTACAAATGAACCAGCAATACCCACTATAATAACCAAAACGAAGACTGAATCTACGAAAGTACTGAAAAATATAGCAACCAGCTGTACATCAATGCATACAAGAAGGGAGACATGAAAGACTAAAGCTGCGCGGAGCACAACTACACACTGACTAGCGCATCTCTCGAGCACAGGCATGGTTTGTTTACACGCTTGTACGCCGAGTAAACTGTGGCCGCGTTATCAGTTATAGGTAATTACTTGCACATGTCGATAGGTTTCGCACTCTACATTCCTCCACAACACAAAATCATAACACATGTCTTATAGTAAACGCATAACAACCGCTGAATTATGGAAAAAGAATGCTTACCTGAACGATGTTTTGGCTGCCAAACTCCATGTTACCACCGACACCGGAAGTTCTGTACGCACTAGGTGGTGGGGCCCGCCCTTTCAGTACTTCGTTAGTGACTCGGAGAAGGGGAAGCCGGCCAGCTGCGCATCCCTTTGCTGTACGGTCCCTGCTCCAATCGCACCAAGTCAACACGGGAGGTAAGTGCAGGTTATCAATTGAATATCTGAATTCCATTAACGGTTGCTTCCCTTCTCAAATTTTCAGGAAATGCTGACATTTTAGATGTCTGCCTGATAGGATATCGTAGCATGTCAGACGGTCGGTTGTAGAGAACGGGAAAAGATTATTTCACTTTTTCTTAATTAACTAATTACTTTGAACCATTTATTTATTTCTTATTAATTTTACTTCATTAGTGCAAAGTTCCCAACATACGTTTGAGAGAGAGAGAGAGAGAGAGAGAGAGAGAGAGAGAGAGAGAGAGAGAGAGAGAGAGAAGAGACAGACAGACACAGAGACAGAGGCAGACAGACAGACAGACAGACAGAGGCAGACAGACAGAGGCAGACAGACAAACATACAAAGCGACAGAGACAGACAGACAGACAGACAGACAGACAGGCAGACAGACAGACAGACAGACAGAGGCAGAGAGATGACAAAATCGTAACCACTTCCGTGCGTTTCTCCAACAGCACCAACAAGTCAACAAGGGAGGTAAGTGCAGGTTATCAATTCAATATCTGAATTCCCTTAACGGTTGCTGCCCTTTTCAAACCTTCAGGAAATGCTGACATTCTAGATGTCTGCCTGACGATATTGTTGTTAAGTCAGACGGCCGTCTGTAGAGAGCGGGGAAAGATTATTTTACTTTTTCTTCATTTGCTAATTAATTTTATTTATTTATTCATTTATTATTACTTTCTGTCCTTAGTGCAAAGTTCCCAACATACGTTTGAGAGAGAGAGAGAGAGAGAGAGAGAGAGAGAGAGAGAGAGAGAGAGAGAGAGAGAGAGAGACAAACAGAGGCAGACAGACAGACAGACAGAGGCAGACAGACAGACATACAAAGCGACAGAGACAGACAGAAAGACAGAGACAGAGAGATGACAAAATCGTAATCATTTCCACGCGTTTCTTTCACTATTAGTGCAAAGCCACACTCGGAACTGTATTAAGAGACAGACAGACAGACACACAGATAGACAGGCAGACAGACAGACAGACAGACAGACACAGACAAACAGACAGACAGAGGCAGACAAAAAGACAGACAGACAGACAGACAGAGAAAGCAGGGAAGCAGTTCATCACCAAAGCCTTGCCCAGATCAAGAATTCAAAAACATGCTTCAAAGACAAAGAAAATGTTTCAAAATGTCTAATACCGCAGACGCTGTCTGACGACAGTTTTTTGCCCCCCTTGCCCGACTTGTTTATGTTCCCCCTCAACAAATGCACAACCTTTACCAAACCAACCCCATTCATTTTAACGTGTGAAAGTGGAAGCTGGCACAAGGGAGGGGCCCCCAAAAAAAATTTGCGGGTCTCTGATACAAAACCGGGTCGAAATAATTTGCGAGTCTAAGTACAATCCGGACGAACATAAAACTTAGGTGCAGTACAAAAACGGATCGAACATAATATTGCGGGACTGGAGTGGACCCGGGATCATCAAAGGACCGGGAATTTTTTCGAAAGTTGCGACAACATTTGTACTGACTCTATAAATGGCAGTCACAAAGGATCACACCCCAAAAATTTTGTTTTTGTTTACTTTTTGTTTTGTTTTTAGTTTAAAGGTTAAATTTTTCATCCATTGTTTTTGGGACTGTTCGTTTTTTTTCTTGTCCTATTTTAACATACTTTTCACGGGAAGTAGCTTTTCCATTTGTGTAAGCTATTATTTTCCCCGGCGGTAATAATTTATTTTTAAAACGCATCTCGGACTAAAAGGGGCGGATAACGGGAGGGGGCCCTTTTGACGGAAGGTTTCCAATCCCCAGTGCCTTTTTTTACCTTTAAATTTCTTCAACACCGAAGACGTTTTGAGAATGACGGGGCTCCAATCTACGATGTTTACATGTTTTTTTCATATTTCTTTAGTTTCCCCAAAGCTTCACATTCTTTCGGGTAAATTTTGGTTTTCGTTTTTTTTTGATATTGTTAAAGTGGAAGCGATTCAGGGTTTATCTCTCGCCGTTTATTTTTGTAAAAATTCTAGGGCCCAGTAAATACAACTGGGAATCTTTCGTCACCCTGGTGTGAACGTTTTTTGGAAAATTCTTTAGTTGTATTAACTTTGCTGACTACCACAGTAGGTTTGGGGTTTTTATTGCGACGTGAAATTTGATCAACCAAAACAGGGTAGATTATGCGTGTTAATTTGCTGAAGAAGTGGCCTTTTCCCCTGAAAGGGTTTTTGACATTCTGAGAGAGAGAGAGAAAGAGGGGAGAGAGAGAGAGAGAGAGAGAGAAGGCCATGGTCCCCATTAAAAGGGGGGGCGTTTCTTAATTGCTGAATTTTAGATTAAAAAAACGGAAGTCCCTTTTTAAGGGGGGCTTTTTCACAATTTGGGTTCCTTTTTTGACAGCAGTTTTTTTTTTCCGCACGAAATTTAACATTTTTCCCCTTATAGCCCGAAGGGGGGGGGGGGGGGGGGGGGGGGGGGGGGGGGGGGGGGGGGGGGGGGGGGGGGGGGGGGAAGGGGATTACAAAAAAATTTATTTTTCCTCTCCTCTCTTCTCTCTCTCTCAAACCGCATGAAACATTTTTTGCACGTTACCCCCCGAATAGTTTTAAAAATTGCAACTGTTCTTCACCCGTAGAGTGGTCTGATGATTTTAAAAAGGACTTCTAAAAAGGGGAGTAAAAGGGTAGGGGTTTGAATTTCAGATAATCAAAAAAAACCTATCCCCCTTTGAGTGGGCGTTCCAATTTGCCCCAATTTAGAAAAGTGATTTCACAGCAGAAAACAAAGAGGTGTATTGATGATTATGGGGGGGGGGGGGGGGGTTACGGGTTTGTGAAGCACCCATGGATAGATTTTTTTTAAAGAAAAAGGCGAACAAATAGGTTAAAGTGACGTGGGGGAAATCAATAGAAATTGATTCCCAAAAACGCTTTTTGTTGTGTAAAGGGGAATAGACTTTTCTTTTAAACTTGACATTTTTTTTGTGTTTTGTTCGCATCGGTTAATTGCACAAATTTGTGGAACCTGATATGGCCTTTTTTGAGGCAGACTATAACGCAATTGCTTTGTTTTACTGTTTGAATTTTTTATCCCAAAACCCCCAAAAGGACTAAAAACAGGGGACCAAAGGGAAATCCAGTGCTGTGGAAAGCGTTTCGCTCCACCCGGGGCAAAACCACGAAAAAAGAGGGTGTGTGAAGACTCATCTAAATGAGCAGAAAAAGCACAGCAGATAAGACGGGGAAGCCCAAAGGGCCAGGTTTTAAAACCCACAGTGCCAAGGACACCCACGTTTTGGGTTGGGATGGGGGAATTTTGCACAGGCCCTCGATCCCAGGCGCCTGAAACTCAATGCCACGACAAACGAAACTAAAAGATTGGGAAAACGGATGAAAAAAAACGTCCAAAGACTCGATGCACTGATAGGGAAAAACCCAAAACACAAACTACCCAAACTTTGGGGGGGACATTGTTTATCCCAAAATGTAAGACCCTATGGGTAAAACACCAAAGAGAAAACACCTCCAAAAGAAATCCAGACCCCAAGAAAAAAAAGGGGACAAGATCAGAGCCCAAAAAGAACAACCCCAAAGAAGAAAAAATGAAGCCCGCACCCCCAGCTGAAAAAAAAAGGCTTGAAAACTGGGGGACGACTAAAAAAAAAAACACAGCGCCCTCAGAAAAGGGGAATCTGCGGAGGGAAGGCAAAAAAAAAGAAGAACAAAGGCTTCTTCAGAACCCTTCCAGTTTTGCCAAAATGTTTGAGCACCCAAAGGGGGACCCAAAGGTGGACAAAGGTTCTTGAGCAGCACTGAGGAAAAACATACTCCGACTCCAGAGCAAAGCCCCATCGACATTAAAGGGTCTGGTGGGGCCAACCAACCCTGGGGAACTTTCAATGGCAAGCCTCCAACGTTGGGGGGAAATAAAGAAGGTGGGAAAAAGCCAGAGCCAAATCACACCAGGGCCAAACGGAATCCCTTTTACCAGCTTTCAAGAAATGCCCCCAAGGGCGGGAGGGCCCCACAGGCTGTGCGATGGCTTGGAGAAACCAGAAGATCAGGGGCAGGGATGACGGCAGATGGTGTGTACACCCCCAAAAGAGCAAAACTCAAGTAACAAGCCATTTTCGGGCCCAAAATATCAAAAAACTAAACGCAAAGGGAAAATCTTCTTCTCTGCAGGGCAAAAAGGCTGCCCAAGTACCGTGGAAAACAAGTACTTGGATGGCATCCAGAAAGGTGGATCCCGGCGGGGGCGGGCTGTTTAGAACACGCCACAATGATCGGGACGCAACCAAAAAGCAAAAACAAAAAAGGAACCCGGACGTAGTGGGCTTGATCGGGCAAACGCAATGGATTGTGCCCAGAGATGAAAAAGTTGGTCTTAAATTTACCAGGCCAAAGAACATCCGCGACATTCAAGAAGTACTTAAATGGCTTCTAAAATGCTCTCTCCAAGGATACACAACTGTTTGGTCAATTTGGGAAGTGGGATTGCAAGGGGCTGGAAATTTTCCCGATACTGTTCGGCTGGCAATGGAAGTCCCCTTAAAAGCAGCAACAAAACAACGCGAGACAACAGCCCTTTGGCATGGAACAAGAGCCTCCTCTCAAGGCCTTCATGGATAACTACATTGATTCATCCAGAAAAGACGAGACACGTCATGTGGGAGAGGCGGACGACATGTTCCCTCATCCAAAAAAAAAATTCAAGCCAAAGAAACACGGAGTCTCTCTTGGGGGAAAGGAAAAGGGCCGAATTGGGGTCTCATTTTGCCACCAGGCAATTCCAACCCCCACAGAAGAGCCTCAAGAGCCTTGAAGATTATAAAGATACCGAAAGACACAAAAGAGCAAAAAACCAAAGCAGTGGGGAAAAAGGCTTGGAGACCATTGCCCAGTGTGGGCTCCCTGGAAATACAAGGTCTGGGCTCAGTTCAGCTGATCCAAAGCCCTAGGGCCCCTTGATGATATACGACATCTGCACCACACAGGGAGGCAAGGGAAGCCAAAATCAAAAAGTTCAAAAGGGAAAGGTTTGGTGCCCCCACCCTGTCACTGACATCGCGCTGTATGTCCCCAAGAAAAGCCAAACTACCACTGAAATCCACCCGGGAGGAATCCAAACGGGGAAGATCAGACTTAAAAACATGCTGGAGGGACTGGGAGACAAGGGGGGTAGAAGCAATCAAGCCCCAGCTGAAGACGGCAGAAAAGGAAAGTTAAGGGGCGATGGATTCTGCAAAAAAAAGTCTCAAGATCAGAGAAATAACGGGAAAAAAAACCAGCCCAAAAAAGGCTGGGGGGGCCCAAAAAACGAATGGTGGTAAATAGGCCAAAAAAAAAACCCCAAAAGAGACATGCTGATTCGGGAGATAAAAAAAAGAAAAGGACCAAAAAAGCCCCAAAAAAGCGTCCAGCAAGCCACAAAGGCAATGGCAACGTGGGAGAAGCACTCCAAAGAAGTCAAAACTTGGAATGACTTTTGGCACAGGGCCCCCCTTCAGGATCAGCTTCATTTAGTTTGCATATGCCTTCTCCCCTCAAAAAAAAACCGGGTGAAGGGGGGGGAAAACAGACTCCTGCATGCCCCTTGCCATGAAAAAAAAAAACATGGAGCAGTTTAAGCCATGTAAAGTACCCCGGCTCAAAAAGGGTACACAGGAGGAAAAACCAAAGTCTAAAAAGAGTTTGTACAAGTAGTCTGGGCAGACCAACCCCAAAAGGGAAAAATCAGGACCCCAAACAAAAAACCCCCAAATTCTTCACGGCAGGAGGCAGCAAATCATGGCCAAGAAAAAAACAGTGCCACTCAAACAGCAGGCAGAGTCTGCTGGATGGGGCAGATGATGGAGTCCCCTGCAGCCTCCCAGAATGGAAGAGTCACCCAGAATCATCAGAAAAGAGGGGCTGAGACCAGACATATAGTCCACTCTAGGTCAACCAAGCGCTGATCAGTCGACTCACGGTGCCATATAGAAAGAATGGAGGCAGTCAAATCAAAGACTGAAAAGTATCTGTCTGGCAAACAGCCTGAGGAAAAAGGTACGGGTAAAAAGTCCTCACTGCAGAAATTGGAGCTAGGGGATTTGTAGAACGCTGCATACAGCCTCATGAAAAGTCTCAGTTGCAGGAAAGAAAAAACAGAGCCATGAAAGCAAGGGGCGAACGGCGGGGGTGTTTAAAAGCGGGATCGTAAAGGGAAAAACAAAATAACTTATAAGGCTTAATTTTCCCTACAAATATCAGGGTGTCCTGTGGCTCAGTGTTAAAGCGGAGTCATTAAGTGAAAATTGAGCATGTCCAGAGGGTAGGGGTTGAATCCCAGCCATGGCTCGCCCCAAGATGGGGAAAAAAAAGGGGCCGAAAGGGGGCCATCCGGGTTGAACCGGGTGGGGCCCCAAAAACCCCCCTAGATGTCAGGAATAAGGGCCGAAACACTTGCTTGAAGGGGGTTCTTTCTGAGGACTTTTGCGCCACGCTCCCACGAGTTTTTTTTCTACTCCCTCTCTTGTTTTTTTTTTTTTGTGCCTTTGTACGCCGACCTCGAAAAAAAACTTTTCAACCTACAGGCATTCGTAAAAGGGTTGTTTTTACTGGGGGCAAAAATGCAAAACGTTTTTTTTCGTAAACACGCGCCCCACGCATGCAGCCACACACACCAACCCCAAACACACCAACACACACCCAACACACACACACACGACACACACACACACACACAACACACACACACACACACACCACACAGGAACCAAACAGGTAAAAAAAAATCATTTCTTCGTCTTTTCATAGATTAGTGTAAAATCGTCCGCGAAAGGGGAAAATATCGGACGACATTAAACCATAATCTTTCATATAAAAAAAATAAAAATAATGAAATGTAATAAAAATAAAATAAAATAATAAAAATAATAATAATGATAAGATAATAGTAATAATAATAATAAATAAGGGCTGAAGGTGGCAATTTATCATTAAAAACTTTGTTTTCGTGTAGAAAGCGAAATACTTCTCCAAAAAAAAAAAAAATTTTAAAATCAATCATACAAACCCCGTTTTTTGGGCACAAGGTATCACCCAAACAGGGGGACATCCCCTATCGAGTTAAACCCCCAAAACTTCGTTCGAACAACCACAACTTTTCTCACAATCAAATTGCCCCACTGACATCCCTGACATGTTTTTCCCCCAAACCAACACTAGCACCCCACCCCGACGGCTGCCATAAACGAACAGTTTCTTCCCCCAAAAATCGGAAAAACCAACCAAAAAAGTCTGTCAAGAAAAGCAATATCCAATTTTAAAAAACAATCCAAAAAAAAGAAAACTAGTCGTTGAGCTTGCTGTCTGGGGTTTTCGACGCTACAGGCGGGGGAGGGTCACTTCTTCCCCTTTCCACTATGCACTGCGTTTTTGTATTGCACGCATGTCGCCGGGGTGGGTGGTTGGCGGGGCCCTCTTGAGGGGGGAAAAAGGGGATGACAGGACCATAAGGGGTGTATTTTAAGCGTTCCATGCCCACCTTCCCTGAAATGTCTTTTCCCCACCACTGGAAAAACGGCACCCCGTTGCTGTCATCCCTCGAGAGACGAAGAGAGAGAGAGGGAGAGAGAAGGGGAGGGGGGGGGGGCGTTGGTAAGGGCACGGTTGTTCCTTTCCTTCACTACAGCATTTTTTGAACGTTTTTTCCCCCTCAATTTAGGTTTGTAGAAAGAAAGGCACGATGGCACATTCCCACAAAATGTCTACCTGTTAAATGCACTCTCACAGAACAACACAAAGACTTCTGACTCTTTTCTAAAAAAAAAAACTCCTAATTTGTAAATGAATTTGATGGCATGTAAAGTACCCTTTGGCCAATTCTATTTGTTTTCTTTTAGGGGGGGGAAGTCTTCAAACCCCCTACAAGGCTAGTTTTTTTATTTTGGAAAAAAAAGATCGGTGGTTAATGATTGGCATCACGGTAAGAAGGCCCCAATGTTTGGGAAAAAATTCTGTTAATGACTAAACATCAAACCCTTAAACAAGTATGCCAGACTCGTGGAAACCATCGTCCCCTTTTTCTTACGAAAATCATATATAGATAAAAACGTTCTGGTTGTTTCCCTTTTTGGTTTTTAAGCATTTTCTAATACCATGGGTGTAACTTGCTTGCTTCGTCCATTTTTCCCACTTTAAAGAAGAAAAAAAAAAGAACCCCAAAAAAAGCGGGGGTTCATACCTTTTTCCCGGGGACTTTCCTTGCCTCAAAAATGGCAAGTTCAAAGATAGACGGCTGCAAGATAAAGAAACTGCTTCATTTTAAATTTTTGTCCTTTACACGGTACCAGAGGGAGGTGTCCCTTTGATTATCAGGGCCGCTGTGAAAGTGGCAGGCAGACATAGTTAATTTGTGTTTCTAAGAAACCTGTGTAGTTTTGACATGGTTACGTTTTTACTAAGAAACATGTGTAGTTTAGCCTGGTTGCGTTTGTTTACAAACACAGTGTGAGTTCAGACATAGTTTAGTTTTTCACTAAGAAACAGTTGTAGTTCAACATATTTTTGCTTTTCACTAAGAAACAGTTTAGGTCAGACATAGTTAATTTTTTACTAAGAAACAGTGTTATTTTAGAAGGGTGCGTTTGTCAAAGAACATGGAGTTCAGACATGGGACGTTTTGTCACTAAGAAACGTGTGTATTTTGACATGGCGACGTTTGTCACTAAGAAACATGTGTATTAAAAATAGTTAAAATTTTGTTATAAAAAACAGTGTGTAGTTCAGACATGTTAATTTGTGTTTTCTAAAGAAACATGTGTAGTTCAGACAACAATTTGGTCACTAAAAAAAACAGGTGTTGTTCAACTATTCGATTTTTGTTACTAAAAACTGTGTATTCAGAATAATCAATTTGGTCACAAGAAACGTGTGTAGTTCGCCTATCAATTTGTGTTGCAAGAAACAGCGTAGTTCAAAATATTCAATTTGTTTACAAAAAACAGGTGGGAGTTCAGCCCATAGTTTTTGTTTGTCACTAAGAAAAGTTGTATTTTGACATAGTTGATGTTTTCCTGAGAAAAAAGTTTAGTTCAGACAATGTTTATTTTTGTTACTAAAAAAGAAACATGTGTAGTTCATTATTGTTAATTTTTGTTCTAAAAACAGTTGGGATTTTTAAAACATTGTTAATTTGGTTTTTCAAAAACAAAGTGTAGTTTTAGGCTAGTTAATGTTTGATAGTAAGAAATAGTGTGTAAATTCAGACACAGTCAATTTTTTTGTAAATGGAAAAATGGTGTAGTTCAAAAATGGTAAATTTTTGGTTTCTAAGAAAACCCCGTGTGTAGTTCAGAATTGTTATTCTTTGTTACATGGGGCAGTGTTAGTTCCGACATAGTTATTTTTTTTTACTAAAAAAAAAACCTGTGTGCAGTTTTAAGACATAGTTTATTTTTGTTGCTACAAAAAAAGGGGTATTCAGACATTTTTATTCTTTTGTTAGGTCGAACACTGTTTTATTCAAACTAGTGAATTTTTTTTGCTGTGAAACGTGTGTTATTTAGATATAGTTATTTTTAGCACATATTTAGGCCCCATCAGACCATATAAGATTTTAAAAAAAGTCTTGCACACAACTGACAAACTAAAAAGCCCGGTGACTTCTCCGAAAATAACAGAAGAAAAGGTGTTCGAAAAAAAAAAAGATAATATCTGTGTTGTGTGGTGTGTGTGTGTTGGTTGTGTTTGGGGGTGGTGGGAGGGGGAGAGAGAGAGAAGAGAGAAAAGAGAAAAGAAAGGGGGGGAGAGAGAGGGGAGAGAGAGAAGAGAAAAGAGAGAGAGAGGGGGGAAAAGAGAGAGAAAAAGGGGGGGGAGGAGGGAAGAATTCCCCGACAGGGAGACAGAGAATCAGAAAGAGAAAGAAGGGGAAAGGGGTGGGTGGGGGTGGTGAGATCTTTAAAAACCCCAGCCCAAGGGCCTTCAAAGTGTGAGATGAGAAGCACCAAACCTTCCCGTTAAAACGCGTAAAACCCCGACGCTTTTTTTTTATAGCGTTTAAGGGAAAAAAACACATAAAGATTTTTTTTTCTACTTTTTCTTCCTCCGTAAGGCGGGGGTTTATTTCTTAACGTAAGTGGCCAAGGGGATGTTTAACCTGCCCGTGCTCGCATCTTCAAGAGATTATTTTTGACTCTAGTGCCCAAATGGTGTTTCCCTTTAATTTTGCTCTTTCAAAAGGGGAGGGTCAGCGGACCAAAAACGCAGCTGTTTTTGTTTTGTGAGGAACTCGTCAGGCTTGCAGTTGATCGTTGTTGCCTGTGGGGGAGAAACTTTTTTTTGATAGATGAGTGTGTTGTGTGTGTTGTGTGTGTGTGTGTGTGTGTGTGGTGTGTGTGTGGTTGGAAAAATTAACTGGATTTAAAAAAGGGAGTACATTTCATAATTAACAAATTCTTTTTCGCGAAAGTTTTGCTTTACTTGAATGCATTAATTGTTCTGTCGATAGATTTCATACCCCACAATAACAATAATTTTTCGTTTATTACAAAAAACAAAAAACAGATTCTTTTATTTCTACGTAGGGCTTTCGTGGGTAAAAATTTGACAAGTATTTTTATTATTGGCAACTATTATGCCAAAGCACCAAAATCGAAGGCCCTTTAACATATAACATTATTTGGGGCCCAAAGTTCATATTGATGACTATATTTATTCTTTTTCTGAACTCGTCCAACCCCCCGCCTTGAGCATGATTGAGTAAAAAACCAGCTTAATTTAAGTTTTTTTTAATTAAAATATTTTAGGGAATGTACCGACGCGAAAAAATTCTGCTCTTTAATACATTGTATACGGGCTGAACATTTTTGTACACTGACTGAACACATTGTACACATGATAACACTGACAATGACTGAACAATTATACACTGACTGAATATATTATACACAAGACTGAAAAAACAAGTACCCAGACTGAACACATTTAAACACATGATGAAAACATTTTTACACATGCTAAAAATATTTTTACAATGACTGACACACTGACACAGACAAACAATTATACAATGACTGAACCACTGTACACATGACTGAAACTTAACCAGACTGAATATTTATACACATGATGAACACACTGTACACATGACTGAACCATTGTACCATACGAAATATTTACACAGACTGAACCAGTACACAATGAAACCCCTTGTGCACATGATGACAACTGTACACATAACTGAAAACCCTTTGCCATGAAGAACCCCTGTAGACAGACCAATACATGTAACATGAAGAACACATTCCCCACATGTGAACAATTTTAGACTGACTGAAAGGGGAAATGGGGGGGCGAAGAAAACCTCTACAAATGTTGAAATTTTTTGTGTGAAATCTCCCCAATTCGGGGTGAGTCACAATCGCCGCCCCTACAGGTTTGTGGATGTCAGTCCATTGACTAAGCTTTTTTTTACATTCACATCTTTTCAGGTTTTTGTGACAATTTTGGAACCCATACAAAATGCTTTCAGTATATTAAAAAAGTCTTTTTTACCTTTTTCACACAGGAAATTTTTTCCGAAGCGAAGCTTTCATTTGTTTTTCGAGAGTGACACAAAAGTCTTAGACCACCTTTAAGTCAAATCGCAAACAGTGGTTCCATGACCCTGTTTTTTGTTTTTGCCAAAAGTTTTTTAAAAATCACTTCCGTTTTTTTGAAACTCCTGACAGACACCTAGCAAACACCCCGAAAATGTCCATTTGAAGGGGGGACATAGCTATGCCAAGACAACATAAGAGAGAAAGAAACATGTATGAAAAAAAAGGGGGGGAGGGGGGGGGGGAGGGAGAAAAAATGCGCACAGGAGGATTGTAGGGAAAGGGTAAAAAATTTTAAAAACACTTTAAAGGGAGGGTATAGGATGAAGGGAAGAACTCCACAATTTGGAATCATTTTTGCTTCCTGCAGGGCCATTGCCGTTGTTTGATCCCCCAAAAATCTAATAAATGGAAAAAAAAAAGGAAAAAAATGAGGTAAAAGAAATTTCCACAGAGGAGAAAGCGGGAGGACGGGACAATATTGGAAGGATTGAAAAGAAGAAGGCCCGGGTGCAGCGGAGAGAAAGGGGGATTACAGTTGCAAATTTTTAATGTAATATTGTGCGGCAAACGCGGTCAAAGCTCTGACTTGGCCAATATCCCAAGTCCCCAAAAGTCAAAAAACCCCTGTCCGCGCAAAAAGCACGACAGACAAATTGTAACAACTGCTATACGTTACTGCGCGCGCGGTGGAACACATGTCGGGCGGTGATACGAGGTCATGTACCGTTAACAGCCGACGCATGCACCCAACACACACCCCCAACCCCCGCGCGCGCACACACGGACACACCCACACACACACACACACCCGCGGCGCGCACACACCCCACACACACACACCTGCGCACGCAAGCACAAACACACACACACACACACAACCACACACACACACACACAACACCCCACACACACCGCACACACACACACACACGCCGCGCGTAACGCAAGCACACACACACGCACGGGCACACGCACACCCACACACCCTCACACACAAAACCCCCGCACGCCACCCCAAGCACCTTGACAAACACACACAAAATTTTTTACCAGCCCGGGTTCCTGCAAAAGCCTTCCATAAAAGAACAAAATGTAAACCGTTTTAAGGTTAAAAATTTCTTCCCCTTTATTTTCTCTAATTTGGGGTAAATTTCGGGAAATATTAAAAGGGGGGTGCCCCCCCGTTCCCCCCCCCCCCCCTTTCCCCCCCCCCCCCCCCCCCAAAAAAACCCGATTTCCCCCTTTCCCCCTGTTTTGCCTTTGGGGAGAGAGGGGGCCTTTCTTTGCCCACAGACCCGGGGGGGCCCCCCCGCCCCCCCCCCCCCCCCCCCCCCCCCCCCCCAACCCCCCCCCCCCCCCCCCCCCCCCCCCCCCCCCCCCCCCCCCCCCCCCCCCCCCCCCAACCCCCCAAACCTCCCCCCCTTTTCTTTTTCAAAACCCCCCCTCTTTCCCCCCCAAAAACCCCCCCCCCCCCCCCCCCCCCCCCCCCCCCCCCCCCCCCCCCCCCCCCCCCCCCCCCCCCCCCCCCCCCCCCCCCCCCCCCCCCCCCCCCCCCCAAACCCCCAAAAAAAACCAAACCATTTTCGACACACACACACACACACAAACCTCACTCCCCCCCCCCCCCCCCCCCCCCACCCCCCCCCCCCCCGCCACAAACAAAACCACACAACACCACAACACAACCACCCCTCCCTCTCCCCCCCCATCTCCTACCTTTCCTCCCCACACCAAACACCACACGACAACCCACCCCCCCAACCCCACACCAAAACCCCACACACCCCACACACAACACCACCACCCACCAAAAACACAAAACCCCAACCCCCCCCCCCTCCCCTCTCCTCTTTCTCTCTCTCCTCTTTCTCTCCCCCCCCCCCCCACACACACACACAAAACACACACACACACACACACAAATTTTCCCCCTTTTTCCCCCCTCTCTCTCTCCCCCCTTTTTTTAACCAAAACCCCCCCAACACCCACTCCGCACAAAACCCCAAAAAACCACATTCTTCCCTTCACCCACAAAACACCCAACCCCCCCCCACCCCCCCCCCAACCCACACAACCACCAACACATTCTCTTTTTTTCTTCTTCCCCCTCTCTCCCCCCACACAAAACAACCACACACAACCAACCACCACCCCCACCCACAGGTTTTAGGTCACTTTTCAAAAACCGGGGACCCCAAATTTTTTTTGGGGTGAGGTAAACAGATTTTTAACCAAACCTAAACATCCCGACTCAACCCTGTTTTCCAAAAAATATCCCCTTCTGGAGCCTTAAGAGTTTGGAGGGTTCGGTTCCCATTCGGTTTTCCCAAAACCCCCCCACTTTTCCATCCCCCTGTTTTTCCCCCCCATTTTTCCCGCCCCCCCCCCGGGGGGGCCCTTGATTTAAAATGCCCCCCCCTTTTAACCGGGTTTGTTTTGGTTGGTTTTTGGGGCCCCGGGTTTGGGGGGGTCGGGCCGGCCAAAATAACGCCCCAAATTTTCCCGGGCCCCTTCCCCCCTCGGGGGTGGTTTTTGGGTTTTTTCCGGGTTTTTTTCATGCACTTAAGACACCAAGACTTTCTGATCTCATTTCTAAAAAAAACTCTCTAATTTGTAGAATGAATTGATGGCATGTAAAGATCCCTTCGGCCAATCTCTATATTGTTTTCTTTTAGGGTGAAGTCTTCAAAATCATCATACAAGGCTAGTTTTTCATTTTGGAAACAAGATGGTGTTAGATGATTGGTCATCACGGTAAGAAGGCAAATGTTGGGGAAAAAGTTCTGTCTAATGACTAAACATCAAACCATTAAACGAATGTATGCCAGACTCGTGTAAACCACGTCGTCCTTCACTATCTTACGAAATATCATATATGAGATAACAACGTTCTGGTTGTTCTTTCTGCTGGTTTTTAAGCATTTGCTAATACCATGGATGCTAACTTGCTATGCTTTCGTCCATTTCCTACTTTAAAGAAGAAGAAAAAAAAGAACCCAAATAAAGCGCTGGTTCATACCTTTTCCGGCGACTCCTTGCCTCAAATGATGGCAAGTTCAAAGATAGACGGCTGCAAGATAAAGATCTGTCTTCATTTTATATCTCTGATCCTTGACACGGTACACAGAGGGAGGTGTCACTCTTTGATTATCAGGACCGCTGTGAAAAGTGTGCAGGTCAGACATAGTTAATTTGTGTACTAAGAAACAGTGTGTAGTTCAGACATGGTTGACGTTTGTCACTAAGAAACAGTGTGTAGTTCAGACATGGTTGACGTTTGTCACTAAGACACAGTGTGTAGTTCAGACATAGTTGACGTTTGTCACTAAGAAACAGTGTGTAGTTCAGACATAGTTGATGCTTGTCACTAAGAAACAGTGTGTAGGTCAGACATAGTTAATTTGTGTTACTAAGAAACAGTGTGTAGTTCAGACATGGCTGACGTTTGTCACTAAGAAACAGTGTGTAGTTCAGACATGGCTGACGTTTGTCACTAAGAAACAGTGTGTATTTCAGACATGGCTGACGTTTGTCACTAAGAAACAGTGTGTAGTTCAGACATAGTTAATTTGTGTTACTAAGAAACAGTGTGTAGTTCAGACATAGTTAATTTGTGTTACTAAGAAACAGTGTGTAGTTCAGACATATTCAATTTGTGTCACTAAGAAACAGTGTGTTGTTCAGACATATTCGATTTGTGTTACTAAGAAACAGTGTGTAGTTCAGACATAATCAATTTGTGTCACTAAGAAACAGTGTGTAGTTCAGACATATTCAATTTGTGTTGCTAAGAAACAGTGCGTAGTTCAGACATATTCAATTTGTGTTACTAAGAAACAGTGTGTAGTTCAGACATAGTTGATGTTTGTCACTAAGAAACAGTGTGTAGTTCAGACATAGTTGATGTTTGTCACTGAGAAACAGTGTGTAGTTCAGACATTGTTCATTTTTGTTACTAAAAAAGACAACAGTGTGTAGTTCATTCATTGTTAATATTTGTTACTAAGAAACAGTGTGTAGTTAAGACATTGTTAATTTGTGTTACTAAAAACAATGTGTAGTTCAGGCATAGTTAATGTTTGATAGTAAGAAATAGTGTGTAGTTCAGACACAGTCAATTTTTTTGTAAATAGGAAACAGTGTGTAGTTCAAACATGGTAATATTGGTTTCTAAGAAACAGTGTGTAGTTCAGACATTGTTATTCTTTGTTACAATGGGACAGTGTGTAGTTCCGACATAGTTATTTTTTGTTACTAAAAAAAAACCCTGTGTGCAGTTAAGACATAGTTTATTTTTGTTGCTACAAAACAGTGTGTAGTTCAGACATTGTTATTCTTTTGTTAGTGTCGAACACTGTGTTATTCAAACATAGTGAATTTTTGTTGCTGTGAAACAGTGTGTTATTCAGATATAGTTATTTTTAGCTACTATATTCAGGCCACATCAGACCATATGAAGATTTAAAAACAGTCTTGGCACACAACTGACAAACTGAAAAAGCCTGGTGACTTCTTCCATGAATATAAGCAGAAGAAAAGGTGTTCGAAAAAAATGTATATATATCTGTGTGTGTGTGTGTGTGTGTGTGTGTGTGTGTGTGTGTGTGTTGTGTGTGGAGGAGAGAGAGAGAGAGAGAGAGAGAAGAGAGAGAGAGAAAAGAGAGAGAGAGAGAGAGAGAGAGAGAGAGAGAGAGAGAGAGAGAGAGAGAGAGAGAGAGGGAGGGAGTGAGGGAGAGAATCAGACAGGCAGACAGAGAGTCAGAAAGAGAAAGAGAGAGAGGGGTGGTGGTTGGAGGGGTGGTGATGATCTTTAAACCCGAGCCCAAGGCTGCCTTCAAAGTCGTGAGATGAGCAAGCATCCAAACCCTTCCCAGTTAAAACGCGTAACTCTGACAGACTTTCTTTTTAGCGTTTAAGGGGAAACAAACACATAAAGATATTGTTCTCTACTTCTTCTTCTCTCCGTAAGGGCCGGGTTCATTTCTGAACGTAAGTGGCCCAGATGGGGATGTTTAACCTGCCCCGTGCTCGCAGTCTTCAAGTAGACTATTATAGACTCTAGTGCTCTAGTGGTCGTTTCCCTTAGATGTAGCTCTTTCAAAGGCGAGATCAGCAGGACCAGCAAACGGCAGCTGTTTCGTTCTGTGAGGAACTCGTCAGGCTTGCAGTTGATCGTTGTTGCCTGCTGGGGGAGAAACTTTTTTAGATAGATGAGTGTGTGTGTGTGTGTGTGTGTGTGTGTGTGTGTGTGTGTGTGTGTGTGTGTGTGTGTGTGAAAATGTATACTGGTATTTAAAAAGGGAGTAGCAGTTTCATAATTAACAAATTGCTTTTTCGCGAAGTTTTGCTTCTACTTAGAATGCATTAATTGTTCTGTCGATAGATTCATACCCCACAATAACAATAACTCTTTTCGCTTTATTACAAATTACAAGAAAACAGATTCATTCATTTCTACAGTAGGACTTACGTGGCTAAGATTCGACAAGTATTTCTTATTATTTGGCAACTATTATGCCAGAAGCACAAACTCGAAGGCCTGAACATATAACATTATTTGGTGGCATTCAGTTCACTATTGATGACTATATTTATTCTTCTTCTGAACTCGTCCAACCCACGCCTTTGAGCATGATTAGAGTAAAACACCAGCTTAATTTAAGTTTCTTTTTTAATTAAATATTTATAGGAATGATACCGACGCGAAAAGTTTCTGCTCTTTAATACATTGTATACATGACTGAACATATTGTACACATGACTGAACACATTGTACACATGACTGAACACGTTGTACACATGACTGAACACATTATACACATGACTGAATATATTATACACATGACTGAACACACTGTACACATGACTGAACACATTAAACACATGACTGAACACATTGTACACATGACTGAACATATTGTACACATGACTGAACACACTGTACACATGACTAAACACATTATACACATGACTGAACACACTGTACACATGACTGAACACATTATACACATGACTGAATATATTATACACATGACTGAACACACTGTACACATGACTGAACACATTGTACACATGACTGAACATATTGTACACATGACTGAACACACTGTACACATGACTGAACACATTGTGCACATGACTGAACACACTGTACACATAACTGAACACATTGTGCACATGAATGAACACATTGTAGACATGACTCAATACATTGTACACATGAATGAACACATTGCACACATGACTGAACAATTGTAGACATGACTGAAAGGGAACTGGGGAGAGCGAAGACCTCTACAAATGTTGAACATTTATGTGTGAATCTCCTAATTCCGGGCTGTAGTCACAATCGCCGCCAGCCTTACAGGTTTGTGGATGTCAGTCCATTGACTAAGCTTTTTGTTACATTCACATCTTTGCAGGTTTAGTGACAAGTTTTGGAACACATACAAAATGCTTTCATGTATGATTAAACAGTCTTTTTTACCTTTTCACACAGGAAAGTTTTGCCGAAGCGAAGCTTTCATGTAATGTTAACGAGAGTGACACACAAAAGTCTTAGATCCACCATTTGAAGTCAAATCGCACCAACAGGTCGTTCCATGACCATGTTTCGTGTTGCCACAAAGTTTGGTAAAAATCATCTTCCTGTTTTATGTAAACTCTCTGACAGACACACTAGCAAACACCAGCGAAAATGTCCATTTGAAGGTGGACATAGCT
>CM031614.1:69668759-69673759 GCA_018398815.1 Conus ventricosus
GGCCACCCAGCAATTTCTTCAGCATAACAACGTCAATGTGCTGCCCTGGCCAGCCCTCAGTCCCGATTTAAACCCAACAGAACATTTTGGGGATGAACTTAGCAGACGGTTGGACCTCCTGCGTCCACGACCAGCAACAGCGGCTCAACTTCACCAGGCCATCGTCCATGTGTGGGCTGGTGTGCCAAGGGGACGCATCAACCACCTGGTCCACTCAATGAGCCGCAGGTGTCAAGCAGTTGTCCATGCAAATGGTGACCACACACGGTATTAGGACTTCAAGCTGGTTTGTCACGTGAACGTGGATTTTCCACACAAAGACATATTGCTGATGACATTTTCACACATTACCGGTGTAATGAATCAAATCACGTTGAATTCTCGCTTCCACTCTGTACAATTGTGACCAATAAAATTCGCCCCTAACCTTCAGCTTGTTTTGCTTTCGCGTTTTTTATGGAAGTCAGTATATATATATATATATATATATATATATATATATATATATATATATATATATATATATATATATATATATAGATCAGGATCAGAAAGGAGCAGTGCCCACTAAACAATAAATGTCTTCACAACAACATTGTATACCAGGCTACTGTGACATCAGAAAATGAAAAAGAAACATACATAGGGATCACTGAAAACCACTTCAAAACCAGATATGCAAACCACAAACAGTCATTTAATAAAGAAAAATATAAAAACCAAACAGAACTGAGCAAATATATCTGGAAACTTAAAGACGCAAAAACAAGCTACAATATATCCTGGAAAATCATAAAAAGAGCATCACCATACAGCAATGTTTCAAAAAGGTGCAACCTATGTTTAACTGAAAAATGGTTAATACTATGCAAACCACACTTAGCAACTTTAAACACCAAAACAGAAATAGTAAACAACTGCAGGCATAAATGGAAATCGTTGTTAGTGAATACACCCAAACCAAAAACCTGAAAGCCCAAAAAAAACACGTGCAGCCAACCCGCACGTGCAAACAACCGCAAACGGGAGCCCACACGCTATATAACATCGGCAGTGGGCAAACCAAAAACCATCCTGATGACAGCGCAACGCGCTCGAAACAAATTTGTAGATAGATTTAAGATTCCTCTTTTTACTTGTTTTAACTATATATTAATATATATATATATATATATATATATATATATATATATATATATATATATATATATATATATGTGTGTGTGTGTGTGTGTGTATAAAGAGAGAGAGAGAGAGAGAGAGAGAGACATATATATATATATATATATATATATATATTATATATATATATATATAATGATGGTAGTCCTTCGGATCCGAAGATAACGCTAACGTCATCTTCGGATCCGAAGGACTACCATCATATATATATATATATATATATATATATATATATATGTATACATATATGTGTGTATATATATAAATACAGAGAGAGAGAGAGAGAGAGAGAGAGAGAACAGAGACAGAGAAAGAGAGATCCGTGTGTGTGTGTGTGTGTGTGTGTGTGTGTGTGTGTGTGTGTGTGTGTATGTTGTGTGTGTGTGTGTGTGCATATATACATACACGAAGAGGGGAACGCTCACGCGCGTGCGTGTTGTTGTTTTGTTTTACGTCTTTCCACATTACGTGATATTAGACGAACTTGTGTGTGTGTGTGGGGGGGGGGGGGGGGGGGGGGGGGGGGTGCGTGTGCGTGTGCGTGTGTGTGTGTGTGTGTGTGTGTGTGGTTATTAAACTATTTCTTTTTTGGTTCATATCATTGCTCGAGTACGAATATTTGCTTGCTTCCCTACACGTTTCTCCACAAAGGTAAGAAATAATACTGGCTATGAATTTGCAGGCAAAGCAACTGAACCAATGGAAATGGCGTTTGGAAACCCCCATCCCCACCCCCACCTCTCTCTCTCTCTCTCTCTCTCTCTCTCTCTCTCTCTCTCTCTCCCTCCCTCCCCCCCCTCTCTCTCTCTCTCTCCTTGTGTCAGTTAGTTCGCACAAGCACCACAGCTTGTCTCATTATGAAAACAACTTCGGGCAATATCTGGAAAAATTGGGCATATCCGCACGAAAGAAAACCCGAGTGAGAAAGGAGATGAAAGCGGCAGATAACCATTCCAGGCCTCTGTAATGAAACTGCTTGACACTGGTGCCATGTGTTCTCTTTTGTACAAAAAAGAGGATGAAGCTTCAGAAGACAATTCAGTGGGCAAGAGAAGGGGCGCCAAATGAGGGAGGAATGACGGAGAGATCGATAGGGGCTGGAGGGTCAATGGCAGTTTCGTTCCTTATAAAAGACCCCCACAACCTGGCCGGGCCCCCACCACGGTCTTCAAACCTCTCTACGACAGCTGCACAGAGGGTTTTTTTCCTGCTTCCAGCATTTGAAGCTGCACAGGTAGGTTTGACTGTTAGTAAACAGCGAATGCAGAACTCATCCTGCCAGTCCTGTTCATGCTGCAGGATAGAAGATGAATGCTGCAGGATAGAAGATGAATGCTGCAGGATAGAAGATGTCATGTTGCAGGATAGAAGATGTCATGTTGCAGGATAGAAGATGTCATGTTGCAGGATAGAAGATGTCATGTTGCAGGATAGAAGATGTCATGTTGCAGGATTGGTGCAGGATAGAAGATGTCATGTTGCAGGATAGAAGATGTCATGTTGCAGGATAGAAGATGTCATGTTGCAGGATTGGTGCAGGATAGAAGATGTCATGTTGCAGGATAGAAGATGTCATGTTGCAGGATTGGTGCAGGATAGAAGATGTCATGCTGCAGGATAGAAGATGAATGCTGCAGGATAGAAGATGAATGCTGCAGGATAGAAGATGTCGTGCTGCAGGACAGAAAATTTCATGCTGCAGGACAGAAAATTTCATGCTGCAGGATAGAACATATCATGCTGCAGGATAGAAAATTTCATGCTGCAGGATAGAACATATCATGCTGCAGGATAGAAAATTTCATGCTGCAGGATAGAACATATCATGCTGCAGGATAAAAATTTCATGCTGCAGGATACAAGATGCATACAGTGAGTGTCGAACAGTAGGATGTTCCAGTTTCGCCTGATACCAAAACACTTCAACATTTGTTGATTGACTTTATGGTTTTGTTTGAGTTCAGACTTGAAGAGCATTGATTCTCCAGGTTTTCGTTAGTCACAAAGCTGAATGGAGTGGAAGAGGTGAGAGGGAAGGTTACGGAGGGATAATAGCATTTTCATTTCATTCATCTTGCTCGCTGTGCGAAGAAATCTGAAGGAAGAAGCTGTGCGATCCTGTCCAGGCCAGAAACATGCATATTTCCGTCAGTTGTAATAAAAATGCGAAATTCGTCTGGATCCATGGTTCCGATACATACATACCGGCTTCAGCAACAGACAGACTGTAGCGGAACATCCTTATTCCTGAAGAATCTTGGAGACAAAAAAAATCGTTTGAAACGGGATAGTCAGATGCCTGGACATTGGTGGCTCTGGGTTCCTGGCAAAGCACGCCACTGGCTGATGGAGATGCACGTGACCGTTGTCTCCTGCATTGACAGCAAAGCTATCCACAGAGCTTTGGGGGGATTCAGCAATAGAATGTCCACTGAAAAAAAGATGCAAAACTAGAAAAATATTATCAGGCAACGTAGAGCATAGCATTGTCTTAAAGCCACTCCAGCTCAAGAAGAAGAAGAAGAAGAAGAAGAAGAAGAAAAAGATGAAGACAAAGAAGAAAATTAATGGTAGTAGTAGTAGTAGTAGTGGTACTAATAGTAATAGTAATAGTAGTAGTAGTAGTAGTAGTAGTAGTAGTAGTAGTGGTGGTGGTGGTGGTGGTGGTGGTGGTGGTGGTGGTGGTGATGGTGGTGGTGGTGTGGGGGTGGTGGGGGTGGGGGTGGTAATCGTAGTAGTAGTAGTAGAAGAAGAAGAAAAGAAGAAGACGAAGACGTAGTACTAGAAGAAGAAGAGGAAGCAATTCATCAGACTGTTGAGTCAAACGTTGAATGACATGAAAGCTTGAAACCAGCCTTTGCCACTGAGGGTGGTGGCTGACTGTAAGAGCAGTACTGAAGAACAGCATGGAGGTGATGCAACTCCTCTGATGGATGAAGGCACGAACTGACTGGTCCTATGTCTACGTGTCTTCAGCGTAGGTCACTGCGGACAGTAAGGAGCTTAAACGTCTTCATTCCGTCCGTGTTGTTTGTCACCCAGCGGACCGCAGGGGCCATCTCCCAAGTCACGGGAAGACAGGGGCGTGAAAGCCATCCAAGACGCTCTTGCACGTGAAGCAGGAGTAAAACTTCTCTTCGCCTGTGCGACTGCATGACGCAACAGATTCCTGTCACTTAAAGATAACGAGAATCACTGACATTCGAATTTTAGAGACAAGCAGGCCTAGTTGTGTCTTCTACGTATAAGAGGGTCTGCATCTGAAAGAAGATTTTGCGATAAAATTCACTATCAGGCGATGAAGCTTAAAAGTGACGCCTTGTACCTGTTTTATTTTGGACATTAACATCGCGTCCAAATCGTAGATTGTTTGTGGTAGCATGTGCAAACCTGTCAAAGTGGCTGATGATGGTCTCAATGAATTGACTTTGGGAGCGCAGTTACTTGCCGTGACCTCAAAGACCAGAGTTGAATGAACTCTGTCAGCGAGTTGGGTTATGCAGGAATCTGCTCATCTTCAAAAAGAGAATGACAATTCGGACTGAAACTAAACTGGTCAAAATGAGGCTAAGGATTTCATGTACTAGAATACCACAGCTAGCTTTGTTTTCGCACATAGTTTTCACCAATGAGTCGAATAATTGTGAATGATTAATGTCAAGAAACAGATCAGTATGAAAGCACTAGGACTGCTGTTTCTTCAAAACCATGTTGAAAACATTGGGTCACATAAAAACTGGAAAAAAAGAAAAAAGTTGCAAGTCAAGGATACGATGAGTTGAAAGATGACGTTGAAGAGGACAGAGATATCTTCCATT
>CM031614.1:69676259-69686259 GCA_018398815.1 Conus ventricosus
TTTATACTGTTTGAATAATGCTTTTAGTTTTTCAGCAACTTTTTTCCTCTCCACACTTTCGTATTGTTCCATTTACTATCCTTCGCTGGCTGCTTTGGCGGTGCTGTTGGATTTTTTTTAACCCTTGGTGGTGAGAACACCACAGAATTATGGACTGTGGTTTGTCTCTCTTTGACACCAGGAGCGCAGACACAGTCAGCCGTGTCTCCCTGATGGGTCCGACCCGGCGGGCGAAAGGCCTCGGAGCAGGCAATACAAATATATCTGCCTTCGAGAGGGTTTACAATGGTTCCCTCATGCAGCTAGAGAAGGGTTTCCCATTATCTATAATATATTCCCATTTTCTTCATCTAAATTTTTTTTTTTTTAAAGTTCAAATCTTTGCAAAGTGAATACTATAATGACTGAAGAATTGTTAACCTACGCTTGTTTTCCCCCACTACTTAATTGTTCAGATATATATATATATATATATATATATATATATATATATTCGTTATACGAAATGCCTTGATTGTTCGTGTAGAAAACATGCTTATGATTTTCATCTCATTGATATTTCTTTATAATGCTGGTTATCAAGATTTTCTCACAACAAATTGCAGGATGTTTAGTATGTATCCGATTTCGTGTTCAACTTTCATGTCCTCATGGTGTAATCATTATCCAAGTAAATCTATTGCATTTGGATCATCATTGAATCTTTCACATTACGTGCAGACTCTTCAACGGTCTTTTTGCATGTCTTTTTGTGTGACGTGGCTGATTAATTTCGAAAGAGACAGACCTAATTTGTACGATAACTTTCAAATGTGTAAATAACATCATTAATAGGCATGACATTTTCGTGCACTAGCAGTTATTGTCGCATTCTTCCATACGTTTTTTTTCAAAATGTTGTCATAAAGTTCTCGGATATATTGAATCTGATATTAATCGTAAAGTTCTCGGATATATTGAATCTGATATTATCAAATGTTATAGATATTCAAAGCATTGTATGAGTAAAATATGAATTATAAGAAAAATCTTTCTTGTAGTTGTATTGTAAAATTCTTATGTTTGATCGTGATGAAGCTGAATATAGTTTTGAAAGGATCATTATTATGTGTGTTTACTGAGTGGATCAGTATTCTGTTTATTGCATTTAGGGGAAAGATCTGCATGCGGGACAACTTACCGTGTTTCATACACACACACACACACACACACACACACACACCACACACACACACATACCGCGCGCTAGCGTTATAAAGAAAAAGAAATTTTAAAAAAACCATGACTGGCAACTGTAACATGTAGGAATCTAGCTTTTAATTCAAAATAAGTTAAAGACGAAGTTCCAACTACGTGCGCACGCGGATAATGTACTATAAACAAAGAACATGAATAGCAACAATAAAATGTAGAACTGTAGCTTTTGGTTAGAAATATGTTTAATACGACGTTTCAGAAAACAAACAAACAAACTAACTAACTAACAATTAAACAACAAAATATACAAAAGCAGCTTTGGATTCGACGTCAGTAAAGTTCAAAGCTTCAGTATGAACTAAATCGTGTCTAGATGACCCAACCCCCTTCTAAAGCTAAAATTCAATTAGAAGAACAAAAAAACAACAACAACAACAAACAAACACAAACAAACAAACAAACAAACAAAAAATCTGGTAGAAAAAATGTCACCCAGAACCTTCCCATCCCACCAGCCACATTCTTCTCCCCTTTAACATGTTGATCTCTCTGTCTGTCTGTCTGTCTGTCGTCAGCATGAACGGCCGTGTGCTGCTGCTGCTGCTGTGTTCGTTGGTCTGGCACCAGTGCCGGCTGACCCGTGGGTGCCAGTGTCCCTGGGAGGACGAGCGCCTAGAGAAGTGGTCCTACAACGAGACCTGGGGGGATGCAGGCGTGCCCACCAAGGACAGCCAGGTGCGTGCGTGCGTGCGTGCGTGCGTGCGTGCGTGCGTGCGTGTGTGTGTGTGTGTGTGTGTGTGTGTGTGTGTGTGTGTGTGTGTGTGTGTGTGTGTGTGTGTGTGTGTTTAAAATTGATGATTTCATTCTTTCTCCGCAGGACACTCTTCTACCACCCTCTCCTCAACACACATCCCACAGTTCTGATCTTATTCTGGTTTCTATCAGAACTATGGAGACAGAATTCTTGAAATGACTGAGTTCACATATGTTTATTGAGGTTGAAATGAATGAATTAACATATGTTTCTTGAGGTTGCCCCGTTTCTCAGGTGCTCCTGAACTGAAACTGTGTCTGAGAGCGTTAGTTATTGCAAAGTGTGTGTGTGTGTGTGTGTGTGTGTGTGTGTGTGTGTGTGTGTGTGTGTGTGGTGTGTGTGTGTGTGTGTGTGTGTGTTGCATCAGCAGCTGTCGCTTCGTCTCAGCCCTCAGATGATGTTCAAGACGTTTTACTGGCATCTTACAGCTGGTGTGATGAGCATTTTGTTTTGGATTGGCTGATTTTGTCGTCTTTGAAATAGACTGACGATCTTCAATGAGGACAGTCGACGTTGTGTTGTTTATCAATTGGTCATTTCGTTTCACGAAGTGTGCTGCCCTGCACCAGGTTCCTGGCTTTTCAGGGTCTGTCTGTAGGTGATTATGCATTGCAGCACTGTATCTTGTGGCTTTTCAGGGTGTCTGTAGGTGTTTGTACATGGCAGAACTGTACCTTGTGGCATTTCAGGGTCTGTCTGTAGGTGATTATGCATAGCAGAACTGTATCTTGTTAGCCAGTGTGACGAAAGCTGTTCTCATTCAGGGCCCATAACAAAACCTGGGGTTCTTTTTTTGTTTATCATTGCCAGGCTGGAGTTTGCTCGTTTTTCTTAATTCTGTCAAAAATCATTATCTAACCAGAAGAGATGTAAATGCAGAGAAACTCCGCAATATTGATGTGAACATTCAGTTTAATAGAATGAAGAGAAATTGCTTTTTGTGCTGAGATTCGTACCACTTTATCAGCATCAAACTTCATCACCGCCTTTTTTTCCATTTCCTCTGTCTATATTTCCAGCTTTCTGAGCTCTGCTGACGAAGTCATGCTGTCTGCGTCTTTGTAGATGGCAGGCATTTTCAAACGTTTGTACTTGAAACTGAACACTAGAGCGGGGATTATTTATGTGCCAGAGAAATGAAACTGGATCCAAGACAATGCCTTGGGGGACTTGCAGTGCGAGGCTCTGTGTATCAGGACGTTGTATCACTGGCAGTACGAAGCTCTGTGTATCAGGACGTTGTGTCACTGGCAGTACGAAGTTCTGTGTATCAGGACGTTGTGTCACTGGCAGTACGAAGCTCTGTGTATCAGGACGTTGTGTCACTGGCAGTACGAAGCTCTGTGTATCAGGACGTTGTGTCACTGGCAGTACGAGGCTCTGTGTATCAGGACGTTGTGTCACTGGCAGTACGAAGTTCTGTGTATCAGGACGTTGTGTCACTGGCAGTACGAAGCTCTGTGTATCAGGACGTTGTGTCACTGGCAGTACGAAGCTCTGTGTATCAGGACGTTGTGTCACTGGCAGTACGAGGCTCTGTGTATCAGGACGTTGTGTCACTGGCAGTACGAAGCTCTGTGTATCAGGACGCTGTGTCACTGGCAGTACGAAGCTCTGTGTATCAGGACGCTGTGTCACTGGCAGTGCGAGGATCTGTGTATCAGGACGTTGTGTCACTGGCAGTACGAGGCTCGGTGTATCAGGACGCTGTGTTCAGATCTTAAACATGAAAGCCGCACATTTAGATTTGTGTTACTGAAGCAAGGTCAACATATCACATCTCATTCTGAGTCCCTCTGTGACTCTGTGACCTGTGACTTTTGGTTTAACTGGTTTCACCGTTTGAATACTGAAACAACGTGAGGACTCAGGATTTTTTGTTTGACAACGATTAAGACGGCTTTGCATGTAACGCCACACACACAAAAAAATGATACTGACCAATCATATTCCAACAGTCCAATATTGGCTGCACGCAAAAGATGTATGTGCGAAGGGAGACGGAGTATTATTACTATCATATTGGGTATTTATATAGCGCCTATCCTCGGTCACAGACCAAGCTCTAAGCGCTTTACAATAAACACACTACCTCACTCACTCAACGGGCTGCCTACCCAGGTAGAGCCGGCCGAAGAGCAGCCTACTGGCACTCATTCAGTCGTTTCCCGTACCATTCAAATATTAGGCACTCATTTTCATTTATCTCATTTATTCCTCCAGTTTCTCACATAGGATGCATGCGATGGTTATACGCGTCCTCCATTTCCACCGGTACACGATGGCACACGATAACAGTAAGTGACAATTTTTGTGGCTTGGTAAGAAAAACCAGGCGGCTATCTTCAATCTACATCAATTTTGCCAGGGCAGCGGGGAACCCCCCTGCTCTTTTCGATTTTCAACTGCCGTGGGTTCTTATAGGTGTAGGGAGCAAAGGGGGTGGCGGGGGATATCACAAGTCCAATATTGGTAGCGCCCAAAATATGTATGTGCGAAGGGAGATGGAGTAGGAGGGGGGGGGAGGAGAGAGGAAAGTGGATGAAGGTGGAGGGGAGGGGCATGTTGGTGGTCGCCGAGATACCGTTCACACCCAGCTTGGCTGTGACACGTAGAAGTCCAGTTTGATTTCCAGTCTGCCTCCATCATGTGGTCATCACTTGCCCCTCTTTCAGGTGCTCATCCCCAGGGGCAAATGGATCTTGCTGGACGTCCAGCCAGCCCCGCTGTACAACCTGACCATAGAGCCAGGTGGCGGTCTGATCTGGGGCGACGTGGACAACATAGTGCTCGACACCCATTACATCTATGTGAAGGGGGAGTTCCATATCGGATCCGAATTCTGCAGATTCGAGAAACAAGCACGTATCCGTCTTCACGGTGAGTAAATTTCTCTTCGAGTTTTGGACAAGTGTTTTCTTTATTTTATTTTATTTTATTTTTTTTTTTTGGGGGGGGGGGGGGGGGGGCTGTGGGTGGGGTTGGGGGTTTGGAGGATCACTTTTCAGTTTCTATTTGCAAGGACAAAAAAACCCTCAAACAAACAAACAAACCCTGGCCAGATTAAACTAAATACTTTCGGTGCAACGAACCTTGCTCAGTTCCACGATGATGTGGTTGGCAAAGCAGACTTGCGCGTTGGGAATGGGAGGTCGTGGGTTGGGTGTCCTGCTGGGATATGTATTTGAGGAAGAATTTGGCACCGGTGGGCTTCTTACCAGAGTTGACTGTTTCAAAATGGAGTGACCGACGGCGGCGAACGAAGCAAAAGAGTTGACTGTGACGCAAGCTCAAACGGGAAGACCGAAACTCTATGATTGCAGGCACCTCTGACACTGTTGCCAAACTGTTCTTACGACAGGTGTCTGGATTGCTCGGGCCTGTTTCACATCGAAATATGATAAGATAGTAAGCATAGAGAAAGCAGCTCAATCATGCCGACTCTGACCAGAATGAAATCTGCATGATCATTTTGACTAGTGAAATGCTTCCACAAGGTTCTGCTGAAGAGTAGTTCGGCACTTCAGCTGGAGTTCGTCAGAGCTGCCTTCTTTTTCCCATACTTTTCATTTCATTCCCAGAACGCGTTGTGACCTACGCGTTTAAAGGTAATCTCAGCACGGTCAGCAAATGGAGGAAGAGCCATCTTCTGTTTGCAGACGACATTGATGGCCTAGCAGGCTGTGATCAAAACCTCACCAAGCTTGTTGAAAAACTGGTTGAAGCATGGACAGGATTCGTCACGGAAATCAACAATGAGAATACCAAATGGATCGCAAGCCACTACACCACCGGCAGCTAACTGTCCAGAGACAGAGTCTATAAACTGTTCAACGGTTCACCTACCTGGGATTTATCATCAGCAGTGAGGGGTCCACACCAGAAATCCCTTCACGAACAGCAAAGCCATCAGCACTCTCCTGTCGAAAACCTTCACGAGCAGCAAAGTCATCAACACTCTCCTGTGGAAAACCTTCACGAGCAGCAAAGACATCAACACTCTCCTGTGGAAAACCTTCACGAGCAGCAAAGACATCAACACTCTCCTGTGGAAAACCTTCACGAGCAGCAAAGTTATCAACACTCTCCTGTGGAAAACCTTCACGAGCAGCAAAGTCATCAACACTCTCCTGTGGAAAACCTTCAAGAGCAGCAAAGTCATCAACACTCTCCTGTGGAAAACCTTCACGAGCAGCAAAGTCATCAACACTCTCCTGTGGAAAACCTTCACGAGCAGCAAAGTCATCAACACTCTCCTGTGGAAAACCTTCACGAGCAGCAAAGTCATCAACACTCCCCTGACGAAACCCTGTCTGAAAGGACAATGGCATCTCCATGGAATACAAATCCAGCAGGCTCTTGCATACCTCGGTACACTTCGTCCGTCAGCATGCATGCCAGATATGGGACTTCACAGCACACCTGGAAAGAAGTATCCGAGCCACAGAGAGGAGATGTGATACAGAAAATTACTAAACATCAAGTGAGCCCGCCTTGGCCTAAGGCTGTGTCAGACCAGTTGACATAGGCTAGAACACCAAGGCTACATCAAAATGTTGTTATGCTCTGCATAGTTATGCGGGGATTGTCTTCAGTCGTGACAAGCTCCTAGTATAACAATATCAGTCTCCAAAATCCCTCGAAGTCGGAGTGTGGCTGCCCACGTGGCGGGTAATCAAAAACGGTCACACACGTAAAGTTCTCATCCCAGCAGATGGATTTGTACCATAGTGTTCAAGTACTTCGGCTGTTCGGCTGATCCCGGAGTCTTTTAGCCAGGGTAGGACAACAACAACAACGACAACATCAGGTGAGCTTGTCATATATCCAAGGAAGAGCACAGGTGCACCACACCACCAGGCAGCACATAGGAGCACATGCAGATCTACTCACATCGGCTAAGAAAAGAACATGACGTTGTTCGGCTCTGGATCAAGATCCACCGGTCTCACTGGAACAGTCCTCCAGGACGCTGTTGAGAGAGGGATGCAGGGGGGGGGGGGGGGAAGATGATGGACTGACCACAGTGCTGAACAGAGAGGGATGCAGGGGGAAGATGATGGACTGACCACAGCAGTGAACAGAGAGGGATGCAGGGGGGGGGGAAGATGATGGACTGACCACAGTGCTGAACAGAGAGGGATGCAGGGGGGAAGATGATGGACTGACCACAGCAGTGAACAGAGAGGGATGCAGGGGGGGGGGATGGACTGACCACAGCAGTGAACAGAGAGGGATGCAGGGGGGGGGGGGGGAAGATGATGGACTGACCACAGCAGTGAACAGAGAGGGATGCAGAGGGAAGATGATGGACTGACCACAGCAGTGAACAGAGAGGGATGCAGGGGGGGGGGGAAGATGATGGACTGACCACAGCAGTGAACAGAGAGGGATGCAGTGGGGGGGGGGGGGGGGGTGGGGATGGACTGACCACAGCAGTGAACAGAGAGGGATGCAGGGGGGGGGGGGAGATGATGGACTGACCACAGCACTGAACAGAGAGGGATGCAGGGGGGAAGATGATGGACTGACCACAGCAGTGAACAGAGAGGGATGCAGGGGGGGGGGGGGAGATGATGGACTGACCACAGCACTGAACAGAGAGGGATGCAGGGGGGAAGATGATGGACTGACCACAGCAGTGAACAGAGAGGGATGCAGGGGGGAAGATGATGGACTGACCACAGTGCTGAACAGAGAGGGATGCAGGGGGAAGATGATGGACTGACCACAGCAGTGAACAGAGAGGGATGCAGGGGGGGGGGGGGAAGATGATGGACTGACCACAGTGCTGGACAGAGAAGGATGCAGGGGGGGGGAGGGATGGAACTGACCACAGTGCTGGACAGAGAGGGATGCAGGGGGGGGGGGAGGATGGACTGACCACAGTGCTGAACAGAGAGGGATGCAGGGGGGGGGGGGAAGATGATGGACTGACCACAGCAGTGAACAGAGAGGGATGCAGTGGGTGGGGGGGGGAGGATGGACTGACCACAGTGCTGAACAGAGAGGGATGCAGGGGGGAAGATGATGGACTGACCACAGCAGTGAACAGAGAGGGATGCAGGGGTGGGTGAGGATGGACTGACCACAGTGTTGAACAGAGAGGGATGCAGGGGGGAAGATGATGGACTGACCACAGCAGTGAACAGAGAGTGATGCAGGGGGAAGATGATGGACTGACCACAGCAGTGACCAGAGAGGGATGCAGGGGGGGAAGATGATGGACTGACCACAGCAGTGAACAGAGAGGGATGCAGGGGGGAAGATGATGGACTGACCACAGCAGTGAACAGAGAGGGATGCAGGGGGAAATGATGGACTGACCACAGCAGTGAATAGAGAGGGATGCAGGGGGGAAGATGATGGACTGACCACAGCAGTGAACAGAGAGGGATGCAGGGGGGAAGATGATGGACTGACCACAGCAGTGAACAGAGAGGGATGGGACACAAGTCTTGGTACATCATCTACAGAACTGTTGGTACTTGGTGACATATTCTTCAGTGGAGAAAGGAAAAGGATGAATACCTGACTATCAAAGCAGAGGGTTTTGTTAAACACACCACACACACACACACACACACACACACACACACACACACACACACACACACACACACACACACACCTCCTCTTCCCAAATTTGTGCAAGCAGCGGCAGGGGGGGCAGCGGAAAAAATGGGATGGAAACGGTGGGAGGTGGGGGTGGGGGGTGGGGGATGAGGGGTGGGGCGTGTTCTCTCTCGACGTTTTTGCAGAAAGCAGGGGCGGACGGGAGGGTCTCCCCTATGTCAAACTTCTGGTGTTTCCTTAACGGGCTGTTCAGCGTCACGTTCATGTCTCGGCCCAATTCATATCACTGGGCGGAATGTCTCGCCTGACGCTTCAAGAACTGGCCAACCAAGGGGTTTCCAGAAACACCATGGGGCGTGGGAGAGACTTGAAGGGGCTAGGGGAGGGGAGGGGGTTGTGGGAGATGGGGGCAGGGCGTGGGGACTGGTGTGGGTGGGGGTGGGGTGGGGGGTCCTCCGCATGTTTTGTGTGCGTGTGTGTGTGTGTGTGTGGTGTGTGTGTGTGTGTGTGTGTGGTTGTGTGTGTGTGTGTGTGTGTGTGTTTGCATTTCGCAAAGAAAGGGAGGATCACCTTGGAGCCTTCCGTCCCTCCTCCCCCCCCCCCCCCCCCCCCCCCCCCCCCCCCCCCCCCCCCCCCCCCCCTCCGTTCCTCTCTCCTTTCTCCGCCCCCCGTAAAACGTACTTAGTATTCAAAAGACCAACCCCCCCCTGTTCTGCTCTCTTTCTCAGCCCTGAGTAACGTATTAATCAATGTAAAGAAGAGAAAGAAAAAGAAAAAGAAAAGAAAATTAAGTTTTCAACATACATCTCTTCTTCAAACATAATAAATATCAGACCTAAATACGCACAAAACAAAAGGATAGCTATGTACCATATTTGGCCCATGACCAACGCCAAGTAAACACAGGATACGTCTTTCTTTGATTGATTGATTTATTTATTCAGTTAGTTAGTTATTCATTTATTTGTTTATTGATTGATCGATTGATTGATTGATTGATTGATTCATTCATTCATTTATGCATTCATCCATTCATTCATTTATTCATATTTATTTACCGGTGAGCGCGTTATCACTGATAAGGTGTTAGATCTGATAATTTTATTGGCTATATTCTATATTTACAAATGCAAATGGAAAAGGAGCAAACCACGCATTACTGCTTTCATCGGGCTACTGAAACAAAGATACTCAATAGAGTGCTACTGTAATGCAATGAAAGGAGAAAATATACTTTTTGATCATCAATGGCTCCCGTATAAACCTCTGATAGAACTTTAAGACTTTGTTAACAAAGTATGTTTTTTCATATACTCTTGGATGCTGCATGAATGTCTACAATATGAATGTCTCTGCCATAAGGCCTAACTTACTTCGCTGAAGTTTTAATATCAGGCGTACAGTTTGTCAGTT
>CM031614.1:69701259-69711259 GCA_018398815.1 Conus ventricosus
GGACCACATACAGATGAATATCAGTGACAGTGTGGACCACATACAGATGAACATCAGTGACAGTGTGGACCACATACAGATGAACATCAGTGACAGTGTGGACCACATATAGATGAACATCAGTGACAGTGTGGACCACATACAGATGAACATCAGTGACAGTGTGGACCACATACAGATGAGCATTAGTGACAGTGTGGAACACATACAGATAAACATCAGTGACAGTTTGGACCACATAACAGATGAACATCAGTGACAGTGCGGACCACATACAGATAAACATCAGTGACAGTGTTGACCACATACAGATAAACATCAGTGACAGTGTTGACCACATACAGATAAACATCAGTGACAGTGTGGACCACATACAGATAAACATCAGTGACAGTGTTGACCACATACAGATAAACATCAGTGACAGTGTGGACCACATACAGATAAACATCAGTGACAGTGTTGACCACATACAGATAAACATCAGTGACAGTGTTGACCACATACAGATAAACATCAGTGACAGTGTTGACCACATACAGATAAACATCAGTGACAGTGTGGACCACATACAGATGAACATCAGTGACAGTGTGGACCACATATACATGAATATCAGTGACAGTGTGGACCACATACAGATAAACATCAGTGACAGTGTTGACCACATACAGATAAACATCAGTGATAGTGTTGACCACATATAGATGAGCATCAGTGACAGTGCGGACCACATATAGATGAATATCAGTGACAGTGTGGATCACATATAGATGAGCATCAGTGACAGGGTGGACCACATACAAATGAATATCAGTGACAGTGTGGACCACACATAGATGAACATCAGTGACGGGGTTGACCACATACAGATGAACATCAGTGACAGTGTGGACCACATACAGATGAACATCAGTGACAGTGTGGACCACATACAGATGAACATCAGTGACAGTGTGGACCACATACAGATGAACATCAGTGACAGTGCGGACCACATACAGATGAACATCAGTGACAGTGTGGACCACATATAGATGAACATCAGTGACAGTGTGGACCACATACAGATGAACATCAGTGACAGTGTGGACCACATACAGATGAACATCAGTGACAGTGTGGACCACATACAGATGAATATCAGTGACAGTGTGGACCACATACAGATGAATATCAGTGACAGTGTGGACCACATACAGATGAACATCAGTGACAGTGTGGACCACATACAGATGAACATCAGTGACAGTGTGGACCACATACAGAGGAACATCAGTGACAGTGTGGACCACTATACATGAATATCAGTGACAGTGTGGACCACATACAGATGAACATCAGTGACAGTGTGGACCACATACAGATGAACATCAGTGACAGTGTTGACCACATACAGATGAACATCAGTGACAGTGTGGACCACATATACATGAACATCAGTGACAGTGTGGACCACATATAGATGAGCATCAGTGACAGTGTGGACCACATACAGATGAATATCAGTGACAGTGTTGACCACATACAGATGAATATCAGTGACAGTGTGGACCACATACAGATAAACATCAGTGACAGTGTGGACCACATACAGATGAACATCAGTGACAGTGTGGACCACATACAATGAACATCAGTGACAGTGTGGACCACATATACCTGAATATCAGTGACAGTGTGGACCACATACAGATGAACATCAGTGACAGTGTGGACTACATACAGATGAACATCAGTGACAGTGTGGACCACATACAGATGAACATCAGTGACAGTGTGGACCACATACAGATGAATATCAGTGACAGTGGGACCACATACAGATGAACATCAGTGACAGTGTGGACCACATACAGATGAATATCAGTGACAGTGTGGACCACATACAGATTAGTTTCAGTGACAGTGTGAGTAATGCACAGGTGGCGAAGAACGAATGGACGGCGAAGAGGTCCATGATGTTCCGGATCTTGCCCGTGGACATGGCCTACCCCCAAGCTGACCTTCACAGACAGAGTGTTCGGATGGTCAGAGGGTATGTACCACCGCCATAACACCTCGTTCATTCTTCCTGGATTGTCAACAGATGTAGTAGAGTCGGACGGGTTTTGGTGGAGGTGACAGTGATTAAACTGCTTGCTGTTTCACCTCTGTACGTTCTTTTTCCTGTCACCCAGTGTTGTGAACGAAATGGGACGAATGTGGCTCATCACTTTTAGATCCACTAAAACGCGGCGACACGGCGCATCTCTCCCTGTTTAGCTCCCGGGAGTCAACCCAGTTCTGCCGCAAGCTGCTCCCCTTTCCCTCTACCTGCTTCCCCCCCCCCCCCCCCCCCGGCCCATGGATTTACTCCCTGGGTGTTAATCTGGGGCAGGCCAAGAAGTACCTCTCACCCCACCTCGTTATTTACTTGATTGATAAGGGCTCTGATGCCCAACACAGCATATTTATATAGCTCAATGAGGGTAGCACCCAGTGCTCTTCCACGGACTTTGTCTGGGAGAGGAGAAGAATAAGTCCCGCACCCCCCCCCCCCCCTCCCCACTTCTCGCCCCCTTAGCACACACAGATGATGATTAGAACCATGTTCAAGATTTGGGGGAATGAAGGAACGGAACGTTCGCTGGTTCAGCACGCACGATGAGGGCTGCGTTCAATTCAGTTCAGGCCGTTCATTAGGAATAAGACGAGGATAATCCGCCATCCCGTTTGCATATGGTTATGCAGTGTGTACTCAAACGATACTTTATTTCGTGGTAGGAACACGCTGTTGTTGGCTTGAATCCACTGTGCTGTTACCTGTGATAATATACATTCTGCACGTAGGCTACCTGTGTTCGTTTCCACACTGACATTTAATGGACTCTGGAAATGTAATACATATGGACCAGACACAACCAGCGACCAAATACCCAGTCCGGCTGAGCATGACACTATATGTATGTTATCCACCACACAGTCCTCACTGGTTCGACCAGCCTAGCAGATTTGTTTTCTGCAGTGTGAAGTTAGTTAGCTGTAAATTTTCTGTTCATGTGCTATCTAATAGGTGTTGAAGTATCCATCTTTCTCTGGTAATGTCCCTCTAAAAATAGCACAAGCCCAGTTAAGTGCGTATCCTTTATCCGTTAAGTCAGTATAATACTTCGATGAAGGGTGCACGAATAAACTGAGTTTTTCCATCACCTGTCCGACGAGATTTGAAAATAGTTATGGTTGGAATTGAGAATGGTATAGTGCATTTCTCAGGGAAACAAAGAAAGATGCATGAGATGAAACACGTGCGTTGAAACCAGAGTTCGCATGCCACATGCCAATCTGACGTTACAGTTAATGTTATAAGGACATCTCTCTCTCTCTCTCTCTCTCTCTCTGATATTTTGCAAATTTAAAGAAAATGGTTTGCGCATTTCAGCATCCCAGTCCAAACAGTGTCATATGAATTGATCCACTGCCTACACATATTATCATCCACGTTGGGCGAAAAAATTAAAAGGAGGATTGGGGGAATATCGTCATCGTCATCATCATCATCATCATCATCATCATTATTGTCGTCGTCGTTGTCATCGTCGTCGTCCTCTTTCGAAGCCTGTTCCAGATTCATACCATCTTTTAGGAGAAGGAGGTAAAGGAATCTAAACCCATAAACAACATTCCCTTGCTAAGTGGTATGGTGTGTGATTGTATGTGTGTGTGTGTGTGTGTGTGTGTGTGTGTGTGTGTTTTGTGTGGGTGTGCGCGCGCGCGCGTGTGTGTGTGTCTGTGTGTGGTTGTGTGCGTGTGTGTCACTGTCTGTGTCTGTGTGTTTGGAGGGGGAGAGCTATTCTGGACCCCGTCACAGAATGCCCCCCTTCCCTCGAACAGTCCTCCTGTCGGATGGAAGACCCATGGATATGACTTCTGACCAGCTCGTCCACCACACTAACAGAAGAGGGGGGGGGGGGGTTCCCATTCCATTCCGACTCTGGCCCAGATTTAGTCCAGGGGAATGGATTCTGGGAGGCAGGGGTGGTGGTGGTGGTATCAAAGTGGCGCAAGACTAGACAGACTCATGGCAACTAACATTAAAGAAGGGCCGTTTCGGTGCGTTGTGTCCTCACCCTCCCTGTGTCTCCCCCATCCGCACCACCACTACCACTTCTACCCGATTCTTTCCCTTCTTCCCTGAGCCACCCTGTGTACACCCTTCCTCTTCTGGTGGTCCTGGTTAGTGTTCTTACTGCATTATGTTCTTCCCATTCACACCTTTTCCTACTCTATACACGCGCAGCCCGGCCAGAGACAGTGGTAAGTGGGGCACTTAAACAGAGACAGGAGTATAGGGGAGGGACAGAGAGAGAAGGGAGGGGAGAGGAGAGGGAGGAGAGAGACAGACCCATAGACAGAGAGGGGGGGGGGACATGTGAAGAGGGGTTTAAAGGAGGAAGGGGGGGGGGGAGGAGGGATTCACAGCATGAAGAAGAGGATTTTGTTCCTCGTTCTATGAGGAAACGCACTAAACAGAACTCACGACCTTGATGTCTAAGGCTGTCGCAAAGATGATGACGACAGTAATGATGGTAATAACAATGATGATGATGATGATGATTTCTATGGACACATGTGGCAGAAATTTCTTTAAGGATATATAACGACTATTTTCAGATGGACAATAACGACGACAGTGATAGCGAAGTCGACGATAACAGCAACGTTGATATTGATAGTAATACTGCTGCTACTGCAACCGCTGTTGTTGCTACTGCTGATAGTGATGATGATGATAACTGGATACAGGTGACGAGGTGGTGTTAACCTCAACGGACTATGACTGGGAGCAAGCCGAGGTCAGACGCATATACCCGTGCCCGGAGTGCTCCGACAGACAGATCAGGATTGACGGTGGGTGTACAATTGGGGGATGGTGTTGGTTTTGCCGTTGTTGATGATGTTATTGCAGTTGTTGATATTTTTTACTTTAACTGCTGCTGTTGAAGTTGTTGTTGCTGTTATTGCTGTTTTCATCGTCGCTGTTCCTGTTCTTACTGCTGTTGTTGCTGTGATTTTTGTTACAGATCTTGCTGTTGATTTTGTTTTTGGCTGTCGTTGTTGTTACGTCTACTGTTATTGTATATACTGTTGTTATTATTGTTGTGTTGTTGCTGTTGTGTTTACTGCAGTTGTTATTGTTTCTGCTATTATTGCTGTTACTAGTAAGGCCTTCTCAGTTGACAGAACCGTTGGATCGCGTTTCCAGATTGTAGGCTAACGACGAACTCTCAAGTTTTTCTTGTAGGTGAAGCCAACGATTCACCGAAATCACGGTGCACGGCGACTGCAGACTGACTCTTAAAGTCTGAACAATCCTCCCCAGAAGGAGGGACCACAGCTTGCAAAACAGCGCTCGCTAATGCTCGACAGAATTAAACTGTGACGCTTACTGAACTTGACACTTGTTTGAACAAGCTGTGAGATCGATTTTAGCGATCTCTTCGTCCGAAATGTAATTCATTTGTTTCTCAAGCATTGTGAGTTTCAATATTCCGACGTACTGAATGAAAATGTTCACTCAGGAACCGTGATTGCAAATTGAGGTCAACCAACGACCAATTCATGTCCATCACAAAAACTGTCACCTTGTCCCAGTATTGATATGTGTCACAAGAGAGCATTCATAAAGGTACTCCCCTTTGCCCAGACAGTTTCCAGGATATATTAAGCAATCTTTCTTCCTCCGCAAACCTAGGACCGGCGCGATACATTAACTGCATCAGTCTCGCATCGCGAACCGAAAGATGGGCAGTCCAGGAACTTCGACAAGTATCGCCGAGATGGATGAGGTGGCGTATTGGACGAACAAGGTGCTCAGTATAAAAGTCTGTTTAATGAGGAACGGCCATGATTGTCTTACTGTGTTCTTGTCATTGCTCTTGCTAATAAATCATCTTCTGAACATTCATTTCCCACAAACAATCTAAGATGCATGCACACACACACACACACACACACACACACACACACACACACACACACATACACACATGCACACACACACGCGCGCGCACACACACACACACACACACACACACACACACACACACACACACACACACACACACACACACACACACACGCACACACGCGCGCGCGCGCGCGCATGCACGCACGCACGCACATATATACACACAAGCGCAAGGGCGCATGCTCTCACTCCTACGCGCATACACATGCACATGCGTGCATCCGCACATACTCACACGCACAGACACTCACACACACATGCGCGCGCGCGCACGACACACACACACACACACACACACACACACACACACACACACACACACACAAACACACACACACACACACACACACACACACACACACACACACACACACACACACACACACACACAGGTGCACACGTACACGCACGCACACAAATGCAGAGACGAATACACAGTCGCACATGTGTGTACGCCCGAATACAAAGGCAAACGCACAAACACACTTATATGTAAAAACTAAGTGTAGATACGTGCGCGCAGGAGCATGCTCACACAAGCCCACAAATCACACACACATGCATATACACCTGTGCACAAACACACACACACACACACACACACACACACACACACACACACACACACACACACACACACACACACCACAAATATAGGCATGTGCGCGCACACGCACACAAGCGCGCACACGCGCGTGCGCACACACACATGTAAACGCATACACACACACATCATACACACACATGCGCTCGCATACATACACGGGCCCGTGCCTACACACACATGTGTGTGCACTCACCACACACACATACAATGATGATAATGGCACAATCAATGTTAGGTAGGTACTCAAGATCTGACCAGCGCATTGGGCTGATATGTTGGTTAGACATTTGCTAAGTCGTAGCCACGAGACCCTCTTCTTCAATTCTCTCATCTTTGTCATTAATTCAATTATCCATCAGCTTTAAATCATGCGCAACGTGGTCTCAATACTGAGCGGATGTGGTGTAGCATATTCGGACTATAGTCCGCACGCAGTGACATCTTGACACAACTGAAACTGTTGTCGTCATTGTTGTTGTTTGTTTCCTTGTTGGTGTTCTTGTTCTTACTGTTGTTGTAGTTGCTGCTATGATTGTTGTGTTAATGTTGCAAATGTTACGATTACCGTTGTTTGTCTCGTTGCTGTTCCTGTAATGCTAGTGTGTTGTGGCCGTCGCTGTTGTTAGTGTTGTTACCGTTGTCGTTGTTGTTCTAATTGGCCAATGTTGCTGCTCTCTCCTGTTGTTGTCGTTGTATTGTTTTGTTGTGATGGTCGTCGTTAACAAATGCTACTACTGCTGCTGCTTGGTTATATTGTCACCATTGCTGTTGATGCGTTGCCGCTGTCTGTTTTAACTGTCGCGACGGTGTTGTCGCGAGTCATCATCATCGCTGGCTGCCTGTTCTGTCCACCACTCAGCCCCGATGAGTACAGCATTGGGAACTACACCAACGCGTGACGAGCGAGGTAGGTCGCCATGCTAGTCGCGCAGCATCGTCATCGAGGGCGTGATGGAGAGCGAGTGCGGAAGCATCGCGGCGGAAAAAGACGAAAGCTATGCGCAGGTTCGGCAGGACCGTCGAGTCACATCAAGGTAGCCGCCGTCACCAGGGATGGGGATGGGCGTGGTTCTAACCGTGTAATGCGTGAAGGTTAAGGCGTCACATCAAGGTAGCCGCCCTCACCAAGGGGATGGGGGGGATGGGGCGTGGTTCTAACCGTGTAATGCGTGAAGTTAAGGCGTCACATCAAGGTAGCCCTCACGAGGGATTGGGGATGGGGCGTGGTCTAACCGTGTAGGATGCGTGAAGATTAAGGGCGGCACAGGTGTCAGGAGTGGGGGGGGGGGGGGGGGGGGGGGGGGTGGGGGGGGGGGGGGGGGGGGGGGGGGGGGGGGGGGGGGGGGGGCGGAGAATTGGAGGGAGGAGGTGGGAGGTGAATCCAAGATCCTTGCCCTCCATCCCTGGCTGCCCTCCCCTCCCCCACTTTAATGCACCTCTCTTGATTGTTCTTAATGAACACTAACGTCTTATCCCTTTATCTCAGTGCCAGATACTGTGCATATGTAATAGGGCTTTAAAACAGCACGCAGTGATGCTAACTACAAACGTGTGGGGGGAGGTGGGTTGGGGTGGAAGGATGGTGATGGTGGTGGTGATATGCGCGTGTATGTGTGTGTGGGGGTATGTGTGTAAATGTATGTATGTGCGCGCGTCTCTCTCTCTCTCTCTCTCTCTCTCTCTCTCTCTCTCTCTCTCTCTCTCTCTGGATCTCCCCTCCTCTCTCTCTCCTCCTCTCTCTCTCTCTCTCTCTCTCTCTCTCTCTCCTCTCTCTCTCTCTCTCTCTCTGCAGCATGCTCGCTTTGTTGCTCTCTTAAGAGTACGGCATTAAGTATGTTGACCTCTTTTGCTTGATGTTTCTACAGATAATGAGAGGATTCAAGTCTGCCCACATCCGTAGCGTGCAACTACTGCACATGGACAGCAGAACTGCCAAGGTATGTCTTTACTGTTCCAAACACCCACAGACAAAGAGGAGGGAGGGGGGATAAGTGACTTTACGTTTCGCTAGCTGGACTTCCCATGGCGCACAGAGAAGGTACCACCACTTCCCGTTGATCTGATTGGCTATATGCCTGGTTTTTTTTTAACAGAATGTTTGCTCGCCATTCTTCCCGGTTGACAGAATCAAACTTTCAAGTTAAAAACGCATACTTGGAGGTGTGTTTGCGACTTGAGACAGTGGACCGAACTCGCTGAATAGTGGACAAGCTGGTTACCCGTGGTGATCTAACAGGGCGGCCAAGCCAGTTTAACACATGACGTGGATCCCGCGGTAATTGCGGTGCCCAGAAGTGGATAGTGACCTCTGTGAGCGAGCGGGACCCCATCAAAGGCAAGTTATCCAGTTTCGTAAAGGACTATTTTCTAGGTACCAGTAAAGCAGAAGCAAGTTATCCAGTTACTTAAAGGACTATTCGCTAGGCACCAGTAAAGCAGAGGCAAGTATCCAATTTCTTTAAAGGATGTTCTAAAGATACCGGTCAAGAGGAGGCAGGTAAGTCATTTTCTTACAGGAATATTCTTTAGAACAGCAGTAAAGCAGACGCAAGTAGTTCAGTTCAGTAAAGGGGTACGCTTAAAGTACCAGTGTAGCAGAACCATGTAATACAGTTTCATGACGGTATACGTCAGCTACCAGTGTAGCAGAGCCAAGGGATCAGTTTCATGACAGTATAACGTCAGCTATCAGTGTAGCAGAGCCAAGTGATACAGCTTCATGAGGTATTCGTCAGCTACGTGTATCAGAGGCAAGGGATTCAGTTTCATGACGGTATACGTCAGCTACCAGTGTACCAGAGGCAAGAGATTCCGTTTCTTGGGAGAGAAAGGGGCGCGGAACTTTCTTTGGCTACCCTTTAAGCAGAGGCAGTTAATTTAATTTCTTCGAGGAAGATTCTTTGCGTACCAGTAGAGCAGAGGAAAATAATTAAGTTTCTTAAAGGGGGAGTCGTAAGTAAAGCTGCTCCTAAAGTAGCGGACAATTTGTTGGTCTCTTATAACGGAAATCATTGTGTACCGGTGAAGCCACAGCAAATCAACACGGTTCTTCTAAAATGATTTTTGACATTCGTTACATTCAGTTACACAGTGGCAAGCAATTTGGCTTGTCAATGGGGGATTCTCTGCACATCAAGAAAGCAACGTTAAACGATTCAGTTTCTTATGCATCATCAAAGCAGCGACATATAATTCGGTTTCTTAAAAGGTTTGAACGTATTAGTTAAAGGAGTGACGTTTCAGTTTCTAAAAAAGGGGGCTGTTTCCTTACCAATAGAGTAGAGGTAAATAATGATGTTTCCCAATGGGTGATCCTCAAGATGTTAGTCAAACAGCAGAAAATAGTTATCTGGAGACTCTCTTACACCGATAGGCGGGAGTAA
>CM031614.1:69721259-69731259 GCA_018398815.1 Conus ventricosus
TCTTCTCTCTCTCTCTCTCTCTCTCTCTCTCTCTCTCTCTCTCTCTCTCTCTCTCTCTCATGGAATATATGCGACTATCAAACGGTCACCATACGTGTAGGCCATTACACTCAAATGGTGTACAAATGGAAAATTTTCAATTTTCCTGTTTTTGTACAATTTGTACAAGAGGATAGCTGCTTGGGACCGATCAGATGAAGTTGTCAAGTGACTCGTTACAGGTATGGGGGTGTGCGTGTGCCAAACTAAAAACAGAAAAAAACACACATTTTTCAATAAAATTCAGGACACGTGACTAATTCACAGAAACAAATAATATCGAAGGAAACAATTCTACCTGACAAGTCTTGATCTGGCAAGTTAGTGTAAGAACACACACACACACACACACACACACACACACACACACACACACACACACAATTTCGAAAAAAAAAATATATATATAATGCATGGGTGGTAGCGAGGTGCGGGGAGTGGGTGCTGGGTGGCAGTCATTCTGGTGGTATGTCAGAATAACTCCTCTGGAGTCAAACTGAAACACAGAGGCAGTTAGCTTTTTATATTCTAGTTTAACTCCCAGGGAGTTAGAATTTACAGATGAACAGTTTAACTCCCTGGGAGTTTAACCTTTCGGGAGTTAAAACTTTTCGCTACCGGAAAGCAAACAATCTTAGGAAATAACGATTGTTGCCACCACCAGACCCTGCAAAAGCAACAAAACGCGGAAAGCAACGCCAGAACCGGAGAGCAGTAGAGAAGAGGATGTGAAGCAAACCTGAATGACACGCATGTCATTAAGCACCTGTCACAACAGAATGACACGCATGTCATTAAGCACCTGTCACAACAGAATGACACGCATGTCATTAAGCACCTGTCACAACACCAATTCAAACAAAGGAGCAGGAGAAGGTGGAAGGCCGGCAAAGAAGGAATCAAACATTGGTTCTGAACGAAGAAGGAATACAGTCATGATTATAACTACATGGCTAGTATTGTCATACTAATCGACCTGATCCATAGTGCTAGCGTATTAATCAGCCTGGTCGTCATACCCAACGAAAGTTTAAGGAAGACACAGGCGTCGTCAGGCGAAAGAACAAGGTTTTTTTTTAAAACGTTTGTAGTTTCCAAGGATAAAAACAAGATAATTCAAACCATTCCGCATCATTGGCCATGCACTATGTATGGAAGCTTTGTTTAAATCAAATTTACTGAAATCGGATTTCAACGTAATATTGTAGTATTTTTAGGTATATTCAAGCTGGAGTCTGAAGAAATCTGAAATAAATGTTAACGAACCGCCAAGGGAAACGTGGACGAACGAATCTTAAATAAAAGTTAGCGAACCGCCCAGAGAAACGTAGACAAACGAGTCACAAGACAAAAACACGACGCGTTTCGACCTCTTAGGTCTTCTTCAGGCGTTGAATGCCTGCCTACCTTGCGCTGAAGAGTGAAGAGATCTAAGCTAAGTAACAAAATCGTTCATTTCCGTTGTCCTATTTGTGTGTGTGTGTGTGTGTGTGTGTGTGTGTGTGTGTGTGTGTGTGTGTGTGTATGTGTGTGTGTTATGTGTGTGTGTGTGTGTGTAGACATGTCTATATATAGATAGATAGATAGATAGATAGATAGATAGATAGATATGTATATTATATATATATATATATATATATATATATAGAGAGAGAGAGAGAGAGAGAGAGAGAGAGAGATGTATGTGTGTGTGTGTGTGTGTGTGTGTGTGTGTGTGTGTTGAACCTTTTGGCAGTTTTTTTTAAAGTTATTAACTTTGTTAAGTGCATCACAGGTACTAGAAGTTCACCTCCCATCCCATCTCCCACGTGTGTGTTTTGGGCCCCAAATCTGTCCTAGCCAGCCATACAAAGCCTATTGACAATGAGGCACATGACTCTTGATCAGTGCTGGAAGAAAGAAGCGTTTAGTAGATATTAAAAACGAATGCTTTTCACATCCTCTGGTCACTTTTGAAAGGAAAGGCGGGGTCAGCATATTCAGTGTGTCATATTCGTATCTTTATATTAACAAAAGAAGCAGCGTGGATATAGAATGCGTATCTCATAGTAAACTACTGCACAAATTGAAATCAAGGTTGGTGTGCAGGTAGATCTTCAATCCGTTTACGTTCACCGTTCGCTTTAACCTTTTTGGGGGGTGGGTGGGGGCATTTTTGGTCGGAGAAATCTACTTTTCCACGAATCTTTGACGTTTATACAAGGCCTGCATGACGTTTACACACTAGTAGTGCACTGCACTTTTGCTCATCGAAGCAGGTAGTGACAGAGGTCGAGGGGAGGGGATTCACGACAGCAGCCCAGGCAGTCCCCGTTTCTCTCTCTCTCTCTCTCTCTCTCTCTCTCTCTCTCTCTCTCTCTCTCTCTCTCTCTCTCTCTCTCTCCCTCCCTCTCTCTCTCTCTCTCTCTCTCTCTCTCTCTCTCTCTCCACACACACACACACACACACACACACACACACACACACACACACACACACCCACACACACACACACCTGTCACCGCCAATTTCACGCCTGTAAACAATCATAGATTGACGAAGTATTAGTCTTAAATGTTATTTCATTGTTATTCATTGCCAAGGTTCTAACGAAGCTCTTCTTTTTTATGGGTCCATTGTTTGGGAATGATTTGCGTAATGCGTGACATTTGCATAAAATCATTAAGACATCAAAGCACTGAGGGTAACAAACATATGAATAGCGTCACAAGTCAGGCTGACCTGGCAGGCGAGCAGGTTAGAGGCTTGTGATGATTACAGGAAGGCAGTTAGCTGAGACCCCACCCACATATATCTGACCCCCCCCCCCCCCCTCCTCTTTTCGATTTTCATTTCGTTACATTACAAAAAAATCTTGTGGATTCTCTTCACCTTTTTTCACTATATAATATCCATACTTTGTTTTTAGATAGCAATTTTTGCAGTCTGGCAATTATACGTTAGCCTATGCACTTTTGTAATAACTAGGCTATTTTACACCCTCATCAGAAACTGTGGTGTGTTTGGGCAGTGGATATCACATGTGCTGTTTACCGAGGGGACAGAGGTTTGATTCAGCGGTTACGCCTTTCTTAATATCATTTTTCATCATTTTTCGGCCGTTTTCTTCAAGATAGTATGCGATTTACACTGTGTAGACAGGGATTCGATTCCATATGTCTATGCAGAGACGCTAGGCTAGTTACCATCATCATCCCACCATCATCAACATTACTATTGTTACTGTTAGTATTATTATGATTGTTGTCATTATCATTTATCATTAATGTTAACAACAGATATTAATACGATTATTATTCCATAAAAAGTAGGCTGTAGAGCTGCAGTGACGGATGCCTTGACTATCAGAGATCTTCACGACCCTCAGACTCTGCCAATTAGCGGTCACACACAACAGAATAGAGGGTATATTGTAACTAGCCCTGTCCTTCATGTTGTCCATCCTGAATTCCTTAGGTCTGCCTCCGAGGCGCCCACCGTCCATTGCACCCTGTACAGCAGCCTTGAAAGGGAAGTCACCGTGAGAGACATATACTGAACAACATTAAAAACGCACCGCTTGCCAAAAGACCCAGACAACGTTGGTAGTACAGAATTATTTAATGAAAGTAAGCATAGTTGATTACGCATCCATTTTTCAATTAAACAAAATGTCTGTTCTTGACAAGAATGGCCGAATTCATCTGAAATTAGCTGTTGACTTCACTAGGGTCCCTGTCAAAAAGTACACCACGACGAGCATGTCCGTCCGCGAGCTCAAATACCGAGTGTGTCCGCCATTTGCCCCGATGCACGCTTGGCAGCGCCTCCTCATGGAGTAGACAAGGTTGTGCAAGAACGCCTGTGGCAGTCCATCCCACTCCTCGGTCAGTGCACGCCTCAAATGATCGAGAGTCTGTGGACGTCTTCCACGGGCCACAAGACGCCCCAGCTCATCCCAGACGTGTTCAATGGGAGCCATGTCAGGGGACAGAGATGGCCAGGGCAACACGGCAATGTTGTTCGCCTGGAGAAACGCAGCGGTGGCTCTTGCGGTGTGGGGTTGTGCATTATCATGCTGGAAGAACTGCAGCTCCGGGTGCTGGCCAAACAGTGGGACGACGTGGTTCTGCAGCACCTGCTGGTACGTGTTGCCATTCACATGGTTGTCAAAAAAGTACAGAGGTGTCCGGTAGTCATGACTGAATGCCCCCCAAACCATCAGACTGCCCCCTCCCCATCTATCGGCTTCAAACACGCAGCAGTTGGCGTAGCGTTCCCCGACACGCCTCCAGACTCTCATTCTCCCGTCAGCATGAGATAACGCGAAGCGACCTTCGTCAGAGAACAGCACAGCTCTCCACTGACGTCATCTCCATGGCAGATGCTGGTTGGCCCACTGCAGGCGTTGCTGACGGTGTCTACGGGTGAGGACTGGGCCAACATGAGGGCGTCTTGCATTGAGCCCTGATTCTTGCAATCGACGTCGAACAGTTTGTCCAGACACTGGACCCTGTCGACCAACCACCTGGCGACATGTTTCTGCTGCTGTAAGGAATCGATTACGAAGATGAAGCTGTCGAATGTATCGATCCTGCGCTGGTGTGGTAACACGAGGTTGGCCCGTTCGGCGCCGATCAGTGGTGGAACCAGTCGCTGCCAAACGTTGTGATAGCCTTACAATTGTAGAGTGACTGCAGTTCAGTTGTCTGGCTGTCTCTCTCGATGACATGCCGACCATCAACATTCCAATGGCTCGCTCGCGTTCTTGCATAGACAGTCGCGGCATTGTTTTCGGACCACTTCGCCTGGTCGAATGACAACTGATACTGTTTTCCAGTCGGCATGACTTCAAACTCACCATTTGAGACAAAGAAACAGATGAGCTACGTTCAGTCTCGGCCCCAGTGGCAAAAATAGTGTTTTGGGCGAGTTGCACGTGGGCACAGGAACGTTGGCAAGCGCGGAGAAACAGAGGCAGTGTGAATCTGTGTCCCTTAAAAATTGTGTTAATATACCAAATCCAAATACACATTTTTTCCAAATGGGAAATCGGCAAATCAAAACGGTGCGTTTTTAATGTTGTTCAGTATAGCTGTGCCGAGAAAGCTCGTGGCATTTAATAACTGTGATGTAACGATTTCATTCGACACGAATGCCGCTTTATTGTTTATATGTGATCAAACCTACTTCTTCACTGAGCACACCATTTGTTTTTATCCTCCATCTGTGCTTGGTAGAATTAGCATTGAATAATCTCATCTTGACAAAACGAAGCTTAACAGAAATTAGACATTTGCTTGAATATCGTTCAACTTTTGTCATTGGTGATTCAAGTAATAATAGTAAGCGACCATGATTTGTGAGAAAACGACAGATATTTGTTGTATTGGTACAGTTGCTGAAAATGTTAATTTCCCGTTTACTAGCGTTACTGCTTGGTGACTCTTTTACACATGGGATAGTTTGAAAGGTCTGTATCTATGTCTTTCATTCTGCAAAATCGACTGTGTCAATGGTTTTGCTTGCTGAGAAAATTTTAAAATTACAGATTACCACGTGCGTGCGCGTCACACACACACACACACACACACACACACACACACACACACACACACACCACACACACACACACACACAACTACACACACACATACATAAAACTACACACACACATAGATACACACACAAAAAACTACACGCACACACACACACACACACGCACGCACATACACACACACACACACACACACACACACACACACACACACACACACACACACACACACACACACACGCACACACACACGAAACTGCATGACCACACAAACGCACACGTTACAAATGCGAGTCAGAAAAAAAGAAAACCCGTGCAAGTTCGAATCAGCAACAACACCACGGTCATAAGTACCACTTCCCATGACGCCTCTTGTCTGGAGCGGAAATGAAAGCTGCTGGCCGCCCTGTTTTCAGTTTTGCAGACACCAAGGAAAGCTTCACAGGCGGCACGACTCTCACCGAGTCTGGCACGGAAGCTTACAAGTGCGTCTTCATCGGGGAGTCGGACAACATAGGGCTACCAAAGAGCAAGAACGTCAACGGCACCCTCATCTCCCTTGGTCGTTCCTTCCATTCCACCCCGTGAGTGAAGTAGTGGCAGCAGTATTAGAAAGAAACGTGGCAGCACCACAAACAACAGCAGCAGCAGTAGTTGTTTCAGCAGAGGCGGATCGCTTCTTTCAGGATGGCGGATGTCTAGTTTCTTTCAAGGCACCTACTTTGAGCAGGGAGGGGGTGGATTAGGGAGGGGTGGATTAGAGCTAAACATGAGGTAGGCAGTACTCGCCAGAATATGTGAAGAGGGTGGGAGGGGGGGGGGGTGCAGAAGAAGGAGGAGAGAGTGCAGAGCATAACCAACAGGGGGTGAGGTTAGGAGTGTTTTTCTTTTTTCATTTCCTAAGTGCGCTTCTCAGGTGCTTTTATATTTTCTGTGTAAGACGTCGGTCAGGTGTGGGGAGGGGGAGGGGGGGGGGCTTGTGAGGGATGGGGAGAGGTGATTGAGGAAAAGGGCGGGAGAACTGTGCTCGGGAGGTGCCTCACTGATCCATGCTTGACAAAGCCAAGTAATCTTCACGAAGAAATCATGATCCGATCATGGTCATGACGTTGAGGACAACCGATAAACGATTTCAACAATGACGATGATTAGCTAAACAGTAATTATAAACGGCGCTTGTGGAGTTGGTGGCAGATTCAGATAATACTGGTGACAATGATGATGAAGGAAGGGAAAAGACAAGGGTGATGAGGGTGATGATGACGGCGACGACGACGATGCTGCTGCTGCTGCTGCCGCAGGTGATGATTATGATGGTCACGATGCTGATGTGTCTGGCAGCACGACCAGCCTGACAGCGGTGTCTATCTACCAAGGGCCAAACATCATCAACAGCTGTTTCTTTGACCGATACTCCACCGTCCAGTGGTGCCTGGACCAGGACACACCGGTGTCCGAGTGTCCCCCCGACAGTCTTCTCACGCGGCACGCCGGGGCCATCAGCTTCCACCGCTCCAACATCTACCCTACCACCACATCAACCTACTCCATCAACAACAGCTTCGGCTTCTGCGACGACGTGAGTAGACAAGGCAAAGAACTTGGCATTCAGGCCCTCGGGCCTTAGGGACCCCTAGCCTTGGAAGCCGCTTTCCTTAACACCATGGAACGTTCAGCGCCCATGCGCTACCCCCAACCCCTGCATTCGCTCTGGGATTTCATCTCAGTCGACTCCTCCCCTCCCTCCCCCAGCCTCCTCTCCCGTTGAAGTGTTTGGTGATATGCCTCAGCTGAAAGTTTTCTACCACCGGAGGCCAGTGACCCCTGCGAGGCCAGGTAGACGGGAACCGGATAGGGATCGACAAAAAGAAATAGATAAATGAATAAATAAACAAGAGAGAGAGCGTAATAAGAGAAAAGAAATTCTCCATGGTTATCATGCTGGGGACGTCAAATTTCCTTCGGAATCAAACACTCCTTTTTAGTCCGGGTATTGAAAGGGTGTGTGTGTGTGTGTGTGTGTGTGTGTGTGTGTGTGTGTGTGTGTGTGGTGGTGTGTGTGTGTGTGTGTGTGTGTGTGTGTGTGTGTGTGTGTGGTGTGTGTGTTGTGGGTGTGTGTGTGTGTGTGTGGTGTGTGTGTGTGGTGTGTGTCTGTGTGTGTGTGTCTGTATATGTGTGTGTGTGTTTGTTTGTCTATGTTTATTTCTGTGTGTGTGTGTGTGTGTGTGTGTGTGTGTGTGTGTGTGTGTGTGTGTGTGTATGTTTATTTCCGTGTGTATGTGTGTGTGTGTGTGTGGTAATAGTAGTGGTGGTAGTAGTTGCAGCAGTAGTAATAGTAGTATTTTGATTTTACATCTTGTCATAAAATTATATAATATTAGACGAGTGTGTGTGTAAGTGTGTGTTTGTGTGTGTCTCTGTGTGTGTGTGTGTGTGTATGTGCGCGCGCGCGCGTGTGTGTGTGTGTGTGTGTTTGTCTGTGTTTTTTCCGTGTGTGTGTGTTAATAGTAGTGGTAATAGTAGTGGTGGTAGTAGTAGCAGCAGTAGTAATAGTAGTATTTTGATTTTGCATCTTGTCATAAAATTATATGATAATAGACGAGTGTGTGTGTGTGTGTGTGTGTGTGTGTGTGTGTGTGTGTGTGTGTGTGTGTGTGTGCTTGCTTTTTTTTGGTGCTAGGATTGTTTTGTATTACTTAACGTCATCGCTGCAGGAATTTTTTTTCTCTGTGAATTCCTCTCTCTCTCTCTCTCTCTCTCTCTCTCTCTCTCCTCTCTCTCTCTCTCTCTCTCTCTCTCTCGTTACTATCGCGGAATGGTATGACTTGTTTTCCTTTCTGCTCTGATGTTTAACTTCACCTAGCAGAGCAGTTATTCGTAAAGAAGTTCCGACAGGGACACCGCGGGTTCTGGGAGCGCACTTGTCTTGAGGCCTCATCTAAAGCACCATGTTGGTTCGTTCCCCTTGGCAGCCAGACGAAGGCCTGAACTGGGTGTTCCAAGGGGACCAGTCGATGCCCGACTGGCCGTGGAAAGACGGCAACAAAGGAGTGTACCTGCAGGACAGGGACGGGGGTCTGACCGGGACCGTCAACGCCTCCATCGTCGAAGACTTCCCGCTGTTCTTAGGGGATGAGTGCCAGAAAAGGGAGAGCTGGAAGCTGCACGTGTGCCCGTACAGGTACATCAAGGTTCGTAGGACTCCTGTTGCACTATGGAAAGTGCGACATTACTTTGGGGGGGGGGGGGTGAATGTTGTTTTTATCATAATGTCTTGAACGCTTCACGTGTTCTTTTGGACTGCCCCAAATGGAATAAGATATTCTATGTGTTATATGTCATAATGATATCCAAAATAAAATTTGTTACGCTTCGTAGTATCATTTAACTGTCCAGTCTCTGATGCATTCCGCTTTTGCCATTAACTGTTTCACATGTAAAACTTTACGCCTCACTCTAACATGAAATGTCTATAATTATTATGATAAGCTTTGTTTCGTTTTACGGTAGAATGTCTAAAACATAATTTATTACGCACGTTGTAGAATCAATTATACACCAAAACAATTATCGTGAATCTCAATACTTTAATCATTATCACTATTAATGCAAGTTTCTTCTTTAATTTGATACTGCAGTTGTTTGTTACTAATGGCAATCCTTGTCGTCATCGTCTTGGTCGCTGTTATTGTTGCTGTTTTTGTCGTCCACGTGATAGTCATGTCGTTTAAAAAGAAAGTGAAGCCGTTGTTGTGACATGGGCAAGACATCTGTGGTTTTCATGTTAGTGGTGGTGACGCTGACAACAACTGTAGTAATGGGGATGTCAAAGTGAATCGACAGCAGGCAGAAATTGAAACAGGCTTGAAAGAAAAAAAAGACTAAGCCACCGAATGAAAGAAACAAACAAATCACAAGACAAACGCGACGCATTTTCACCCCTGTGGTCTTCTTCAGGCAGGACAAACAACATTGGTCAGTGAAAACGAAGAAAGAACAGTCACTTGTCTCCTCGAATTGGGCGCAAAATGGATAAGTTGGTGTGTCTGTTTTCCAGTTGAATATAAAAGGGAACGGAGGACACCTGTCCCCTGGCAAGAACAAACAGTATCCCTTGATCATACGGCGAGACGACCCTGGTTACGACGAGCCCTATTCCATCGAGGGTACACTAAGATCTGTCCATGTTATAAACGTCACCCGCTCTCTCTCTCTCTCTCTCTCTCTGTGTGTGTGTGTGTGTGTGTGTGTGCGCGTGTGCGTGCGTGCGTGTGTGTGTGTCTGTGTGTGTGTGTGTGTGTGTGTGTGAGAGAGAGAGAGAGGGCGTGCATGCATGCGTTTGTGTGTGTTGTGCGCGCTCGCGCGCGCGTGTGTGTTGTGTGGGTGCGCGCGCGCGTGTGTGGGTGCGTGCGTGCGTGCGTGCAA
>CM031614.1:69736259-69758759 GCA_018398815.1 Conus ventricosus
GGAGGGTGGGGGTTACCCATCCAGGATCAAGATCAGTGGTTTTGGCGTGGAGAAGTGAGTCGATCCCTCACCCCCATCCCCAACCCCCTTCTCCACCGTCTCCCTGTTCCTCTTCCTGTCTCATTCTGTAGAGGCCATCACGCTGAACAGAGGGAAGGGAATGAGGGGCTATCTTATGCTGCTGTGAATAGTGGATACTGTGAATAGTGGAAATAGTTCCCATTGAAACGAGTGTCAATAGAAAATATGTCAAGTAGAAACGTAGAAATGTGTGTGCCTAGAAACAGATGTGAACGAAGACGTGTGCCTAAGGAGCTGATGGTCGTGAGTGGTTGGAACGTGTAAACCATTGGACCACAGGCTCCGAGAAGTCTAGTGACCTGGAAGAATGTAGGTTTTAACCAGAGTCAAGTGCAACACAGAAATTTAGTATGTTCTGATTTTTTTTAGGTAAAACAAAACTCTGAAAAAGAGCCGCTGGCCAAATTCCTGAAGGTAGATTTAGGTGCCAAGTCGCCTAATGAATCAGGAGTGCAATGTACTGTGTCTTTGTTGTTCGGTTTTGTTTGCGAACACAACATTTATGAGAAGCTGGATGAAAGACGGCTCTGCAATATCATAGTCCGGATAGCACTGCGATGGAATCCAGTTGTCTGCGGTATTCACATAAATGCTGATTGTCTTTGGGAAGGTAAACGCTTTTATGAATGGAGGAAGTGAGGAGAAAGAGGGTCAAGTCCACTGCTTCGAGCGAAACCTTCAGCGACAGAACATGAAAGTGAGACGCGCGAATGGCAAACCCATGAGCAATCGGTTTAAAAAGAACTAACCTTTTCATTGGAAACCGGCTCTTGCCCAGGGGTGTTTACCACAGACGGACTCTGAACCATCGTGAAATGAAAATGTATTTTCGGTTAAACCTGTCGTTTGGCTTGCATAGTCGCTATGGTGCTTTTCAGTAAGATTAGCATTTACAAAAAAAGCGCGATGCTCAAATCAAAGTTGAAACAGATAACAGTATCATCAAAATATTTTTTAAAAATATAGTCATAGCTCATCACTTTTAGAAATCAAAACAAATATCGTAAAACATTTAATTCATAGACCCTAAACACCAAGACTCATTCGTTGCAGGGCTATTTACGGCTTTAGCGGAAGCTATCTGAGTTTGGCTTGAAGTGCCGAACCAAAACGTGCAGTAGCGCCATGACGTCATGTAGAAGTTTCCTGGCATTCGGTAAGGAACATCTAACTCTGTGAAAATAGTCATCGCGCAACTTTGTTGAAATGGAATAAAATAGAAGCATAATGTGATTCTCTGCGGGACGAGGTAATTTACCGCTCACAACTTTCTCCACACACAAAATTTTAATTAGTTAGTAAGAATACTTAGTCCTGACTATTTTTGAAATTATCCTTGCTAACTTAAAGGTGACAAAACTCTCAAAAGATAACCAAACAATCAATCAGATAACAGGTACGGAAACATAGGCACAATATAACAATAAAAAGCGCCAGAGCCGAAACGATTTGTAGAAGAGGATCGAAAAAGTTATTTTAAAAAAGCACAAACTAAAAATAACACAAAACTCTGATAGGCGGACATAAACTTGCTCCCAATGACCAAAAGAGAGAAGACCAATCATAACGAAATATCCACCAAGGTGCATATGCAAAACCTAAGTCGAAGAAAGTTACAATGAAAGTTATTCCACTAGAAGTTACTGTACTATTGTGGTTTCATAAAAACAACAATATCCGTGATCCCTGAAGTCTAAAATAGAAAACGTAAACCGTGTTGAATGAGAACAGCATTAGCCAGTTCGCAGTACATTTTCGCAATATCCACAAATCGCTTTTGCACTTAAAGATTTCGAACTCTAGTTGCCCTGTGATTCTTTGGATCGAAATTGCTCCCCACCCCCATCACCACCCCAGTAAAAAAATCAGGATTCAGTACTGAATTAAAACCTTTTTTAAATTGAACGGCAGAACAGAAAGTCTCAGTCTTTGACAAGAAATACATCCAGGACAAAAGCCATGGAATCGGCAATAGTTTAAAGAATGAACCGACAATGACTGAGAGTCCGTTTAAGTAGTTTCATTCTGTACCACGCACATAAAATGAAACGATGCGGACCGAAGTATGAACAAAGCTCACCTCTCCCCATATCTCATTGAGGAGCAATGACTCCTGAAACCAAAGTAAGGTAAAAGTCTATCTTGTACTAGTTTGCTAGATTACTGGCTGGCAATTTTGAACCTGGTAAAGCGAATTTAAAGATCTCCTTTGACTGCTTGACTCGTCAAACAACCCTCTCACAACTTGAACGACCTTCACTCTCAGTCAGATGTGAGGGAACAAAGCAGTTGTCTTGACAACTGTCATCCGAGCCTTGAAACCTGAGGAAGGAATAAAGGACCATTACCTGAGGAAGGAATAAAGAACCATTTCCAGAGGAAGGAATGAAGGACCATTACCTGAGGAATAAATGAAAAATCATTACCTGAGGAAGGAAGGAAGGAAGGACAATTACCTGAGGAAGGAATGAAGGACAATTACTTAAGGAAGGAATAAAGGACCATTACCTGAGGAATGAATGAAGGACCATTACCTGAGGAACGAATGAAAGACCATTACCTGAGGAAGGAATAAAGGACCATTACCTGAGGAAGGAATGAAGGACCATTACCTGAGGAAGGATAAAAGGACCATTACCTGAGGAAGGAATAAAGGACCATTACCTGAGGAAGGAATAAAGAACCATTTCCAGAGGAAGGAATGAAGGACCATTACCTGAGGAAGGAATAAAGGACAATTACCTGAGGAAGGAATAAAGGACCATTACCTGAGGAAGGAATGAAGGACAGTTACCTGAGGAATGAATGAAAAATCATTACCTGAGGAAGGAATGAAGGACCATTACCTGAGGAAGGAATGAAGAACCATTATCTGAGAAAGGAATGAAAGATCATTACCCGAGGAAGGAATGAAGAACAATTACCTGAGGAAGGAATGAAGGACCATTACCTGAGGAAGGAATGAAGGACCATTACCTGAGGAATAAATGAAAAATCATTACCTGAGGAAGGAAGGAAGGAAGGACAATTACCTGAGGAAGGAATGAAGGACAATTACTTAAGGAAGGAATAAAGGACCATTACCTGAGGAAGGAATGAAGGACCATTACCTGAGGAAGGAATGAAGGACCAGTACCTGAGGAAGGAATAAAGAACCATTACCTGAGGAAGGAATAAAGAACCATTACCTGAGGAAGGAATGAAGGACCATTACCTGAGGAAGGAATGAAGGACCATTACCTGAGGAAGGAATAAAGAACCATTACCTGAGGAAGGAATAAAGAACCATTACCTGAGGAAGGAATGAAGGACCATTACCTGAGGAAGGAATGAAGGACCATTACCTGAGGAAGGAATGAAGGACCATTACCTGAGGAAGGAATAAAGAACCATTACCTGAGGAAGGAATGAAGAACCATTACGTCAGATGCTCTCAGAGGCAGCTCGGCGTAGCAAAGTCGCTTACGGTGAAAGTTGGGCTTGAAAGAGCCTAGAGGTGACGAGAAGTGGATGCCATCCAGCTAGGCTTCCCGACATAGGGGAGGGGTCTTGGAGAAGTAGCAAACACTATTCTTTCTGTGCGAGGACACGGACATCGTTGGTTGTCGTTATTACGATCAGTTCAAACGTCCACCTCAAAGATTACTTCATGGAAACACCGTCACTGGTGTCTATCGGAGGAAAGACCCAGAGGCTGAGTAGATTTCGGCCAAACTCCTCGGAACAGACTAACGTGGCCGTACAATATACAGTGTGTTCATTCCACGCCACCAGGTCTGGTGAGACAAGATTGGATGATTGGCTGAAATTCTCAACTCGTTCCAGTCACGAAGAGGAAAAGTTGAACAAAATTTTTGACATACAGACCCTGAAGAGCCTTGGGGTCAGTATCATCATACTGAGGAAACAACTGAACAACTCAGGATGTGTCAGTGTTACATCCTCCTAATGGACCTCGCTCTGACAGATATTGAGGAGAACAACTCTGTAGTTCACTTTATTCATTTCTGTCTTTATAGACACCTGCACGCAACATAGTTCAGACCATCCGTTTCAGTTGAGCAAGTGAGGGGGAAAGGCTCGTTGCGTAGTTAAACAGTGACAAACTCGATCCCAGATTCCGGTTTCAAAATTCTTGTTTGGGTTTCCAATTTCGGACTGTATTGAAAAATCCTACCTCTTGCCGAGCCGTACGTGACGCTTAGCGACAGCCAAACACGACTCGTGAGGAACAAGAGGTATTACTTTCTCCCAGTGCAAGCGTCCAACCCTTTGGGGAACACGGCAGATCATAATGCATATTGAATACTTAACGAACCAACCTTCTCCTTGAGATTTAGGTGGAGACTGGGGAAATCGGACGCGTTCATTTTCATAACTGTCTGCCGAAGTTTACAGAGATACAACAACAATAAAATAAAACGATTTACTGACATAGACCCGAGCTATGGAAACATATAACATGCCATTTGCTTTGGGTAAGTGCAGTCTGATTCAGGATATAAAAACAAACTTTCGAAAGCAGGTTTAATGGACATTTGCCAGTGTTTATTCAACTTGAATCTGCAGACACAGGTAGCGTAAAGAAGACTTTCAATTTTTAGAGACTTGAAGATTTAATTCTAAGTCGTTGGAACGGCGTGGATGTTTTATGAAACACGATTTTTTCCGTTGTAAACAGCTTTTTTGTTTAACCAGTACTTGTTGCGAGCACTGATGTGTATGGGTATTTCATTTTAGGAGGAAAGCAGCTATAACTGTGATGCTGGTTTTTGCTGCTATTACTACTGTTGCCAATACTGTTGCTGTTGCTGCTACCACAACAAAGATGAATGCTGCTGTTATTACTTCTACTGCTTCCATTACAACTACTTTTACCCCGACGTTGCTGTTTTGACCACTCCAGCTGCTATTTTTGCTGCTGCTGCTGATGCTAATGATGATGGCACAAAGAAGATTACTATCAGTTGTATTAGTACTGCTATTGCTGCTACCACCACCATCACCATCACCACCACCACTGCTACTACAACTACTACTGCTGCTGCTACAGTGCTGCTGTTGCTTCCATGTTATTAACGCTGCTGCTGGTGCAAAGGCTGCTATTATTATTATTATTATTATTATTATTATTATTATCTGTAAAACTGTTGCTACTGGGGCCACTGCAAGGGCTGCCGTCACTTATGTTGCTGCTGCTGCAGCTGCTGCTGGTACTTGTAATACTTCTTAGTTCTATCTCTACGTATACGACTACCACTACTGCTGCAGTGGCCACTACTACTACTGCTGCAGTGGCCACTACTACTACTGCTGCAGTGGCCACTACTACTACTGCTGCAGTGGCCACTACTACTACTGCTGCAGTGGCCACTACTACTACTGCTGCTGTTGCTGTTGCTGCTGGTTCCAGGGGGGACGTGGTACGTTTAGGGATCTGTGTCCCGATGAACGTGACTGGTTTCGAAGTCAAAATGGAGTACCCTGTCTTCATCAAGAAAAATGCAACATGGCTGGACAGCTTGGAAGCTCTGGACGACGACGCTACCGGCAAGGCCTTTTACCACGACAAGGTGAATGGGTGAGTACACGGTCGCCTGTTGCAACGCTCTCTTCCACGACCAGGATAATGGGCAAGTATGCCAGCACCTGTGCCAAGGCGTTCTTCCACACCAGGATAATGGGCAAGTATGCCAACACCTGTGCCAAAGCGTTCTCCCGCGACCAGGATAATGGGCAAGTATGGCAACACCTGTGCCAAAGCGTTCTTCCACGACCAGGATAATGGGCAAGTATGGCAACACCTGTGCCAAGGCGTTCTTCCACGACCAGGAGCGGCAATGCATTCTTCCACGAACGGGATAATGGGTAAGTGTGCTGGCATCCACAGCAAGGCGCTCTTCCACGAAGAGGACAATGGTAGTTGCGCCAATACCAAAGGGGAGATACTCTTCCACGACCAGGACAACAAGTAAGTGTTACAACTCCAGTGGCAAGTGGTGGCAAGGCGCTCTTCCACGACAAGGACAATGGGTGAGTGTGCCGACACCAGCGGCAAGGCGATTTTTGCACGACCGGGAAAATAGTGAATGTGCCAGCACCAGTGGCAAGGCATTCTTCCACTAAGGAACAGGTGTGCCCACTCTAGGGGCAAGCTGCCCTTCCACGACCTGGACAGTGTGTAAGTGTGCCGATACCAGCGGCTGGGCAGACAATTCTTACACGACCAGGACAATAGTAAATGTGCCGATACCAAGGGCTAGGTACTCTTCCACCAAGGGGTAGGTGTGCCCACACTCGGGGCAGCCTGTTCTTTAACAACCAATGAAGTATGCTGACACTGGCGCCAAGAGGTGTTCTATGACCAGGACATTATTCTATTATCGTGTTATTCTGTGTATATCCCCATCTAAATGGCTTTGACCTTTATGAATAAAGTCTTTGTCTTGTTTTGTCATATGTCTCTCTCTCTCTGTCTGTCTGTCTGTCTGTCTGTCTGTCTCTCTCTCTCTCTCTCTCTCTCTCTCTCTCTCTCTCTCTCTCTCTCTCTCTCTCTCTGTGAGAGTTGTGAAATTCTTTGCGATGTGTCTGGGTAAAACATTTAAGATATGTTCCACATTAACATTGCGAAGTACATATCCGGTATGATCTACAGTTTTTGAATAGAACTAAGCACTAATTGTGTATCGTATCCCTTTGACGGGCGGCAGTCGCAGTCGCCTAAATAAGTTAACATGTTATTCTCAGAACCTCTCTCTCTCACTCCCTCTTCTACCCCCCTCCCCTTTCTCTCTCTTTTCTTTCTCTCTCTCTCTCTCTCTCTCTCTCTCTCTCTCTCTCTCTCTCTCTCTCTCTCTCGCACGCACACACTTTTCTCTCCTACCAACACACATAACTGACTGTCTCCGTGTATGTCCACAAGCGTCCTGTACCTGAAGCTCATGAGCTTCCATTACGATACAAACGAAACACAGCAGTGCCCAGACGGCAAGTGTTACAATGTGAACTTCGATCCAATCGGTGGAGACAGAGAGAACCTGCGGAGCTGTAGTCACCTGACCATCCCCCCGTATCAAGACACGACGGTACTGGTTGTCTACACATAATCCCTCCCATCCCACGTTGGGATGTAACCTTTTCCCTTTGTTTCCAGGATGTGATTCCCTCCTTGTGTGTCTAATGCAGCCCCCTTTCTTCTAATCTGTAGATACGATGCTCGATGCAGTCTTTTGCAGTCTCCTTCTTTTACCCCCTGGGTATAATCCCTTTCTTTTGCCCCATTTAGAACTACTTCCTTTCAGCCTGTGTTGTAATTCCTCGGTGTCGGTGTAATCTCTTTCTTTTACCCATAGATGTGATCCCTTTCTTTTACCCCAGATGTAACCACTCCCTTTAAGATTCTGTGGTGATCCCGACCATTTTCCTCTAATGCGATTCATTCCCTTTAGACCCTGATAAAAACCCTTTCACCCCTGGATGTATGTCTTTTCTCTTACCTCCCGATGTAAATCCGTCTCTTCTGCGTCCAGACGTAATTCTTTCTTTTTACGCCTAGGTAGAACCCCTTCCTTTTATATTCATGTATAATCCCTGCCTCTTACCCCTGGGGATGATGCTTTCATTTTACACGCAGATGTTATTCTTTCGTTTCACTTTTAGATGTATACCTTTTAGCCCCCTTCTTTCAGCCCTACACGTAGCCTTTTCCTTTTACCCTCTTATGGAATCCTTTTCTGTTAGCCCTTGATGTAATCCCTTTCTCTCTCCCTCAGATTCCTTTTTCATTTTCACCGATGCAGTTTCCTTTCTTTGGGCCCTGGTGTAATCATTTCCTTCTAGCCCCAGATGTAACCCTTCATTTTATCCCACATGTACTCATTTTCTTTTTCACATTTTTGCTTCTAGACGTGATCCCTAGCTTTCTTCTGTAGACAGTTTGCTTCTAGACGTGATCCCTGGCTTTCTTCTGTAGACAGTTTGCTTCTAGACGTGATCCCTGGCTTTCTTCGCTTGCCTGTGTAACACTGGCGTCTGTCTTTAGACCTGATGTAGACAGTTTGCTTCAAGACGTGATCCGTAGCTTTCTTCGCTTGCCTGTGTAACACTGGCGTCTGTCTTTAGACCTGATGTAGACAGTTTGCTTCAAGACGTGATCCGTAGCTTTCTTCGCTTGCCTGTGTAACACTGGCGTCTGTCTTTAGACCTAATCCTTTCCTTTAGCCTCAACATGAAATCATTCCAATCACCAGCACACCCACCCACCCACCATCCCCTTTGCGCTTCACTTGCTCGCATTTCAACCGCAGAACAGATTCCATGAAACGTTATTCAGAGGAGTCGTACCTGATGTGATTTGTTAGTTCCTGATATAGTCAGATGTGAAAGGTTATGGAAGAAAACCTTGAGAAATAGTATTAGCGTGTTTCAGAAAACTATTTTTTAAAGAACTGTTAATCTCTGTGCTGTGCTGTCCCCCCCCCCCCCCCCTCTCTCCCTCTCTCTCTCTCACTCTCTCTGTGAGTGTATGTATGTATGTGTGTGTGTGTGTGTGTGTGTGTGTGTGTGTGTGTGTGTGTGTGTGAATAAAATGACCAAACCCATCGCATGTCTACCTCCCCATATACTTGCCTACAAGTCAAGTGCAAGCATATATTTTGTGTGTGTGTTACTTTCGCAGACAGTCGCAGCAGCTACTAAAAGAGAAGACTAGACAACAGCAGCAATGGTACTAACGCTGATAACAATGACAGCATTAGGAATGATAACAACAAATAATAATAATAATAATGATAGTAATAATGATGATGATGATGATGATGATGATGATGATGATGATGATGGAAATGGTGATGATAATGATGACAATAATAGTACCAGAAGTAGTAAATGTAACTGTAATAATTTGATGATGATAATTGTTGTTCTTGTTGTTGTTCATCCTTTTTCATTGCGGGTTTATGTTCACACAGGAGGTAAAGGCGACACCACAGACCCCAGCATGTCCTGGAATTGGTTCGCCCGTGGTAAACACACGTCTCTCACTCCACCCTTGAACACACACACACACGCACGCACGCACGCACGCACGCACGCACGCACGCACTCACTCACGCACGCACGCACGCACGCACGCACGCACGCACGCACGCACGCACGCACGCACGCACACACACACACACACACACACACACACACACACACACACACACACACACACACACACACATGTCCGCGAATTTTGAGGGTTGCCTCTGTGTGTGTGTGTGTGTGTGTGTGTGTGTGTGTGTGTGTGTGTCTGTGTGTGTGTGTGTGTGTGTGTGTGTGTGTGTCTACTGTTGCCGTAGTAGATAGATTTGAACAGAAGCGTGCCGTGTCACATGCCACTGCCTGTTCACAGCACCTTTTCAGAGAGTTCTTGAGTCAGCCCACGTTTGTTTGCTTTCTGCCCATGACAAATTCTGATGAGTAGTTTGTACATAACTATACCACTTTTTTTCCTTCTCCACCCACCCCACCCCCGACTTACGTATAAAACTACTAGCTGCGTCCTCCTCCACCCCACCTTCTTCTCTCTCCCCCCCCCCCCCCCCCTTTCCCAGAGATCCGCTTCGAATTGCGACACCGCTTCGCTTCGCAATATTGATGAATGCGTCCGCCTAGCACACAAAAAAATCGCTCTTGATCTGTACACCAGGCTGACAATAGTCACCATACTCAAATGCCAAATTATGAGAAAACCGGTAGGCAACTGTGAGGTTTGTGTATGGAGTAATAACACAGACAGAGCGCGCTTTGGACATGGGGTAATATTTGGATGATGTGGTGTGGTCAGGGCCTGGGCCCGTTGAACTGGGAGGACCTGGGGTATGTCGTACACAAGGATGTCAGCGTGCCCTGCATAGATCCCGCCGACAACCCAGCAGGTAGTGGTGGAACGTGTCTGTCTGTCTTAATCAGTGAGTGAGTCGTGTGTGTGTGTGTGTGTGTGTGTGTGTGTGTGTGTGTGTGTGTGTGTGTGTGTGTGAGCTTGTACATCTCTCTCTCTCTCTTCTCTCTCTCTCTCTCTCTCTCTCTCGCTCGCTCCGCTCTCTCTTCCACGCACTCACATACAAACACTCGCGTGCGCATCCACACACGCGCGCGCGCGCGCCCGCACGCATGCACGCACAACCACGCACACACTCGCATAGACACACAAACGATGTCAATATCCAGGCAAAAGAGAATGTCAGAACTCGTTATCGCGCTAGGAATTTAGCAAACCCGTCCCAGCACCGACTACCGGCTCCGCTACTCAACAACTAGCGGCAGAACCGGTCCCAGAGAAACGAAAACCAGCGACAGCATACGGGTGCAGCGTACCCAGGCCCCAGAACAAGCTGGCAAGGTTGACCAGAGATTGGAACCCTGTACATTTTCCATGCGGGCAGAGTATGATTTTCCTCATTTTGCTGAAGAGGAAAATTTGGATTTTTGTCGGTTTTTGCCCTAGAGTAGTGGGCTCGGATATGACCACAAAGTTTCAACGACACCTGACTGCAGTACTGGTTTTTGTTCAGAATGAAAAGTGGATGTTTTCCATTCGGTGTCGGAACCAAAAGAGTGTAACATAGTGTGACGTAGCATACTGATTCGAAAAAGATTGCGTTACGCATCTAGCACGGATCTTGAATTTACCATGATGCGCACGCTTCTAGAAAATTTCGTACATTTTTTTTTATCCATAGTGACGCAACCTCTGTTCTTGTTTGGTTGCTAGTCCCAACAAATAAAACAGTCCCTGAGACTGGCAGTTCAAAATAAGTACACAGACAAATAAACGAGTGTAAAAATAAATAATGAATGGATGAATTAAGCAATATATTAATCAATGAATCAATCAATGAATGAAATAGAATCAAGTCGGTATTCGACTTTTGCAAACGGTACTAACCGGCAATTAACGTTTAACGCGGTCACTGGTTAGGCCGGTATACCCGAAGCCCAAACACAGCCCTGCAAATTGACAGAGAACTTGACAAAAAGAGAAAGATGTAGAGATCCTGCAGGGTAACCTCCTGCCACCAGCCTGCGCCTTGGAACCAGACAGCTGGACCCTACATCAGGATCCCAACGACTCCGAGCCCACAGCACAACACGCCAAGGACTGGTTCAACAGCCAGTACGCCATGCTCCTCGACTGGCCCAGCAGTTCACCAGATCTGAACCCCATCGACAGTGGGGGGGGGGGGGGGGGGGGGGTATGTGGACAGTCCCTGAACCCCATCGACAGTGTGGGGGTCCTGTGGAAAGTCCATCCAGCAGATACCGAGATAAAAACGAAAAAGGCGAACTCAAGAGAGGGCGGAAACATTCTAGGACAGCTTCGACCACGACTGGCATCAGACATTGGTAGGGAGTATGACAAGACGCTTTCAAGCCTGTCTGGATAGGAAAGAGATCAGACTGTGTTGAAACTATGTTTCAGAAAGGAGTTGTTGTAAGTCTCCAGTCTGGTTAAATGCAGTCAGAACATTCTGAGTATTGCCATAAACCCCATTCTTGATGCCACTGAAATGTGCTTTAGACCATATTATTCCCATTTGATGCACATACACCAACGCCCGTAGACGGTTGACTAGTTAGGGTTTTGACAAATACTCAAATTTCTGACAAATACTCAAATTTCTGACAAATACTCACATTTCTGACAAATACTCAAATTTCATCTGGATCGTAGGACACCAAGGAAGCAGGGCAAAGGTGGATCTTTCCTCAAAATCATCAGGTTTTTGACTCAAATCTCTGAGACACAATGAATGCCTTCTTTTCTTTTTTCCCCTCTGGCGAATTTTTCTTCTTTTCAAACCGCAAGGGGGTTACCATCAGCCTTCAGAATGTAGAAATACTACACACACAGAAGGTTTTTGACTCAGATCTCTGAGACACAATGAATGCCTTTCTTTTTTCCCCTCTGGCGAATTTTTCTTCTTTTCAAGCCGCAAGAGGATTCCAATCAGCCTTCAGAATGTAGAAACACCACGCACACACACACACACACACACACACACACACACACACACACACACACACACACACACACACACACACACTATTTGAGTTCAGTTTGAGTTCAGTTTGTAAATGTTTGTTACACAGCCCAGTGGGCATTTACCTTTGAGGTTCTGTCCTTTAATATTATACTGAACTGGTTGAGTTCAGTTTGTAAATGTTTCTTACACAGCCCAGTGGGCATTTACCTTTGATGTTCTATCCTTTCATATTAAATTGTTAATTACTTAGCATTACTTACAGTACTCTTACTCCTATGCTACAGTCAGTTTGAAGCGTACTTGCCTAATGCCGGATAAATTGACACATTTACATACAAGCACACACACACACACACACACACACACACACACACACACACACACACACACACACACACACACTTACGCATACGCATGCGCGCGCGCGCTCACACACAAACTCACATCCACACTTTGTCGCTCTATCTGGCCATCTCCAATCTCAACTCATATCATAAGAAATGTTCATTCATACACCACATTTTCAAGAAACAATCACACATTTAAAACGCACATTTCATATACTTCAACACATCGTCTGATATCACTTTTAGCACGATTTCGATAAACTTCACCTCTCGTGAAAGGTAAGTACCGCTTAACTTGGCAATTTGGGTTCGCCATTTTACTCTGCTCTAGCTACCAGAGAAAAAAAAAACCCAAGAGTTTTCTACTGGTTCCTCCGAAGCTGCACGGTCAAGTTAACTATACACCACTTTAAACGGAAACCTATACAACCCAAATCAGTACGCCACCAGCAGAGCCATTTCAGTGAAAAGTCAATCAGTAACGACGCATTTTGCAGACAGGTCCAGGTCTGTGCGTTAACAGTATCCCGTTACGGAGGATCAGTCTCGCATCAGTGTGTCTGTAGTGAAACGGTTCACGGATCGATCGAATGACCCGACCCTGTAATGCTGTGTGGTTTCAGGTTTGAATCCTGTGAAGAAGGGCTGCTACAAACAGCGGTACCAAAAGGTGGACCAGCCCCTGAAGACTTCCGAACTTGTGCAGCTCTTTCAGTCAATGACCTTGGACTTCTGTCATCGCAGGTAAGGCGAAGCAAAGCGGACTTGATAATACAATGGGGGAAAAAAGAGTAGATACAAAAGAAGAGAAAGAGAGAAGATGACGCAAAAAGAAGTGAGAGAGAAACAGAGAGAGAGAGAGAGAGAGAGAGAGAGAGAGAGAGAGAGAGAGAGAGAGAGAGAGAGAGAGAAGACAGAAAAAAGAAGTGAGAAAGAGAGTCTGATTCGTATAGGATGATGAGCAGGGACTGTTTTTCTGTTGACTGATGTAATCACTGTGGTACAGGCAAAAAAAAGAGGTTAATACCCCAAACCCGATTTTCAGTTATCTCTGGCATGATTATCGATTTCAGTCATGACTGGTATTGTCAGCGTTTTACAAGTGAAAGAAAAATAGACGTTAATACCGAATCTGATTTTCAGTTATCTTTCCGTTAATACTGAATCAGATTTTCAGTTATCTTTCCGTTAATACCGAATCTGATTTTCAGTTATCTTTACTATGATCATCTTCCTTACGCAGAAACAATGAGGCTTACACCAAATCTGATTGTCAGTTTTCAATGGTCTAATAAAATCACTTTAAATGGAGTAACGGTGACGCAAACATCTAATCTGATATCCCAGCAAACATTAAGAATCGTTGGGCTTGTGTAGACATGGTCGTGAAACTACCCAGGTATTGCCCATTTATGAGCAGGTAATCTCAGGTACAAGTGTAGGGCACACAAAGTATTGACCAACCACAAACGACTTTGGTCGCGCTTGGCTAATCACATATTCCGATGACCTGGGCAGTCCCGGAATTCAGGACCCCCAGCGAGTCAAATAAGTAAAGTAATAGTTATATGAAGAAATCGTTTATAATATAGCCTACCGCCAAAGCCATATCAATGTTTTCGTACAGTTTAACGTAATACCAGACATCGAGAAAAGCTCCCTGATGTGCTAAGGGAGAGAGAGAGAGAGGTTGCTACGTAGTTTCTCAGTGACGGTTTTAAAGAAGTCTCTCTTGTGTGTGGTAGGGTAGTGGTAGTAAGCAGATATCTGATATACCGTGCTCCTTTAACGACACTCGGTGACCTCTGTGTTGAATAAAGGGCATGTTGGTCTTCTGCCTACCATGTGTAAGTGCGGGGTCGAGGGGGTCGTCATTGAACGTATGGGATCGGTAAGGGGTGCGAATGGTCAAGCAAAATGAAACTGAATATATGTATTCATGTAAGTGTTGCTGTGGTTGGGAGAGGACTATTTGAGGAACGAAAGAGAGAGAGAGTGGGAGAGCTGAAGAGAGTGGGAGAGCTGAAGAGAGAGTGGTAGAGCTGAAGAGAGTGGGAGAGCTGAAGAGAGAGTGGGAGAGCTGAAGAGAGAGTGGGAGAGCTGGAGAGAGTGGGAGAGCTGAAGAGAGAGTGGGAGAGCTGAAGAGAGTGGGAGAGCTGAAGAGAGAGTGGGAGAGCTGAAGAGAGAGAGGGAGAGCTGAAGAGAGAGAGGGAGAGCTGAAGAGAGAGTGGGAGAGCTGAAGAGAGAGGGAGAGCTGAAGAGAGAGCACTGAGATGGGATAGACAGTGAAAATGAAGGAAAAAAAGTACTAGAACTACTCTTACAGTAAAATTGTGATTAGTTTATTGATATAGTAGAATAGCTTTAGTGTGTGCTGGTGCGTCTGTAGTTGTGTGGAAAATGATGCAGACTGCAGGCTTACTAAATACGAGCCCAAAAAAACCCACCTGTAAATAAACACACAAAACACGGTGCAAAGTAACTTCTAAACACAGTTTGTAATTTTCAAGCTGACTTCAATATATTGGGCCATTTTGGGCGTCTCTCTCTCTCTCTCTCTCTCTCTCTCTCTCTCTCTCTCTCTGTCAGTGAGTTGTAAAGTATGAAGCAGACAAAGTTGTCGAAAATGCGCATGCCTGTTTCGCGATTTGTGCAAAACGAGTGTTACTTCGCACCCTGTTCTGTGTGTTTCATTTGTATTTCGCCAAGTTTTTGTCGTTTATCAAAATACTTTTTTAAGACAACAGAATCAAGAAAGAGGAATCAAAAGCAACAAAAACAACCAACAAACGAGCGACAACAACAACAACAACAACAACAACAACAACAACCACCACCACCACAAAATCCCATGTGTAAGGAAGACAACTTCAACCTCACTAAGTGTCTCAACCGGCAGTCAACCCACACTCACCGTCGTGTGTGTGCAGGTGCTACTATCGAAACTACACGTACGCCGCTTTGAGGAGTGGCTCGCGCTGCTCGTGCAGTAACACTTTATACGAAGGCGGCTACAAGATCCCTGAGGCGGACGAGGATGAATATTGCAATAAGAAATGCAAGGGCAACAGCTCGGAGACCTGCGGCGGAACCTCTTTTCTCAACGTCTGGACCACCGGTATCTGAGACCATAAACAGCCTCAACGATCCACCGATTTACAAAACCCGCTCATCGGTTGTTCTCGACACCTGTCAGTCTAGTCCCTCTTTTTTCACTCATTATTCGGCCAGTGAGAACTGTGTCAGTACGTTTTGTGGAAGTAATGCCATGTCAAAAAAGGGGATGATGACAGAGGAGAGAGAGAGAGAAGGAGAGAGAGATCGTGAGTGCATCACTGTGAAGAAGGGGTTATCCTCTTTTTGAAGCGGTACGCGAACGGAACGAAATATAATAGATACGCATTTTTGAGTCTTTTGATTGAAGAGAGGATGAAAGAGACAGAAAGAGCGAATGCGCACACGCACGCGCGCACACATGCACGCGCATGTACGCGCTAACTCGTACGCACACTCACATACTTACACATGCGCGCGCACGCACGCACGCACGCACGCACACACACACACACACACACACACACACACACACACACACACACACACACACTCTCTCTCTCCCTCTCTCTCTCTCTCTCACTCTCTCTCTCTCTCTCTCTCTCTCTCTCTCTCTCTCTCTCTCTCTCTCTCTCTCTCTTTCTCATACACACACTTTGAAATACATTATCATTGCTAAAACGATCTCATGAAAAATATGTGGTACGGAAGGAAAAACACCTAAACGAAGATTCAGCTTTAACAAGTCCAAAACGCTTTTTTCAAGAAAAATAATAATAATGAATACTTATATAGCGCCTGTTCTCGGCTAGAGACCAAGCACTAAGCGCTTTACAATCAACACTCGTTTACACAACGGGCTGCCTACCTGGGTAGTGCCGACTGAAGAGCTGCCAGCTGGCGCTTCATTCAGTCGTTTCCCGTGTCATCCAGTCAATATCGTTCATCACTCATTTTCCTTACTCCCTTCATTCTTTCCATTTCTCACGCAGGGTGCATGCTATGTGTAACGTGTCATCCATACCAACGGCCAAACTGGCCTACTCTTCCGAAAGTTGGTGATGGGATTTTACGTGTGTGCAAGATGTTATGCGTGCGTTCACTCACAGAACCTCGGTTTATAGTCTCATTCGAAGGACTGTATGGGAAATGGAGTCAGAACCAATGTTAACTCCGAGGGAAAAATCCCCCTGTACCGAAACGCCCCGGCGGAGGTTCGAACCCGCAACCCCAGGATCACCAAGATTACGAGTCCGGCGCTCTACCAACTGAGCTATTCCGGCTCCCAAAGAAAAGAGTCATTATGTAAACCACACACACACCACACACACACACAGATTCACAAGAGCAATAAAAGTGGACCATTACCAACTTCCTGAACGCACGTCCCTAACAGACTCCTCTCTCTCACAGTCTTCGAACCACTCCCCTTAATCCATCAATCAACATGTTCACCTCCTCTTCACCTTTTTTTTTGTCTTCTTTTTCTGTCGCACTTTGTACAGGCTTTGTGTCTTTTTCTGTCGCACTTTGTACAGGCTTTGTGTCTTTTTCTGTCGCACTTTGTACAGGCTTTGTGTCTTTTTCTGTCGCACTTTGTACAGGCTTTGTGTCTTTTTCTGTCGCACTTTGTACAGGCTTTGTGTCTTTTTCTGTCGCACTTTGTACAGGCTTTGTGTCTTTTTCTGTCGCACTTTGTACAGGCTTTGTGTCTTTTTCTGTCGCACTTTGTACAGGCTTTGTGTCTTTTTCTGTCGCACTTTGTACAGGTTTTGTGTCTTTTTCTGTCGCACTTTGTACAGGCTTTGTGTCTTTTTCTGTCGCACTTTGTACAGGCTTTGTGTCTTTTTCTGTCGCACTTTGTACAGGCTTTGTGTCTTTTTCTGTCGCACTTTGTACAGGCTTTGTGTCTTTTTCTGTCGCACTTTGTACAGGCTTTGTGTCTTTTTCTGTCGCACTTTGTACAGGCTTTGTGTCTTTTTCTGTCGCACTTTGTACAGGCTTTGTGTCTTTCCCAGCCCGCCTTCCCCGCCCCGATGATCAGGCTACCCCCCCCCCCCCCTCCCTCCCTCCCCAGGCCGTTGTGTGTGTGTGTGTGTGTGTGTGTGTGTGTGTGTGTGTGTGTGTGTGTGTTTGCGCGCGCGCGCGCGAGCTCACTTATCAACAGCTTAATTTATTCTGCTGTAAACAGTAACAAACTAACAAATGCAGGAACAGCCAACCATTGAATAAAAAAGAAATCAACGACAAACGAAAAATGAATGTGCGTTGGCCCTAGTAGTACTGGTCTTCCATAGAGGAAAAGAAAACAAAGGAAAAACAAAGAAACAATGCCAAACACAACAGAAAATTACTCAGAGCCAGATCACCAGAAAACAGATTACCCAGAATCCGTTGAGTCTCGTCCATAAACTTTAGTTCTCCAATCCCCCCCCCCCCCCCTCCGACACCCTCCCCCTCCCCCCTTTCTCTCTCTCTCTCTCTCTCTCTCTCTCTCTCTTAGCTTCTCTCATCTCTTCCCTCAGCCTTTCTTTCCTTTTTTTAATATGTTTTACCCACCACTACCCAACCCCCGTACCTTCGTTACATGTTATCACTTGCATGCGCACGTGAGGTCTCATCGGGTTGATAGCAGATGAGAACTGGTGTAAGCGAGTGATGCGAAGAGCCGGCACCTGTTGTGATCCGATTTGTTCCAAGCCCAGTTTTGTCCATTTTAGATCAAATCGTGTTCAGGGACAAATCGAAATGCACAACAGTATATCTCCATCATCAAAGCTGAGACAGGCACCCGAGAAATTAAAGAAAATGCAACGGAAATAAACGGCTTTACTGCAAGCTCCTTACCAATCACCACGAAATTTAACGATGTTGGGCATTTTGCTACCCTTCTCAACCCCTCCCCCTCCCTCCCCTCCACACCCCCCCCCCCCCCCCCAAAAAAAAAAAAAAAAAAAAAAAAAAAAGAAAGAAACTAAAACAGAAATAGATTCTACAGCTTTTCCAAAGAAATGATATGTCACAGAAAAAGCCCAGAAGAGGAACCTTTTGCAGTTTAAAGAATTGCTTTTTTTTTGTTTCCTGGGTGCCTATCATAACATGGGGAAGAGGGCGGGAAGTGGGGAAGGGGGTGTTAAAGGGTTCAGGACCTCAACACTTTCCCCGTGTCCATATCCAACTTTCCGTGGTCGGTCGCTCTCTCTCTCTCTCTCTCTTCACACACAGAGGCACACAGGCACACACACACACACACTGTTACACGTGTGCGCATGCATGCACACAAATACACACAGACATATGAACATACACACGCGCTCGCGCGTGCACATCTTACACACACACTCTCTCTCTCTCTCTCTCTCTCTCTCTCTCACACACGCGCGCACACACACACACACACACATACATATATATATATATATAGAATGCTGAACAATTAAGTAGTGGGGGAAAACAAGTGCAGGTTAACAATTCTTCAGTCGTTATAGTAATGACTTGGCAAAGATTTGAACTTAAAAAAAAAAAAAAAAATTGAAGATGAAGAAAATGGGGAAATATATTATAACTATGAGAAGCCCTTCACTAGCTGCCTGAGGGAACCATCATAATCTCTTTTGAAGGCACATTTATTTGTATTGCCTGCTCCTAGGCCTTTCGTCCGCTGGATCGGACTCATCAGGGAGACACGGCTGATTGTGTCTGTACTCTTGGTGTCAAATAGAGACACACCACAGTCCATAATTCTGTGGTGTTCTCACCGCCAAGGGTTCAAAAAAAAAAAAGGAATCCAACAGCACCCCCAAAGCAGCCAGCGAAGGGTAGTAAATGGAACAAAACAAAGGTGTGCAGAGGAAAAAAGTTGCTGAAAAACTAAAAGCATTATTCAAACAGTATAAAATGTAAGTGACAATCTTTGAGCCTATGCTTGAGGATCCATTCAAGGATGCAAGGGAGGTCAAAATATATGGAACAGTCTGAGTGGTCAGCTCTGCTGTTCAATAACCCAAGCATTGTGAGTGGCTAAGAATTGTACAGAACAACCTTTACTTGGATCTCTTAAGAGATGCAATCTCCCACTGATTGACCAAACAATAGAATGCTGAACAATTAAGTAGTGGGGGAAAACAAGTGCAGGTTAACAATTCTTCAGTCGTTATAGTAATGACTTGGCAAAGATTTGAACTTAAAAAAAAAAAATTGAAGATGAAGAAAATGGGGAAATATATTATAACTATGAGAAGCCCTTCACTAGCTGCCTGAGGGAACCATCATAATCTCTTTTGAAGGCACATTTATTTGTATTGCCTGCTCCTAGGCCTTTCGTCCGCTGTATATTATATACACACACACGTGCGCGCGTGCATACTTACAAATGCACACACCACATATGAACATACACACACTACCGTCTAACATATGAACATACACACACTACCGTCTAACATATGAACATACACACACTACCGTCTAACATACACACACTACCGTCTAATATCACGATTAGTGGAAAGACGTTAAATGAATGACACACACATACACACACTTGCACACGCCCTCGCGCGTGCACATCTTACACATACTCTCTCTCTCTCTCTCTCTCTCTCTCTCTCTCTCTCTCTCTCTCTCTCTTACACACACACGAGCGCGCGTGCGCGCGCCACACACACACACACACACACACACACACACACACACAACACACAACACACACACACTCACGCACGCACGCACGCACGCCACGCACGCACGCACACTCACTCACTCAAAAACGTGCACACACGCGTACGCACAGACCACACACACACACGCGCGCGCGCAAACACATACACACGCACAAACTCACCACGCCACACACCGCACACACGCACACACAACACCAACTACACACCCACACACACCACACACACACACACACACACAACACACACACACACACACAACACACACACACACACACACACACAACACACACACACACACACACACACAAGCACTTCACCTTTACACTTACAACGAACATTTTCTTTTTTTTTCTTTCTTTTTTTTTTTTTTCTTTTTTTTTTTTTGGGGGGGGGGGGGTAACACTGCGGACCTCTAAACTGGACTGCCCACTTCCACCCACCCCCTAACCCCATCCCCCTCCACCTGAACTAAGCGGATTTCCTCCAGACACCCTAGCCATAGCCTATTATTGGTTCGGATTGGTGCTGTGTAAGGTCAACGTTGTGAATGTCGATCAAAATGGACAGCACGTGTCGTCCGCTGATGTTGTGACCCGGTGACGTAGTGACCCCCAGTGGCGTAGTGAAACGGTGACGTAGGGGCCCAGTGACGTCGTCCGGTGATACCGTGGCTGTCTTTGATTTGACCCACTCTCAGTCAGCCACGTGACAAGGGCTGCAGATCTGATTCCCTTATCACTGTGATGGTGCTCCTGGTGTTGAGGATGATAGTGATGTCTTGGGCCACAGATCTGATTTCCCTTATCGCTGACTATGATGGTGCTCCTGGTGTTGAGGATTATGGTGATGTCTAGGACCTCAGATCTGATTCCCCTTATCGCTGTCTATGATGGTGCTCCTGGTGTTGAGGATTATGGTAATGACCAGGGCCTTCTTCAAACAGACAGACAGACGGAGAGGAGAGAGAGAGAGGAGAGGAGAGAGAGAGAGGAGAGAGAGAGAGAGAGAGAGAGGAGAGAGAGAGAGAGAGAGAGAGAGAGAGAGAGGGGAGAGAGAGAGAGAGAGAGAGAGAGCAGAGACAGACAGACAGACAGACAGAGAGGCACACTGGCAAATCAGAGAGACAGACGAACAGACAGACAGGGGGCGGGCGGGAGGAGGCGGAGGGGGCAGACAGACAGGAAGGAGAGAAGAAGAAGAAAAAGCAGAAGAAGGAAAAGAAACGAAGAGCAAGAACTAGAACAAGAAGACGAAAAGAAACATTGTGGGGCGTAACATGGCCGATCAATTCAGAAACAGAAGCAGGTGGTTGCAAGCCTGACACAGGTACCATTCATTTAAACTAATCACGCGTGACAATGGTGAATCATAGGTACTCACGTCGACCCACGTCGATACGCCTCCATCGTCATGAATCACTTCCCCATAAATAAGCTAAAGAACGATTGACGAATGATGATTTTACACATCGCTACGTAGGAGGGTTTGAGTCAAATCACAATAGAGCTGTCATGGTTTCTTCATCAATTTGTTTCCAGTTTGATGATATGGAGTGATTTGCAGGCAAAGTTAGTGCCCTATTTGTCCGTTAATTAACGGCTTTTACCACCTGGGGGAAGCCTAATCAGTATTAGTTAACCTCGATGCAGACAACCAGTCCTAGATGTGTGCCAGGGACGGACGGGAGATAACCCACAGACTCGCCCCCACCTCCTCCCGTCCCTTTTCCAATGTTACTGATCTGGTATTTGTTAACTATCATTGGGGGAGAAGCTCACTCGTGCACGTCATCCATCTCCCATCCCTTTGAACTCTCATATTATACTGATCCGAGTTTTCTAACGATGATGTTTAACATCCAGCCGGCACCTCGTGTGACATAGCAGACGGGAACGACCATCCGGTGTGGACAGGTCTGGGTATTGACCTATATAATTGTGTATATATATATATATATATATATATATATATATATATATAAACAGTCAAAGTAGATAAAAATCCAAACAAACAAGATAAAAATATCCCAAATTTTCGGCTATATTTGCCTTCGTCAGGGGTACAGACTGTGACAGTAAAAAGCTCGCATTCTCCACCCTCAGATCCTGAACACAAATCACAAATGTATACATATATATATATATATATATATATATATATATAGAGAGAGAGAGAGAGAGAGAGAGAGAGAGGAATATATATATATATATATATATATATATATATATATATATTATATATATATATATATATATATATACATATACACACACACACACACACACACACACACACACACGCGAA
>CM031614.1:69761259-69787574 GCA_018398815.1 Conus ventricosus
GAGAATGCAAACAAACGATTGTCCCAACTCTTTCTGGTCAGAGACTTCAAGACAGGTTGCCTTCTAGGTTATCCCGGCGTCAGCCAGGCCCGAGAGATACACACACCTGCAGTGTTTGTCAGGATTTTTTTTTTTTTTTGAGCCAGAGACGCTCGGATACGCGTCCGTTTGGATGGATGAAACCTGGCTGTGAATTTGCGACCTCCTCCTCTCTAGCCCAGAGCATGCTCAACTTTGGTAAGAAGTCGGACGAAGGCTCCTAAATTCCACAACTTGCCGCCTCCGATAAGAATCGATCCTGCAACCACGCAGCCGGCGAGTCCTCGACGCTGACGGCTGAGCTACGGCGGCTGGTGGATGACACAATGTTCGGCAGGTGACCCAGAACTAATGCAAGGCGTTGTGAGTGTCATGAAAAGGCTGTTTGTTTTGATAGCCAGGCACGACCTACTCCTCAGTCGACCTAGTTTGCACGCTGAGCTGCTGCGGAGATCGGGTTATGGGGTGGGGTAGGGGGGGAGGGGGGGGGGGGGAGGGGGTAGGAGGGGAAACAGATGTTCGTAATTAAGCTTCTGTACTGACAGTCACGCGCCTCATGTGCGGAAGAAGACGATTTTCGTTGCCATAAAAGCCGTACGGACGTATTTGAGAGAGAGAGAGAGAGAGAGAGAGAGAGAGATTTCATAATTCATATAGAAGCCTTGGCCCCACATGAAGGGGTACATGAATACAACGACAAAGAAAATGAAAATAACAGACTGGGTAGAATACGCACTGTCATAAAATAACTGCTTCACGTCGTTTAAAGAGAGAATACAAACACAAGTGGTTTTTTGACAAGTTCGAATAAGACCATCATCTGAATACACTGCCTGTCGACAGAGAGAGAGAGAGAGAGAGAGAGAGGTGTCTGTTCACTTTACCGATTTGAGCAAGCTTGTATTTGAAGTTATCGTACACAGGACAAAATAACGTGTAGCTAACAAGGTCTAAGGGAGATAGCAGACTTTCATCAAGTTCGGATGGAGTCTGGATCTGCTGTTCGGCCCAGATCTACAGCGAGGATCTGTGCCAAAGATCCTACCGAGGCTCGGCAACAAAGATCTTCACCAATCCCCCTTCGTCCCCCTCCCGTGCCTGCCAAAGATGCAACGCCAACACACATCCAGGGTCTCTGACAAAGGAATGCTACCAAGGATCCGTACCGATGATCACACCAAATTCCTGCATCAAGAAATCCAAGCGAGGATCTGTACCGAGGATGACCTCCACAGACCCGCATCACAATTTGATGGGATCGATCCTGAGCTGCTGCGGAGATCGGGTTAGGGGGTGGGGGGTGGGGGGTGGGGTGGGGGAGTGGAACGGGGGAGCTGTGTTCTTTTTCCCCCACTAATTTCGGTTCAGATCGGTTTCTCAGTTTCGCTAAATGTTATTGAGAGAAGAACAAATTAGGAAATCTGGAAACAAAACAAAACAAAGCAAGAAAAAACGAAAATACACGTCATCACCTTCGGGTACTTCGTGAGACAGCTTGCGGTAACTGCACTCTCTCTCTCTCTCTCTCTCTCTCTCTCTCTCTCTCCACACACACACACACACTAGCAGGCACACAAACGCACGCATGCACACAAACGCACGCACTCACACACACACGCGCGTGCGCGCGCGCACACACGCACGCACATACACACAAATACACATACAGCAAGCATGGACAATATATATATATATATATATATATATATATATATATATATATATATATATAAATGCTGAACAATTAAGCAGTGGGGGAAAACAAGTGCAGGCCAACAATTCTTCTGTCGTTATAGGAATGACTTGGCAAAGATTTGAACCCTAGAGGGGGAAAAAATTGTAGACGAAGAAAATTGGGGGAAATATACTATAAACATGAGAAGCCCTTCGCTAGCTGCCTGAGGGAACCATCGTAATCCCTCTCGAAGGCACATTTATTTGTATCGCCTGCTCCTAGGCCTTTCGTCCGCTGAATCGGACTCATCAGGGAGACACGGCTGATTGTGTCTGTGCTCCTGGTGTCAAATAGAGACACATCACAGTCCATAATTCTGTGGTGTTGTCACCACCAAGGGTTCAAAGAAGAACCCAACAGCACCCTCAAAGCAGCCAGCGAAGGGTAGTAAATAGAACAAAACAAAAGTGTGGAGAGGAAAAAAGTTGCTGAAAAACTAAAAGCATTATTAAAACCAGTATAAAAATTTTGGGGGAAAAATTTTTTGAGCCTATGCTTAGGATCATATAAAATATATATATAAAAATATATATAAAATTATATATTTATATAGAAGAGAGGAAGAGAGAGGAGAGGGGGAGAGAGAGAGAGAGAGAGAGAGAGGACGGGGAGACAGATAAAGATCTCTAGTCGAACAAAACAACAAAACACACACACACACACACACAACACAAAAGATGTAAAAACCAAAGTTTAAAAATTTTGATAAAAAGATAGTTAACACATATTTGAAAGGGGAGAAAGGGGAGGGGAGAGAGAGAGAGAGAGGGGAGGAGAGAGAGAGAGAGAGAGAGAGGATAAGGGCAGGTGTTCTTTGAAAAAAAACCCATTGATTTTCCCTTTCCCCCGATCATTCTGCATTTTGTTTCCCCAAACGCGCATGTCTTTGCGCGCCTCTGTGTGTGTGTGTTTGTGTGTGTTTTGTGTGTGTTTTGGTGGTGGTTTGGGTGTGTTGTGATGTCCCCGCACGAACGACAAAGGTGCCCCCGTGACAATTGGGGGTGTGGCCGTCCAGTGCCGGGGTGGCAGTGACCGTGAAGGGGCGGAATCCTGCCGGGAAATTTTGCTTCCCTTTTAAAAACCCTTGGAGGGGGGGGGGGAGATGTCAAGCTCGTCGGAATGTGGGTTTACGTGTGTAAAAAAACGCCGTGAAACTGGATTCTTCGAGGGTTAGGGGGAATTCCGGGGAATGTGAGTACTGCCCTTGTGTTTTTTCCCGAGGGGAACTGGGAGTGCCCGTGGGGGATCTGCAAGTTAGTACGAACTGAGGCTTTTTCCGCGAAGGTTGGGGGGCCCTCGTGTTTCAGGTTTTTCCCTGCCTTTGGGGGGGGGGTTTGGTGTAGCCCCCCAAACCGATTTTTTAAAGGGTTTTTGGCTCCCCAGGTTTGAAAAACTGTCGGTTTCGGTTTTTTCAGCGACGGGTTCTGCAATACCAGGGCTTTGGCTGTCGGGGCGTGTCCCGGGGGACTGGGGTGTCGTCCAGTGTGTCGTCCGCGTCGGGACTGTCGATGTTTCGGTGTTCAGCGAGGGGCTGCACATACCGGGGGCTTTTGGTTTGTCTGGCAGGGGCCCCCGGCGACTGAGGGTGTGTCCAGGGGTGTCGCCGCGTTTGGGCCGTCGGTTTTTTCGGTGTTCACCCCGGGGTTCTGCACGTACCGGGGGCTTTGGGCCCGTTGGCAGGGGGTCCCGGCGATGGGGGTTTGTCGTCCATTGTGTGTCTTTCCTTTGTTGTTTTTAAAGGTGAGGGGGTGAAAAAGTAGCGGAAAGTTTGGAGGGGTGTGTATTTGGGGTTTTTGTAGAATCTGGTTTCATCAATTTTGTGTTTTCAGTTCCCGGAACAGGGGGTTTTCCCTTTTTAAATTTTGGGTTTTTTATTGAAAAAGATTTTTTTTTTAGTGAATTTGGCTAAGAAGGAGGAGTTTTAAAATTTGTGCGGAAGTTTGAAGAAAGAGATAAAAATTTAAATTTTAAAGGGTTTGGGGGAAAAAAAAACCGTACATTTGGGAATAAATTAATGTGCTTTCCCCGGTTCAAAACCCGAACAGAGGGGTGGTTGTGTTACAGAAAGCTTTGATGTCCCTAAGACAAAAAGTTGGGTAGGGGGTGGGTGGTCGCTGGTGTACAAAAATTACGGGGTTCAAGTTGATAAAGTTTGGGTTAAATTTTCGATTTGTACCTTTTTTTTGGGGTATGGAGGGGGGGGAAAAACTTTTAGTTTTAAAGAGGACTGTCACGCGTTGCGTGCCATTTTTCGGAGGGAAAGGCTGCTTGGGGATGTTTTGGGCGTGTTTTGAGGTTTAGGGATAGGTGAGGGTGGGGTCCCTTGGTTTAGACCGTCTTGGGAATTTCCCTTTTTTGGGGCGTTTGCACTTGGAACAAAACCGGGTTGGATGGGGAAAAGGAAAACTAGGGATATTTAAAATTTTTAATAAGAGTTTTTTTTTTTTTTCAATTTTTAAATTAAAGATTTGCAGGTGAACTCATGGGGGTTTTTAAATACAATAGTAGATTATTTTGATTCTTGGTATGGGTTATTACGATTGAAATAAAAAGAGAAAAAATAGCAGATTAAAATAATAAAAAGGTGTTTAAGAAAATTTTAAGGAATTGGGTTTCAAAACCCCTACATTTGGTGTGTAAAATGTAAAAGGGTTTTGGTTTTAGTCGATTGTGGGGGCACTGTTTTAAAAAAGGATCTTTTCCGCAGCATTGGGGTTTCGGTAGACAATGTATAGAAAGCGCTGGGAAAATCCTTTTTCAAATTTTTATGAAAATTGGGGGAATTTGTCAATTTCGTTAAATTTTTTTGATAAATTTTTTGAATTGTGATTGTGCCCTGCTGGGAAAATTTAGGATACCCGGGTTAAATTTCCCTATTTTTTTGGGTTTTTGTTTGGAAAGTGTTTGGTCAAAAAAAGCTTTACTGGTAATCGATCCTGAATTGTGCCCGGGTACTGCGTCACTAAGGGTTTGGGTTTTGTTTCTTTTGGGTTGTTGCGGGAAAATTTAAATTTAAAATCTTATTGAATCTTTGTCTTGGAGCCCTGGGGGGGAAAAAGAAGTCGGGGGCATGAAAATTCGTTTAGGAAATTAAATTTTATGAAGGAATGGTTATAATTATTTTGTGGCTGTATGGAAGGGGAAAAGTAAAATAAAAATTGGTTTAAAAGTGAAAAAGGGAACTTTTCCCGGTGTGAAAATTTTGATGTAAAGGGGAAAATGGTTTTATAAGTCATGATGAAAAAATTCCCAATTAGCTGTCCCCATTTTGGGGCTGTGACAGGTAAACACGAGTCTTTTTACTTTAGTAAAGGCAAAAATAAGTATAACTTTTTTTTTCTGGGGTAGTAAGCCCTTTCCTTTTGCAGGGGGTTTCCGGGGCGAGTTTTGTATACCCCCCCTAAAAGGGAAAATTTCCGGAGGGTGGGCCCTCAGGTGGGGGGATTTTGGCACCGCCACCCCCAAACCTTTCATCCCTGCCCACTTCATCCCGGATTGGGGACGCACCCGGACCCGGGAAAGGATGCTTTTCCGGTGGGGACTTATCCCTCTTCCCACAGCCCGAGGGTGTGGAACTTTTCATTAAACGGTCTCTTCGGGGGGGGCAAGCGCCCTTAAAGGGCCCCCACCGAAAAATTTTTAAAAACAGCTTTGTGACCGCGGGGTTTTTGGTTTTTGGCCGGTAGGGGGGAAAACCCGCGTTTTTGGGACGTGCACAACTTTTCCTCCCTATTTACGCATAAAGCGTTCATAAAGGGTTTTTGTGTTTTGGCGGTGCATTAGGGAGAGCGCCGTCAAGCAGTCCCGCCCGGTTTCAAAACCCAAATACCCGGGAAACGCTGTTTTTGCCGTTTGTTGTTTTTTTTGTGTGGGGTTTTTTGTTTTTTTTTGAAGATTTTTGTTTGTTGCCTGTGTCAAGCCCCCCCCCGGGGGGACTTCGGATGAAGTTTTGAAAGTACAACAGTGGGTGGGGGTTTTATTTTAAAAATTGGTGTTGAACATTTGGGGGTTAAGTTTTTTGTGTCCGGGGGGTTTGACCCCGGGGAATAAAAATTAGCAAAAGAATACTTTTGGAAAAGGCCCTCGCGTGGGGCATCTCGGGTTTAAATAGGTATAAACCCTTTTTTTTGGGTTTATTTCCCCCGGGGTTTTTACCGGGGGGATGGATGGTCACCCTTGCCCTTGGGGTTTATTACCCCTTTGGTGGGCTGAGGGGGTTTTTTGTGCCCCCTTTGAGGGAGGGTTTTTTATATTTTAAAACGTGCAGCCCCTGCGTGCACGGGTATCCCTTAAGGGGCCATGTGTTAAATGTCGATATTGATAGTATTTTTGGATTTTTTGGGGGGGGGGGGGGGGTTTTTTTTTTTTGTGTGTGTGTATGGGGGGGGAAAAAACTCCCGGGGTGGGTATATAGAGGTCTGGGGGTTTCATCTCCCCTTTTGTGGGTGAGGGGCGTGGTGAATGCAAATAAACCCTTCTGTTTGTGCACCGTTTTTTTTTTGGGGGGGGGGGTTTTTTGTGGGTTAAAACTCGGAAAAAGGGGGGAAAGGGGGGGGTTTTATAACGGGGGATATTTTAAATACATATACCCCTTCTACTGCTTAACAGTGAAAATTTGGGGGAGATGCGGGGAAAGTTTAGGATTTTTTAAAGGACATAATTTTTTTTGGTTTAAAAAAAATAAAAAAAAAAATAGGGATCGGGTTTTTTTTTAGTTGGTAGGAACTTGATAGGGAATAGTAATTGTAGCGCGTGGGGGGGTTGGGAAAGGGAGCGCGCCGTCATTTAGGGGGGGAAGCGCGGTTACTTGGCAACCCTAGAAAATAGTTGCCAGGTAACGTTGTTTTGTGTTGCCTGGGGTTGGTGAAACCGAGGTAGAATGGTGTGTTTTTTTTTTGTTTCCTTTTTCCTTTTCCAATTACATGTGTTTAAGAGTGGGAATTATGAGGTCCGTAATTTTTGACGTAAAAATTTTTGAAATAAAATTTTTTTTTCAAATGTTGGCCCCTTTTAAGGTTGATTATTAGTTAACCGGCCTGGGGTTTTGGGAGCCAGGTTTTTGGGGAAAAAGACACTGTGGTTGCCAATAAAAATTTTGTTTTTAAACCCACCTTTGGCGATAAAAAGAATTCGCAAAAAACGGTTGAGAAAGAGAGTGAATTTTCCCCGTGGGGAGGTTTTTAAGGTAAAAAAAAAAAAAAAAAATTGGTTTCCTTGGGGTAGGACTTGATGGTCGGTGGAAAAGGGCGTCGGGAACCGATCGAAAAGGCTTAGGTCCAAAGTACCGAAAAGCCCTGTTGAGTTGTCGGGGAAAAAGGGGATGTGCGACCCCTAAAAGCACCGGGGGGTACCCCGCCCCCCGAACCGTTGCGGCTGGAAAGCCGGGGTTTGGGGAGACCCTCCGGGGGGGCTCCCAAGGGTTTGTGCCCGGCCTAGCATTTTCCTGCTGTTCAGTATTATTCACCCCTAGGGAGAGGGGTTTAGGTTTGAGTAAGGTGGAATTGGCCCAGTTTTTTGGGCTGACAATTTTAAGAAAAGGGAAATTTTAAAAAGAAGTGGGGAAGCTTTCTTTGGGAAAGGGCCCAAAAGGGTTTGGGGGGGAAATTTATGGAAGGAGAGAAGGGCAGGAGGAGTTAGCCGTTTTTAGCACCAAGCTTAGAAAGGGGAAGGGGGAAGCCGCTCCCGGGGAAAGGGGAAGCTCCCTGCCAGGAAAGAGGAAGCGCGCCGGAAAAGGGGAAAAGCTGCTCCCATGTTAGTTCCCAGGTTTAGAAGAGAGGAAGAGGAAGCCGCTGCCAGGAAAGAGGAAGCTGCTCCCGGGAAAAGAGGAAGCTGCTCCCATGTTAGTTCCCAAGTTGGGAGGATGAAGCCGCATTGGGAGAGAGGAAGAGGAGGCTGCTGCCGGGTTTGGGCTTTTTTCTTTTGGCAGAAAAGGGAAAAAGGAAAGGGGATGAAAATTGTTTTCCAAAAAGAGAGGAAGGCCCAAAGGGAGAGGGCCCTACCAGAAAAGAGGACGGGGAAATGCCGGGAAAATTGGGTCGGAAACTAAAAGAAACGTGGGGCGAGTGGATCGTTTTTATTAAACAGGAAAAGTTGAGACTAAAAGGGAGGCAAGATTTGAAGGAGGCAGAGAAAGGGTTTGAAACGAAGCGAAAAAAAACCCAATGTGGGCAATTGTTCGTTAACAGAATACTAAATGACGGGGGACATGTTTTTGGCTCATTTCGAGCAGGTTGCCCACGTTGTGCCGCTGGAAAAAACCCCGGGGGTCCTCTGACAAAAGGCCTCTTTGAGGGGGGGAAGACAAAGAAAAGCCTTTTGGGCCGTTAAACCCCGTTGACCCTCGCAAGTTCCCCCCAAATTTAAAAAACCCGCTTCTAGAGTTTTTCCCGGTTAGATCTGGGCATACCGAAAGAAATTCAGGGGAATGAAGAAGGAAGAAGGAGAAACATTCAGCATTTTTTTGGGCCCGGGCTAAATTTCTTGTTTCAGTCTGGGGTGTGCAACAGGGGGGAAAGACGAAACCAAAGGAGGCCCTGAAAATCTCTTTTTCGAGGAACAGATGATGGAATTTTCCCCTCCTGACTTTTTTCAGGGAATTTGAAACGGCTTGTCCAAAAAGAATGCTGAAGAAGTGGCCGGGAAGCAACTCGGATGCAGAAGCACGAGGATGGGGCCCGAAGAGCAAAAAGAGGCCATCTGTAGAAAGGCACTCATGGGTAAAAACCGAAGCCCCTAGGGGTAAAAACCCAAAAGGAAATTCCAGCGAAAGGCCCAAGGGACCGGGAGAGATAAGTTTAGAGAGGCTCAGCCACCCGATCGGGCCCTGCCCCCCAAAAGGGCACCTGGGGCGGGGGGGGTTTGATTTGTTTTTAAACAAGCGACCAGGTCACAAAGCGAAATTGTCCGAATCTTGGGGATTTGTGGCTATCCAAAAATGTGTCATGTTTGGGGAGACCCTTTTTAAAACTGGGAAAAGCTACCCCCGCTTTTTTTTGCCTTTGCCGGGAAAACCCCTTTCAGCCCGAGGTCCCAAGGGTGAGGGTCGAGAGATGTTTGGGGGGTGGATCGGGAATACAGAGACCCCGGACCGTGGCGCGGCAAAGGTTTTCCCAAAGTGTGCCTAAAACGGGGAGGACTAAAGACAGTTGTTTTTGGGCTGAATCCGGGTTTCTTTAGAAACATTTCCCGGGCCGGTGGTGCAGGGAAACAGGCCGTACTTTGGGGGGAAAGGTTGAGGCTCTGGTTTTTGGGGAGGATCCAGTTGGGGAAAAGTCGGGGGGGGAATTACATACGTTTTTGAGGGAGGAAACCATCCTGAGAGAGTCCCGGGTATACCCCACCCAGGGGGAAAAACTCTTCGGGGGGGACAGCAACCCGATACAGCCCGGGTCGCTGGGTTTACCGTGTCAGGCCGAGCCCAGGACAGGCCGCGCAAACCGTTTTTTTTGAAGGACAAGTGATGGGTGTTTTCGAAAGACGAGCTGATTCGTGGGCAGGGAAAAGGATGATAGCCTTCACGTTCCCCGAAGACGCGAGGAAAAGTTAGGTTCCTCCCCCTGGAAAAAGGGTCTCCTTTATGTGGAAAACCCCAGTCTGGTACGTAAGTACGAGGTGAGATTGGGGAACAAAAAACCCAGGTTTTTTGTGCCCAAGTTCTTTAAAGGGAAAACCCACTAAATCTCGGGGCACGATATTCCAAAGGCCCGGAACTTTGGGGGGGAAAAAAGGGCAAAGGAGAGAAAATTTTTCCCCCACTTTAAATTTGGGCCCGGAATGTGGGGTGACAAAAAGGGAGGGTTTGTGAAGTCGTGGTGAAATGCCAGCGTACCGGGATAAAGGACGAGCAACCCTTTTCTTTTCAAGAAGCCTCTTATGCAAGAAACCCTTTGAAAGGGTAGGCGTAGAAAAAGGGGACCGATTGAAACCCTTTTCTGCAACCGGGTGCAGGGGTTTTCCCCGGAAAGGTGGGAAAATTTGCCCCCGAGGTTAAACCAGAGGCTTTCCCCCCCCGCCCGTAACCACGAGTCAGTTGCTGAACAAAGTTTGCCATGTGGTCTCCCCCAGGAAAAACCCCCATCGGTTCTTACAGACCCAGGTATCAGTTTTCGATTAAAATGATGAGCCCCGGTGTTCGGGGTTTTTGTCCCCTTAAGGGGTTTCGCAATATTCCCTACCTTTCGCAAAGGAAAAGGATTAGGAGCGTTCAAAGGTACCTGAAGAGATGCTCCGCAGAAATTTCCCCCCCAAAAAAACCTGAAGAATGGGATCGTTGGGTCCTGCGCTGTTAAATTTTCGTATTGGGAGGGTTCCCCCCAAAAAAGCACCGGCCCTTTTTTCCAAACGAGTTTTTTTTTACGGACCAGGAAAAAGAGGAACCCAAAGGGAAAGGGGCTGCGGATCCCTTTTGGGCCAAGCCGGAGAAACCAAAGGGCGTCCAAAAGCTGGCCCAAAATGTGTTCGACCTGGGAAAAAAAAAGAATCGCCGAGACTTTTCAGCATAGCCCCGGAAAATCTGGGAAAGCAGCAAAAACCCAAAAGCGCCATTTTTTATGTCAGAGCCCCTCCTCGCACAAAAAAACCAGGGACCAGGGGGCTGGTGTTAAAGACCGGGCAAACCCAAGTTGGAAAATGGCTTGGGGAAGGACCGTTTCCAGTAAAAGGCCCAAAGGGTTGGGGGAGGGCCGATTACAAGATACAGTTCGAAATTCCCGGGGGAAACTCCCACCATTCTAACCCCCGTTTTAAAACGTTTTTTGGAGAGGGGGACGAATCGGGGCCCAACAGCCCGGGGGGGACCGTTTGATTCAGGGCGAAAAAGGGTTGTGAAAGGGGGTGCCTACCATTGGGAAAAGAATTCCAGTAGTACCCACTGGCTGCGTCGGAATCCGAGAGGGTTTTTGTGATTGGTGTGAAGACGGTTCCCCTTTCGGAACGCTTTCCGCCGTTGGTCGGGGAGTTCCCAGGATGTCTTTAAAAACTTGCAGGGGCTACCACGTTTTGGGGCCTTTCAGGAAAACAAGCGACTTTGAGGGGTTTTCCCGGGACATCGAGACCGTATCCAGTCCCTTTTTTTTTAACGCGACGTGGGTTTGGGATGAAATGGAGAGATGTGAGAATTTGGGAAATCATTGGGTTTTGTATCTCCTAAATGTTCAAACCCAAAAGTGCTGGGAAAAAAAAGATGGAAAGATTCGGTTTTGTGGGGACTTCCGTCGTTGAAAAAAATAGTTTGGGGTTTGGCGCAGAGGGCCCATGCCAAAAAAGTACTTTTTTCGCAAAGCTGGGTGAGGGACGGGGTTTTTATTTAAACTTTACCTGTCAAAAAAGGTTTTGGCCGATACCCTTAAAAAAGACGACGTCCCCCCACGCGTTCTCGACAAACCCCGGGTCCCTTATCCCGTGGGTTAAGAGCCTTTCGGTCTGTGTACTTCGGGAGCCTTTTTTTACCGGATGATGGGAAGTTGCTTTACCCCTGGAGACAAAACGATGTTGAAACTTCACGACGAATTTTTTGTTGGTGTCAACCGTCCGACACTGAAGAACATTTGTCTGAAAATTTCGAGCAGTTTGGAACGCATTCGAGGTGGGGGTCCACTACCCCGGGCCCCCAAGTGTTTAGTTAGGAAAACGAGGGGTTTTCCCATCTGGGGGACAGGCTTGGAAGGGGGGTTTTTCAGGCCTGAGGAAGACAAAATTTTTGGGGCCCCATTTTTGTCAGTACGCGGCCCGCTACGAAGAACAGGTACGCAGTTTCCTGGGGTTTTGGTTTGGGTTTTTTACCGACGATTAACCCAGGGTTTTCTGAAATAGCGTTTTCCACTCACTGACCGACCCAAAGGAAAAAAAGCCTTTGCTCGTGGTCTGGAATCCGGGGTGTGGGGGGTCCGAAGGAAGGATTGTTTTTGCACGGGGCTGTATGCCCTTTACCCGTTTCCCCGGGAAGTCGCTTCATTCGAAGACAGATGCATCTGAAGTGGGCATAGGAGCTTGCTGTGTCAGGGAAAACGACGACGGAGTCCTTTCCCTTTTGTGCGAGCCCCAAAAAGCTCAATCCCCGTGAACGCAAATTTTTCCCTCGTGGGGAAAAGGAATGTTTGGCCTGGGATGGGCGGTTCGAAGTTTTTAACCCCACCTTTATGGGGGTTTTGGGAAATTTTCCCCTTTAAAACCCGGGCCATTCCCCCACTTCAGTATTTGGAGAGGGGCAAGTCGCCCAAGGGGGGATCACCCGAAGGGCGTTTTTACAAAAACCCCCCCTTCCCGTTTTTTTTGTGGAGGGCCAAATTTCCGGGCTGAGAATTTTGGGTTTCAGATTTTTTTGAGCCCATGGAGTAAGGGGTTTTGGCCGAGGTTTAAAAAAAAGTAGAGGAAGAGGGATTTATTATTTTTCAAATCTGTAAAACTAAAGGGCCTTTTTTCGTGCGTTCCTTCAGGTTTTAATTTTAAAGGGATACTTTTTAAAAAATTGGGGGAAGGGGAAATTTCACGCACGAAAAAGACACAGGTCGCCTCAGTTTACAAATTGGGGGGTGTTGGGCCCGGGCCAGTGCCAGGTGGCGGACCCTGAAGTTTCGTGAATCCTGCCCCGGAATTTGCTTCCCCGTTAACCTTGGGGGGGGGAGGGGAGGAGAGGTTTTCAAGCTCGCGGAATAGTGGGTTTACGTGGGTAAACAAACGCTCGTGAAACGGGGTTCTTCGTTTTTAGGGGAAACCGTAAAAGTGGTACGTTTGTGATTTTTCCCAGGTGAACTCGGGGTGTTTTGTGGGGTATCTGCAAATTAAATAAAAAAAAATTTGGGGAGGCGTTTTAAACCGCGAAGGTTGGGCTGGCCTGCTTTAGGTTTTTTCCTGCCGTTGGGGGGAGGGGTTTGGGGGTAAAGCCCCCGACCGACTTTTAAGGTTTTTCTTTCCAGGTTTTTAAGGGGCGTCGATGTTTTGGTGTTTTAGCGACGGGTTTTTGCCCATACCAGGGCGTTGGCTGTTGGGGAGTGTCCCGGGAATGAGGGTTGCCATTTTGTCCCTTCCCCGTCTTGCGTCGATGTTTCGGTGTTCAGCGACGGGGTTTGCACAAACCAGGGCGTTGGCGGCTGGGCAGTGTCCCCGGCGCTGAGGGTTTTCGTCCAGTGTGTCGTCCCCGTCTTGACTGTCGGTGTTCGGTGTTCAGCCGAAGGGTTTTTGCACCCACCAGGGCGTTGGCTGTTTTGGCAGTGTCCCCCGGGGACTGAGGGTGGCGGCCTTTTTGGTCGTTCCCGTTTTTTTGTCTAAGGGGAGGGGTAAAGTAGCGGAAAGTTTTGGAGGGGGTTTTGTAGTTGGTTTTTTTGTAGATATCAAAGGTTTTATCAACTTTTGTTTGTTTCAGTTCCCGGAACGGAGGGTTTTCCCTTTAAAATTTTAATTTTTTTTTCGCAAAAATTCTTTTTAAGTAATTTGGCTAAGAGGGAGGAAATTTTAAAAGTGCGGAAGTTTAAAAGAAAGATAAATTTGAAAAATTTTGGTTGGGGGAAAAAAAAAGTACATATTTGGGGAAAGAAAATAAAAAAGCCCTTTCCCTTTTTACACCGATACGGGGAGGGGGTTGTGTTACAGCAGCATTGATGGCTAAGGGCAATATGTTTTAGGGGGAAATGGCGTGGGGTTTCAAAATACTGGGTTTTTAAGTTTTAAAAAGAAAATTTGGGTTTTAATTTTTTGATTTTCGTTGGTAACGGAGGACGGGGAAATTTTTTTGTATTAAGAGGGAAAGTCACCCTTTGGGGTTGCCAGGGAGGTTGGAGGGGAGGCTGCTTGTTTAAGTGTCTGGGGTGTTTGAGGTTTTTTGATAGGTGACGGGTGGTGGTACCTTGGGGTTGACACGTTTGTGGAAGTTCAAAATTTTTGGGTTTTTCACTTTGGAAAAATAAACCGGGTTGGGTGGGCGGAAAAGGGAAAAATAGGGGTTTGTTTTTATTAATAAGGTTTTGTTTTTTTTTTTTCAATTTTATTTTAAAAAATTTTCAGGGGGGAAATCAAGAAAGTTTTTAAATAAATAGAAATATTAGTTTGATTTCTTTGGGAAAAAGGTTTTTAGTTAGAAATTGAAGAGAAAAAATAGAGATGATAATAATTAAAAAGGGTTTTTAAGATATTTAGGGAAATTTTGTTTCAGAAGCCACATTTTGGGGTGTAATAAGTAAAAGGTTGTTTTTGTCGATTGGGCACTTTATTCAAAAAGTTTTCCGCAGCATTTTGGGGGGGGGGGTAGACCCAAAAATTTTTGCAGGGGCCGGAAACCTTGGGCGAGTTTTTTGTAATTGGGGGATTTTTTCATAGTGGTTTATAATTTTGGGTGACATTTTTTTGAAATTTTGATTTTTGCCTGCTAGGGAAAATTTTTGGGTACCCGGGGTTTAAAATTTTATTTTTTGGTTTTGCTTTGAAATGTGTTTGAGTTATTAAGCAAGAAAATGAGTAATCATTTCCCGAATTTTGACCCGGCGTCCCCACTAACGGTCGGATTGTTCGTTTGGGTTTGTTGCATGAATTTGAAAAAAAAATAATCTTATTAATCAATGTCTTGGAACCTCGGGTGGAAATGAAGTCGGGGCATGTAATTCAGATATGTAATTTTACTTTTATGAAAGGAAAGGGGTTTTTTTTTTTTTTGGGCTGTTTATGGAAGGGAAAAAATCAATGAAATTGGTTTTCAAAAGGGAATGGAACATTTCTGGGTTTAGTTTTTTTTATGTCAGGTGAATGGTTTTATAAGCGAAGTAAAAAATTTCCCAAATTTGGGTGTCGCACTTTGGGGTGGACAAGTAAACCCCTGAGAATAATTTTCTTTTGTGAAAACCAAAAAAATAAGTATAACGGGATTCTTTTTGTGGTAGTATGGGCATTTTTTTTGCCCAGGGGGCGGCGAGGTTTTTTATACCTTTCCCCCAACGGGAAAACCGTGGGGGTCGGCCCTCAGGGGGTGGGAGTTGGCACCCCCCATCCCCCCTGTCATCCTGCCCACTTCTCTGCCGGAGGGGACGCAACCCCGGGGCCGGGAGGGTGCGTTTCCGGGGCCCGGGGCGCATCCCCTTCCCCAGTCCGAGGGGGGGGGCAACGCCCCTTTAACGTCTCTTCAGGGGGGGAAGCGTCTTGGGGCCCACCGCAGTTTCCTCAGGGGTGACTCGCGGGGGTGGTTTGGGGCCGGGAGGGGGGAACCGCGGGTTTTTCGACGTGTCACAAAGTTCCTCTCCTATTTTAAAGCATCAAAGGTTCAGGGGAAGGGTTTTTTGGGGTTTTTGGGGGTGCAATTTGTGAGAGCGCCGGGGGGCAGCCCGACGGTTTCACAAAAATTTCGGGAAACGCTTTTGTTTTCCGTTTTTGGGGTTTTTTTTTGGGGGGGGGGGGGGGTTTTTGGGGGGGGTTTTTTTTTAAGAAATTTTGTTTGTTGCCTGTGTTTAATTTCCCCCCCAGGGGTTCGGATAAGTATTGAAAGTACAAAAAAGTGGGTGCGGGGTTTTTGAACAAAATTTGGTTTTTGAAATTTGGGGGGTTAAGCTTTTTGTTGGGCCCGGGGGGTTTGACCCGGGATATAAAAATTACAGAAAGAATTACGTTTTGGAAAAAAGACAAACGGTGGGCATCTAAGTTTTTTGAGGTATCAACCTTTTTTTGGTAATTTTACCGGGGTTTTCCAGGGGGGTGTGAGGTACCCTTGTTCCTTGGGTTTTGCCTTTGGTGGGCTGAGGTGTGTATTTGTGCCTCCTGAGGGAAGGGTTGTTATATGTAAACGTGCAGCACATGCGTGCACGGGTATGCATAAGGGGCCATGTGTTGATGGTCGAGTATTGATAGTATTGTTGGATTCTTTTGGGGTTTGTTTTTTTTTTTTTTGTGTGTGTGTATGGGTGGGGAAAACTGCCTGTGTCGGATATATAGAGGTCTGGTGTTTCATCTGCCATTCTGTGGGTGAGTGCGTGTGTGAATGCAAATAAAGCCTTCTGTTTGTGCACCGTATTTTCTTTTGTGTGTGTGTTTGTTGTGTGGCGTTCAAACTCGGTAAAAGGGGGAAAGGGGTGGTTATAACGGGGGATATATTAATACATATATCCCTGTCTACTGTCTTATACAGTGACAGTGTGTGTGCGTGCGTGCGTGCGTGCGTGCGTACGTGCGTGCGTGCGTGCGTGCGTGCGTGCGTGCGTGTGTGTGTCTGTCTGTGTCTGTGTCTGTGTGTATGTGTTCGGAACACATACACATACACCCACACACGCACACACACACGCACACACACACACACACACCACGCACGCACGCACGCACGCACGCACGCACGCACGCACACACACACACACACACACACGTGCGCGCACGCGCTCGCTTGTGGGCGGGCGACGTGCCCACGAGCATGCACCTCAACACATTTACATAATCAAACTCATGCACCACACATGCCTTTTCTTGTAGTTACAGGTGGTGCATACCCGTTTTCTTTGATCTGTCGTATAATTAGGAATTCTTGTAATTAGGAAGTCTTACACCTACTGGATAGAAGTTACTAATTCCACCATTTGCATATTGAGTGACTTTCTGGTAAGCTGGTTGACGTATCTGATCTGTGTACCTGAGCATCCCCGACCCACTCTCATCCCCCCCCCCCCCCCTTTCTTTTTCTCTGTCCCATCTTCCGTGCTGCTTCTGTGCCACACCACTCATTCCGCCCCCCCCCCTCCCCTCCGTCCCCCTTCAGCTGCCCCTACCCCGTCCCCGTCCGCAGTGACAGCCTGGCCCCCTCCCATAACAGCCCGGCACAAAACGATTTACAGGGAGCAGTCAGTGTTGAGTAGTCCTAAGGCAACCCGCCTGAGGAGGCACTGCACGATCGTTGTGTCGTTTGGATGGTGTGCAGTGATGCCTCTTCTGATGCAGCATACGGAGGACACTGTCTGTTACGACCCATACTGACGACGGTAATAATGGCTGCGTCGCGTTGTCAGCGTGAGTCAGCTGTCCTTCAGGAGAGCTCCACTGGGTCCATCTAAGGATTATCCCATGACTTGACCGATACAACAAGATATACAGGAATACTTTATGATCTCAGTTCTGAGAAATTACAGTCGTGCTGCTGACTAACTATATATTGGTGACATAAATAAACATGAAAAAAAAACAACAAAATCAATTTAGTTATAATGTAAAACTTCATACATGTAGATAAGCACGTATTACGCGCGCGCGCACACACACGCACGCACACACACGCACACACACACACACACACACACACACACACACACACACATACACACACACACACACACGCACACGCACACGCACACGCGCACGCACGCACGCACGCACGCACGCACGCACGCACACACACACACACACACACACACACACACACCATGTTATTGATTTTCAGAATTTGCTTTAAAACAGAAACAACACCGTTGACCCCGATAGAACCAAAGCAAGGGCATAGACATTAAGAAGAAGTCAGGAAGTCAGCATGTGAGAGCAAGGCACGAAGGGCCACACAATTTGGAAAAAAAAGAAAAGATTAATGCTAATCGATGAGGATGACGATGACGAAGATTATGCTATGGAGCTCCACTGCGGTCTGAGACTGCATGACAGGGCTGTGCTCTACGTTTACTTTCATATTGTAACCAGGCCCGAGAGATGCAGACACCTGCCGTGTTGGACAGGAGAGTTCAAAAAAAAAAAAAACGCTTTAAAGAGATGTATCAGTCAAGTGGACGATGCTGAACTGTATGGTCCCAGTCTTCACAGTCGAGGTCACAGCAAACTCAACTCTGGATAGGGGCCGGTCGAGGCGGGAAAAAAAATCACATATTATGCGTGGCTCTGACTAGAATCAAACGCACGACCTCTCAGCCGAGAGTCCGCAACGCTAACCATTTCACCATGTCGACTGGTTGATTTTTTGTTGTTGTTCTTTTGCTTGGGGGTCAGTCAGAATGATTAAACATGGAAATTACAATTCCATTGTTATCATCGCTGCAGATATTGCTCTCTTCGTAGCACAAGTACCCACGCTCAGTACTCGCCCAGATCGATCTTTTCTCAGCTCGGTACTCCCCCCTCCCCCTTCCCCCCACCTGTCGCAGCTACATACCCCCCCCCCCATCCCCCTGCTTGATAGTCCCCCGGTCCAACATTTCCCCTGCTCGACATGATGTCTGCTCACTATTTTCCCTGCTCGATCCTCCCCTACCCACAACAGAAAGATGCTCTTGTTTGGGGGAGAGGAGTGAGAAGGAAAACTGTTCCTATACCACAGCTGAAGACCACGTGCACACACACACACACACACACACACACACACACACACACACACACACACACACACACACACACACACGCACGCACGCACGCACGCACACACGCACGCACGCACGCACGCACGCACGCACGCACGCACGCACGCACGCACACACCACACACACACACACACACACACACATGCCATAGGCAAGTAGGGGAGTATCGGGTAGGAGGAAGTCTCCAGCATTGGAGATGGGGATGGCGGGGGTGAGGGGGGGGGGGGTGTTATAGAGCAGTAGGAATATCAAGCAGGAGAGCTGTCAACACGGGAAATATTCAGCTGACTGTGCCGCTACAACTTCTACCACTATTACATTCTACCTCTACTGCTGCTCCTGTTGATGATACATCCATGACCACTACCTCTACTGCTGCTGCGGTTGATGATACAACCATGACCACTACCTCTACTGCTGCTGCTGTTGATGTTACAACTATGACCACTACCTCTACTGCTGCTGCTGCTGATGTTACAACTATGACCACTACCTCAACTGCTGCTGCTGTTGATGTTACAACTATGACCACTACCTCTTCTGCTGCTGCTGTTGATGCTACAACTATGACCACTACCTCTACTGCTGCTGCTGTTGATGTTACAACTATGACCACTACCTCTACTGCTGCTGCTATTGATGTTACAACTATGACCACTACCTCTACTGCTACTGCTGTTGATGTTACAACTATGACAACTACCTCTACTGCTGCTGCTGTTGATGTTACAACTATGACCACTACCTCTACTGCTGCTGCTATTGATGTTACAACTATGACCACTACCTCTACTGCTGCTATTGCTGTTGATGTAACAACTATGACCACTACCTCTACTGCTGCTGCTGTTGATGTTACAACTATGACCACTACCTCTACCGCTGCTATTGCTGTTGATGTTACAACTATGACCACTACCTGTACTGCTACTGCTGCTGATGTTACAACTATAACCACTACCTGTACTGCTGCTGCTGCTGATGTTACAACTATGACCACTACCTCAACTGCTCTGCTGTTGATGTTACAACTATGATCCCTACCTCTACTGCTACTGCTGCTGATGTTACAACTATAACCACTACCTCAACTGCTCCTGCTGTTGATGTTACAACTATGACCACTACCTCTAATGCTGCTGTTGTTGCTGCTGCCAAGACTACTTTTACTAGTAGTATCAATTCTGCCACGACGACTGCTTGCAGTAGTCCTGCCACGACTGCTATTACTGTACTGCCGCTTCTGTCACTGCTGCTAGCCACTACTTCTATCAACACTGCTGTGGCTGTGGTTGTCCGTGCCGCTGGTTATGCTGCTACTGCTGCTAGCCACTACTTCTATCAACACTGCTGTGGCTGTGGTTGTCCGTGCCGCTGGTTATGCTGCTACTGCTGCTAGCCACTACTTCTATCAACACTGCTGTGGCTGTGGTTGTCCGTGCTGCTGGTTATGCTGCTACTGCTGCTAGCCGCTACTTCTATCAACACTGCTGTGGCTGTGGTTGTCCGTGCCGCTGGTTATGCTGCTACTGCTGCTGCTTGTGCCTCACTCCTGTGGTTTCTCCCAATCTCCACCGCCTCCCCCGTCCTCCTCGTATCCAATTTCCCTCCATACCCCACACCCTCTGTCTGTCTGTCTGTCTGTCTCTGTCTCTGTCTCTGTCTCTCTCTCTCCTCTCTCTCTCTCTCTCTCTCTCTCTCTCTCTCTCTCTTTCTCAGTTTATTTTTAATGCTTAATCTTTCCATTTTGAATTTTTATGATTACTCTGATGGGTATTTATTGCGCTTAATCTGTAGACATCCTTAAGCGCTTCCAAAGCTCTTAACATTCACACACACACACACACACACACACACACACACACACACACACACACACACACACACACACACACACACACACACACGTGCGCGCACGCACGCACGCACGCACATACACGCACATGTACGCATGCACACGCGTACACACACACACACACAACACACACACACACACACACACACACACACACACACACACACACACACACACACACGCACGTACTCGGGCGCGCGCGTTCGCGCGCACATACGCACACACACACATACATACATACACATATATCTTCAGATATTCACAGTAGATTAGATCTGAAAACTAAAGATATAGGTAAGCGTTCAATTACGTCTGCAATTCCTCCATGGGAACTGAACTGAGCAGATTTGACTTTTCCAATGACGATTTAAAAAAGAGTGATAACCCTCATCTACTTGCTGTTTCTTTTCGATCTCATGTTCATTCAAATTATTCTAACCATTTGAAGGTATACACCGATGGTTCTCTTATTGACACTAATGTGGCGGGTGCTGGGTTTGTAATACCTGGACTAAAGAAAGAAAAATCGTTTCATATTGGTGCAGGTCATTCTGTTTTCACCGCAGAACTGGTAGCCATTCTCATGGCTCTGCGATACATTGTTAATCTTCCTATGGTTATATTTCCAACACTTTTTTGTGTCGACTCTAAGTCTGTCTTATTTACACTGAAATCCATGAAGTCTAGAGACAGATTTGACTTAGTAATTGAAATTAATCATCTCATACATTTTCTAATTCAAAAGGGTTCCAGTATAACATTTACTTGGGTTCCATCGCATTGTGGTATTTATGAAAATGAATGGGCAGACAGAGTAGCTAGAGGAGGTGCAGGACAAAGAATTCGTTGTGAAAACGTTCATATTCCTTTGTCTGTAAAGGAATGCTATAATCTTTTAGAAAAGGACACCAAAGCCCGTGTGGGTTATAATGTAAGTCGGCACACCTCTTACAGCATGTCTTTGTTGAATGTTTTTCCAAGGAAAATTTCCAGTTTGTGTTTTAGACTTAAATATAATTCATTAAAATGTAAATATGTTGATACTGCAAAATTCATATGTGGGGGAAAAGTTTTGACATTTCATGTACTATTTAATTGCCCCATTATGCGGCAGTACCTGCCCAATTTTCAGTTACCAAATAATCCTACAATTGATGATTTTAAGACTCTAACTTCAAATCATTCATTTTTGGCTAATGTATCAAAATATTTACTTCGCAGTCCTATTGGTACATTAGTATGAGATTTCAGTATGTTTGAAGCAAACATTGTTTATGTTGTTCATGTTCACTGATTTAAGCTTTATTTTCAATTATGTTTTCATTTGTATAATAATATCAATGTCATCTTGATGTAGATCATTTACAAATATCACAATCGTCAAAAAACACACCATGTGAAAAGACGTAAAACTAAACAAACAAACATATACACGCGCGCATGCACGCACGCATGCATACACACACATACGCATGCATGCACGCACACACGTAGACACGCACGTACTCGGGTGCACGCGCGCGCTCGCACACACACACACACACACACACACACACACACACACACACACACACACACACACACACACACACACACACACACACACACACACACACACACCGCGCGCGCGCGCGCGCGCGCGCGCACACGCACCCGAGCAGACAAGCGTGCGCACACATTACAACACATACAATCAGTAGGCATGAAAAGAAAAAGGTTGTGAGTCATTGAAAAGTGTTTGTCTTGATATGATAGATGAAAGAAGAGAGAGAATGAGATGTGTGGAGAGATAAAGCTGGTTTGTACCATGCAGAGGACGCTGGACAAGGAAAAGAACGCGCTCTGAAGCTTGGTGTGTATGGACACGAGGTATCTGATGCAGATGGCTATCAATAAAGGAACACAAGAATTGGGCAGGAGCACACAGCTGCGGAAGACCACAAAATGCGACAGAGGCTGACCATTTTGGAGACTAAAAGCTGGACAAAGGCAATTCACAATCGATTTTTAACTATAAACTAGTGACGAAAATGAAGGAGATAAGCACCGTAAATGGAATTAGGACATCTCAGAGTGAGTCTGGCGGCACTGCATTCTGTAACTGTTGAATAAGATGTTTTAGGCATCAAGTAAGAAGATCAATGCAGTAGTCTCGCTGAGAAAGAACAAAAGCACAGAGTAGGTTTTCAATTTTTTTTAAAAATCGTTTCCTTTAAGAAACACTAATGCAACAGAGACCAAAAGACTCGAAAAAGGCTTATCACATAAACAGTGTAAGTGTTGGAAGGACTTTCCCTACGAAAATAAAAGTCACTGGCAAAAACTGAGCAGAATTTCAGAGAGTTTTTATATTCCGAAAACTCAAGGAATTCGTATAAAAGCATGTCTTTCGGTTTATTTCTCTCTCTCTCTCTCTCTCTCTCTCTCTCTCTCTCTCTCTCTCTCTCTCTCTCTCTCTCTCTCTCTCTCGTTCAAACCATCAACGAGATGGTTTTATGTGGCGTGGCTTCCTATTAAAAACAAAAAAAGCATATTTATAATGATTTCTTTAATGCATAAGTAAAGCATCGATACATGGAGCAGCAGCAACTGTGCATAGGATAGCGTCGCAGGATCATGCACTAGGAGATCATAGTGGAGGAGAGATCGTGTCTCAGTCAGTCACATTTCTACGGGATTCGATGAATCATTGCCTGGCTCCAACTCAGAACTGTGCGCACTTTGAGCTCAGATGGAGAGAATGGGACCACACAGTCTGTTTTCGTCCTTTCCTGGCTCTCTTTGACCTGGTACAATGCTATGTAGACGTACACTGTACGTCCTAAACACGCGCTGTTTCACTTTCGCTCAGCAGTGTACAGAAGCGGTTTCTGGTGACGGGAGGTAATTCAAGTTATGTCCCTTGCTCAGCTCTTTTTCTTCTGTGACGCAAATGGACATTGACAGTTGAAGCAGACGATTCTTTTGATCTTGACCTCGGAGAAAATGTTTCACCCGTATGCCAGCAAACATGGGTTGGATAGCGAGTCCTTTTGTTTGTTTATTTATTTAATTTTGTTGTTGTTGTTGTTGAGAATTGCGCACTGTTAAAACCTGTCTTCCTGTCTTTCTCTCTCGTGTATCTTCGCACTGATTTGATTTTCGTTTTTGTACAGGCTTCACATAGTACCTCAAAAGGTAGGAATGCGTAAATTAAGCCCGAGCAAGCATCATTTGTACGTCTCTTGGAATTTCTGATTAACAATGATTCTAACTGGGAAAGTGAAAGCAAAATAACCGCTTGTTTTCAATAATATTTGGCAGCATACCGCACGCAAACTCAGTTCAGGGCAAAACGAGAGGGGAAAAAAGCAGGTAGGTCAGCCCAAAGTGGTACTCCATGGCACCATCTTAAGTATCCTTAGTCATAAAGTGCCTCGAAGTAGGTGGTTCTTTGTGATATTTGTTTTTCTTCTTCTTCCTAAAATACTGGTTCACTCAAAAACGAGTAGGTCGCCAGCGCGCAAGTGACCTCAGTTTCTATTTCCAGTGCATGCTGATGAGTTCGTGAGGAGCTGGCCAGTGTGAGTAAATGCATGGGGACTGTAGTTAGATGGATGCTTTGATGCCCCTCCGGCGGAAAGACAGACACTGAATTTGTCTACGCAGCGCTAGTAGAGGCCTTAGTTGGTAGCGGCCAGCGTAAGTTGTTTACAGTAAATAACCACAGGAGTGTCGACAAAGGGGGAAAAAAACACCTAGAAACGCGATGATGTAAGGAACGCGATACTTCCTGACGGACGTTCCTAGCAACAGCTGTTACAGTTTCAATGTGTTTTGAAAACAACAAAACGGAACAAAACAGTAGGGAACCAGAATAGCTCAGTTTGTGGAGAACCGGACTCGTACTCTAAGGGTTGCAGGTGCGAATCTCTGCTGGGCCTTTTGGGGGAGAGGACGGGGATGGTCCCGTCCCTCGGAGTCAACATTGGTTCTTGCTCCTTTTCCTGAAAAGGCCGAATGAGACCGAAAACCGTGTCTGAACGCGTGCATAGCATCATGCACACACGTGAAATTCCAGCACCGACTTTTAGAAAAGAAGGCCAGTTTAGCCGCTGGTATGGTATGGATAACATGTTACACATAACATGCGCCCAGTGTGAAAAATCCAAAGAATGAAGGAAGAAATCTGAGTGACTGAATATCGCGGAAACGACGGAACGAAGTGACTACGGTTTATGCCCATTTGGTCTACTCCCATTTCGCCTACTCAGAAAATTCCCATTTCGTAGCAAGGAAAAATTCCCATTTGGTCTACTCCTAAAACCCTAACACTAACCCTAACCCTAACCCTAATGGGAGTAGACCAAATGGGAGTAGACCAAATGGGATGTCACCGTGACTACATGCAGCTCGTCAGTCGGTTCTACCCAGGTAGCCAGTCGCGTAAACGAAAGCGCTGATTGTAAAGCGTTTAGAGTGTTCTGGTCTCTGACCGATGATAGACGCAGGATAAATTCTTTTAATGATAATAATTATGATAATAATTGACTATACTCACACAGCCCTCAAACCCTGATCCACACCTAACATCCACACACACAAGAGAGTGTGTAATTATCAAACATGCTGTGATTGCACAGAATCAGAATCACACACACACATACACACACACACACACACACACACCACACACACACACAAGCACGCACGCACGCACGCACGCACAGAGAAAGGAAAAAGGAAAGACTGAAAAATAGGGAAAACGCAAATTGATGATAATAACACACACACACACACACACACACACACACACACACACACACACACACACACAAAGAGAGAGAGAGAGAGAGAGAGAGAGAGAGAGAGAGAGAAGAAAAACATGGAAACATAGAAAAATAGGGAAAACGCAAATTGATGAAAATAATTATAATAATAATACAAATTAACGTCCGTCCTTTCGAATGAAGAACCCGTAAAACCACAGCAGTAATAACAACAACAAAGCCAGCAACTGAACATTGTAGCTCTGTTTCTTTTTAATGTGATGTGGAGCCATGGCATGAACAACCTGTTACATCGACAAGTGTGCGTTGGGACCAGCGATCCTTTGCTTACACAGCTGACTGAATTCGGAGCACTTTGCACGCTTTGTTAAGAAAGAAGATTAGACATCACAGATGTGCAAGAGGACCCACCCACCAGATGGTGCGACTGGAGTCACCCCCCTTCCGGACCCACCGATTGCCTCCAGTCCTTCTTATAAGAGGGATTATCCGCCATGTCTTAATGCAGACTTCATTGTTTGCATGTGTCGTATCCCTACGTCCTCAGAACCCCCCCCCCTCCCCGCCTGCACTGTACCTCCTCCCTTACCTTCCCCCAGCCCACTCTTTACCTTCCGTAGGAAAAAAAATCCTAGTCGATGTGTGCAACTGCACAACGTTTGCGTCTTGGTTCGGTGAAGAGCAATACAGTAACCTCCCATATGAGAATGTCCAGACTGGAAAATAAAAATTTCATCACGATATGATGTGTCAAACTATTTATTTTTGACGGACCACATTCTTCTGTCAAAAAACAAAACCCTTCTGTTTTAATCGTGTCTGTTCAATGTTGTGTGGAAAGGGAAAGCATTCATTAGTTATTACTCTTGGAAACAAAATTAGGGGTTAGCTAAAGGAGGTTTAGAGTGAGAGCATTGTGAAAAAGTGAGGTTGGAGTGGGGTTAAGGAGGTGACTGGAGGAGGCGAAGAGCATATTGAAAACATTTTCATAATGTATTTGTTTTTAATGATGTATGTATTACGTCAGGGAAATGAGTTACGCTTGGGAAAATATATTACGTCAAAGGAGGTTCGGGGTCCGAGTAAGGAGGCAAGAGAATTTGGGGAGGAGGAGAGAGAGAGAGAGGTGGTAGGAGGCGGCAGTGGAGGTGGTGAGAAGCATACTGAAATGGACCTGTAAGAACACACACACACACATACATATATATATATATATATATATATATATATATATATATATTATGTGTGTGTGTGGTGTGTGTGTATTGAATTATAAACAAAGCTTGCTCTTATGTCTTAGATTGAAGAAATAGGGGGAGATAAGCATTCATATCTGCAGTGGTAGATGATTCTGCCTGCCTAACAGTATGTGCTTGAATGGGTGAATGGGGAAAAATAAAATAAATGCTTCTCAAAATGAGCCTTCAGCAAGCTTATAGTCTCCAAGGGGGAGACATCCTCCAATAGGGAGGGAAACTCACTAACATATAACTCCTGGTCATATACCGATATTTCGAAACCTGGTTGTTTCTCCTCAGTGACCGCGGAAAGTGGTAATATGACTCCTGTGCCTTTTCAGTTTTAGGAAGAATGCAATCCCA
>CM031614.1:69790174-69798887 GCA_018398815.1 Conus ventricosus
AAAAACATAAAACAATATCACTCTTGCTTCACGAAAGTTCGGCAAGGATAAAATAAACATGCAGATTACAAAAGAAACAAAAGCAGCCAAACTAAATTGGGACCAAAGGGATAAAGGTCGTTGCTGTTGCAGCACTTTTTGAGGCGTGAAGTAATACTCTTGTTCAGCTTCTTTCCGTTTTGATCATCTCAAATACAACTCCTTTACCAACAAAATCATTTTCGCCTTCATGGATTTGAAGTCCGAAAGGTTTGTTTTGTTTTTTAAAAGTACGCACGCTTTTTTTAATTCTTGTTGAATTCGATCTAAGGACTATTATTTTGTGCATTTGACATCTGTTGTTTGTATGGTCTGAAGAAGTTATGTTTATCGAAAATTTGTGTGGTCCAATGTGTTTCTTAAAATAGGCATTACTTTGCCCTCCCTTTCTGTGTGTCTGTGTGCACTGTACCAGTTAGGCATATGTTGTCTGATTGAAGATATTCTACATCCTTTTTAAACAGTTTGTAAAAAAAATATGTTTTCTGTTTATTTCTATTTCTATTCCAGCACAACACATTACCTTGTATGTTGTGCAAACTTAATGAAGACAAATTACAATTGTAAAACAGTTTTCATGTACACCGAACGAGCGAAAGAGAGTATCAGGACAAAGACTGTATACAGGCCATTTAGCAGACAGAGCATTATATTTGGAATTAATATAAGCGACACGATTGTTTGCGGAAAGCATCCTTGATTTTTTGCATATTTTAATTTCTTATGTGCGTATACACACACACACACACACACACACACACACACACACACACACACACACACACACACACACACACACACATATATAATTTCAGTCATGCAAGTTCTTATAGCGCTAAGTCCCGTGTGTCAAACATTTTGTTTTAATATTCAGTCTAATATTTTTGAAAAAAAAATTAAAGACTTTTTTTTCCAGAAAACAGCTTTATTTAATAAACATGGTACATAATCCGGACGAAGTTTAAGAGGGACATTTAGGGAAGTTTGTCAATGATCACTCAGCTGTACATATCAGTCAAAGTCATTTCAAAGTTGCTACAAACGTTTTTCAGAACTTAAGGAAGCCAGTACCACTATTTTTCCCCTACTTTAATATGTCATCTTCCGATTCTCTGATTTTGTAATTTCAAAAAATTCTTGAAAACATCACTGAGAGCTCTGAGAAATCTCTTTGAAGGATTCAGCAAGTGTTGCCATAGGTAAGTCAGCTTTGGAAATATAATGAATTTCAGTATTGCTATTCTGCTTGAAGGCGGTATTTGACACCACCCTACAGCTTAACGGTTTATACTTAAAATCTGTCTAAATTGTTCATGTTTGCACATTCTTTCGAATCATTTGTACATCTAGTCCCTGACCCTCGAATGTCTTTTTAAGAGATTCGAGGTCATCCTTAAATGTTACATGTAACAATTTTAAGATTTTTATGCCTCCTGGCTGGTCTACACTAATTTTCGCTGCACTGATTTCTTTTGAAAACTCCGATATTACCTGATCTGAAAATGACTTGAACACATGTCTCGAAAGATTTACTGTGTCCTGTGACATCAGCGCACTGAGACAGTTTGTATGCGTTGTTACGCATTTCAGTGCCCCCAGTATCCATGTCTCCCTCATCATCGTGGACAGTAATTCTGAAGTAAGCACAAAAAAGTGGGGAAAAACATGCTTTACTAGTGTGCATCCTACTTTAATTTCAAACCAATTAAAAAGTTGACCTTTCACATCATAACATAAAAGAATTTGTTATGTTTATCACATGGGCTTTCCCATTGACAGTTGTCTACGAAAATGCTCTTAACATAAATTCCCAACTGACTGAGTCGACCGCCTTTTCGAATTTCTATTTAGCGATGATTCCTGCAAGTTTTGATTATCTAAACAAGTTGCTATATCAATCCTATATGATCACCATGTCCTTGTTTCTGACGAATGTTGTTTGATCGGTTTAAAAAAAAATGATTATTGGCTCTAGGCACTACACTCTAAATAGTGTGTGATGGAAGGCAAACCAGTTTTGCACACTACATAAAGAAGAGAAACTGGTCTCCAATTCCTTGTCTACTGTCTGGGTTTGTCTCCTCTGAAAATTCAGATTTTGATTCTTGTCTCTGTACACAAGCCAGTTAACCCTGTCTGAGCTAAACATTTGACTCTTTACCGACAGACACTCCAGTCTGTTGAAATGAATATAAAAACTCTGCAATTAACCTGTTTAAACCCGGGATTTCACCATGACTCAAATGTTTGTGCCGTTTCCAATGGTGCTGTTTCTTATTTTTTGTGTCTACGTCATTGAGTCGTGGAATATTAGTTTCTGAATATTTGATTCTACATTTCTCAATTTCATCTTTTGCATATATATATATATATATATAATATAAGAGAGAGAGAGAGAGAGAGAGAGAGTAGAAAGAAACTCGTGAGAGCGTGGCAGCAGAGAGTCCTCAGAAGAAGCCCACTTTAAGCAAGTGTTTCGGCCCTTATCTCCTGACACTCTAGGGGGGTTGGGCCACACCCGGGTCATGACTCCGGATATCCCTCTGCTGCCCCTTTTTTTTCCCCCCATCTTGGACGAGCCATGGCTGGATTCGAACCCATGACCCTCTGGACATGCTCATTTTCTACTTAATGACTCGCGCTTTAACCACTGAGCCACAGGGACACCTGATATTTGTAGGGAAATTAAGCCTTATGAAGTTCACTTTTGTTCCTCTCCTTGACCAGATCCAGCTTGAACACCTCTCTGCCGCTTCTGCCATTGCTTTCAGGGCTCTGGTTTTTTCCTTCCCTGCAACTGAGAGCTGTTTCATGAGGCTGTATGCAGACGTTCCTACAAATCCCCTAGCTCCAATTTCTGCAGTGAGGACTTTGACCTGATAGCCTTCTCTCCTCAGGCTGTTTGCCAGATCAGCATACTTTTCAGTCTTGTAGATTTGAGCTGCCTCCATTCTGTTCTCATATGGCACCGTGAGCTCGATCATGATCAGCTGCTTGGTTGACTTAGAGTGGACTACTATGTCTGGTCTCATGCCACTCTTGCTGATGATCTCTGGGTGACTCTTCCATTCTGGAGGTCTGCAGTGCACTCCCAGTCATCTGCCCCATCCAGCAGACTCTGCCTGCATGTTTCGAGTGGCACTGTTGTTCTTGGCCATGATTTGCTGCCTCCTGCCGTGAAGAATGTTGCGGGTGCTTTTGGAGTCCTGATTCTCCCTTTTGTGGTGTTGGTACTAGCCCAGACTACTTGTAACAATTTCTTTGAGCACTTGGTTGTGCCTCCATGTGTACCTTCCTTGAGCCAGGGCTACTTTACATGAGCTTAGAACATGCTCCACTGTTTGTTTTTCATGGCAGAGAGGGGCATGCAGGATCGTCTGTTTTCCCCCCACTTCACCAGGTTTGCATTTGAGGGCAGAAGGTCATATGCAGATCTGAGAATGAAGCTGATCCTGAGAGGGGCCATGTGCCAAATGTCATTCCAAGTTAGACTTCTTTGGAGTGCATTCTCCCACGTTGTCCATTGCCCTTGCTGGCTCTGCTGGACTGCTTTTTGGAGTCTTTTTTGGTCTTCTTCTTTTCTCATCTCCTGAATCATCATATCTCTTTGGCTTTTCCTTTAGCCTTTGACCACCATTCAGTTTTGGTCACCCCCAGTCCTTGTCTGTTGGTCTGTGTGTGTCCTGTTATTTCTCTGATCTTGAGACTTTCTTTTGCAGAATCCATCGCCTCTTGAACTTTCCATTTTCTGCCTGTCTTCAGCTGGGCTTGATTGCTTCTACCACCTTGTCTCCCGAGTCCTCCAGCATGCTTTGAAGTCTGATCTTCCCTGCTTTGTATTCCTCCAGGATGGATTTCAGTGGTAGTTTGAGCTTTGCTTGGCGACAGTACAGCGCGATGTCAGTCAGACAGGGTGGGACACCAAGCCATTTCCTTGTGAACTTGTTGATTTTGGCTTCCATTGCCTCCACTGTGCTGGTGCAGATGTCGTATATCATCAGAGCCATAGGAGCTTTGGTATCAGCATGAACTGCAGACACCAGACCTTGTATTTGCCAGGGAGCCCACACTGGTCAATGGTCTCCAAGCCTTCTTCCGCCATCTGCTTGGTTTCTTTTGCTCTTTGTGTGTCTTTCAGCGTATCATCATACCATCTTCCAAGGCTCTTGACTGGTTCTTCTGTGACTGTTGGAATGGCCTGGTTGGCAACACTGAAGACCACAGATTCGGCCACTTTTCCTTTCCTCAGTGAGAGACTCCGTGATTTCTTTGGCTTGAACTTCATTCTGGATGAGGCAACTATGTCGTCCACCTCTCCAGCACATGACGTGTCTCGTCTTCTCTGGATGAAATCACTGTAGTGTCATCCATGAAGGCCTTGAGAGGAGGCATCTTGTATCCATCGCCAAGGTCTGTTTGTCTCGCGTTGTTGTTGCTGCTTTCAAGATGAGTTCCTTTGCCAGCACGAACAGTATCGGGGAAATTGCACAGCCCATTGCAATGCCCACTTCCAAGTTGATCCAATCAGTTGTGTACTCCTTGGTAGAGAACCGCATTGAGAAGCCATTGAAGTACTTCTGAGCATGTCGCGGATATTCTTTGGCACATGGTACATCTCAAGAGCCAACTGTATCATCTCATGGGCACAGATCCATATGCGTTTGCCAATCAAGCCACACTACGTCCAGGTCTCTCTTTTCTGTTTTTTGCTTTTTGGATTGCGTCCCAGATCATTGTGGCGTGTTCTACACAGCCAGCCACGCCTGGGATGCCACCTTTCTGGACTGACACATCCAAGTACTTGTTTTCCATCAGGTACTTGGTCAGCCGTGCTGCCATGACAGAGAAGAAGATTTTCCCTTCGACGTTCAGTAGTGATATTGGCCTGAACTGGCTGATGTCACTTGAGTTTTGCTCTTTGGGGATGTACACACCATCTGCCGTCATCCACTGGCCGCTGATCTTCTGGTTTCTCCAAGCCGATCGCAGCAGCCTGTGAGCCACTCCAGCACCTTGGGACATTTCTTGTAAAGCTGGTAAGGTATTCCGTTTGGCCCTGGTGATGATTTGGCTCTGGCTTTGTCGACCACCTTCTTGATTTCCGCCAACGTTGGAGGCTTGCCATTGAACTGTTCCTCAGGGTTGGTTGGCCACACCAGACCTTGAATGTCGAGTGGTGCTTTGCTCTGTGAGACAGAGTATGTTTTCCTCAGATGCTGCTCAAGAACTCCTTTGTCCACACTTAGGGTCCCAGATTTTGGCTGCTCAAACAGTGTTCTGGCAAACTGGAAGGGGTCTCTGAAGAAGCGCTCTTGTTCCTTCTTCTTTTTGCTCTTCCTCTTCCTCGCAGATTCCGCTTTGCTGAGGGCGCTGTGTTTTTCTTTCAGGTCGTCCCACAGTTTTTTCCAAGCCTTGTTTTTCAGCTGGCAGTGCGGTCTTCATTTGCTTCTTGGGGTTTGTTCTTTTGGACTCTGATCTTGTCCATCTTTTCTTGGCGTCTGGATTTCTTAGGTGTTTTTCCTCTTTGGTAGTTTTACTCCCATAGGCGTCTCTACATGTGGCATACACAATGTCCCCATATTGGCTAGTTTGTGTTCCAGGTGCTTTTTCCCTATCAGTGCATCGAGTCTTTGGACGATTTTTGCATCCAGTTTCTCCCAATCTTCAGTTTCGTTTGCTCGTGGCGGGTTGAGTTTCAGGCGCCTGGCATCGAGGGCCTGTGCAAATTCCTCATCCGAACCAACAGCGTGGATGTCCTTGGCACTGTGGTTTAAATCCTGGCCTTGGTCTTCCGACGTCTTATCTGCTGATGCAGTGCGCTGCTGCTCATTCAGATGAGTCTTCACACATCCCATCTTTGTTCTGTGGATCTTCATGCCAGGGGTGGTAGCGAAACGCTTTCCACAGACACATGGATATTCCATTTGGTCCATGTTCATAGTCCGTTTGGGATTTGCAGTCGTGATTGGTTGAGCACCGATGGATTCATCATTCTCTCCCCCTTTCGGTGAATCCTGGAGCATCTTTTCCTTTTATTCTTAGTAGCCACATGTTTAAAGGCAAAGTGGGAGCCAGCCCACAGAGCCCTTGGTTCTGGTCTTTCCCAGTGTCCTCCGGTCTTTCCCGGACGTCCTCCGGCCTATTCCCGGAAGTCAATGGTTTACCCATGCATCAGTAGAAAGAAACTCGTGGAGAGCGTGGCAGCAGAGAGTCCTCAGAAGAGAAGCCCCCTTTAAGCAAGTGTTTCGGCCCTTATCTCCTGACACTCTAGGGGGGTTGGGCCACACCCGGTTCATGACTCCGGATATCCCTCTGCTGCCCCTTTTTTTTTTCCCCCATCTTGGGACGAGCCATGGTTTGGGATTCGAACCCATGACCCTCTGGACATGCTCATTTCTACTTAATGACTCGTGCTTTAACCACTGAGCCACAGGGACACCTGATATTGTGGGGAAATTAAGCCTTATGAAGTTCACTTTTGTTCCTCCTTGACCAGATCCAGCTTGAAACACCTCTCTGCCGCTTCTGCCATTGCTTTCAGGGCTCTGGTTTTTCCTTCCCTGCAACTGAGACTGTTTCATGAGGCTGTATGCAGACGTTCCTACAAATCCCCTAGCTCCAATTTCTGCAGTGAGGACTTTGACCTGATAGCCTTCTCTCCTCGGGCTGTTTGCCAGATCAGCATACTTTTCAGTCTTGTAGATTTGAGCTGCCTCCATTCTGTTCTCATATGGCACCGTGAGCTCGATCATGATCAGCTGTTTGGGTTTACTTAGAGTGGACTAAATATGTCTGGTCTCATGCCACTCTTGCTGATGATCTCTGGGTGACCGCGGAAAGTGGTAATTTGAAAAGGCAGTGGAGTCAAATTACCACTTTCCGCCGTCACTGAGGAGAGACAACCAAGTTTCGAAATATCGGTATATGACCAGGAGTTATTATGTTAGTGAGTTTCCCTCCCTAATTTGGAGGATGTCCTCCCTTTGAGAATATAAGCTTGCTGAAGGCTCATTTGAGAAGCATTTATTTATTTTATTTTATTTATTTTATTTTTTCCCCATTCACCCACTCAAGCACATACTGTTAGTTAGGCAGAATCAATCTACCACTGCAGATATGAATGCGTATCTCCCCCTATTGTTCAATCTAAGACATAAAAGCAAGCTTTGTTTATAATATATATATATATATATATATAATATAAATATATAAATATATATACCAGTTTAAGATAGGATTTAAAAATGAAGAGGTAAAAACCTACAAGCTTGTTTCAAGCGTATGTCGCTCCCTACATGGTTGAGCACTTTTTACGTCCTGAGTGGCTTTTTAACTCTGATTTTTATATATATATATAAATATATAAATATATATATATATATATATATATATATATACCAGTATAAAATAGAATTTTAAAATGGAGAAATTAAAAAACCTACAAGCTTGTTTCAAGCTGAATAAAACGCTCTCCTCAGGGTATAACAATTTGGGCACGCCACCGGTGTTATATAGTGTGGTGTGGCGGCGTGTGAGCTCTGTGCGTGCCGCACGTGGCCTGCCAGTTTTTTTTCTTTTTGGGGCGCGTTCAGGGGGACGTGCCACGGAATGGTGCATTGACAAAGGTTTCCATTTATGCCTGCAATTGTTTATCATTTCTACTTTAGAGTTCACGATGCTAGGTGGGTTTACATAATATCAGCCACTTTTCTGTATACATAAGTTGCATTTTTTTGAAATTTGTATGGTGTTGCCTCTTTTTATAATTTTCCATGATAGTTGTAATCTATTTTCTTATTTTTAAGCTTCCAAATATATTTACTTAATTCTGTTTGGTTTTTATATTTTTCATTTTTGAAAGACTGTTTATGGTTTGCATATCTGGTTTTAAAATGGTTTGCCGTGATCCTATATATGTTTCTTTATCACTATCTGTTGTTAACCGTAGCTTGGTACACAATGTTGTTGTAGAGACATTTATTGTTCAGAGGGCACTGGTCTTTTTTGTGCAATTACAAGATATCCTTTCATCACCCCTTTTTTTGTGTTGTTTTTGGTTTTATTGGAAAAAATTACATTTTTAAGGTTGGCATACACGAGTATGATAGCTTGACGGTATTTTTGAATATTTTAGATAGTACATGTTCTTTTGGGAATGATGTTTTAAGGATTCTGAGGAATTCTTTTCCTACGTTAGTTTTTGTTCTTCCATCATATGGAGGGTTATACCATATAATTTTCTTTTCCTGTTTTTTCCTGTTGCTGTTCATGTTGTTATCTGGGTTATATTGTAATTTGTAGTTGTAGCCGCTTTTTTTTCAGCGCCTCTTGGTATTCAGCTGCTGCACTGTTAAATTCTTTCTCATTGCATGACAGTTTAGATAATCTTTTGTTTATACCATTAGGTTAAAGGTTTTTTAAGATGGAGGGTGGATGGTTACTATTGATGTCTACGTAGACAGGTGTGTCATTAGGTTTTTTTTATATGGTTTTGTATGTATGATCCTTAAGGTCTAATGTTATGTCTAAATAATTTACTGTTTTTTTGTTGGCTTCTACTGTGATTTTTAGGTTATGGCTTTGAAAAATTTTACAAAGTTCTTTTTCTTGTTTTCAATGGTTTTTGGTTTGTTGTTTAACATGGCAAGACCGTCATCTCTGTTGTTCACGGATC
>CM031614.1:69798987-69821487 GCA_018398815.1 Conus ventricosus
CCAGTAGAAAAGGCAATGTCACGCACTAGAAACTAAAACAGATCAACAAGGACTTCTTGTCACTGAGGCCACAAAACACTTGTCCGTGTCTTCTTCAAGACTGAATATTTATCGGTCTCAGTTTCTCCAGCATTGCTGTTAAATCAACTGGACTTCTATAAGAGTGATATAGGAACAGCAGCCTCTCAGAACAGGCGAAGTTCTCCAAGTCTGATTTTGCTGCCTTCAAAAAATGATTTGTGGTTAGTAGAGAGTTTTGAAGGCAATGTGCTCCATATGTTCGATCAGGTGTGCTGCTGGAACTAGACCAATACGAGACCAGGAGTGGTTATGTACTAGGAAGAGTCTATAAATGAGCTGCAAAGAGTCAAGTCACTTAAAAAGGGGAAGAAAGACAGTTCAGAATAAAGGGCACAAAAAAAGCAATATTCCACAGAGACAGCTGTGGACTGCAGCTATGGCCACTTACCCCAGGCTCCACCAAACCCTCCGTCACCACCGTGACTCGTCGTTTCCCGAGCCGGCCTCCGAACATGAGGTCGTCCATCTTCTGGCGTTTACCCAGCTGTGGTCCGAACAACATGTGGTCCATTCCTCTCTTGCCCAGCTGTGGACTAAACAACATAGTGTCCATTGCTCTTTTGCCTAACTGTGGTCCGAACATCATATTGTCCATTCCTCTCTTGCCTAACTGTGGTCCGAACATCATATTGTCCATTCCTCTCTTGCCCAACTGTGGCCCGAACATCATATTGTCCATTCCTCTCTTGCCCAACTGTGGCCCGAACATCAAATCATCCATTCCTCTCTTGCCCAACTGTGGCCCGAACATCATATTGTCCATTCCTCTCTTGCCTAACTGTGGCCCGAACATCAAGTCATCCATTCCTCTCTTGCCTAACTGTGGCCCGAACATCATATTGTCCATTCCTCTCTTGCCCAACTGTGGCCCGAACATCATATTGTCCATTCCTCTCTTGCCCAACTGCGGCCCGAACATCAAATCATCCATTCCTCTCTTGCCCAACTGAGGCCCAAACACCCGGGTTATCCATTCCTCTTTTCCTTAGCTGAGGTCCGTGTCGTCTTCTGTCTCTTGGTCTGGTTCCTGAGTGTAGACTGGCCGTCCTCGTGTCCCTCTCTCTTTTCCCCAGCTGAGGTCCAAACATCCTGCTGTCCATCCGCCGTTTGACCAACACCAGCTGCGGGTAGTGATGGAATCAGCCAGCGAGCGTTTGGAACGTTTCGGGTCGCTCTCGGTATTCTCCGTGTCGTCTGGTCTCGTTCCTGTCAGTTCGCTGACCACTCCTTCAGATTTCTGGCCTTCGGTTCCGCTTGAAGCGAGTTTGGATTCCGAGTGATCAGGGTCTGGTTTTCCTAGCCGGGGCAGGTACGGTGAATTGTCCATACCTCTTTTCCCTAGTTGTGGCATGTACGCCAAGGCATCCATACCTCTTTTCCCTAGTTGTGGCATGTACGCCAAGCCATCCATACCTCTTTTCCCGAGTTGTGGCATGTACGCCAAGCCATCCATACCTCTTTTCCCTAGTTTGGGCATGTACGCCAGGCTATCCATACCTCTTTTCCCTAGTTTGGGCATGTACGCCAAGCCATCCATACCTCTTTTCCCTAGTTGTGGCATGTACGCCAGGCTATCCATACCTCTTTTCCCTAGTTGTGGCATGTACGCCAAGCCATCCATACCTCTTTTCCCTAGTTGTGGCATGTACGCCAGGCTATTCATACCTCTTTTCCCTAGTTTGGGCATGTACGCCAGGCTATCCATACCTCTCTTCCCCAGTTCGGGCATGTTTGCCGAGCTGTCTATACCTCTTTTCCCTAGTTTGGGCATATACGCCAGGCTATCCATACCTCTTTTCCCTAGTTGGGGCATATACGCCATGCTATCCATACCTCTTTTCCTAGTTGGGGCATATACGCCAGGCTATCCATACCTCTTTTCCCTAGTTGGGGCATATACGCCAGGCTATCCATACCTCTTTTCCCTAGTTGGGGCATATACGCCAGGCTATCCATACCTCTCTTTCCTAGTTGGGGCATATACGCCAGGCTATCCATACCTCTTTTTCCTAGTTGGGGCATATACGCCAGGCTGTCCATACCTCTCTTTCCTAGTTGGGGCATATACGCCAGGCTATCCATACCTCTCTTTCCTAGTTGGGGCATATACGCCAGGCTATCCATACCTCTCTTTCCTAGTTGGGGCATATACGCCAGGCTATCCATACCTCTTTTTCCTAGTTGGGGCATGTACGCCAGGCTGTCAAGACCTCTGGCGACTAACTGTGGTGGGAGGTCAAGCTTTTCACTGTCTCTCTTTCCCTCTTGCGACGCGGATGCCAGAGTATCTGCCGCCCCACTTTTCCCAAGATATCGGAGGTAGCCCACTGGATCAAGTTCCTGTCTCTTGCTGCTGTGTTGCTCTGGTGCCGAAGCGTCCAGTTTCCCAGCCTCTCCTGTCAGTGTCAGTGCATTCAGATCGCCGCGCTTCCCTAGGTAACCCAGATAACCCAAGGCATCGATGCCAGACCGTTTCACCGAGTCAGTTCCAGTCTCTGTGTGATCCACCGGGCGGACTGGCTGATTCAGCTGTTTCAAAGCAATCTCGTCCTTGGAATCCCCATCATCCGTTCCCTGCGGAGTGTTCATATCCTGTCCACGTTTTCCTAATTTCCCAGAGAACATGTTGGAATCCATGGAAGCGCGCTTGGCGTTGGTAACTACTGCCGAGGTACCGCCAGGAGAAAGGTTCTGTTTGTCCTGGGAAGGAGGAGTGCCGTTCGGATCAGACGCCCGCGACAGAGACGCTGTGCACAGCAGCAGGCAGAGCAGGAGAGAGGCTGCGCGGGTCCGTGCTGCCTTCACCATTGTTTTGTGGCTGCCGGGGGCACTGCTTAGTGTGTTGGGCGTCTGGGAGGTGAGAGATAGATGCGTCTGTAGGGTGGCTGCTTCGCAATGTCAGCTTTCTCTTCAGGGTTTCTTCGTGTGTGTGTGTGTGTGTGTGTGTGTGTGTGTGTGTGTGTGTGTGTGTGTGTGTGTGTGTGTAGGCTGACGAAGATGGTGGTACTTTCGACGCTTTTTTTTGTATGGGGAGATATTTCTTTGGGTAGCTGGACAGAGCCGCTCAGTTGATATCTTTCTGTAACTGGACAACGGTGATCAGGTTGAAGGTCACCTGAAACAGAAAAAAAAAAATCATCTTTGTATGGAACGAATTTAGTACTGCTTTTAAGTAGCGTTGTATTGATTGTACCGTGTTGTGTCGTGTTGCGCTTCTTACGTCGTATTGTGTTATGAGGTATTGCGATGTGCTTTGTTGTATTTGTTGTGTTTTGTATATTGCATTCTATTGCTTTGTAATGTTTTGTGTTGTACTGCGTTGTAGTGTAGTTGATTGTGGTATACCGTGCACTGGTGGGCTGTGGTTGTGATTTGTTGTATTTATCGTATTACATTGTACTGCAATGCATTGCATTGCAAAGTTTTTGCAGTTATCTTGCAGTGTGGTGTATTCTGGTGTATTTCAATGTATTGTGTGGTATTGTACAGTATTGCAGACTACCTGGAAAAATCATAATGATAATTCAAATAGTACTCAACAGAGTGGCATCACAATTTTATTTTGCATCTTACCATATCGTAGTATACTGAGTCGCATTGCTTTGTGTTGTCTATTGCTGTCTTCGTATTGTTTCGTAATGTACTGTAGTGTGGTGTCTTTTTAGATTAGATTATACACGCCAGAAAGGCTGGTATAGAACACAATTTGCTTGACGTAACGAGACATTGGATTATCTACTCATGTCTTGCCTCACTTTGTAATTCATTGTATTGCGTTTTGTGTTGTTGTGTAATGCATGAGAGAACAGGAAAACCTTCATTCTGGGCCACTTTCGCCCTCAACCAGTTTTCGGGCGAAAGTGGCCCAGAATAAAGGTTTTCCGTTCTCTGACAAGTAAGACTTCAATAACCAAAAAATAACGATTATCTACAAACAAACATACTGTGTAGGGTTATCCGTTTTCATACTAAATTTAAACTAAACTTTTAGATTTCAGTTTTTGCTTAATCCTGTGTTTTTCCTGGTCATTTTCAATAACATCATTTCGCGCAAACATTTTCAAATGAGTCTTTGTCTTTCATGTGAAATAAAACTACAGTCTTTAACTGTTCTCTAAAGTCTTTAAAACCGAGTTATATTTCTGGCATAAAATCCACACACTTATCCAGCATGCCTTCCGCTGAAAGCTAGTTCGACAAAGTGTTTCTCTTTTTAACTATGTCTCTTTCTGCCGAAACAGTCATCTATAATAAATAGTGTCTGCGTTCCTTCAAACAGTCTATAAAACTGTTCTAAACACTCACTCAGTTTATTGCTAGGATTAACTAAATATATGTCATCATCTGTCCATATAAACCTTCTATTATGATATGCTTTGTTCCATTTAAGTGTTGGACAAAAAAACCACAATATGATTAAAATTATAACGATAAACTGTTTGTAACAGGTCGAGGATAAATATTTTTTTTTCCACAACCAGTCTGCCCACAAATCAATGAGCAATGAGGAGTTTTTGTCATAAAGTTTAACTGCTCCATAGTTTTATAACAGAGTTTAATCTAATCCAGTTTTTATTTTTATCATACTCTCCGTCAAAACTTGTTCAGTATAATAAAACCCTATGAGGCCTAAATGTGTAAGATTAATCCAATTTAGTCCTGTAAGATTGTTTCTTTTTAAGTCAACAGTGATTTTGTTGCTTGTTGTTATGATCTTAATATCCTCGCCATTGTGAAGAACGACGATGGTAACGTTAAAAACGTTTTAACGTCTAAGTTTTTGCCCAGCTAATATTAATTCCTTTTATAAGGTCATCACTAACGCCCACAACCCCACCCCCTCTCCACATCTTTAAAAGACAGAAATTTCAATATCATTGTGAACGTGTCTCCTAATTTTCTGCTTGGAAAGAACTGTAATTTTGTAGAAGCTTTTTTTACAACTGTTTCTTTTCTGTGGAGGATGTACTGTTTTTTCCCATACGGCGTATTTCAATTTCTTTTCCGACTATTATCGTCCGGTATAAGACTTACATGTAAAGGCCAGATTTTGAATGCTTTTCTGAAACTTTTTTGACGGCTAAAATATGTAAAGGGGCTTATGAATTCAAATTTTATTTCCCATTCTAAATATGGTTCTAATGCCATTTGAGGTCAGGTTTTCGAACTATTTTATATTCATACTGGCCAACATTATTTGCTTCTAGATTGCGTAGTTGTTCTAGTTTAGGAAACCTTTGTTGTCGTCAACCTCTTTGCGTTTATAATCACCATCTTTAGTGTACTCAAAACCATACAAAGTGCCTATCTCACCATTCTGTTCAAAGTCCGCAACGTCTGCAAGGTCTTTTAAAATTCTAAGGTTATACACCTCACAGGAGCTAATGTAACTCCTGGTTCTTCTGGCCCACGGGGACATATTTTTTAGTAGCGTATTATTTTATTTCCAAAACAATGTGTAGGTTATCGCATTTCACAACTTTCCCCGCATTGTCTTTGATTTTTATATTAAATGATCCAACCCTCCCAAAAACTAATCTTTTAAACTGTAAATTAGGGAATTGTATAATTTCATAATCGCAATATGCTGCTTTCCCTGACGGAAGAGCTCTTAAAACAGTTGAGGGCCTTCCATCATATAAGTTTTCATCAGTGCTCAGCTCATCCAAATGAACATAGAGTAATGAATGTATGCAAGATCGAGCGGATTTTCCCCCTCATAAGTAGTTTTGTCTGGCTCAGCAATAAAACCCTATGAGTGGGTAAATTGCTAGTTGTAAAGCCTAACATTTTAGCTAGCTCTCTATCAAAAAAGTAAGATGTTTCTTCTTCTTCAAGCTTAAATGTTAACATTGTTTTTAGATTTGCATTGTTAAGTTTGAGAGTAATGTCAAAGTTACTCATTGCTTCTTTTAGTGAGCAAAACCCGTAATAACCATCAGGTATTGTTAACTGGCTCATTTTGGTCCCTGCTCTGTTAACTTTAGAACCTTATTATTCTCCTTGGCTTCGCTTATATTAAACCATACGACTTTGTAGAATATTTCATGGAGCGCGACCATTTTGGCCCCGCAATTGTTATCAATAGCATGTTCTAAAAACGAAGGCGGTCCTTGAGTTGTTATTGTTACAAACATTTTTAAAACAAATTAAAAATGAGTGCATTCAAATATACTGATGCAAATATTCTGTTGGGCCACACTACAATCTTAAAAATATAACAACTGACACCCTCGACATTTCTGTGACCCAGACTGACACCTTTCAAGTAAAGGTGAGTACGCCATTAAACAGATATCTTAACCCCCCTATTAAAAAAGACTACATCGCAAAAGTGTGGTTTAGTCATCCGATGCAGTTTTATCAGAACCAGTTAAACTTTGCTGTGTTTTGTGCATCAACTGGGTGTGGGAGTGTCGTATGCTGATCACTTAAATCATCCTAATCCTTGGTTAGTTTAGTGTACAGATTTCATTTCTATTACACCTTTAGACGTATTTTGACTGAACTGCAAGCACCATTACCAAATGACAAACCGTTTAAATCCATTTAGCAACCGAATAGACATGAAGGCTTTTGAAAGGATCTGTAACGAATTCAATATTAACATCAAGACAGACTTTAGACAAAAGTTGGACCTTAATCATGGTCTAGGGACCCCTTATTTTTGGGGCGTGCACAGAAAGTATAACTATGCCTGGAATCCTCCTTACACATCTTTCTCTTTAGGCACAGCTGTTCACCTAGGGTCCATAGAGCAAGAGCATAAAACAGCATGACAACATTTATCTTAGACACTTCTAAGGGCCTAACTAGAGCGGGAATAGAACGAATAAACGACTCTATTCGTACTTACGTTTGGTGTTGCTAGGTTCACAAGCACAGGCAAGATCGAGCATAACTGATCCTTCTACTGGTTTTGATGCACAAAAACAATACTTAGCAAATTTAGAGATGCCATTAATTCTACAGTTGATTTGCCTTCAAGTATTAAAAGGTACCAAAATTTTTTTACAATACGCAAGATCGAAAGTAGACTTTGCTGTTGGCACTGGTTTATACATGCTACCTTCTGACCTCAGACTCCAGGTAGGAACAATAATAAACTACAACAATGAAATTCTCGTTGCAGGAAATGAACAGAAGGTTGGACAAAACAACATAAATTCTGAGCCAGTAATATTGCAAGCAGTAAAAAACAAGATGGCCCCCCAAGAATAATCATCTAATTCCCGAAGTCCAAAGCCCAAAGGCCATTGAAGACTCAGCAAAGCTCGCGGACTCTGTTCGCGATGACCATGAATATGAAAAGACAGCGCTTGTTCTTGGATTAACAGGCCTAGGATTACTTGGTCTTTATCTTACTAAAAAAATTAACCCAACTATTAAGAGAACTAATGCCCATAAGTGCTCGGCCATAAAGCCAACTACTTTGCTTGCAGTAGACAAAAGCCAGCTGACATACCTCCTAATATACCCGGTAAAGAGTCTATAGCTTTACCGCTAATTTTTTTAATAAAATCGCAAGATGATCAAGCTGTTTTTTTACCCATGATTTATCAGGTGGAGGCGATGGCGGCGGAGGTAATGAACTTTGACCACCGCCGCCCGTAAAAAGCCATCACCAGTGTACTTATTGCAAATCCTAAGGCTGTTATAACGCTTGCTAATGTGACTCCCTGCTCTCTAAACAGTGTTCGTATTCTTTCTGCTAGTGTTGTGTCTTCATATAAAATTTTCCGGATAGTTTCTCTTATTCTATTCACTTGAGTTCGTAATTTGGTCTCGGTTAGTATTAGCACTTCTAGTCTTGCTGATCTCTCTTGTTCAAGATCTTTTAGTCTTTGGGTTATTCTTTCTTTAATATCAGGCCCTAATTGGCGTCATCAGCCTCAACGAGTTTTCTTTTCTCTTTTTATATGCTCATCTAGTTCACCTAGTTTTGCTAAATTGTTTGTTAATTCGCCTCTGATGGTTCTTAAAGTACGATCAAGGGCCGCTATTTCTCGCATGGGTAGCGGCGAGTCGTGTATAGTCTTTAACGCTGTTTCTTCTGAAAAACTGGATTCTGCTTCTATTACATTTATTAATTCACCTGCTGATTGATTTAATTCTTTAAGTTCCATGTTTTGCATTTGGTTATCTGTTGGAGTTCTTGCAGTGTGTTTTGAAGTTTAGCAACTGCCTCCGCCCTTAATTTTGGCCTAACAAGGCCAAGGCGATTTTGATCTTTCACACTGAGTCAATTTCTAATTGAACCCACGGCTAAAAACTTTGATGGGTCTTTTTTAGTTGTAAGCTGAACAAGTTGTCCTTGGTCGCTCTTCACAAACAAATGGTCATCTTTTACTTCAAAATCATTAGGTCTATAATTTCGGGAGGTTCTTGGCCTAAACTTTGGTATAATGATCTGACCTTACTTTCTGTTAATTTATACCGACTTGTTGGTAATGTACTCCCGATTTCTGCTAATTCATCATGCAATGAGAGCCCCGAGCGATGCCGTTTCCCAAAGGGGGAATCACTCATGTCGTCTCCACGATCAAAAACCATAATCTTCATCTTCAATGCCTGCCATGTTTCTTTAATAATTAATTTTTTTATTTTGTTTATAAAAAAATGTTACATGCATATGGCTCGATTCTTGACCGCATAGAAGACTGAAAAAACCCCTTTGGCGTAAAGGGAATAAACGGAATATTACTGTTCCAAATAACCCATCTACTATTGAGCAGATCAAATTTTTTACTGTCAAATTTCCGGACCTAGGAGCAGTTTAAGTGATTGTGCCAGGCTCTGCCCCGTCTTACTTTCAAAATAGTACTCGAATTCAACAACAGACACAAACAGGACAGTTGCCCCAGAATTTGGGGCGGGCAATTGTTAAAAAAAATTTCTATAAAACTTGGGGGGCAAAAAATATTTTCTTTCACAATGCAGACATATTTTTACCTATTCTGATCTATGGCTAACCGGGAATGAAAGGGCTGATCCTGCGTTTCAAGGAATCGAAAAGAAGAAGCACTAAAACATAGATAGGCGCCGCAGATATTAAAGACGGCCAAAAAGTATGCAGCTGTAAATTTTGCGTATGGAAATTGCTTTTCCATCCCCTTGATTTTGAAGTTGTTAAAAGCGCATGCAAACCGTACTTTCAAGGAGCATTAAAAGACAGACTGTCATTGAACTAACTTTTAACGAATACAAACGTGTTATCAAGATCAACAGACACCGAAGCAATGTACAGCATTTCTGACATCTCGTTAGAGTTTGACGTTGTTTAGCAACCCTAATTTAGCAAGGCTGATTGAGCAACAATATCAGTCAAAATTATCAATATATTACGAAAGAGTGATTCATCATACAACATATTTCCCCGAAGCGGGCAGACACTATATGGAATTTTAGTTTTAGTGTCGCAGCAAGATCGCTTAACCCGTTGAGCGCCTTTTTGTCAGTCAGCTGACGCGGAAATAAAAGTGCTTTCCATGTGCCTATGGGCAGTCCCCTGACGTCATGCATTTTTTTTTGAGTTTTCATTCGTTTCTATTTTATCAACGGACTCAAATAGAGTTTGCGTAGAAAGCCTTATATGTCTGTAGTCTTAAAATAATATGTAAATGACCACACTGAGGGGAAAGCCCATTTATTCTTATCACTGAAATGGGTGACTAGCCAGCACTTCGTGTCTCGCTTGCAAAGATGGCGGCGCAACCTTCGTTGTGAAGCGACCAGCGACCAAGTCAACGTATTTACACAGCTGAGCAGGCTCTGCTGATGATTTTTGACAAACACAATAATCTTTTATTCAACGACTAACTCGAGCATGAAGGTGAGATGATAATAGTGGTGGAATTGCCGACCATATTCGTCAGTTATTGAGTAGGGCTCTGTGACCTCAGTGTGCGTTCAGCTGACAGCGTCAGTCGAACGAGCCAGCCAAGTGTGTACTCCTGCACTGCGTGCTGGTGTCCAGTGATGTGAAATCAGTGCGAGAGGGGATCGTGGCCTGCTCGCGGCGTGACACGGTGCAGACGAAAAGGTAGGGAAGATGAGGAGTGAAGAGAGGGTTGAAGTTGAGCAAGGGGGTGTGGTGGGGAGGGGGGGGGGGGGGGCGTGGTCGTGGACTGGTCAGTCTGCATCGAGTGTGAGCGTCTTGATAGACTTCCAAACTGTTTTACTTTCATTTACAGGTGTAGTGTGACAATTCAAACTTTATTTCAACTTTTTTGCTGTGTGTTCTTGTTTGGATGTGGTAAATACATATGTTTTTGATCGTGCAAAAAAATCTATCCAAATCTACAAGCCTAAATACTTTTGTATTATCAAAATTAAAACAAAAGAAGCCCAGATTCAAATCTTCATTCAATTTCCTTCAAAAATGATATAGATTTCATTTTTCTATCTTTTGTAGTTTCTGAGCTAGAATTTTTTGTTAATTATGACCCCCAAATCATGAGATTTCCCCGGCACCTGGGAACACATTGTTTGTACTCTTGTGAGGCACTGAACGGGTTAAAGGTATTTTATTGCTGTGTGAAGATGAAGAACCGTTCAAAAGAGCAAGTGAAAAGTTTTTTTAATCCTAAAATAGCGAAAGTGCAATGTACAATTGATGGTAGTCCTAACCAAATCTACGCTAGCGGGCTTAGACTTATCATCATTTTGACGAAATAGAAAATTGTTTGGGGTGGGGGGGGTAGAAGTCTAACAGCAGACCTTGTGTCTAAAGATTTACAATCTTCACAATGTTAGGCTTGATGATTATTTAACAACGAAATACGGTTTTATGGATTGACCTAAGGTCAACAGAGGATAATCAGTTGCATGGAAGCGGGAGAGCTGTGAGAGACGTAATAAACATTCAAATTGATAAAGAAGAAGAAGCCGATAAACCGCTTAATATACATTTGTTTTTAATATATGATGCGCAGCTGAATATTGAAAATAACAGATTAAAAGATATACAATACTAAATTATTTTTATTTTATAAAAAGCATGTCTGTTCAAGTTTATCCAAATGTGCCTACAGCGCCGCCAAAAGAGAGATAGTAGAAACCCCTAACATAAAAACCTTTAGATTAACAAACATTACGCAAATGCAGCAAGTACTAGAGCAAGACCTTTCAAAATACAGCAAAACCAAACGAAGGTATTCTGCTGCCTTTAATGCTGTTACATATGTTAATACTGGAGCATCGACTATAAGTGCTCTATCAGCAGGAACGAGTGTTGGTCTCCTTAGCAACAGGCATAGGCGCACCCGCAGCTTTACCTCTAGGAGGTTTGTCTTTAGCTCTCGGTCTGTGTTCATTAGCTGTAGGTGCTGCTAGCAAAAAAATAAAAACTAAACTCCAAAAGCACACAGCTATGGTTCAACTAATAACAGCTAAACTTAGCTCGTTTTAAACTGACAATAAATAAAGCGCTAGTTGACTCAAACATCACGGATGAAGAATTTAATCGTTTACAGGCCGATTTTGATGACTACAAAAGACAAAAGTTTGATCTTCAAAGAAAGGCGAGGGCAAGTTTTTCTCAACAGCCAGACCCCGAGCAGATAAAAAAGGAATGCTTAAAAAAGTAAACGAGACATTAAACTCTGTTCTAAACATGCTCACATTAACAACACCAAAAGGTGTTTATACTTTAGTTTATGAGTCCAAACGCAAAAAGACCGTCGATATTGATTCTGATTAAGCCGTTGTATTTTTTTTAATTTAAATAAATATGTTGGCTTAGAAAAGAAAGACAGCATGGCTAAGATATATGAAGGACAAGACGAATTGTTTGAAGGAATGCTCGAGAGAGAGCGTTTATCAAGAGCACTGAATGATATTGATTTAGAAGTCATTGACCCAACAAACGTACAGGCAAGCGTTGTTCATGCTATTTCTCAAGTTCCAAGTAAACTAACAATAGACCCGCCAGTTAAAGTAATGTTAGCTGTTTTAATCGACTATATAACAATAAATGAAGAAAATCTAGAAGTCTGGGTCTCAACTAAACAGCAGACTATTCTTTCTCATAATGACTTAACACCCGGTTGGGCAGACGAACTGCTTACACAGTTTGACGCTGCCGCTGAAGAAGCTAAAATGAGAGGCTCTGGTTGGTCAGAGGGCGAAGTCTTAGAGATTAGATTAAAACAGGCTAAGTATGCACCGATTGTAGGCAAGGCTTACATTCCGCTACCTCGGGAGTGGTTTTAAAGAGAGCAGTTTTAAACATAAAGAATTCAGACGATAAATGTTTTCATGTGGGTGTGTTTCTTGCAAGGCTGCATCATGTCCCGCGAACACGCAGAAAGAGTGACTAAACTATCGGCAATACGCCAAAGATCTTAACTTCAATGGAATATCCTTTCCTGTTAGTGTAGACCAAATTGATCAGTTTGAAGAACAAAACAACCCAATAACTGTTAATGTATACACATGGGATGAGGAAACAAATTTGGCGCCAATTAAAGTGTCCAAGAACAGTCCAACAATAGGCGAACCAGCCAAAAGTCATGTGGACTTACTCCTAATGTTTTCGCCAGCAGGGCTGCCCCATTACACATTGATACGAACAATGAGTAGACTAATGCAGCATACTTCAAAAGATCATGGCAAACAAGAATTCTGTAGAAAATGTTTAACAAGAATGCCATCTGTTCAAGCCGCGAGCGAACATAAGAAACATTGTAAAAGTTCTGTAGACTGTAAGACAGAACTAACTACGCCCCCGCCAGGATCTAAAGTTAGTTTTAAGAACTGGAAACGGCTGCAAACAAGTCCATACGTAGTTTACGCAGACTTCGAGTCGCTTATTGTTCCTTATGAAGGGCCAGCACCACAAAAACTTCGAAAAACAGTCTTAATGAGTAATCATCAGATTTGTTCATTTGCCTTCATTATTGTTAGGTCGGATGGCGTTATTCAGAGCCAGAATTATATAGAGGACCAGATGCTGCAGAAACATTCTTAAAACGCATGCAGCAAGTGCGTAACGCCTGTTCTAATAATCTAAACTTATCTGAAATCATAATGGCGCCTGAAGACCAACAACAGTATGACTCAGCCACACATTGTTGGATTTGCGGTTTAGAGCTAATGCCTAAGAGTGTAAACCCCACAGTAAGAGACCATGATCACATTAGTGTGGAAGTTTAGAGGTGCAGCGCATAACAAATGCAATCTTCAACTAAAGTTTGACCCTAAGACATGGAAGCTGCCCATCTTCTTTCACAACTTGCGAGGTTATGACTCTCACCTTATAATGAAAGCAGTGGACGATGCCTTCAGGGTAGCATGCATTGCACAGTCATCAGAAAAGTACATGTGGTTTCACTTTAAATAACATGTCTTTTTATGACTCTATGCAGCACATGATGGGTTTCATTAGAGTCACTGGCCATGTCCTAAAGTCCTGCCCAATAACGGAAGAATATTTTTGACCCAACTCTTGTTAGAAAGGGCGTTTATCCTTATGAGTACATGAACAGTTGGGAAAGGTTTGATGAAGACACACTTCCTCCTAAAGGCGCGTTCTTTTCTAGTCTTAGAGGAAAGGACATCAGCGACTCCGATTACCAGCATGCTCAAGATGCGTGGCAGAAGTTAGATTGTAAAACGATGGGAGACTATCATGACTCCTACTTGATGGCCGATACAATGTTTGTTGGCGGACGTCTTTGAAAATTATAGGAAGACCTGCATGAAACATTATAGCCTGGAATCCCGTGCATTACATTTCTGCGCCCGGGATGAGTTGGGACGCTTTCTTAAAGTTTACTGGAGTACAGATTGATTTATTGTCTGACCTACCAATGATTCAGATGATTGAAAACGGATTGCGGGGAGGAATTAGTATGGCGTCGCATCATTACTGTAAAGCAAAACAACAAATACTTGGACGACTATGATCCGAGTAAAAGGTCTAACTATCTCATGTATTTAGATGCAAACAATCTGTATGGATGGGCTATGGCGCAATCACTTCCATTACGCAACTTTAAAATGTACACAGGCGGCGATCCGGAAAATATTCAAAAGGCATTAAAGTGGTTGGGCAGTTTAACGCCTGACCAACAGCGTGGTTTCATTCTAGAAGTTGACTTAGAATATCCTCATGAACTCCATGACCTGCATAATGACTATCCATTAGCAGCAGAAAGTCTAAAGATGGATCCAAGAGAACCACCTAAACTTGTGCCTAACCTTCGGGGCAAAAAATTATGTGTGTCATTACAGGCTTCTAACAATTTTATTTAAGACATGGGTTGAAGTTGACAGCAGTTCATCGCATAATTGCTTTTGATCAAGAACAGTTCATGAAACCATACATCATGAAGAACACTGATCTCAGAACTAAATCCACAGATGCTTCAGAAAAAGACTTTTTCAAGTTAATGAACAACAGCTGTTTTGGAAAGACTATGGAGAATCCGCACAAGCGCAAAGATGTCAGATTAGTCACCAGAGAGAACGAAGCAATTAAGCTGACTTCAAAACCAAATTATCAGGACTTTAGAAGATTTCATGATCACCTTTTTGGCATAATGATGAAAAAAAGAAAGTCAAATTAGACAAACCTGTATTTATTGGGTTTACTGTTTTTAGAATTATCAAAGCTTTTGATGTTAGAGTTCTTTATGACTACTTTAAGCCCTCGTATCCTGAGTCCAGAGTACTTTACACAGATACAGACAGTTTTGTTATAGATATTCCTACTGAAGACATCTATAAAGACATGGAAATGGAAGTAGCTAAAAGGACATGCGGGATGGTATGATACATCGGATTACCCTAAAGACTCGCCTTTACATTCAATTACTAACAGAAGGTTTTGGGAAAGATGAAGGATGAATTATCTGGAAAGGTGATTAAGGAGTATGTTGGTTTAAGGTCAAAAATGTACAGTATTTCGAGCCAGAGAAAATCATTAAGAAGCAAAGGGAATATCTCGCAGCGTTGGTGCAGTCAAACATATCACATGACAATTACAAAGAAGCATTGTTTGGCAATAAGACTTTTCATCATGACAACGTAAAACTACGATCTAATCTACATGAGATCAACAAAAACTGTTGTAACAAAGAAGTCATTAGATAGAACAAACACAAAACGGGTGTTTTGTTAATCCAGAGTTTTTCATATGCAATCGGGCACTGGAGAACCGCATAAACAGGGGGTTTTATATTTTTCATCAACTTTTATTATAAGATCAATCATAGCTTCATCCAATTCATTTAAATCTTTTCTCATGTTTGCTTGACGAGTTCGATTTTTTTTTATTATTTCAAGATATTCTTTTTCCCAATTTGGGGGTTTGAGTTGTAGGTGATCTGGATGATTAGCATGCATTGATTAATCCTCGAAAATGTTTCCTTAATAACATTACACGCCTGAAATGATTCCCGTATCATTTTCAAGGTCTCTTCCTTTACCATTCTTGTTTCGTTCTGCGCTTCCTTCTGGCCTTCCATTTTAAACCAAAATATGTTTACGTAAATTAATTAAAGCGGAACTGTGCCCGGCGGGATTATCTGCAGTTCTTCCTTCACAAAAGATCTTTGAGGAGCTGGTTGTTTTGTTGTGCCAGTTTCTCGTAAATAATACACGGGCGGATTCATTTTTACAATTCTTTTTATTTCATATGGATCAAAAACTCCAAACTGGATCGGTTGCCCTGATGCGAGTGTCCCTTCTGCTTCTCCCGGTAAATAAAGGTACCTTACTTCAATCCAAATGGTAATAGTTTGCCGGATGAACTGACGTCTCCTTCAGCAACATTTATTGTTTTTCTTTTGATTGCTTGTGCTGGTTTTAGGCCTTTAAATTCTTCATTATTCATTGCGCGCAAAACTGGGGGCAGTCTTCTAACCCATTCTGTGTTGCGAGAATTGTCAATCAGCTCTCTGTGATACTGGTAGAGAAAAGTCTTTCGGCTAACTGTTTGTTAAAGTTTTCAACTAAAGCCTGTGATCTGTGAACTCCTGGAATGCCTCTTTTAATGGTAACTCTATGTTTCAACAATAATTGATTCACTTGCCCTTTAAATTCTTTTCCATCATCGACTTGAATCATGCGAGGGTAAGTTAGCGGGCCTCGCTGGTATATCAGCTGTATGGCAACAGCAACAGCAGAAGCACTCTTTTGTGTTAATGGTTCTGCATCTTTGTATCTTGAAGCCATGTCAATGACGTGAGTGCGTACTTAAATCTTTTTCGTCTAATCCTATCAGAGGGTAAATATAAAAGGTCCATTTGATGGGTGTCGTTCGGTATTGTGTTCACAAAGTGTGGTCTCTGTATTCGCCCTAGGCGCAGGTAAATAAATTTGCCAAATCGCTTGTTTAGATAACCATTCTTTTGCTGTTTGTTCACTGACCCCCAGCTGCTTCGCTTAGCTTTTTTGATTGCTGTGATCCCCTTCCAATATCCTTTTGGCGAATAATAGATTTTGTTCATTTTTTATTCAGCCAATATTATGCGCAACAAAAATACAACGACGGTCATACCAAAGGCAATAAACGCGATTTCTGCATCTTTTGTTTTTCTGATGGATGATAAAAGTCGCTAAAATTTTGGTGGGGTAATGTCTCGATTGGTTTGCCTGTTACAAGATAATATTCTTTTATTGCTTGATCAACATCTTTAAATGTGTAAGCTGCATGTCCCTGTTTTTTCAGTGTGTTATTAATAAAATCTAACTGCTCAATTTCTCTGCTTTTCATAGCGATCTTGTGCTGCAGCTAGTTGCTCCACAGCTTTGTTATGTCTTTTCTCTCGCCTTCATCTCGCAGTTTACTAAATGCGTAATTACTTCCACTAAAAGCGAGCGCATTAACCACAGCGCCGCCTATCATCATTACGAGTGAAGCCATTTTTATAAATGTATTTTTTCTTACATATTTATATTGTCCGGAATTATTCCTTGCTTAACTAGAAAATCTTTCGTGGCAAACGAAGCTGCAATGATAGCAATTAGCTTTGCTGAATCCTCAAAGTCTAGTTTGCCAAGATCTGCTGGTTTAATTCTTAACAAGCTTTTACCAAGCATTGAGTATCCTACACTTAGGCCTCCAATAACAGCAGAATGGTATACAAGGTTAGCAACAGTTTTTTCGGTGCTCATTTTATAAAATAAAATAATTATAATTATTAAAAAAACATGAAAAAGTGATGATCTACTACAGCTACAAGGCGGCCTAAACCTTCCCGAACTTATGAATGACCAAGTTGATGGCCAAGCTGTTATGCCCCAAAAGGAGAGGCTGTATTCTTTAGCAGCGTGTGGAAAAACAAAACAGTTCCTCGGAACTGAATTCAGCATTGAACAGATTCAACAGATGTCGCCACAAGACATTTTAAAGTATCATAACAGGTATGAAGCGCAGCTGGGGTCTAGAATGGTGAAAAGTGTGGGGCAAACGGTTCTTAGTTTGTACACTAAACTAGTCAGTAGATTTTGCTCCCCTTGATTCTGAACAAGATCTTACGTATGATTTAACGCAAGATCCAGTTTTAAAACAAAGTCATTAGAGTCTCTAGGGTGTGATCTGTATTACAGATTTGGAACATTGTTATCGCCATTAATCATGGGATTAATAACTTTTAATCATATAGATTTTATTTCCCTTCAAAATGACCGAGCTGGAAAATCAGCAGAATCAGAAAACACTGAATCAGGTGGAGAAAGTAACCAAGCTAGAAAATCAGCAGAAAACGCTGAATCAGGTGGAGACCATTAAAAATCCTGGGCGTGTTGAAGCAGGAAAAAAATTAGCAGAGTGGAACAGACAAAAAAAATTAATGTTACAGAATATAACTCATCATGAAAACATAAACCCCGCCAGCGCCAGAACAAGTTGATTCAATGCCAGCTATAAAAACTCCATGTGATTCAAGGGCCCCAAAGTCTTCATGGAATATTGAACTTAAAACTGTTGCCATTTTTTGCGCCCTTGCTGCTGCTGGGGCAGTTATTATGGTTATAAAATATATAACCAATGGCAACAAAAACAAAAGAAGTTAAAACAACCTGAACCGCTAAATACAGATAAAGACAACTGCACGCCAAAACCGCCAATAACAAAGCATCATTTTGATCCATTTATAATGGAATAATATTTTAAGAACTTAATTTTAAATTTTTTAAAAATAGATCATGCGTATTATAAAATGATGAAGTCAATAAATTAAAGACCTGGAGTCTATAAAGACATTTCCATAGACCAAATTGTAATCAATGCGGTTGCTTCGGATGTAAAACCTTCCTTAAAATCTATGCAGAGAACGCTGAGCAAGACATCCACAACGATGACGGTTTTTTTGAGGCGTGTGTGTACTTATTAGGCATCTACTATTTAAGATAAAAACATGCTTGTATTTTTTTGATAATTATAAGTACTTAATAAAACTTGGTTGTACTTAAAGGATGACTTAATCAAGAACTGATCAAGAACATATTAAAACTTACTTAAGAACTTGATCAAGAACTATTAAGAACTTTATAAAAACTTGGGATAACTTGAGAATGACTTAAGGACAACTTAGAAGTAACTTAATAAGAACTTGAGAATAACTTGTTAAAAACTTAGAAGGAACTTGAGTTGTGCATGCGTGGGTGGGGTGGGCAGTGGGGGTGGGGGGTGTGCAATGCGTGGGGGCAGGACAAACAAACAACAAACACAATAGAAAAGTCCAGGGGGTGGGGGTGGGGGGACACATGCGTGCGTGGGGTAGGCCAAAAACACACAACAAACAAAAAGTAGAACTCCTAGGGCCACTTCTTGCTTTGTGACTAACAGGCTGTGTCTCGCGCGCAACCTCAATCAACCCCAAGTGATCACATAGGGTCGTTTGGCCTAGTTTGCCGCTGAGCTTTGCTGGTGCTGCCGCGCTTTGTAGTCAAGCGATCACATAGGGTCGTTTGACCTAGTTTGCCACCAAGCTTTGCAGGTGCTGACGTCATTGGCGCAAGCGATCACATAGGGTTGTTTGGCCTAGTTTTGTTGTGCCCCTCTTTTCTCAACCGGGCTTGCAGCTGGCTGGCAGAGTTACAGCAATTACTGCTGTAGCCAAGCTTTATGGCGGCTCTAATCGCCAGTAGTAGTACATCCGTCATTGTATATTTGGAGCATTTATATGAAGACAGTGCTGGCCACACACTACTCCTCTCCATACTAGTAGATGTACTAAGGTCTGCCTAGCCCTATCTAGTTTTGCCAGAACCCCCGAAAATCGCCATCCCAGTTGCATAAGTTTAATAATGGTTTGGCGTTTGCTACACAGTTCATTTATACTGATTCCTAGCTTGTGGAATTATAGGATAGTTATAAAAACACACAGAAGTTAAATGAGTTTCCTAGCATACAATCAGACATGTTCACCTCGTCTTAAGAAATAAACGCCATGTTTGATGCGTTTTTTGTTTTTTAAACATGACTTGGGCTGTCTCAAGCCAACGCCCAAAAATCAACAAGCGTGATGGATTGTTTTGCTTTGGCCAGCTTTCAACAATGCAGCGCCATTTATTTAATAAGGAACCATTTTCATCGATAGTCAAACAAAATTAAAACTGGCTATATTTTGTTCAGCAATATGCCTTTCAACGTTTTCATTTCCTTGAACCAACAAACCTTAAGATAGTCGTCCCATTTCCAAAGCAGTCGGTTCCCTTTTTTCTTTTCTGTTCCTTCTAGGAAAGCAATACTTCTTTTCGGTTTCAGCGGTAACGAACATGCTTCACCCCGTTCTTTTTTCAACAATACTCTGACTAACACACCAAACACAGAACACAGCGCAATAAAAAACGCCCTACTCGTCCGGAAGTCAGTAGAAGAATGATGAAACCGGTGTTGGAAACTGGTCATGTGAGCGCTTTAACAGCGCCCTCAGGCGGCAGAGAAAAAGATGATGAAATATATTGTAATGCTGATGAAATATATTGTAATCCCGGCGTGAGGGAGTGGGGTGAGGGGAGGAGCGGGGCAGCAGTATTGATTTTTGTCAGCAGGTGTGAGGCGCGCGCGCGCGTGTATGAGTGTCTGTCTGTGCCCATGTGTGGTGTGTGTGTGTGTGTGTGTGTGTGTGTGTGTGTGTCAACATCACGAAACTGTGAACAGCTCCCAGATCAGGTTTTGTTGTTGTTGTTGTTGTTGTTGTTGTTTTAGATCAGTTTACCCCGGCCCATGTTAACACCTTTTCATCCCGTGTCTGCCCAGTGTTGATACTGCTTCTCCTGAGTCTGTCCCGTGTTAAAGAAACTACTGTGTAGCCTAGTGTGCCAACACCTTCGGCCCATGCGCTCGCTCAGTCTGTGCTGTCAGTGCCAACAAGTCGGTTTACCCTGCTCTCTGTGTGTGTGTGTGTGTGTGTGTCTGCCCGCCTCTCTGTCTGTCTGTCTGTCTCTCTCTGTCTCTCTCTTCTCTGTCTGTCTGTCTGTCTGCCGGTGATTCTCTCTCTCTCTCTTCCGCCACAGGAAAAGGCGGCTTTTAGGCCACTTTCGCCCAAAAACTCGGTGGTGAAGCAAGTGGCCCAGAATGAAGGTTTTCCTGTTCTCTGCATGGCATTGGATTAATATGTTGCTTTCCATGGTATTGCTATCATTTTAATGTGTTATACTGTATTGGGTTTGTTGGAATGTCTTGATATGTATTGTACTGTGGCGCATTCCATTGTGCTGTATGTATACTCCTTCCTTATGTTTTGCACTGCTCTGAATTACAGTTTACTGGACGTGACCAAATTTCTTTGGATTGGATTATGAGGGATTACATTGCACTGTAAAAATCTCTTTGGATTGGATTATATGAGGATTACACTGCTTTGTACAAATTTCTTTGGATTGGATTCTATGGGATTACATTGCATTGTACACATTTCTTTGGATTGGATTATATGGGATTACATTGCACTGTACAAATTTCTTTGGATTGGATTCTATGGGATGACATTGCATTGTACACATTTCTTTGGATTGGATTATATGGGATTACATTGCATTGTACAAATTTCTTTGGATTGGATTCTATGGGATTACATTGCATTGTACAAATTTCTTTGGATTGGATTCTATGGGATGACATTGCATTGTACACATTTCTTGGATTGGATTCTATGGGATGACATTGCATTGTACAAATGTCAGTGAACAGAACACACCAGGTACTATACCACGGAGCCGATAAGGGTGTGCGTATTGTGTTGCTTTTTATTGTAGTGTATTTCATTGTATAATCATGTTGCAAAAATGCATTCCAAGGGACGGAATGATGTTGCATCCCATTCAATTCTTGTTAGTTGTATTGGCACACGGTCTAAACCAGAAAGTGATATAACTGTGCAACATAATTTTTTTTCGCGTTTTATTTTAATGGTATTTTCTTGTATTCTTTTGCATTACGCTGTGTCGTCTTTTACTGTACTGTATTATTTGTACTGCATTGCACTGTCAATTATCTGAAGCATGAAGAACTATAGTGTACAGCAGTACTGATATGAATTACAGCATTGCATTGTGTCTTACTGTTTTGCAAGCCATTGCAAATTGCATGAAATAAAAAGACGTGACAGTTTACGATAGAACTAGCATGATTTGTCTTGGCACTGCTGTATTTTATTCGGTTGCTTCGTGTTATACAATGTATTGCTTTGCGTAGCATTGTTACACACTGTATCGTATTGCATTGTGTCGCATAGTGAAGTATTACACGGTGTTTACATCGCATCGTTTTCTTTTTTATTTTGCATTTCGGTTACGATCACCTATTTTGCCGTTGAACTAAAAATCATATCAGCAGACTATTGAGCAATTTGCCTCATTTTCATGTTTATAATCTTTTTTTTAGACAACATTCTTATCTTCTATTCTTTGCGATGCCAAAATTGTTGTTTGTTGTCTGTGAGTTCGTTGGTATCTAAATACTACATGCGACAGACGGCTTTTGCAGGTGTAAGCCAAGCATATGCAGGTTACCTGACTTTGGCGAAATCAGCTTATGATATAATAAGTTGTTTTTTTTAAAAAGGAAAAAGAAAAGAAACACAGAGAAATATTGCAAATCCGAATCATGCTGGCGCAAAGCATAAAAACGATCATTCTTCGCTTCCCATTTTTAACGTGTTGCCGTTCTGGTGGCACAATGTGATGTAAGATTGCCCCCCCCCCCCCCCCCCTCCCACTCTCTCCCCGTCCCTTCTTCATTCTCCTGGAATAGTTGTTCATATCACTGTAAGGGTGTGTGGACATTAGCCCTGAACGAATCAACTAACATAGAGGCAAACTGGCAAGAGGAAGACAATCTGAAAGTAAACGTTGTATGTTCGAGGGAATGAATATATCTTCCGATAAAAGAATCCAACCCCTGCGAGGCTAAAGCTTTCCACTACAAACTTGAAATTATCTCCCTTATTCGGACACTGCTATTAT
>CM031614.1:69831487-69833987 GCA_018398815.1 Conus ventricosus
CTGTCTGTCTGTCTATCTGTCTGCCTCTCTCTCTCTCTCTCTCTCTCTCTCTCTCTCCTCTCTCTCTCTCTCTCTCCCTCTCTCTCTCTCTCTCTCCTCTTTCTCTGTCTGTCTGTCTGTCTGTCTGTCTGTCTCTGTTTCTGTGTCTCTTTGTGTCTCTCTATCCCTTTGTCTCTGTTTTTGCCTCGGTCTCCCTGCCCGTCTGTCTGTCTGTCTGTCTGTCTGTCTGTCTACCTGTCTGTTTGTCGCTGTGTCTCACTGTGGCTCTGTGTTTCTCTGTCCCTTTCTCTGTCTCTGTCTGTCTTTGTTTCTTTGTCTCTCTTTGTCTGTCTCTGTCTGTCTCTGTCTGTTTGTCTGTCTGCCTATCTGTGTCTGTCTGTCTATCCGTCTGTCTGTCTGTCTGTCTGTCTGTCTGTCTGTCTGTCTGTCTCTCTAAGCAGCCTGACTTTAACTTAGACCTTGTGTGTGTGTGTGTGTGTGTGTGTGTGTGTGTGTGTGTGTGTTGTGTGTGTGTGTGTGTGTGTGTGTGTGAACGCTCGCTTGCGTGTGTCTGTGTGTGTTTGAGTGTGCTTGTGTGTGTGCTTGTGTGTGTTGCGCGCGCACGTGCGCGTGTGTGTACGCATGTGCGTACGTGCGTGCGTGCGTGCGTGCGTGCGTGCGTGTGTGTGTGTGTGTGTGTGTGTGTGTGTGTGTGTGTGTGTGTGTGTGTGTGTGTGTGTGTGTGTGTGTGAGGGAGGGAGGGTGTGAACAGGAATGGAAACACAGTGGGACACGGGTTATGAGGGGAAGTGGGGGGGGGGGGGGTATTGAAGCTGATTCTATACCAGTGTGTGTGGGGAGGGGAGGGGGGGGGTCAGAGGGTGGAGAGAGAGAGAGAGAGGAGAGAGAGAGAGAGAGAGAGAGAGAGAAATAGGCATTTACGAATGGAGAACAACACAAGGTTTATGGGAGCCGGAATAGCTCAGTTGGTAGAGCGCCTGACTCGTAATCTTGGTGATCCTGGGTTGCAGGTTCGAACTTCCGCCGCGGCGTTTCGGTGCAGGGGGATTTTTCCCTCGGAGTTAACATTGGTTCTGACTCCATTTCCCATACAGTCCTTCGAATGAGACTATAAACCGAGGTTCCGTGTGTGAACGCACGCATAACATCTTGCACACACGTAAAATCCCATCACCAACTTTCGGAAGAGTAGGCCAGTTTGGCAGTTGGTATGGATGACACGTTACACATAGCATGCACCCTGCGTGAGAAATGGAAAGAATGAAGGAAGTAAGGAAAATGAGTGATCAATATTGAACGATATTGACTGGATGACACGGGAAACGACTGAATGAAGCGCCAGCTGGCAGCTCTTCAGTCGGCACTACCCAGGTAGGCAGCCCGTTGTGTAAACGAGTGTTGATTGTAAAGCGCTTAGAGCTTGGCCTCTAGCCGAGAATAGGCGCTATATAAGTATTCATTATTATTATTATTATTATTATTATTATTATTCCACCCTGGGGCAGGTCAAACAAACAGCAAGGACGAGGAACACTTCCTGTTTGCGAATGGAATGTTGAGGGGATCACCTACATACCTCAACATTTATGATGGAAATGGAGTGTTGAGAGTGCTGCCAGCCACTGTGACATTTGCAAGTGGGGAAGAGGGTGGGTGGGAGGAGGGGAAGCCTTGATATAGAAAGGAGGGAAGGGATTAAGCAGAGCATTTGATAATGTTCCATGGAGCACTGCTGCTGTCAACTACAGAAAGGCCTGTGTGTAGCTGTGTCTGGGCTGAACAGGGAAAGGAGACCAAAGGAGCCACGGACGACTAAGCAAGAGAAAGAAAAACTCAGACAGTGGAAGAAAAAAAGGAAGAATAGATTCGAATAAACAGTGGACAAAAACAAACAGAAAGATTGATGTGCATGTAAAATATTAAAATACCAAAGGTGGACAGAAAAGAAAGGGAAAGAAGGTGTGTGTGTGTGTGTGTGTGTGTGTGTGTATGTGTGTGTGGTGGTTGTGTGTGTGTGTGTGTTGTGTGTGTGTGTGTGTGGTGTGGTGTGTGTGTGTGTGTGTGGTGGTGGTGGTGGTGGTGTGTGTGTGTGTGTGCGTGCGTGTGCGTGTGTGTGTGTGCGTGCCTGCGTGCCTGCGTGCGTGCATGAGCGTAGAGTCCCCCCAATCTCTGGTTCTGCCTCTCAACCCTTTCTCCCAAATCACCCACCTCCTTCTTTGGCATCATTGCAACATGTCTTCCCGATTTTCAGTAAGAATGTATAATGCCCATCAGATGACTTCATTGTAAGTTATTTCTTAATTTTTTCTTTTTTTTTCTTTTTTTCTGTTGCTCCTGGTCCCCTTTATCCCAGTTTCGCCTAACCTTTCAGAAAATTGCAATAATGTTAAAAGCATGCATGCACACGCACGTGTGTGTGTGTTTGTATGTGTGTGTTTTTGTGTGTGTGTGTGTGGGGGGGGGGGGAGGATGCTCACGATCGATGCAGGTTATCTCTCGC
>CM031614.1:69836487-69838987 GCA_018398815.1 Conus ventricosus
TTATTTCCAGGTCCTTAATCAGAAGAGTTTTGGGGATATATCTTGTCTGAAAATCCGCGAGGACTAGGCGAGTTAGAATTGTCAAAGAATAAAGAGTGGTTACTCTCCATCTGTAGGGAAGGCATGCAAATATTTATACTTCAATGTCTTTTGTAGTCATATTACTCACATATACACACTTACACACACAGAGACACTTACACACACACACACACACACACACACACACACACACACACACACACACACACACACACACACACACACACACACACACACACACACACACACACACACAGGCACGCGCGCATTATTGTAAAAATAAAGAAGCAGTACGATGAAGTGGAAAACCCTGGATAGACAGATCTAACCAAACTTTGCTACTTCAGTTCAAACACCCATCGTTAAAAAGATGCTACGTTCACAGAACGCTAGCGCCTAAGTAACATAAGGAATGTACATTAGAACTTAGTGTACAAAACAGTCAAGACTGATTGCAGCATAAAAGAAGCCTGTTTCCACTGGGTGTCGCTGTCTTTTAGCTTACGTAAAACATCCTAACCGAGTTGTCAGGAGTGTTGGCACACTGCATAACACACATTGTGAATCGATTTGTCTGGCTGGCAGTCTGGTAGAAATGAAATGTCAATGAAGTTAAAGGAATCCTATAACAAACGATCCTGTACCCACATTTTTTTTTCGTACGCCATTGCCCTAATCAAGCACAGAAAGAAGGAGTCATCAGACGGAGACGAATATAAAGATTTCAGTTCATTGTCTCGACGATGGCGAGACGGTGTTGGCAGATAAAAGTCGAAAGACAGAAGTCCCAGACTCTCGTTGCAGCTTAAATCCATTATGGAACACCTAAGTAAGTGAAAACAAAGGGAAACTTTACAAGTCCTCTAACTGGCTTCTTAGCTCATTCCTGTTGTAAAAAAAAGTATGTGCCAGCAAGCAAGAGAGAGAGAGAGAGAGAGAGAGAGAGAGAGAGAGAGAGAGAGAGAGAGAGAGAGAGAGAGAGAAAAAGAGAGAGGGAGAGAGAGAAAGAGAGAGAGAGAGAGAGAGAGAGAGAGAGAGAGAGAGAGAGAGAGAGAGAGAGAGAGAGAGAGAGAGAGAGAGAGAGAGAATGTGTGTACACGACATTCATGTTTGATTGTTGTACTAGATTTCCCCTCAAGAAAAAACAAAAAAACACCTAGAAAGTTAAAAATAAAATTTCCACAAATATCTCTCCTTCAAACATCACAAATCACACACATTAAACAATCACAATACAGTTTTCCGCAGATCGCAACAGGCACGACCGATTTCAATGGTTCGTCGATCGTCAGTCGACTATGTAGTTGTCTGGCTGACCGGAGAGCTGATAGAGTAAGTGACAAGCTAGCTAGTGACTTGACTGGCTGCTTGCTCGGCTAGCTTATCAGCCGGTAGGTACGTCAAATGGGTAGGCAGACATTTTTACTGACATCGAACCATGAATTTTGCACATTAATGAAGCCATCAGTTGAGCAGACTATTGGAGTGGTGTGCGTGTCCGCAAAGTATTTTACACAATGGATTTGTGTGTCTTTCATTTCTTTGAAATGTTTCCTGTCCAAGTGAATTTCAATCTATGGAGGGTGTCTGTTGTCTGGGATTGAAATGTTTCCTGTCCAAGTGACTTTCAATCTATGGAGGGTGTCTGTTGTCTGGGATTGAAATGTTTCCTGTCCAAGTGAATTTCAATCTATGGAGGGTGTCTGTTGTCTGGGATTGAAATGTTTCCTGTCCAAGTGAATTTCAATCTATGGAGGGTGTCTGTTGTCTGGGATTGAAATGTTTCCTGTCCAAGTGAATTTAAATCTATGGAGGGTGTCTGTTGTCTGGGATTGAAATGTTTCCTGTCCAAGTGAATTTAAATCTATGGAGGGTGTCTGTTGTCTGGGATTGAAATGTTTCCTGTCCAAGTGAATTTAAATCTATGGAGGGTGTCTGTTGTCTGGATTGAAATGTTTCCTGTCCAAGTGAATTTCAATCTATGGAGGGTGTCTGTTGTCTGGGATTGAAATGTTTCCTGTCTAAATGAATTTCAATCTATGGAGGGTGTCTGTTGTCTGGGATTGAAATGTTTCCTGTCCAAGTGAATTTCAATCTATGGAGGGTGTCTGTTGTCTGGGACTGAAATGTTTCCTGTCTAAATGAATTTCAATCTATGGAGGGTGTCTGTTGTCTGGGATTGAAATGTTTCCTGTCCAAGTGAATTTCAATCTATGGAGGGTGTCTGTTGTCTGGGATTGAAATGTTTCCTGTCTAAATGAATTTCAATCTATGGAGGGTGTCTGTTGTCTGGGATTGAAATGTTTCCTGTCTAAATGAATTTCAATCTATGGAGGGTGTCTGTTGTCTGGGATTGAAATGTTTCCTGTCTAAATGAATTTCAATCTATGGAGGGTGTCTGTTGTCTGGGATTGAAATGTTTCCTGTCCAAGTGAATTGCAATCTATGGAGGGTGTCT
>CM031614.1:69848987-69851487 GCA_018398815.1 Conus ventricosus
CCATGGGTAGAGAGACAGGGGAGGGAACTGTGTCGTGAAGGCACGGGACGACCAGCCATGGGTAGAGAGACAGGGGAGGGAACTGTGCCGTGAAGGCACGGGACGACCAGCCATGGGTAGAGAGACAGGGAATGGAACTGTGTCGTGAAGGCACGGGACGACCAGCCATGGTAGGGAGGGAACTGTGCCGTGAAGGCACGGACGACCAGCCATGGGTAGAGACAGGGGAGGGAACTGTGCCGTGAAGGCACGGGACGACCAGCCATGGGTAGAGAGACAGGGGAGGGAACTGTGCCGTGAAGGCACGGGACGACCAGCCATGGGTAGAGAGACAGGGGAGGGAACTGTGTCGTGAAGGCACGGGACGACCAGCCATGGGTAGAGAGACAGGAGAGGGAACTGTGCCGTGAAGGCACGGGACGACCAGCCATGGGTAGAGAGACAGGGGAGGGAACTGTGTCGTGAAGGCACGGGACGACCAGCCATGGGTAGAGAGACAGGGGAGGGAACTGTGTCGTGAAGGCACGGGACGACCAGCCATGGGTAGAGAGACAGGGGAGGGAACTCTGTCGTGAAGGCACGGGACGACCAGCCATGGGTAGAGAAACAGGGAGGGAACTGTGTCGTGAAGGCACGGGACGACCAGCCATGGGTAGAGAGACAGGGGAGGGAACTGTGTCGTGAAGGCACGGGACGACCAGCCATGGGTAGAGAGACAGGGGAGGGAACTGTGTCGTGAAGGCACGGGACGACCAGCCATGGGTAGAGAGACAGGGGAGGGAACTGTGCCGTGAAGGCACGGGACGACCAGCCATGGGTAGAGAGACAGGGGAGGGAACTGTGTCGTGAAGGCACGGGACGACCAGCCATGGGTAGAGAAACAGGGGAGGGAACTGTGTCGTGAAGGCACTGGACGACCAGCCATGGTAGGGGAGGGAACTGTGTCGTGAAGGCACGGGACGACCAGCCATGGGTAGAGAGACAGGGGAGGGAACTGTGCCGTGAAGGCACGGGACGACCAGCCATGGGTAGAGAGACAGGGGAGGGAACTGTGTTGTGAAGGCACGGGACGACCAGCCATGGGTAGAGAGACAGGGGAGGGAACTGTGCCGTGAAGGCACGGGACGACCAGCCATGGGTAGAAAGACAGGGGAGGGAACTGTGCCGTGAAGGCACTGGACCGTGCACACTGCAGTCGGCCGTTCAGACGGACGGGGAGATAACACAATAAACACCCAAGATGGGCAGGGAGGCATTGCATGCACGCACGCGCTCGCACACACAGACAGACACACACACGTGCACACACACACACACAAACACATACACACACACACACACGCGCGCGCGCGCGCTCGCGCGCGCGCACACGCGTGCACACACGCGCACACACACACACACATACACTCATCAGCCACATACACACACATACATACGTGCACACATACAGACACACATGCAGACACACAAACACACATACGTGCACACACACACACACACACACACACACACACACACACACACACACACACGCGCGCGCGCGCACGCGCGCACACACGCGTGCACGCACACACACACTTATACACACACCAGCCACATACACACACACGCACATACACACGTGCACACACACAGACACACATGCAGACACACAAATACATATACACATACATGCACACACATATATACTCCCGCACTCTCTCTCTCTCTCTCTCTCTCTCTCTCTCTCTCTCTCTCTCTCTCTCTCTCTCTCTCTCTGTGTCACACACACGCACACACGGACACATATGCGCATACACAAACAAACATACATGTATGCGCGCACACTCGCGCATGCACACACACACACACACACACACACACACACACACACGTACACACACACACACACGCACACACGCATGTATGTTCGTTCGTTGTCGTGGTCTAGGACAAACAATATGATCAGGAACAGAATCCCGGTAAGAACAATAAATCCAATATTTGATACTTTTATCAATTCGTACAAAATCGTTGGTTAAAAAATTGCAAAGTTCGGAAAAAAAGTTATAGCATAAGTAATAGAAAACTAAACATCACATTTTGGTATAAAGATTGAACAAGACCCAATGCTGCATCTAACAAGCCTGTTAACATTTTCTTTTCGCGTCTGTTCTCATATTAATAGTTCTAACATAAAACAAGTCAAGCGTATTGTCCAAGATCTTGGCGCACTACAAAATGCACAATCCAAATCGATTTGTCTGGCTTACTGTCTGGTAGAAATCAAATAACAATATTGTGAAGGAATTCCTGTAACAAACGATTTTTAACAAACAATTTTTTTTCGCACCCGTTTGTCCTTCTGACGCAGACAAGAAAGAAGATATTAAACGGTGACAAAGACACAGATTGCGATTGATCATCTTGATGGGGGTGAGATTGTGTTTGCTGAAACAAAGCCAGAAGAGAAAGCTCAAAACCCTGAGTATGTTTAATCCATTAAAACACACATGATCGA
>CM031614.1:69863987-69868987 GCA_018398815.1 Conus ventricosus
AGCAACAAGCATTTTATTTTGAAACATGCGGTCGATCGTCATGTGGGCGAATCGGTGTCTGTGGCTGATTGCATGATTGACATGAGTGAAAGTGACAGGCTGATGACTTGACTGGCTGCTTGCTTGTATGGTTGATAAGCTGGTGAGTTAGGTGAACAGGTAGGCAGACGTTTGACTGAAATCGATCCGTGAACGTCCCCCCATCATCAGTGAAACGAACGACTGGGGTGGTGTCTCTGACGACAAGGCATTTTACACAATGATACCAAGTCTCTCATTTCCTTCTGTCGTTTCAAATCAAAATGAGTTCTACACTGTAGAGAACTGACTCTTCAAGAGAAGAGGTGGTGGTGGTAGTGGTGGTGGTGGTGGTGGTGGTCATGGTGGTGGTGGTGGTAGTTGGGGGGGGGGGGTGATGGAGTGGGGAAGGAGGGAAAAAGAGAGGAAGGGGGTATCCAATCCAGTCTACTGACCAACATCATCGTTGTAAACGTCTGTAGCCCACTCTGAGGGCATGGCATAGGGTCTGGTTTAGAAGAGTCACTGCTGTGTGACTAACGATTTAAATTGAGCGACCAGTCGTGTGTAGAGACATGAACGAGGGTGTGGAGGTGGGCGAACTGTTCTGCTAAGGCACTGGACAAGACACAGGGCCAGCCGTCACTGAGACACTGGACAAGACACAGGGCCAGCCCTCACTGAGACACTGGACAAGACACAGGACCAGACGTCACTGAGACACTGGACAAGACACAGGGCCAGCCGTCACTGAGACACTGGACAAGACACAGGGCCAGCCGTCACTGAGACACTGGACAAGACACAGGACCAGACGTCACTGAGACACTGGACAAGACACAGGGCCAGCCGTCACTGAGACACTGGACAAGACACAGGGCCAGCCGTCACTGAGACACTGGACAAGACACAGGACCAGACGTCACTGAGACACTGGACAAGACACAGGGCCAGACCTCACTGAGACACTGGACAAGACACAGGGCCAGCCGTCACTGAGACACTGGACAAGACACAGGACCAGACGTCACTGAGACACTGGACAAGACACAGGGCCAGACGTCACTGAGACACTGGACAAGACACAGGGCCAGACGTCACTGAGACACTGGACAAGACACAGGGCCAGCCGTCACTGAGACACTGGACAAGACACAGGGCCGCCGTCACTGAAGCTGTCCAGGAGATAGACAAACGAGTTACAAAGACGCAAGAGAGGCAGGCAGGACTTTTTCAGAGACAGACACACAGACACACAGACAGGCACGCACACGCGCGCGCGCAGACACCACACCACACACACACACAACACACAACCACCACCACAGCACCACACACACACAACACACACACACACACACACACACACACACACACCACACCACGCACACGCATCGCACGCAGCCGCCACGCGCGCACACAACAGACAGACTGACAGGACCAACACACACACACACACACCACACACACAACACACCACACACACACACACACACCACACACACACACACACACTCAGACACTCACCCCCATGCACACACACATGACGATGCATAAACACTACGCAGACTGATGCGCACACCACACACACACACACACACACACACACACACACACACACACACACAACACACACACACACACACACACAACACACACACCACACAGCACACACCACCAGCACACACACACACCACACACACACACACACTGACTGACTGCTGACGTGACACCACTACTCAGATTAACAATGGTTGCTCTGACAACACTCACACACACACACACCACACACACACACACACCACACATCACCACACACCACAACTACACACACAATCCTCTCACACTGCACTCTCTGTCGACCCACCACGCACGCACGCACGTCACGCCACACCACATCACCCACAACCACACGCACGCGCGCGCGCGCGCGCCACCACCACTCCAGCACACAACACAAATCACAACATTATACAAGAACACATACAACAACAACATGAATTGTATCGCGTTCATGCCTAAATATGAAACAATGCTGTCTTTCTTGTACTGGCGCTTCTCTTTTTTGTAGTACATCTCACAATCCCTCTGCAGCACGTATACCCCCATTCTCTCTCTCTCCCCCCTCCCCCCCCCCCATCTCTCTCCAGTGGTGGTTGTGTGGTCAAAGCAAAGTCAAAGTCAAATTTTATTGAGAGGAACATTGATAAGCAACATATGTTTTTACATCAACCATCTATGAAAAAGAAAGAGAAAGAAATCAAATCGTGTACAATGCCATTCATCAAAAGAGAAGTAAACATACCGTCTTACCCACTCCCATCTCCTCCCCTTTACCCACTCACTTCCATTCACGTAAAAGGTATCAATGCTCATTGCCGTCCCTATGGTTACATTCACGAAGTGTATATCTTTACCAGTGTATTTCTTTTCTGCACAGGATGGACATTTTTTCAGTATCATATGTGGTTAACGATTCATGAGATAATCTTTCAATTTTTTCTTAAATGTGTTTTTTATTTTTTGTATTTTTTAAGGGTTTTGTCAGTTTATTCCACAGATTTCCACCTGAATATACGAAACTGGATTTGTATAAATTGTTGCGTGGTCTAGGAATGGACAACAAATGATTATGTCTATGGCAATTGACTCTAAATGTTTCTGTAATCTTTTGGGGAGCTGTTCCATTAATAACGTTATGCATACAAAGGGCTTTATTGAAAAAGAGTCTGTTTGGGAAGGTTAATATTTTGAGTTGTTTGTAATCTTCATCAGTTAGGGAGCTCGATTTTAACAATACTAATTTCAATGCTCGTTTGTACAGACGATGAATTAATTTTAAATTATGTTCACTACAGTTGTCCAAAGGGTTGATGCATAATCAACTAATGACAAAATATGTGCACAGAAAAAAAGTTTTCGAGAGTGGCCATCGAGGAAATTTTTTATCCGAGACAACTGAAATATTTTTTTGGAAAGGCGTTTTGCTAAGAATGTTGTATGTTCAGTCCAAGATAAATCTTTGTCAATAATGACACCTAGTGTTTTGTGTGAACTGACTTCCTCAACTTTATTATTGGATATGAGTAAAGGCTGAAAATTTGATTTCATTTTTTGTCGTTTTTGTCTTGTAGACACGTACATGCACTTTGTTTTAATAGCATTTAAAGACATATGGTTTAGTTGTGTCCATTCAGTAAGTTTATCAATATCTGCTTGAAGCTTAACTGTTAATTCAGAGGCATCAGAGTCGTTTTCGTGAAGAGATGTATCATCTGCAAACATTTCGCATTTACATTTAACAAAACAAGGCAAATCGTTTACGTAAATAGTAAACAAAAGAGGTCCTAACACAGAGCCTTGTGGAACGCCATATTTGACAGGCCATAAATGTTGACAATTTGTCAGCTACAGCTACTAATTGTTTCCGGTCAGATAAAAAAGATGAAATAAGACTTATGAATCTGGAGTCAGTTTGTAAAGTTCAAGTTTATGGCACAACAAAGAATGGTTGATGACATCAAAAGCTTTTTCAAAGTCTACGAAGAGAATACCTGCAAATTTATTCTCGTTTATGCTGCAAAGAAGACTGTCGATAAGCTGTATGAGGCTGTGTGGCAAGAATGATGTTTTCGAAAGCCCGACTGACTTTCGTGGAGAAGTTTGTTATCAGCGAAATACGAATACAGAGACTTATGCATATGTTTTTCGATCGGTTTTGCAATGGCTGATAAAATGGATATCGGTCTGTAATTTGATGGGTTTGAAGAATCCCCGGTTTTATACAAAGGAATAACTTTAGCTTCCTTAAATTTTAGAGGAAAAGTTTGTTTATCTATGCATAAATTGTATAAGTATGTCAAAGTATCTGTGATAATAGGACATGACAACTTAAGTATTTTTGTCTCGATACCATCTAAATCACGAGTATTTGATTGGGTTGAAGTAGACAAGGTTTTACTAACATCTAAAACGGTCATGGGTTTCAGACTAAATGGAACACGAATATCCTTAGAATGGATGTATTGTTCTAAATAATTGAGGTCATTTTCACTAGATCTATCATTTAATATGATTCTATCTGCTATGGTTGCAAAATGATTATTTAGTTGATCTGCAGATATGTCTGAGCTCATTTGTTGACTTTTTGACACGTGTTTGTTAGTTAATATGTTAATTGCTTTCCAAATTTGCCTGGTATCTTTGGTAGAAGTTAACATTGTTCTAAAGTAAGTACGTTTCGATTTCCGTTTTAATGACGTCACTTTATTTCTTTGTTTTCTGAATTCTTCATTTGTTCCGAAATTACTCAAATGATTTCTTTTATTAATTTCTGTGTCAATTTCTTTAGTTATCCATGGAGGTTTTGGTTCCTGTTTAATCCTTTTCTTTAAAAAGGGGCGTGTTTATTACATACGGAGGTAAAAGTGTCAATCCAAAATTCAGCTGCTTTATTTGGATCTCTGATTTGATAGATGAGGTCAAATTGTGCTTCAGAAAGGTCAGTAAGGAAATCATCTTCTTTAAAGTTTCTAAAGCTCCTGTAGTAAATAACTTTATGACCTACTTTTGGAATTTTTACACGGTTTTTGAACCAAGTAAGGCAAATTGGGTTGTGATCACTGCAGCCATAAGGAGGGGAACAAAGTTCGATAATGAACTGTTTTGCATTTGTGTAAATATGATCTATTAGAGTAGCGGAATTTTCAGTTATGCGTGTTGGTCTATCCATTAGTTGTTCTAAGTTATGTGATATATAGTTTTGATACCACTTTGATTTAGTTTTTAACAGATCAATGTTAAAATCTCCTAATATAATTGTCTCATAACTTAGAATGGTTACTTCATCCATTAATGCATTGAATCTGTCCTGCCAATCAGTGGTTTCTGATGGGTTTCTATAGACAAAGCCTATTGCAAGTGGTTGACAATTTTTCATACTTATTTCAATCCAGACAGATTCAATACCATAATTTTCAAAA